>CM066035.1:887477400-888077400 GCA_033557465.1 Ichthyophis bannanicus | reverse complement strand
CGCCACTGGGAGACTACTCCATGCATCTACTACTCTTTCTGTAAAGAAATATTTCTGCATATTACTCCTGAGTCTCTCTCCTTTCGCCATCATCCTATGTCTCCTCGTTGCAGAGCTTTATTTCAATTGAAAGAACATAAGATATGCCATTCTGGGAAAAGGCTGATATCAAAATAAGCTGTTTAGAGAGAACCCAAAACAATTCTAAGGGAACTGGGAAAGAGCATTACGATAATAAAAGCACCACCAATCAAAGTCGGAACAGAAAGCTTCTGGATAAAACTATACGAGAACCCTATAAAGCACAATCAAGAAGCAGGAGCATTTAGAAAAAGCAAACATCAAACCGATGGAATGGCCTGCAGTAACAACAAAAGAGCTGGAAAGCAGGTTAAAGAGAGCCCCGAACTGAAAAAGCCCCGTCCCAGATGGCGTAGACCAATAGCTTGTCTACCTACAATCTATAAGCTGTTCATTGCAATAGATACAGAAAGAATATATGATCATATTGAGTCCAATAACATCATGACAACAGAGCAAAAGAGCAACAAGATAGGGGCATATGGCAACAAAGACAAGTTAATGCTGAATAAGGCCATCATGGCCAGCGCTAAGAAAAGCAGACATCTCAGTATAGCATGGATTGATTATAAGAAAGCTTTTGACAGCGTCCCACATTGATAGATAATAAATTGCCCTGAAATGTATAAAATAAATCCTGGTTTGATAGAGTACATTAAGTTCACCATGACAATGTGGCAATTCACACTCTTTTTGAAATATGCAGATGGTCAGTAAATCATTCCTAACATCAGGAGTCAGTGAGGAATATTTCATGGGGATTCACTGTCACCCCTTCTGTTTTGTGTGGTGCTTAATGAGTACTCTCATCAACTCTTTGGGATATGGATTTAGCATGAATCCTAAAGAAGGTAAGAACCCAGAAACAACATCTCATTTATTATTTGTAGATGATCTGAAGTTCTATAGTTCCAGAGACTAACAATTAGCAGAGCAACCCTGTGTGGTGAAAAGCCTTTCTGATGACATCAGGATGACCTTTGGCCTTGACAAATGTGCTAAGGCAACTTTTTTAGAGGAAAATTGAGCATAACAGAAAACATCTCCCTGGCTGAAAGCTGTGACATCAAGGACCTTGAACAGGAAGGCATATATAAGTATCTTGGAGTAGAGGAAGGAAATTACTGAGAGAAAAGATCCGTAAAGAATACTACAGGAAATTGAAATCATTACTGAAAAGTGCTTTAACATCACAGAATAATATACAAGCCATCAATCAGCTGGAAATTCTTGTACTTTCATACCTTTTCAAAGCCTCTAGAGTCAGGAGTGGTCCCAGAAAACTGGAGAAAGGCACATGTGGTCCCTTTACACAAAAGCGGAAGTAAGGATGAAGTTGAGAACTACAGGCCAATTAGTATAACCACTGTGGTGGGTAAATTATTGGAAATGCTGCTAAAACTGAGGATAGTGAGGTTTCTGAAGTCCAATGGATTGCAGGATCCAAGGCAGCTTCGGTTTACCAGAGACAAGTCTTCTCAAACAAATCAGATTTCTTTGACTGGGTGACCTAGGAATTGGACCAAGGAAGAGCCTTAGATGTGGTGTGCTTTGATTTCTGTAAAGCTTTAGTTCCACACAGGTGACTTCTAAACAAATTGAACACCCTAGGGATGGACCCAGGGGCGGCTCAAGGCAATCTGCTGCCTGAGGCAAGGGATGAGATGGTGCCCCCCACCCCCTTGAGGCATTCTCAAAACTGCAGTCAGGGACTGAACCAAATCAAAAAGTCAATTAGATAATGTGGAAGAAATAAAAAGATGTTTGCACACCATGGATGTAAAAGAAAGGGTTAGAACCACTAATTTTTATTTTGACATTATAAACTGTGTTATGGTTGCTGCTTTTTCTTTTTGAACATATATTTTGCATTCAGTAAAGACAGAAGAAAAAATTCATTCAGTCTCTCTGCTATGGCCTTGTCCTCTCTCAGTGCCCCTTTTACCCCCTCCATCATCTAATGGTCCAACTGACTCCCTCACAGGTGTTTTGCTATGAATGTATTTGAAAACATTTTTATTATGCAGTTTTGCTTCCACAACAAGCTACTTTTCAAATGTTCTCTTTGCCTGCCTTATCAATGCCTTGCATTTAACTTGTCAGTTATGCTTATTCTGTTTTCTGTTTTCGTCATTTGGCTCTTTTTTCCATTTTCTGAAAGATTATTTCTTAGCTATAACAGCTGTTCCACCTATTTTAAAGCATGGAATCCATCTGGTCTGGGCTTCCAAGATAGTATTTTTTAAATAATATTAAGGCAGGGGCAGTTCTACCATGAGAGAGTGAGGTGACTGCCTCAAGCGGCAAAGTTTTGGGAGCGGCAAAAAATGCCCCCAAAACACCCCAATGGCAATCGCCTATCTCTGCCATCTGTTTAAAAAGGGAAAAAAAGTATTCTGGCTTCTGCCGCTGCTTCTGTAGGGTCTGCGGCAGTCCCGGCCTGACACCCCCCCCCCCCCCATATCTACCACTGACTCAGACCAGTGAAAAGCAGCAGCGGCAGCAGCAGACAACGACTTTGGAGGAAAACAAAAAACAAAAGCATGGGATCTTTGTGACTCCAGCATATTTAGAAATCCCTGCTGGTCCCATTCCCTTCTGACACATGCTTCCTGTCCAAAGGGGCCGGGACAGGCAGGGCCTTCCAAGCCCACTGGAAGCAGGAAAACCCTGCTCTTTTGTTTCTTTACTTGCTGTTGCAACCATAGGCCCAGGTCCATTCCTAGGCATGTTGTGCGTACATGGCCCTGCAAGCCACTTCTTTCTTCCACTGGGACTCCAGGAGTAGAGTTGCCTGTCAGAGCTCCCTCTCAGCTCAGTGTTGGCCTGATGCAAGCCTCATCCACCAGCTGAGATGACAGGTAGGATTGAGGGTAGAGCAGAGAGTTAGGGACAAAATTAAAAAAAAATAATCAGGATTTGGGGGAAGAATAGATTCTTCATATTTGGGTAATATTTATCTAGGGTGGGAAAGTAGGTCTTGGAGATTAGACTGAGGGAGAGTGGGAGTAGGAATTAAGCAGTTGCGTGGGAGTATGAGTAGGAAAGTATCGGGTGAGTTGTGAGGTTTATGACAATGAAGAAAGGTGTGGAGATAGTGTGAAGGATCTGGTGGGACTAAAGAAAGCTCAGGAGGCCGTGTGGGAACGACAAAGAAAAAGGGCTTTGAAGGGATGAGAGAGGAGGAAATGGAGGATGTAAAAGGGGAAATGGCAGGTTGAGTAGGGTACAAAACAAGAAATAGGATGAAGGCAGTAAAATAAATTCTAATAGGGAAACCCAAGCAAAATTTTGCAAGGGGGTATGTCTGCCTCTCCCCAAAGTACAGCAATTAAGGGGTATGTTTACTAAACTGCGGTAATCATACATAACGTGCGTTATGATGCGCTAACGATCGTAATGCTCCGCGGCGCGGTAAAACACCGCAGAAGGTGGAGAGAGGACGGAGAGAAGGGGTCAGTGGGCGGAGAGTTGGCGGGGATAGGCTCCCCTCACACTAACGCGCTGATTTTCAGAGCTGAATTCCAAAGCGAATGAAAACCTGCCGTTAAATGCACATTACAGGGGAGCGAAACCATTTAAGTGTCAGCAATGTACAGCCCAGCTAAGGAAACCAAAAAACAGTGATAAGTGTGATACATGTGCACAGAACAAAAGGGCACAGAAACACTGAAAATGACCCCAACAAACTGGAAAAAAACAATAACCAAGCTGGCCAATAGTGGTATCAATGAGAAACATCAACCTCTCCCACCCAGAGTAAGCTCCACAGAACAGATATAAATCGTGGAAGGGTCTATACGCCGTCCCCATACAAGGTGAATGAGCCCACAGTGAAATAGCGCTGCTCAGGGTCTTCCCCACCATGGAACAGGGTTCCTATGGCATGTACATGTCCCGCAACATCAGGGCAGGCATGTCGGAATGGCAACTGGACAGATGCCGGAGAAGGGGATACAGAGGGCCGCAGGCGGCACATGCTGTGGTGGAGCTGGGCCACAGTGCGGACTAGGGTGATGCCTAGGTGGCCCATACGAATGCTGAAACAGCGGAGCAGCCAGACAGCAACTGCTGAAGGCCCAACATGGGCACGAGTGTGTTTCCCAAAGTGTCACAGGGGATAGTACCCAACAGCTACCCCCAAGGGCACGGAGCATTGGCAGGCGGGGCTGGGGGGGAGCGTGGACGTCTATGCAGGCACCCCTACCCCAGAACCCACACCATAGGCAGCCGCCTACCTGCACACTGGATGGCCTGAGACTGCGTACCACCAGCTCCACTAGCAGAAGGGCATGTCAGCATGGTGGCTGAGGGATACTGGTGGTGGAGGGGGCAGTGGCAGCTGCCCAGAGCAGACCGTGGCCTAGCCCTGTGTAGGTGGGTACCATGCACTGCAACAGACAGGCCCTGTCTGACCAACAGTCATGGTATCACCAGGGAATGCACCATCTCTGTGATAACATGGTGGTGCAGTGCACAAAACCAGTGTATTCAGAAACAGAAGATCACAGGTTCAAGTCCCAGCTGTGGTTTCCGCCAACCCAGTCCCCATATTTTACCCACTACTATAACGTGCTAATACAGACAGAATCTTTCGTGCAGATGACGTAAACATGCCCAAAACACCTACATTTTACCCTACAGAGCACAGACACCATAAACATGCACATTACCTAGAGCAGAGCCTCCCAAATGCAGTCCTGGAGGGCCAAACACCATTCAGGTTCCATGCTGCCTCTGATAAAGATGCCTGTGCTGCATTTCTATGCGCCATCCCCATGGTATGCAGATGTATCTCATGCATATTCATGAGGGACAGCATGAAAACCCGAACAGTGTTTTGCACCGCAGGACTGGGGTTGGGAACCTCTGCCGTAAAGCAGCAGCCAACAGGGGCAGGCACACCCGCACCCACAGGTCCCATTATCCAAAGCCTCCTGGAGAGGCAGGACTTTGGGCTCTGCGTGCATCTCCCAACACTAGCACTTGCATACCTTAGTAATGCCACCCTAAACCTGTGAATATGGTACACATCTATCATAAGGTTGCTATGATTACTGGCAGATAGCAATTCCTAGGTTAAGTACAATTTTCTGAGTGAGCTACATCATAGCAATCTTTCTGATGTCTGTGGAGTGTGCTACAGGTCTTGTGTCAGACAGTGTTTACCAATCTGGGGAGTGGCTCCTACAGTATTGCGTACCATAGCCATGCCTGCACTGTGCCCAGGACTGGTGTGGTGGCCTGGGCTGCCCAACACCTCTATAGTTGCACAATGCTGGCATAGGTGTGGGGAGTGTGTGTCTGTCTATCCAGTGTGTGGTGGCTGCCAACACCCTCCACAGCCCACACTGCTAGCACTGTTGCCAGTATTGGCCTGCCAATGTGCATAATGAGGAGCAAGGTACTGTGGGAATAGCCGGATAGGATGTCCTGGCCTGGCCGCATCTGCACAGGGCATAGGGCAATGGCTCGGACATTGTAGTGCCCGGTACCACCTGCACGGACAGGGTGGCCATAGCATGTCCTGCTGGGAGGTCACTCTCACCCTGACTGAGCAGTGACCATGGCATGGCTAGGTTCCCCCATAGTGCTGTACAGCATTTTTTTTTCATGTGATGTTTATGGGTTTTCTTTTGGGGCTCAATCACTGACTTATCTGCTTGGTGTGTATGCTGATATCCCTGTTCTGGGTGCATGCATCTCCTCCAGGACTATGGACTAGCTGACGGACTGTCTGCAGCTAGTATGTGTCTTGCTGGAACACCTTGCAGGGTGCAGCGGCTGGAGGCTTGCTGCTGGAGAATGTCAGATAATGGTGGGGGGCAGCTGAGCATTTCCAGATCTGCTGTCTGTCTGCTATTGCATTATGGATGTGTACTGCTCTGCATTGCCTGCCCTGTAGGGCGTTTGATCCTTAGCAGGACTAGGGTGATGGTCCCCTCTACTGCCACCATTGCAGGGGGGTAGAAAGTGGATCTGTTGGCGGGCAATCCTGAGCCCCAGAGCATGAGTTGGGTGGTGGTATGTAATCCCCCTTTCACTTACATCATGTGACCATGGCACCCACACAGGGTATGCACTTTTCTGGGTGCATCATAGTCCACAAGGGCTAGATGTGACATACAGATGAACACAGGCATATCGTAGGGGTGTTTGCAAGGACTACCTATCACACATTGGCACTGATGGGGACCTGCAGCATAGTCTATCTCAGCACAGCCAGGTGCTGTGAGAATGGTGATGGACACCATACCTCTCCCTCAGGATGAGCACAGGACCCCCACACTGTGACGGTCTGTAGCTACTCTGTGCCACTAACACACACCGTCGGCACCCCCTACCAGGCTGAGGTGCTGTGGGGTGCATACCCCATCTTGTAATCATCTGTAGACTGCTGATTTACATGTGCTGTGCATCCTGGGTACGGATGGGTTGACCCTATCCTGGTAACCACAGCAGAATGTGGGTGTGGTGCCATGCAGTCCTCCTGTAACCAGTCAGGTGTTTATTAGCAGCTCTAGCCCACTGGTTACCTCACTGCCCATGGAGCCAGAGGTCATGGGTTCAAAACCCACAGTGGGGTTCATCAATAGGGCTGTCTTAGGCATTGTCTATTTTTATTGTATATTAGTGCTGCCAGCAGAACCACCCTCAGGGTACTGTCACCTTAGGGTGGCTCATAAGGCGCCCTATAGGGCGCCTTATACGGTGCCCTATAAAGCGCCTTATAAGGTGCATTATATGGTGTCCTATAAGGGACATTATAGGGTGCCTTGGCAGACAGCGCACTTTATAATGTGCCCTATGGAGTGCCTTCTAGGGTGCCTTATGTGGCACCTTAGGTTACGCCACTGTGAGAGTGTGTTTGCTGGCAGCACTATTAAAGTACAACTAAACTTCCTCACAGCCCAATACTTAACCCTTTCCAGGCCAAGCCCAAAACTTTCGGGATCCAAACTTCTGCCTAAATATTCCTATCAAATGGTATATAATACATGACCATGGCAGAGGGAACGTCACTATTGGAACATATTGAATAAGACGGGTACAATTTTCCTGACATATGCAAACTTTAACCCGGCTGCAGAATGTAGATTAAAATATTATAGTAGGCCTTCAAAGGGTTACATATGATGCCTCAGCCAGCCTTATTCATTAGGCACACTGGGGAATCAAACCCATGACCCTTGTACTATCAGTTTGTGTAGTAACCATTGTGCTACAGCTCTGTTTCTGTATTTGGGTGTCAGCGCGCCTTCTTAAGCTTAACGCGCAGTAATGCGCCCTGTAACGATCATTGCTGTGCGGCGCCTTATAACGTGCATTATCGGTAACGATGTACCGCCCATGTCCTTTTTTGCCATTTCTTCCACTAACGCGGCTCCTAACGCGAATCACACTAACGCAGTTTAGTAAACATACCCCTAAGTTTGTCATTACCTTCTACTCCTGCTTTCTAGGAAAACCTTTTTCCCAATAGTGGGCACCACCTGCTGCTAGGTTGAGGTCTCATAATAACAGCTGCGTGATTTCATGGGTGTTTTCATGAGACTTCAGCCTGGCATCGGGAGGTGCTAGCTGCCAGGCAAGAAAGGTTTTACTAGAAAGCTGGTGAGGGGGGCAGTATGGCAAACTTAATTGAAAGTAAATCATGTTTGCTGTGCTCTGCCTCGGCCACAGCTTGCAGGGTTTCTGGGATGCGTGCACCTTCTTCTTTCCATCACATCGGCTGCTTGGGCAGAATATACGACATGGGCAATAGGCACGGGCAGAGATGAGTAGGGTTGGGACTGATGAGAAGACAGTAGGCACAGGAAGGCAGATGGGAGCTGGAGAGAGGGTGAGTACAGTGAGGAGGGATACTCTTGAGTGGGCTAAAGAGGATGAATATAAAGAATGTTAAAGGAGTGAAAGACCAGAAGGGAGAATGGGGGAACGAGGCTAAAATTTAACTATGGGTAGACAAAAGCAGACTACAGAACTGAAACAAAAATTTAAAAAAGAAAGATAATTGTCAGAGAGAAATGAAGGGCAGGAAAGAAAGAATATAAGGGAGAAGAAAGAGAAATTTGAAAAGAGACCCTGGAAAAGGATGAAAGAAAATCTCAACAAGGAGAAAATAGAGCGAGACAAGGATCTTAGAAAAATAAAAGGAACAGACAACAAAGGTACAAAAAAACATCTTTTTATTTTCTGCTTTTATGGATTGGAATATTTCTGCTTTGGGCATGTATTATGCCTTTGCATTTATTCAGTGTTCCATGAAAGTTGGTTTCTTGGGCCTTCATCTCAGAGTTTGTGTGTGTGCTTCTGTTTCTAATTTATAGCCCTTATTATGCATGCGAGGAACTCGCATACAGTTTCTGTGTGGGAAGGGCTTGGTCTACTTTTACAGTGCTGTCTTGTGGCCTTTTCCTACGTAGATTTTTAGTTGTTTGAATATTGGGAGTTAAGGCTGGCATGGTATTATAAACAAGGTCAGACACACTACATGTCCCAGAAGCCCTTGGGATAAGAAGTGCCTCCCCAGGTAGGGTTGCCAACATTTTCACTGAGAAAAACCCGAAACCTGTGGCTTGCCATGCTCCACCCATTCTCCACCCCTAGTCCCACCCCTGCCCTGCCCCAGTCCCACCCATGCTGCACCCCAGCCCTACCCACAAACGTTACCGAGGATAAGTGCAGGCTAATTCCCTTGGTCAGATAATAATTAAACTGGGAACCCCAAAAGTCAAACGTGAAATGTACAACACTGGAGAAATAAAACTATAAAATAATTTCCTCTTGCACTAAACAAAAACGCAAAGATGTTAGCAATATACACTTCCTAGACCAGACATATTCCAGTTAATAAATTCAAAATAAAAAGTATTTTTCTACCTTCTGTTTGGGCATTTTATTTTTCAGTTGCAATTGCTTCAGTCACTTTCTTCTGGTTTCTTTGTGTCTTCTGCGAGCTATCCATTTGTCCTTTCTTCTCTTTTAGATGTTTCCATTCTCTCTCTATATCTGCTTTAACATACTGATCGTTTCCCTTTTGCTCTTTCCCCCATTTCTTTCCTTATTCCTTTATCATCCACTCAGATTTCACCCTTCCATTCTCAATCCCCTCTTACTCTCCCAATACCCGGCCCATCGTAGACTTTTCTTCCACACAAAATATCTTTTCCCCTCTCAATTCTCATTCCCTATCCTTTCTAGTCCTCCCCCCAAATCAGTTCCCTTATAGTTCTAGACCCACCCAGCATCCACTCCCTTCTAGTCCCATTCTCCCATGCCCCACATCAGCCCATTTCCAGTCCTATTCTAGCCCACCACCCATTTGCAGCCCAAGCTCCCCCATGAGCCCATTTCTAGTCTTATTCCAGCTCCTCATCAGTCCATTTCCAGTCCTAGCCCCACATATGCTCTTTTCCAGTTCCATTCCAGCCCCCCACTGTCCACTCCAAGCTCCACTCCAAGCTCCCCCATCAGCCAGTTTCCAATCCTAGCCCCCTCATCAGCCCATTTCCAGTCCTATTCCAGCTCCTTATCAGCCCATTTCCAGTCCTAGCCCCACATATGCTCTTTTTCAGTTCCATTCCAGCCCCCCACTTTCCACTCCAAGCTCCACTCCAAGCTCCCCCATCAGCCAATTTCCAATCCTAGCCCCCTCGTCAGCCCGCTTCCAGTCCTATTCCAGCCCCCATCAACCCATTTCCAGTCCTATTCCAGCTCATCAGCCCATTTCCGGTGCTATACCTCCCATCACAGGCCATTTCCAGTCGAAGTCCCCCCCCCCTCATCACCGCCTCTTTCCAGTCCTAGCCCCCCCCCCCACCATCACAGCCCATTTCCAGTCCTAGCACCCCCCCCCACCATCACAAACCATTTGCAGTCCTAGTCCCCCCCATTACAGCCCATTTGCAGTCCTAGAAACCCCCATCACAGCCCATTTCCAGTCCAGGTCCCCCCCCCCCATAGCCCATTTCCAGTCCAGGCCCCCCCCATCAGAGCCCATTTGTAGTCCTAGGCTAGCCCCCAGCTTATTCAGTCCTTGGCCTCCCCCCACCCAACCAGCCCCGCAGCTGTCTGAGGGGCTTCAGAGGGAGCCTGGGAAGCCCACGTAAGGCCCCAGCTCCCTCTGTACAACCGCCAGTGTGAAGAAGATCCTTTTCCTTCACACTGGCGGCTGTTTGTGTGAAACGCGATTGCTGGGACTCCTGGGAGAGGTTAAAGGCAATGCCCTTTAACCTTTCCCAGCATTCACGGCTTCACACAAACAACCGCCAACGTGAGGGAAAAGGATCTTCACGCTGGCGGTTGTACAGAGGGAGCAGGGGCCTCGCGCGGGCTTCCCCGGCTCCCTCCCCCGTGGACTTCGGGAGTCGGGAGAAAAGCCATTTTTTTTCTCTGGCCGTTCCCGATCTTGCGGCCAGAGCAAAAACCCGGTTTTTCAAGGGCCGGTTTTATATCTGTGCCGGCAGCTGGCCTGGCCATGGAAAAACTGGCCAGGCCGGCTGAAAACCGGCCGGTTGGCAACCCTATCCCCAGGAGGGACCAGGAGAGCCAATTAGGAGAGGACACATAGGTGGATTGTGCTAGTAATAAGCAACTAAGGCCTTGGGGGGGGGGGGGGCAAGGCATATGATTGGAAGAGCAGTGAACGGGAGGAGAAGCCCAGAAGCAACTCATGGAAACTACTGAGCATGGGGAATAAGGTATCACTGAACCCATGGACGTTTAAGGTACTGTAAGAAGCAGCCCGTGGGAGGGTTCAGGTGGATAGTGCACAACCTGAAGGGAGGGCTGCTTTCACAGTCAGTAGAGCTGTGAGATATACTGTAACTGCTTCTGATGGAGGGAGCTGAGAATTGTGCCTCTTATCTGAGGATTTTAAGAAAGAGGTGAAAAGACTTTGCTGCAATAGTTGTGCTGTGACATGTGGATTTGCTGTACTGTTGGGGACTGTCTGAAGCCATGACTCATTCCGGAGCTGCTGCAGAAGAGCACACTGTCCTGAGTCTTGGACTTTTGTGGGACCTTTCCCCCGGTCGGAGTACACTCTGAATGATAGATAAGTTAAGACAAACTATTTGTTGGAGTTTTACAAAACCAGGACTGGATTACAACATCCAGGAGTGAAGTTGACTGGACACCCGAGAACCGGTAAAACCTATGACTGCGGTGTCCCTGCATGATGCTGGACATCACAAGATGTAGCGCCTCATTCACAAAGCACCTGCAAAATCACAAGGCACAAGGAGTGGGGGAAGGAGGATAACTGGATAGCTATATGACAGAAGTGTAGACAGCATAAGCCACTGGAGACTACAAATTTGCGCGTGCTGAATCTTTTATGGGTATAACCTGCCCATGTCCAAAGTCTGTCCCATGTCCAAAGTCTGTCCTATGTCAAAATCATCAATGTTGCCTCCCCGGTGATGGCCCCACCCTTACTTAATTTCCCTACCCTTTTATGTAACGCCGCTTTGACCCGGTGAAAAGCGGGATACAAATACAGCTAAATAAAATAAAATAAAATAAGTATGACCCAACAGGGCCACTAAAGCTGTGGATAGTCACATAATTGCCCAGCAACTATTAACTTTAAAAAACATTTAAAATTGCCTCACCTTATAGGACCTCTCTTTCCTCCCTCTTCGGAGCAGGAGGGGCAGAGCTACGTACCAGCAGCTGCTGTAATCTATCAGCTAGTATGCTCTGCTGCTTGCCTTCTAGTTGGGTTAGCATGCGACCCATGAAGTTCATAATTTTCTCTCAGCCTTACTGCATCTCATATCGCAATGACATAATCTGCAGCAGGACTTTGGAGCTGAGCCTTCATACACCTCAGAGACCTCATGAGGAACCATCTATTCAAGCAAGAAGGCAGAGTAAACAGGCTGGGAGTTGGTTTTTGCTGCCACTTCAGTCTGGATCATTTTTCCACATTTTGTTATTAAGTGCCGTCAAGTCAGTGTCGACCAAAGGCAACCCTCTGGATAGTTGTCCTAAATCATGTTCGGTTTTCAGTCAGGTGGCTCGTTGTTGACAGACTGGCGCCCATAACTGCTGTTATTGTATCAATCCATCTCATTGCTAGCCTTCCTCTTTTGCATTGACCTTCTAACTTGTCAAGCATGATATCTTTCTCTAATGATCTCTCTCTTTGCATGGTGTGTCCAAAGTATGAAAGTCAAAGTCTTATCACCTGAGCTTCTAAAGAAAGCTTAGGTTTGATCTCCTCTAGTACCGACAGGTTTGTTCTTCGAGCAGTCCATCATAAACACAGTATTTGTCACCAGCACCAGAACTCAAAGGCATCAATTTTCTTCCTGTCTATCTTTTACACTGTCCAGCTTTCACACCCATATGATGTTATTGAAAATACCATGGCTTGAACAAGTCGAATCTTGAGAATCTTGTCTAGGTCCTTCATAACCATTCTACCAAGAGCAATGCGTCGTCTGATTTCTTGTAGGTTTATAAGATAGTTGATCCAAGTAGATTAAAGCTGTCCACTATTTTTTTTTTTTTTTAACTTTTATTTTCATTTTGGAACATCGAAACAAAAGGACATACAGAATAGAAGACATGAACAAATAATATTATACAATCACGGACAGTAAACCCCCACCACCCCCCTCCCCCCCTGCTTCTTCTCTGGGATACGTAACAATCCAGTATCGGGTGTATATACACATTATTATCTTTCGAGATAATATAATTATCTGCAACATGATGAGTGTAGCTATACGGCTATATTGGAGCATCTGGCAATCTGAACATAGTCATTAAGCATCTGCCACTTAGACAAGTGAGAGCAGTCCTGAACCTGGAATGCCATCCGACGAGGTATCTGCTCATATGTACTATATAAGCAGACAGAATTCCACCATTCGGTAAAAGTTAGGCGGGAGCCATTCTTCCAATTTTTCGTGACTAAGCATACAGCCATACCCAACATAAAATCTAGGAGGAAGCGGCCTGTCCTGGGAAGAGAGGGGATCCCCGCCACAGAGCGGAGTCCCACAATCTTCCAAGAAAGGGGCTCCCGGAAGTGTAGGATACTTTGTATCCGGTCCCAAACCCGCCCCCAATATTGCTGTAGTGCTGGACATTCATAGATAACATGGGCGAAGGTACCCACCGCTGTATGGCATGACCAACATCGATAGCTTGTATTGACATTCCATTTGGCCATCTTCTCAGGAGTATAAAAGCATCTGTGGGCAAAATAGAAGAGCGTTTGAGTGACAGAGGCGGATCTAGAGACCCGCACCACTTTGCTCCAGACTATCTTCCATTGCTGGGGAGTTAAAGTGATGTGCAATTCGCGCTCCCATGCCTGCTGGGCCCTAGGGGTGTCCCTGCCTGGACTATGAGTGAGTATTTTATAAAAGTTAGATGCCACCCCTGGTAGACTCCCGATACAACGAATCACCTCTGACAGCCCTTCCACGCTAGTATCAGAGCGCGGAATGACCCGAGCGCCTTTAAGGCAATGTTGGAGCTGCACCCATTGAAAGTAATATTTCGCTGGTAGACCAAATTCCGTTTGTAAAGCATTAAAGGTTTTCCAGCGATCCCCAGCAAACAGCTGCTTAGGTGTCCAAATCCCCCTGGAGTACCAGGGTCTCCATGCTATCGTTTTTTTGTTAATTTGAAATCGAGAGTTATGCCATATCGGGAGATGGTCCGGGGGGCACGCCTGCGGACCCAGAGATTGAATGAGGGCATTAAAGGCCACTAGAGTGTCTACAACCATTGGTGAATGGCGGGAATCTGAATGATGGCACATTCCGGGGAAGTAGGCCAGCGGAACTGGTCCACTAAGCTCTTCTTCAATATCTAGCCACACCGGGCGGCCTGCTGCCGGGGTATCCAACCAACAGGCACCTTGCTTTAAGAGGAAGGCTTTATGATATTTGAGAAAATCTGGAAATCTAGCTCCTCCTCTCGCTTTATCAGATTGCAAGTGTTGTTTAGCTATCCTGGGTGTTTTAGCCTGCCATAAATAACGGATAAGAAGGCCTTCTATATCTTTGTAGATGTGTCGGGGCAGTAAACATGGTAGCATTTCGAGAATGTAGTTCACTTTAGGAACTATCATCATTTTCACTGTTTCCAAGTGGCCCCACCATGTAAGAGTTAGTGGAGACCACCGATTGGTAAGTTCACGGACTTTGGAGATTATCGCCTTGGCGTTGAAACTAATAGTGTCTTCTAAAGGATAGCAATAATAGACCCCGAGATATTTCACCATACTATGCTGCCAGAGAAAGGGAAAGGCTTGCATGTCGGCCGCATGTACCCGGTGGTTAAGTGGGAAAGCAACCGATTTGGTCCAGTTGATCTTATAGCCCGAGAGCTGCGAATACCTGTCTAGTAATTCTAAGACTACTGGGACCGAGTCCAAAGTTATAAAAAGCATAAGATCATCTGCATAAGCGGAGAGTTTGATCTCTCTGTGTCTAAAGGGGGCACCTCGGATGTCTGCGGACTGCCTAAGTAACAGGGCTAGAGGTTCGAGCGCTAAGTCAAAGAGCAGAGGAGATAGGGGGCACCCTTGGCGTGTACCTCTTTGAAGGCTGAATGGCTGGGATTTGATAGCATTCACACATATACTGGCTGTGGGTTCGGCATACATGACTTGAAGAAACCGGAGAAAGCCCTCCCCAAAGCCGTACCAACGGAGAACAGCAAATAAGAAGGGCCATTCTAGACGGTCGAAGGCTTTCTCGGCGTCTAGGGAGAGGCCAACTAGTGGTAGATCTAGGCTTGCAGCATTAGTCAAAACATGACATAAAGTCCTAGCGTTGTCGGCAGTGGATCTTCCGGGTATAAAACCACATTGATCAGGGTGGATTAGTGTAGACATGTGGTCAGATAGTCGAGAGGCTAAGATAGTCGCAAAAATTTTATAGTCTGCGTTAAGAAGGGAGATTGGGCGGTAGTTAGCTGTTAACAGCGGATCCCTCCCTTCTTTTTCAAATACTACCACATTCGCCGCCGAAAAGGATCCCAAGCTAGATGTGTCTTCAGCCAGAGCAGTGAAATAGAGTTTTAGGTGGGGGGCTAGATCAGCACTGAACGTTTTATAAAATTCGGCCGGAAGACCGTCAGGGCCTGCGGCTCGTCCCGAGGCCACACGTTTAAGGGCAGAGTGAATTTCATTAGTAGAGAAGGGTTTATCCATCGCAACCCTATCCTCTTCAGAGAGGGTCGGCCGTTGGATTCCAGATAATAATCGCTCAAAAGCCTCTGACGTGAAGTCACATTCTGATTTATAAAGACGAGTATAAAAATCCCGGAAAAGCTCTACTATCTCTGTATTATTTGTCACTATGTCCCCTCCTACCGGGTTTCGGAGAGCCGCTACCCGTTTGGCTTCTTTTTGACCTTTCAAGGCATTAGCTAAGAGTCTACCAGCACGGTTGCTTTCCCGATAGTACATCCCTTGCTGCGATGCGATATTTTTAGAAGCTGCAGCAGACAGGATTGAGTTATATTGAAAGCGTAGGCGTTGCAATCGTAACAACACACAAGGATCAGTGCGGGAAGTAAGAACCCGTTCCCCAGCTTTAATTTGTTGCTCTAATATTAATAACTGTTGCTTACGCTGTTTCCCCAAGCGAATTTGATAGCTAGTAATGGTTGCACGAATGGCAGCTTTAAAGCCCTCCCACCAAGCCCAGCCCATGGTATCATGTGGTAAGTTAAAATGGAAATAGTCCTGAATGGCGGCCCGAATGTCTAACTGAAACTCTTGTTGCTCTAGCAGGGTCCTATCAAAAAACCAATTTCCCGGATTCCTACTGGGCAGGTTAGCGTGCAACTGGAAGGAAATGGCAGCATGGTCTGAGATATGTAATGGGTGAATCATCGCTGTGTCTACCTGAGATACCAGCACTTTAGATATTAGGAAAAAATCTATTCTGGACTGTGATAGATGGGGGGGAGAATAGAAAGTAAATTCCAGTTCAGCAGGATGCAACAATCTCCAAAGATCCACTAAAGCGAGATCTTTGATCAAGGAGGTGAGTGTGAGGGAGCTCTTGGGCAGGCCACTCGTTCTAGGCGGTTGCCTGTCTATCAGAGGATCGACGACTTGATTAAAGTCGCCACCTATTATCAGTAAGGTGCTAGCAGAGGCCTGCGCAACCTGAGCAATGGTAGCAAAAAAGGCAGGATTATCCACATTGGGAGCATATATACATATACATGTGAGTTCAAGGTGTCCAATTTTAAGATGGACGCGGGACCATCTGCCCTCCGTGTCAGAGCTAGTGGCAATAATGGTGACAGGCAAGGATTTCCTCACCAGAATAGCTACCCCACATTTCTTAGAAACAGCCGGAGAGTAGGCAGCAACCATGTAAGGTTTAATATTGAGTTTCAGAGTTTCGGTAGAATTTAAGTGCGTTTCCTGAAGAAAAACCAGATCCGCCTTTTCATGACTCAAATAACTAAGGATTTTCTTTCTTTTAATCGGGTTGTTGATTCCCTTTACGTTCAATGAAAAAACCTTACATAGGGCCATAAGACATTGTCATACATTTGAAGTAAAAGCGCAGGCGAGTATGGAATATATACCACATCTGTACTTCCATTTCATACACATCAATTAAGATACCAGATACACCCCATATGAGAAAACAAGCACCGAAGTGCCCCAGAGAAGAAGCATAACCCCAAATATAAATGGCGACCATATGTCTGCGGGAGGAGGCCCAAGAGAGTGCGATTGTAATATTCGAACCCTTCTGTTATTATAGTCTCCGATCTCCACCGAAGTAGCTGTGGGCATGATAGAGCAGGGCCATCAAGGCTAGTGAAAGCCAAGGCTGTGAATTGCCAAGGCAGTCTCTAAGGTAGAGAGCGTCCGAAAACAATATGGCGGGTTTTACCAATATAAGGTCAATTAGCTAAATGTTCCTTGGATCAACGCATCTGATCTGCCTCTTTGGACTCCAAAAATCCCGCAAGTAATTCAGGATCATCAAATGTTCTGGTCTGGTTGTGCAGCGTTACCCTGAGTTTAGCCGGGTACATCAGGCCATAGCGAGCTTGCAGTTGTTGTAGCCTCGGTCGAAATTCCAGGAATCGCTTTCTACGATCAACCGTGGGCTTAGCCAAATCAGGAAAGAAGGATATCCGGTGGCCCTCAAACTCGATGGGGCCTTTTGCGCGAGCGGCATTCAGAATTTGCTCAACATGTTGGTATCTTAAGAGCCGAAAGATAATAGGCCGCGGGGTCTTCCGATTGAGCGCCATATTTGAGGGCACTCGATGAGCCCGGTCAATCTCCAGGTCTTTAGCAAATGTGATCCGAAGTAGGGAAGGAAGCGCCTTACAAAGAAACTCCTTCATGTCTCCAGACTCAGCTCCCTCCGGTATGCCCACGAGCCGTATATTATTGCGGCGGGCCCGATTGTTGCCATCTTCCACTTCTTTCTGAAGGGCCCGTATCTGGCTCTCTACTTTGTCAAGTTTCGCCAACCGGACCGTGTGTGAGTCCAGTATGCCTTCCATTTTGTCTTGTCGTAGGGAAAGCCCTTCAAGTTTGCGTTGCAGCATGCCGAAATCTTCACGCAGCGCTCGGAGTGACTCCCCGTTGGATTGCACAAGGTCTTTTACCCCTCGTATTTCAGTGAGGATCTCCTGCTGCATCTCGGGGCCTTCCCGAGGTGCGGGCTGCTTCTGCGGAGACGGGGGCTCGGTTTTGGAGTGTTTACCATGGGAATTCGTTGGGGTCCCGAAATCTAGACGTGCTGGTTTGGTCCCCGCCATCACCCCAAGGTACCCCGGTAGAGTCAAAGCAATATTCAGAATTAAAACGGTTCAAAATTCAGGAGTCTTGGTAGGCCTCTCGGGAGCCTCAGCGCTATGCGACTATCCCGCTGGACATCAGGCTTCGCCCCCCGCTGTCAACTATTTTGATTACTTCTCCATCAATGATGAACATATTGATTTTGCCAGTTGTCAGGATCTTTCCCTTCTTTACATTAAGGTGCAGGTTCATTTTAAGACTATGGGGTATGTTTACTAAAGCGCGGTAATGTTACTGGCGATAAGTGCAGTGTTAATGTGAATAATGCCATATAAGGGAGTGGATGTACTGGCGTTAAGGTAGCAATGGCTGTGTAACGCACATTAAAGGGCACCTTGGCCAGTTAGCGCATGTTAACGGGACATTGCATGTTAAAGCTGAGAAACAAAACACATTACAAGGCGCCCTAAAAGGCGCCTCATGAGGTGGCTTAGGTTAAGGCATCTTATAAGGTGCCTTAACGTGCCCTAAGGATGTTAAGGTGACCCAAGATGTGGTGCCCAAGGGCAGTAAGGTGCCCCAAGTTGACAAGCATGAAATGTAAGGGCAAAAAACTGATGTAACCCTAACACTGCACAGAGCACCGAGGAAAGGCAATGGACAAATGATGAAAGGAAGTAGAGGTGGGAGCTGATGGACCTGCCAAATCTGCATGCAGCTGATGTGACAGCCGGTAAAATGGACAAACATATTGGAGGCAGCTGTACCGATGCACAGGGTGTTGGCAATATAAAGTGCTACAATGACAGTGGGTGGAAGAGGATGGGAATACGTGTCCGCCAGTGGAGGTAGAGGTGGCAAGATATTTGCAATGATAGGAGGACAGAGGAGTAGTAGTGCCATGCAGAGCAGACACAGGAGAGGCAAGCATGAAGAGCCACAATGCAGAAAAGGGTACCAGTGCAGGACATGGGGTAGCAGCCAGTACATGAAGACAGGACGCTACACAGCTGACAGATGCAGATAGACGGACAGAAGGATGGCTTGCAACTGTGATGAGGGTACAATGTGCTGGCAGCACAGATATGCAGAGATATGACTGTCACAGGAATGAAAAGGACTTGCCTCGGACAGGCCTAATAAAATGAGACCATGGAGGGATTGAACCCATGACCACAGCTTAGGACATCATTGTATTAACCAGTGGGGCTATATCTCTATGGTTTCTGTCTTAGCAATGGCTGGCTACAGAAAGACTGCAGGTCACCGCACAGACTGTCTGCTGTGTCTGCCAGGATAGGTTAAACCCACCAGTACCCATGATGCAATGCACATGCAGAACAGCAGTCCACATCTGATCACCAGATGGGGTATGCAGATCTCCAGCACCTCAATGTGGTAGGAGGAACTGACCGTGTGTGATACTGGCACAGAGTAGCCACACACCATGCCATTGTGCTAGTTCTGTGTTCACCCCGAGGGTGAGGTGGGGCGGGCAGCACCAGGTCCACAGTACCCGTGTTACTTGAGATAGGCTTTGCTGCAGGGCTCTATCATTGCTAGTGTGTGACAAGCATTCCTTGCAGCCACACCTAAGATAATCCTGTGTCCATCTGTATTCCCCAGTCACGTCTAGACCTTGGAGACCAGGAGCTACCCAAGTTAAGCATATCCAGTGTGGTTGCCATGGTCAGCTGTTATAAGAGCAGGAGGGTGTCTGGACCCACATGCAGATTATGTAGCACTACCTACCAACCCACCCTGTCTGGGTCAAGGTGGTAGACAGGATCGGCCCCCAACAGACCCACACTCTACATCTTTGCAATGGAGGCAGTAGAAAAGCATCATGAAGGGCTATTGTACCACCAACCCCAGTCCTGCTGGCAAAAGGGGTGCCCTCTAGGGCAGGCAGGCCTGGAAAAAGCTCAGCTGTATCCCACCATAATCTGACATTCACCAGCAAAGGGCACAGACAGTCTGCACCTGCAAGGAGATCCAGCCATACACACGCGGACTGCCCACAATGCATGCTCCCAGAGAAACTAGGTGGAATACAAGCACAGATACCAAACAAGTATTTCAGTGATGGGGCCCCAGAACAGGAAACACACATATATCACCTAGAAACAATACTGCATAGCACTCTGTGGGAACCTAGCCATGCCATGGTCACTGCTCAGTCAGGGTGAGAGTGCCCTCCCAGCACGACATGCTGTGGCCACCCTGTCCATGCAAGTGGTGGTTGGGTACTACAATGTCCCAGCCATTGCCCCACACCCTGTGCAGATGCATCCTGCCCAGTCTGCCCTGTCTGGACCATACCCACAATACCTTGCTCCTCATTATGCACATTGGCAGACTAACGCTGGAAACAGTGTAAGCATTGTGGGCCCAGTGAGGAGTAGGCAGCCACAAAACAATGGATAGACATACACACACTCCCACTCCTATTTCAGCATTGTACAAAGATAGGGGTGGTTGGCAGCCCTGCCCGCTAGTCCTGAGCACAGTGCAGGCATTGCTAAGGTATGCAGATGCTAGTAGAAGTGCTTTGGTCGTAGGTGCTGCTCCGTGCCAGGCCCAGGAGCCTGACTCTCCATGAGGCTGTGGATAGTGTAGCCTGTGTGTGTGGGTGTTTGTGTCCCTGTTGGCCGATGTTCTAGGGAGTGCACATGTTTCTGTTGTATGTGCAATGTGGAGTAAAATGTATGGACATGGTCTGCAGGAGCCACAGCTGGGACTTTAACCTGTGATCTTCTACCCCAGAACACACTGGCTGTGTGTACTGCACTATACTGTTGCCACAGAGGCATGTCAGTCCCTGGGAATACCATTTATTTATTTATTTATTACAAGTTCTTATATACCGCACTATTCGGCATCAGCGCGGTTTACATTATAACATAAAGACCATAACAACAAGCTGTTTGGTTTACATCGAACAGGAGTACAAACTTGGAGAACCGGGGTAAACTATATACAAGAGATAATTACATAGAACAGAATAGAGTCTTAATAATATCAAGAACGGCATGGTGTGTTCATGAGTGGGTCACTTCACCATGACTGTTCATCAGACAGACCTTGTCTGTTGCACTGCATGCCACCCACATGAACAGGGCTTGGCCTTGGTCTGCTGTGGGCAGATGCCACTGCTACCTCCACCACCAGCACCCCTTCCCCACCATGCTGACATGACCATATGCTGGTGGTGCTGGTGGTGCGCAGTCCCAGGCCGTCCAGTGTGCAAGTAGGCAGCTACCTAGGATCTGGGGTTTGGGGTAGGGGTGCCTACATAGACATCCATGCTTCCCCCCCGGCACCACGTGGCAATGTTATGTGCCCTTTGGGGTACCTTCTAGGTAATGTTCCCTGGATGGAACACTGTGGGACACAGACTCGTGGGCATGTTTGACCTTGGTCAGTTGCTTCTTGCTGATTTCCAGATTTTGCATTCCTATGTGCCACCTAGGCATCTGCCTAGCTCACCCTGTACCCCAGCTGCCCCACTGTATGTCCCGCCTGCAGCCCCCTATGCCCCATTTGCAGCATCGCCAAAGTGCCCTTCATACCTGGGCACTATGCTGTTGCTGCACATGTAGCACTACTATCACTTTTTTTGGGCTCCCTGCCTATGCTGTACATTGCTGACACTTAAATGGTTTCTCTCTCCTGCAAATGACAGGTTTTCACTTGCGGTAATGTTCAGCCCTTCAGTTCACCACGTTAGTATAGCAGGAGCCTCTCCACGCCCACTCCCCGCCCATTGACCCCCTTATCTCCTCCCTCTCTCTACCCTCTGCAGGACTTAACACTGCCGAAGACATTAACGCGTGCTAATGTTGCATCTGGTAACATTAGCGTGTGTTAACGTTGCATTTGGGAACATTAACGCGCGTTAACATAGCCACTGCTACTGTACGTTACCGCGGTTTAGTAAACATACCCCTATGTTCCTTGATCTTGAGAAGCAAATGTTTCAGATAGTCTTCACTTTCAGCCAGTAATGTGTATCATCAGCATAGTGAAGGTTCTTGATAAATCTCCCACCATTCTCACACCTCTGTTGTCTTCATAAAGTCCTGCTTCTCTGTTGATTGGTTCTGCATATAATTTAAACAGGTAGGGGGAAAGCATGCAGCCTTGTCATACACCTTTGCTGATTTTAAACCATTCTGTTTCTCCTTGTTCTATTTTGAACTGTTGCTTCTTGATTTAATGTAAAGGTTGTGCAAGAGAACGATCAGGTGTCCTGGTATACCCATGCTTCTTAAAGTGGCCCAGAGTTTCTCATGTTTTACACAGTCAAAAGCCTTGCTGTAGTCAATAAAACATATATAGATATCTTTTTGATATTATTTAGACTTTTCAAGGATCCATCTCACATCTGCGATGATGTCTCTTTTTCTTCGCCCTTTCCTGAACCCTGCTTGCACTTCAGGCAGTTCTTGTTCTAGATGTGGTTGTAGCCTCTGCTGAATAATCTTCTGGCATGTGGGATCAGAGCGATTGTGCAATAATTTCCACAGTCAGTTGGATCACCTTTCTTTAGTACTGGCATAAACACAGATCTTTTCCAGTCAGTAGGCCATGATATTGTCTTCCAAATTTCTTGGCAGAGCCTTGTAAGTATGATAACAGCTGAATCAGATTGCTGTAATACTTCAATGGGAATGCCATCAATGCCTGGTGCTTTGTTCTTTGATAAGGTCTTCAGTGCTGCTTTGACTTCCTCTTTTATCACCAATGGTTCCCGATCATATGGTTTAGGTTGAAACGGCTGTTGGTCCACTGGATCTTTATTATAAAATAACTCTATATATTCTTTCCACCTTTTCTTGATCTTCTCAGCATCACTCAACATGGATCCTTGAGCATTCCAATTCAAGGCTGGAATTTCTTCTTTAATTCTCGTAGCTTTAGAAAAGCCAATCTTGTTTTTCCTCTAATAGTTTCTGCTTCTATTTCCTCGCATGCGTCATTGTAGTACTTCTCCTTGTCTTGTCTTGTTGCACATTGGAAATCTCTGAGTTCTGTGATTGCCTCTCTTTCTCCTCTGGCTTTAGCTTCTCTGCGTTTCTGGGCAATTCTCAGTTTCTTCAGTCATCCATTTTTATCTCTCTATCTATCTATCCATCCAGATTTATATACCACCTTTTCCTTAAATCAAAGTGGTTTACATTGGGAACTATTACAAATTCGGTAAAGGGCAAAAGAGGGGAAATAAGGAGAGGTCATTGACAGTGGGTTATAATCACTGAGAGGGACCATAGTGATCCACAAACAAAAACTTTTCCTTTTTTACCTTTTGTAGAAATGTTTCACTTTCTTTCAGCACAACCTTCTTGACGTCATCCCATAACTCTACTGGAGTTCTGTCATTTGTATCTAAAGAACAAATCAATTTTGCAGACAGTCTTTAAATTCTGGTGGTATATTCTCAAGGTCCTATTTTGCTACGTTCATGAGTGGCTTGCTCTTTTTCAACTTTAGCTTGAGTTTGCATACTAGTAGTCAGGGATCTGTACCACAGTCAACTCCAGGTTTTGTCTTTGTTGATGTTATAGAGCTTTTCCATTGTTGACTTCCAGAGGCATTAAAAAAACACCTGCCAACACTACACCCCATTAATACCCACTCTATGACTACTGTTCCCTTAATGCTGCAGTCAATTTGATTTTTGTAGAATCCATTGGACAAAGTCCAAGTGTACAGTCCACCACTTGTTTTGCTGGAAGAAGTTGTTTGAGATGAATAGATCATTGGTCTTGCAGAATTCTATCAGTCTTTCTCCAACTTCATTTCTGTTGCCAGGTCCATATTTTCCAATCACTTTGCCTTCTTCTTTGCTGCCAACTTTTGCATTCCAGTCACCCATGACTATCAGGATATCCTGTCTGCATGTTCTGTCAATTTCAGCTTGTACTTGTTCATAGAACTCATCAACCTCATTCTCTTCTGCAGCTGTTGTTGGGGCACATACTTGAATTATAGTTGTGTTGATAGGCATTCCTCGTAGATGAATAAAAATTAAGCATTCACTGATTGCACTGTATTTCATTACAGCTCTTGCAAGTTTTTTCTTAATTATAAATGCAACACCATTTCTTCTTTGGGGTATGTTTACTAAACTGCGGTAACGTTACAGACCGCGCGGTAGGTAACGTTAATGTGTGGTAGATAACGTTAACACATGTTATGTAATGTTAACGAGCGGTAAAGTAACGTTAACGCGCGGTAACGTTACAACCCGCGTGGAAGCGTTCCGTAGCGCAGTAGACACCGCAGAGGGAGGAGAGAGGGCGGAGAGCTGGGGTCAATGGGCGGGGAGTGGGCATGGAGAGGCTCCCTGCACACTAACGCGCTGAACTGAAGGGCTGAATCCTACTGCAAATGAAAACCTGCCGTTAGATGCACATTTGCAGGAGAGAGAAACCATTTCAGTGACAGCAATGTATAGTATAGGCAGGGAGCCCAAGAAAGGTGATAGTAGTGCTCTATTTGCAGCAACAGCATAGTGCCCAGATATGAAAGGCCACTATGGTGATGGCGCAAATGGGGCATGGGGGCTGCAGGCGGGACATGCAGTGGGGGCTACTGGGGCATGGGGTGGACTAGGCGGTTGCCTAGGTGGCACATAGGAACGCAGAAAATGGACACCAGCAAGACAGCAACAGACCAGGGTCAAACATGTCCATGAGTCTGTGTCCTATCCATGGGACATTACCCAGCAGGAACCCCAAGGGGCACTTAACATTGACAGGCAGTGTCTGGGGAAGTGTGGACAGCTATGTAGGCACCCCTACCCCAGAACCCACACCTTAGGCAGCCGCCTACCTGCCCTCTGGATGGCCTAGGACTGCACACCACCAGCACCGACAGCATATGGTCATGGCGGCATGGCAGGGGGGGTGTTTGTGCTGGTGGGAGTAGTGGCATCCACCTGCAGTGGACCTAGCCCATGCCCTGTACCAGTACATGGTGTGCAGTGCAACAGAAGAGGTCTGGTCCGGGAATGTAAGGGTAGCCCCAGGGAGCACTATGCTGCTGTGGCAACAGTGTGGTGCAATACACTCAGCCAGTATATCCAAGAGCAAAGGGTTCAAGTCCCATCTGTGGAACCTGCAGAGCATCACCCCATAGTTTTATCCCACAATGCAGCCACAACAACCACATGTGCAAACCCCAACGCAGCGATGCACAGGGGTACAAACACCCACTCACACGGGCTCCACTATCCACAGCCTCATGGAGTGTCAGGCTGTTAGCCCCAGCATGGAGCTGCAGTTATCACCAGAGCACTGCTACTACCCCCTGCACAGTTTAGCAATGTCGGCACTGTGCTCAGGACCAGTGTGGTGGGCAGGGTTGTCAACCACCTCTATCTCTGCACAATGCTGAGATAAGTGTGGGAGTGTGCATATGTCTATCCATTGTTTTGTGTCTGCCAACACCTCACTGAGCCCACATTGCTCACACTGTTTCCAGCGTTAGCCTGCAAATGTGCATAATGAGGAGCAAGGTATTGTGGGTATGGCCCAGTCAGGGCGGATTGGTCAGGATGCATCTGCACAGGGTGGAGGACAATGGCTGGGACACTGTAGTGCTCGACCACCACCTGCATGGGCAGGGTGACCACAGCATGTCACGCTGGTAGGTCGCTCTCACTCTGACCGAGCAGTGGCCATGGCATGTCCATGTTCCCACTTAGTGCCATATGTTATTTGTCTCTATTGATACCTGTGTGTTCTTGGTTCTGGGGACCAATCAAGGAGATACCTGCTTGGTGTTTGTGCTGTGCATCCCACTTCTGGGTGCACAAGGTTCCCCATGAGCATGCACTATGGACTGGCTTGTGAGCTGTCAGCAGTTAGTCTATGCATGGTGGGACCACCTTGTAGGATGCTGCAAGTGCAGTCTGGTTGTGCTGGCAGACTGTGGCGTGGAGCCTTCACTGCCCATCCCAAGCATCACTATTGGTCTTTCATGCTCACATGTATGGCTCTGGCCCATCATCCCTGGAGGGCTGTGGTTGCTAGTATGACAGCCATTCCGCAGGGTGCAGGCACCTGTCCCACCACACTCTCATCTACAATCGTGGTGATTAGGGGACCCTTGGGGTATTATAGTGCATACTACTTTGACCCATATAGGTAGTGCTACCTAAATCTCATGCGAGTCTAGCCCCCTGCCCTGATAACAACTTTATGGTGGTGGTGAGAACTGAGGAGGAACGTGACACATTCTATCTACCCTTTTGATGTCTACAACATCTGTACCTTGCCCACTCACAATCTTAACTGAAAGAGGTGTGAGGCAGGGGTCTCCAAATCCATCCCTAGAGTGCCACAAACCAGTCAGATTAGCAGGATATCTCTAATGCGTATATATCTCATGAAGATTCATTAGGGATATTCTGAAAACTTGCAGGGTTGTGGACCTCCAGAACTGGATTTGAGTAGCTCTGTTCTAGGCAGTGGTCATGGGGTTTGATTCCTCGCTGTTCCTTCCTGTCCATGTCTGATGTTTTGCATGCCTGTGACAGTCATATCTTTGCAGATCCGTGCTGCCAGCCCATAATACCCTCACCACAGTTGCCATCATTCCCTATACGGTGTTATAAGGCACCTTACTAGGCACAGTACAAGGCACGTTACAAGGCACGTCATAAGGCACGTTACAGGGCACCTTACTAGGCACAGTACAAGGCACATTACAAGGCACGTGCCTTATAACATGCCTTATGACGTGTCTTGTATTGTGCCTTTTGACGTGCCTTGTAACGTGCCTTATAACGTGCGTTAGCCTAAGGTGCCTGTAACGCGTGTTAACTGACACAGCTTGCCATAATGATGCACCGCCCATTCCCTTATATGGGAATCCAGGGAACCTAACACAGGGAACGTTACCGCAGTTTAGTAAACATACCCCTTTGTCTTTCATTTCCAGCATAGTAGACCATGTGATCATTGGATGCAAAGTGCTGGATGCCAGTCCATTACAGTTCACTGACATCATACAGATCAAGTTGTACATGTTCCATTTCATTCTTGACCACCTCCAACTTCCCTTCCTATGCATCCCTCCAGTCCAGTTCCTTTCCTCTGGGTTGTGCTCCCCTTCCAGCAGCTTGGAGATGGAGCATGTCATCTTTTTTGATGACACTAGGATATAAATACCACTGGCACCTCCCATCAGCTCCAGTATGCTCAGTCTCCAAGCAGCTGGAGGGAGTCAGTAAGCCAGGGTATAGGCTTACTGGAGAGACACTTAGGTGATAGTGGGGTTTTCTTTCTTTGTTCCTTTTATCTTCCATGTATTTCCATTTTATTTTCTTGGTTCCTGCATAGGCTGTTCTTGGGTCTGGAGAGAGATCCCCCCCCCCCAACCTCTCCCCAACCTACAACTCCGGGGTACAGGAGGAGGCTTCGGGCAGAGCAACAAAAAAAAAAAAAGAAAAAAAAAAAGAAAGAAATTGCGGTTCCCAAGCCCGGCAAGAGTGAGGAGCTGCTGGGGCATTTACTGCCTGCAGGATCTGCCTTTGATTTCTGTCCTGCCTCGCTGCTGAAGCCCTTAAGACGGCTGAGCACGAGGGTGGGAAGATGCAGCCACATGGGGAGAGCATGCAGGGAGAGAAGCTCTCAGTGCTGGCAAAAGGAGTGTTGGACAGCGGCAAGTACGGCAATGAACTGCGTGGTGTGGTGAGTCAACCACATGATCACCAGCCGTGCGTTGCAGCAAGGCCTGCTGCCTCCAGGGAGCAGTGCTCTATGACGGAGTCAGGTAGACTTGGGTTTTTTTGCGTGTTTTTTTCTTGCCCTTAATGATCCTGGCCTGAGGGATCTGTTTGTCAGGGGAGGCTTCCCTGGGAGTTTGGGTCCTTTCGTTTAAAAAAAAAAGACTGTGTTTACCTGTAGATCTTATATCTGTAAGATATGTATGTGTAATGTGTGTATGTAAATATATACATATACACTATATATATGTATACAATGCGCTGAAAGCGGATTAGGAATAGACGTGCCCTTCTACCATGCCGGCGAGACCACGGTGTTTGGTCTGCAGGACCTGGCGGGGAGCAGTATCAGAGGCCGGCGTATGCAGGGGCTGCACAGTGGAGGCCGCCTCCATGGAACAGGGAATCCAGGCCAGCTTGACCCAGGATCCTCTATCTTCTATCTCCCAAGAGTTAGAGGAGTCTCTGGAAGCAATGCTCCGTTCGGGGTCTCCTCCCCCCTCAGCCTTAGAACAGCCGGCCCATCCTCAGCCTCAGCCCAGGCCCTCCACTTCTTCGGGAGTACAGGAGGGGGGAGGTTTGGAGGGCTTCTCCCCTGAATTTGTATTATTGCTGCATAGGGTGTTCTGTCTGCGTCAGCAGGGAATGCACGGACAGACAGCAGCGCAAGGGTGGGTGGCTATGCGGGCTGCAGAGTCCAAGGAGCCGGAGGATGCAGGGGTACCGCCTAAGCGGGCTAGATTTGTGAATGAGGAAGCCCTCCACTCCTCTCTGTCAGAGGCTCTGGAAGGTGAGTCCTCAGACCGGGAGCTGGGGGAAGACGAGGAGGAACTCGAAGAGTGCGAGATTTCAGAGGAGGAGCAGGCCAGGATTGTTTGGGTCTTCCGCCGAGAGGAGTTGCCAGCTTTGATCGGCGAGTCCTTGCAAGTCCTCAATATCGCCACAGGCGTTCCAGCAGAGGAGGAGGCCTTGGAGGACCCACTCATTCAGGCAGTTAGGAAGTCACAGAAGGTTTTCCCAGTCCACTGGGTGATTCGACAGATGATTCAAGAAGAGTGGGATCAGCCGGAGTCCGGTTTAAACAGATCAAGTAGTACATATTCCATTTCATTCTTGACCACATCCAACTTCCCTTGGTTCATGCTTCAAACGTTCCATGACCCAATATGTAAGACATCTGCTGCTGCCCAGATGGTGGTTTGTCTTGGTCTGGCACCTCAGCTGAGACCTGCCCATCTTGGGAGACCCTGCCAGTAGTTAAGCTACCAATAGCTTAGCCCTCAGCATCACTGATGCACACAAGCCCTCACAGCACGACAGGCTGCAAACCAAGCTTCTATTTCACAACACCTTTACGTATAAAGCACCACTGCACACTTTTTAAAAATATGTCCATTTAGAGGGGTGTATGAAGAAATATCCAGGTTTGCCTGTTTCTGCATGCTACCAGATATGTTGGCCAAATACCTGTACACCTTAGCTTCTAAAATTGGTATAGATTTGCAGACATTCTCACATCTAAATCCCATCCATCTTCCTTTCAAAATAGGAGGGCAACTTCTCCAAATGGGTTAGTTTGCATATACCATCACAGTAATGAATATCACTCCTAAACCAGGGTATAGAGAATATAATCTCAATCTCTCAACTTTGCTGCTAATGTTCAACACAGTAGTTGCATCATGCAATAGCTGCCTATATAGTGACCCTTCTGGAGGTCATTATGTAGGCAATTTATTAAGATGCACTAGGAAGTTCCTCTTAATCAAATTTGTGACACCCAACTACTTCTACTACTATTAAACATTTATAAAGTGCTACAAGACATACGCAGCACTGTACAAACACAGATAGAGACAGTCCCTACTCGTCAGAGCTTACAATGTAATCAAGACAGATGAGACAAAAGATAGAAATAAGGATAGAACAGGGAAGGGTAAGGAGACATAAGGGATCAGGAACCAAAAGCAGCTTCAAAGAGGTGAGCCTTTAGCATAAATTTGGAAACCTGATGTACAGATTCACACAATGGAAAATGTCTCTGAATTTTTCTACCACATTTTCTTGGTCCCTGACTGCATTTCTTGGTACACAATTCACAGAATGATCCCTTTGAATTGACATCTCTATAATCAAAGCCATTCTGGTGTTTTTCTCTTTTACCTCTAGGTCTGGTTTCCTTTTTCATTTTTTTATCAGTTGGAAAAGGAATGTGATCTTTCAGGCAGTGCAACAAATAGTAGGCTCTTGTCAAATTCTCCAGGGGAAATCTGTCAATAAATACACTCAGATCCCAGGGATGAGTTTATTTTGTTGGTGCCCATAGGCAACAATGATGGGGGAGTTCTCCCCCACACATTGGCTCTGGCTCCCCCCTCAATCGGCTCTGCCTCAATGTCCTTCTTACCACAAAACCTGGTCCTGAGCGGCAGCAGCAAGTTTGCTAATGCAGTTCAGCCCGGGGCTGCCCAGACTCTTCAGCATCCCTTCCTTTCATCTCACAGGGCTTCCTGCTACCACAGAATGGCTACAAAAAGGGACTGCCACTTCTGAAGAGAGATCTGCAATTGTAAATATTTACTTCTGGGAAGTTTTCTAAATTTTGGGGAAAAAAATGAATTCTTTAGGTTAAAGCTGATTAATCTGTATAAATTAGAATCCAGTGTATTTGTTAAATCAATCAGGGCCTAGTATCATCAAAGAGCTTTTAGTTAAATTAAAAACTCAATAGGTAGCTTTAAGTTTAAAACCAAGCAGAGGGCATTCGGTTTAAATTCAGAATCCAGAAGAGGGCTTACAGTTTAAATTTAAAACCCAGCAGAGAGCATCTAGTTTAAATTTAATACTCAATCAGGGCCTAGAATCAGCATTGAGCTTTAATTTAAATCAAATCAGTGTATAACTTAGCATAAAAGGAAAAACAGGGCCAGTATTCTTTGAGCAATAAATTGTTTCTAGAAACCTTTACAAAGAAGCCTTCTAGATAGGGGGCAAGAGACCTGTGAAATTCTTTTAAATAGTTGTTAAGCCAAGTGACAGATGAAAGGGGCATTTTGAAAGACTCCCTCTATCCAAGCAAGGGCTATGTGAATCACCCAGGAAATTGGTCACAGATTACCTTAGAAGAAAAGGACAGGGTACTGTGTAGCAGCCAGCCTTTAATAAGTTTTCTTTCCCTCCCTTTCTCCCTCCCTCCCTCCCCAACACCCACCCACCCCTGGGATAATCATAGCTTTATAGGTGCTTAAACCTCTTAAAAGAAAGGAGGTGCCATATTCACTCCCAGGTGCAGCTGTTTATCCTGAAACAACACAAGCACTGGCAAGTTAGATGCAAGGCATTGATAAGGCAGGCAGAGAGAATGTGAGAAGAAGCTTGCTCTGGAAGCAAAAATGCATAATAAAGACGTTTTCAAGTACATTCGTAGCAAAAAAACCCATGAGAAAGTCAGATGGACCATTAGATGATAGAGGGGTAGAAGGGGCACTAAGAGGGGACAAGGCCATAGTGGAGAGACTGAATGAATTATTTGCTTTGATCTTTACTGAGGAAGATGTAGGGATGTTACCCATGACTGAAATGGTATTTAAAGGTGATGCCACAAAAGAATTGAAAGAAAAATAGATACACCAGGAAGATATATTACAACTATTTGATAAACTGAAGAGTAGCAAGTCACCTAGACCGGATGTTATACATTCAAAGGTAAGAACATAAGATATGCCATACTGGGTCAGATCAAGGTGTTGAAAGAAATGAAATATGAGATTGCAGACCTACCATTGGTGATCTGTGAACTATCATTAAAATCATTTGTAATACCTGAAGATTGGAGAATGGCCAATGTAACAACAATTTTTAAAAAGGGTTCTAGGAGTGATCTGGGAAAATACAGACCGTTGAGCCTGACATCAGTAGCGAGAAAAATGGTGGTAACCATTATAAAGAACAAAATTACTGAATATATTGATAGTCAACATGGCTTTAGTCTAGGAAGGTCTTGTCTTACTAATGTTTTTTTGAAGGTGTGAATAAACAGGTAGACAAAGGTAGACTGATATAGGTAGACTGATATAGTGTAGCTGGACTTTCAGAAAGCCTTTGACAAGGTCCCTCATGAGAGATTTTTGGGAAAATTAGAAAGTCATGGGATAGGAGGCAGTGTACTATTGTGGATCAGGAACTGGTTAAAAGATAGAAAGCAGAGGATAGGGCTAAATGGCCAATTTTCCCAATGGAGAAAGGTGAATAGTGGAGTACCCCAAGAATCTGTGCTGGGTTCGCTGCTTTTTGACATATTCGTAAATGACCTGGAAATGGGAATAATGGGTTAGGTAATAAAATTTGCAGATGACACAAAATTATTCAGAGTTATTAAAACCCATGAGGATTGTGGAAAATTGCAAGAAGACCTTGATAAATTGGAAGACTGGGTATCCAAATGGCAGATGAAATTTAATGTGGACAAGTGCAAATTTATGCACTTAGGAAAGAACAACCCAAACTATAGTTACCCAATGCAAGGTTCCACATGAGGAACCACCACTCAGGAAAAAGATTTAGGTGTTTATCGTGGATAACATGTTGAAACGTTTAGCTCAGTGTGCAGCGGCGGCCAGGAGAGCAAATAGAACGCTAGGTATCATAAGAAAAAGAATGGAAAATAAAACAAAGGATATTATAAGGCCTCTGTATTGTTCCATAGTACGACTGCACCTTGAATATTGTGTGCAATTCTGGTCACTGTATCTTAAAAAGGATATAGCTTTATTAGAAAAGGTACAGAGAAGAGCCACCAAAATGGTAAAGGGGATGGAAGGATAACCCATTGAAGAGAGGCTAAAAAGATTAGGGCTCTTCAACATGGAAAAGAGACGGCTGAGGGGAGATATGATAGAGGTTTATAAATTAATGAATGGAGTAGAATGGATAAATGTAGATTGAATTGTTTATGCCATCAAAATATAGAAAGACTAGGGGACATGGAATGAAGCTATAAGGTAACCTATTTAAGACTAATAAGAGAAAATATTTTTTCACTCAACAGGTAATCAAACTCTGGAATTTGCTACCGGAGGATTTAGTAAAAGCTGTTAGTGTAGCTGGGTTTAAAAACGTTTTGGAGAAGTTCCTGGAGGAAAGGTGCATAAACCATTATTAAAGTGGACCCGGGATATCCACTGCTTGCCCCTATACAAGCATTGTGGAACTTGTGTCCTTTGGGGAAACTGCTAGGTGCTCTTGACCTGGACTGGCCAATTGGAAATGGGATACTGTGCTTGATGGACCTTGGTCTGACCCAGTGTGGCATATTTTATGTTCTTATGTACAGGAGGAAAGGAAAAGGAGAGACGCTACAGGGTCTGGGCATCAGAACTGAATTTAATTAACGAACATGCTGCTGCCGCTCAGAGAATGGGTTACGCGATAAGCAGGACATTGGGGCAGAACCAATCAGCTGTAGCTTCAGGCTCAGGTCAAGGTATGGCAGTTGAGGCAATACTCCGGTGTCTATCTAAATTTGTCTCGATTGCCTATGTCTAAATTCAGGCCTGTCAGATCCTCTTTCATGCACTCAGCACATGGATTCATTTTCCCACTTCATCCCTGACTTAACCCTTGTGGTACTTCTTTGCCCCATGCCCAGGTTTGGGGTCTCACCTCCAATGCTGGTGCTGTTTTATGCCTCTCTTGGCGCCTTGAAGTATTCCTGTCAATGTTGATGTCACTTTGCTCCTCAGCCATTGGCTTGGGGTCTTCATGTCACTGGTTTTTTTTATTGATTGATTTTCCATGTTACAATCCTATTTTTCCAGAGGCTATAAGGTACATTTCACATTGTGGCAGCACTGATAGCATGCAATAAATAATACCCGGAGTCAGTACAAGGATCCAAACCAATTTATTGTGCACAAGGCCCAAGCATCAAAGGACTGAGCAATGGCGAACAGGAACAACTTCCTTAAATACAAGCTTCACAGTTTGATACAGGCAGACTTTCTATTGGTCCCAACGCCCCCTGCACCTATCCAATCGGGGACCCCCTCACTGGGCCCTCTTCCCCCTTCTCAGGCTATGCTAACACAGGCTCAGTTTCTAGACATAATACATTCCTGCTACAAGGTCACTGCATCAGCATAAAAGCATGGAATAAAGGATTAATACAAACTTATCAAAAACAGTTTAGAGCGGTTTAAGGCAGATCCTCAGCCTTCACTGACTTTGGTCTTTCTCAGCACTACTATTTCTAGCAGTGGGGGTGGGGACTCCGGCCTAGCTTGCAGGCTCATACATGTACAGGCTATTATATAGGCCATAGCCTACCACAACATGGGACATCCATGTGCAATCTAGGACATCAAAGCCAGAATATCTGGGGGGAAAAAAGCAGGCACATGCAAGTTCAGGCATTATTCCGGAAACATGGACATGTCAGATATGGACGTCTATATAGACGTCCTCGAGAGAGCATTGCAGAACCAAGATGTCTAATTGCATAGACTAGTGGCTTGAGCAAGGTGGCCATTGTTCAAATCGTAATGTGGGCCTTTGTGATCTAAGGCTAGCCACTTAATTCTCTATCTTCTCTATACTCTCTGGATGTTCTGAGGTGAAAACAAGCACTTTCCTGATGCCTGTTTGTACCTGGAGCAGGTATAAATGTGGATGTGCCTACAGATGTCTCGTAGATTGAAAAGGGATGTGTAAGTCCATTGTTCTTCCGCAGACATGCTTTGGCCACAATCCCTTGCCTACTTGGAAGTACCTGCACCAAAGATGTCTGCAAATGTCATTTGTGGAATGGCTATGGAGACGTCATTGTGAATTTGATGTCCACGTGTACTTCTTCTGATGTCCAAATCATGACTAAACCTTTTAAAATGACCCTCTCTGTCTGTGTCAGCCTGGGGAACAGTACAGGTGGACTTATATGCTATATTCCAATCTTCCTTTCACTATAGGGGCTCTAAGTCCTTTTCTGTTATCTTTATGTCAGTGCAACAGAAACTAAGGGGTATGTTTACTAAACCGTCTTAACATGCGCCCAGGGATAGTGTGCAGGCTGCCATAAAAGGAGTGGGCGTTTCAGTCTTAAAGTAGCAAAACGGGATTATTGCTTGATAACGCGTGCTGCTGCACACATTATCGGGCGAAGCGCCGCTAAGCTCGTTAACACGCGGTGATCTTAGGAAGGCACCCAGACATGCAAACATAGAAACAGAGGTGTAGCACAGTGGTTAATACACTGACTGATGATACAGGGGTCATGAATTTGATCCCCCAGTGTGCATAAGGCTTGTTGAGGCATCAGCTTTGACATGTAAGTATTGTTTCTTGAGGCATTTTATTTGTATTTTAATTATTGCTGCCAGCAAACACACCCTCACGTGCTGTAACCTAAGCTGCCGCATAAGGCACCCCATAACGCACTCCATAGGGCACATTATAAAGTGCACTGTCCACCAAGGCACCCTATAATGTCCCCTATAGGACACCTTATAAGACACCCTATAAGGCGCTTGATAGGGCGCCTTATGGGACGCCTTATGAGGCACCTTAAGGTTACAGTACTCTGAGGGTGTTTTTGCTGGCAGCACTAATGTGCATTAAAAACAGACAATGCCTCAGACAGCCCTATCAAATAGGCCCACCATGGGTTTGAGCCCATGACCTCTGGCTTCACAGGCAGTGAAGTAACCAGTGGGCTACAGCTGCTAAAAATAAACCCTGGCTGGCTGCAGAAGGACAGCATGTCACCACACAAACTGCTGTGGTTACCAGGATAGGGTTAACCCACCTGTACCCATGATGCACTGCACATGCAAATCAGCAGTCGACAGATGGTCACAAGATGGGGTATGCACCCTCACAGCACCTCGGCCTGGTAGGGGGAACTGACCGTGTGTGGTACTGGCACAGAGTAGCCACAGACCATCAGATTGTGCGGGTACTGTGCTGACCCTGAGGGTGAGGTGGGGCGCCTAGCACCAGGTCCACAGCACCTTTCATGGCTGAAATGCGCCATGCTGCAGGTCCCCACCAGTGCTACTGTGTGTGATAGGTAGTTCCTGCAGACACATCTAGGTTACATCTGTGTCTTTTTGTATTTCTCAGTCATGTCTAGCCCTTATGGGCTATGATGCACCCAGAATAGTGCATATCCTGTGTTGGTGCCATGGTTACATGATGTAGGTGAAAGGGGGGGTGGTGTTTGGACCCATAGGCGGATTATGTACCACCATACAACCCACCCTCTGGGGCTCAGGGTGGGAAACAGGATCACAAACCAGTAGATACACATTCTACCTCCCTGGAACAGTAGCAGCAGAGGGGACCATCAACCCCAGTCCTGCTGGGGAACAGACACCCTACAGGGCAGGGAATGCAGAGCTGTACCCATACATAAAGCAATAGCATACAGACAGTAGGCCTGGAAATGCTCAGCAGCCCCCCCACCACTATCTGACATTCTCCAGCAGCAAGCCTCCAGTCACTGCACCCTGCAAGGTGTTCCAGCAAGACACATACTAGCTGCAGACAGTCTACTAGCTAGTCCATAGCCCTGGAGGAGATGCATGTACCCAGAACTGGGATGTCAGCATACACACCAAGCAGATAAATCAGTGATTGGGTCCCAAAAGGGACCCATAAATATTACATAAGAAAAACATTAAACAACACTATGGGAGAACCTAGCCTTGCCGTGGTCACTGCTAAGTCAGGGTGAGAGTGACCTCCCAGCAGGACATGCTGTGGCCACTCTGTCCGTGCAGGTGGTGGCCGGGCACTACAATGTCCGAGCCATTGCCCTATGCCCTGTGCAGATGCGGCCAGGCCAGGCCACACTATCCAGGCTATTCCCACAGTACCTTGCTCCTCATTATGCACATTGGCAGGCCAATACTGGCAACAGTGCTAGAAGTGTGGGCTGTGAAGGGTGTTGGCAGCCACCACACACTGGATAGACAGACACACACTCCACACACCTATGCCAGCATTGTGCAACTATAGAGGTGTTTGGCAGCCCTGGCCACCACACCAGTCCTGGGCACAGTGCAGGCATGGCTATGGTACGCAATACTGTTGGGGTCACTCTGTCAGACACCAGACCTGAGGCACACTCCACAGACATCAGAAAGGTTGCTATGATGCAACTCAATCAGCCAATTATGCTTAACGTAGGAATTGCTATCTGCCAGTTATCATAGCAACCGTTTGATAGCTGTGTACAGTTTTCCCATGTTTAGGGTGCGATTGCTAAGGTATGCAAATGCTAGTATGGGGAGATGCACGCAGGGCCCAACATGCTGCCTCTCCAGGAGGCTTGGGATAATGGAGCCTGTGGGTGCGGGTGTGTCTGCCCCTGTTGGCCGCTGCTCTAGGGCAGAGGTTCCCAACTCCAGTCCTGGAGGGCCAAACACTGTTCGGGTTTTCATGCTGTCCCTAATGAATATGCATGAGATACATCTGCATACCTTGGGGGCGGTCCATAGCAATGCAGCACAGCCACATTTATTAGAGGCAGCATGGAACTTGAATGGTGTTTGGCCCTCCAGGACTGCATTTGGGAGACTCTGCTCTAGGTAATGCGCATGTTTATGGTGTCTGTGCTCTGTAGGGTAAAATGTAGGTGTTTTGGGCATGTCTACGTCATCTGCACTACAGGTTCTGTCTGTATTAGCACGTTGTAGTAGTGGGTAAATTATGGGGGCTGGGTTGGCAGGAACCACAGCTGGGACTTGAACCTGTGACCTTCTGCTCCTGAACACACTGGCTGTGTGCACTGCACCACCTTGTTGCCAAAGAGACAGTGCATTCCCTGGGGATACCATGACTGTTCGTCAGACAGGGCCTGTCTGTTGCAGTGCATGGCACCCACCTACACAGGGCTAGGCCACAGTCTCCTGTGGGCAGCAGCCACTGCCCCCTCCACCACCAGTACCCCTCTGCCACCATGCTAACATGTCCTTATATTAGAGACAGCATGAGACCTGAATGATTTTTGGCCCTCCAGGACTGCATTTGGGGCACTCTGCTCTAGGTAATGCGCATGTTTATGGTGTCTGTGCTCTGTAGAGTAAAATATAGGCTTTCAGGCACGTTTATGTTATCTGCAATAAAGGTTCCCTCTTTATTACCACAGTTTAGGACTGAGTAAAATATGGGGACTGGGTTGGTGGGAGCCAGAGCTGGGACTTGAACCGGTGACCTTCTACTCCTGAACACAGTGGCTGGGTGCCCTGCACCACACTGTTGCCACAGAGACAGTACATTACCTGGAGATACCATGACTGTTTGTCAGATAGAGTCTGTCTGTTGCAGTGCATGGCACCCACCTACACAGGGCTAGGCCACTGTCTGCTTTGGGCAGCTGTCACTGCCCCCTCACCCACCAGTACCCCTCTGCCACCCTGCTGACTTGCCCTTCTGCTGGTGGTGCTAGTGGAGCACAGTCTCAGGCCATCCAGTGTGTGGGTAGGCAGCTGCCTATGGTGCGGGTTCTATGGTAGGGGTGCCTGCATAGCTGTCCGCGCTTCCCCCCAGCACCGCCTGCCAATGTTCTGTGCCCTTGGGGGTATCTGCTGGGTACTATCCCCTGTGACACTGTGGGAAGCACACTCATGCCCATGTTGGGCCCTCATCAGTTGCTGTCTGGCTGCATTCCTATGGGCCAGCATTCCTATGGGCCAGCTAGGAATCAGCATTCCTATGGGCCAGCTAGGAATCACCCTAGTCCGCACTGTGGCCCAGCTGCACAACAGCATGTGCCTCCTGCAGCCCTCTGTGTCCTCTTTTCAAGCATCTGTCCAGTTGCCCATTCCGACATGCGCACCCTGATGTTGCGGAACATGCGCACGCCATAGGACACCTGCCCACTGGAGAGGGAAAACCCTGCTCTGCGCACTTTTACTGTGTGCTCATTCATACAACAAATCCTCTCTACTTGGCTGATCTTATCTCTCTCCATATCCCATACTGTCAACTTCGTTCATTGCATGCTAACAGACTATCACTACCTCCCCCTCTATAGTCCACTTGGAGCAGACTCGGCGGGCTGCCTTTTTCTTCCTCGGGCCCTTGCTTTGGAATGCTCTACCAGCTTTACTCCGTTTAGAGCCCTCATACCCAGAGTTTAAGAACATGTTAAAAACACATTTATTCCAGCAGGCTTTTGACCTCCTCCCAAATGATACTCTTTTGTGATGCCCTTCCATGTTAGTTTTTCGTTGTTAATTTTGCTGTTGCCTTTCTACTCCTTCTTCTTTCCTATATTTTTATGGTGTTCTTTTCATTTTTTTTTCTTTAGCGTAGACTTATTTTTCTTTTGTAAACCGCTCTAATGTCCTGACAATGGGCAGTATATAAAGTATTGAAATAAAGATAAAGATAAAGATTGCCCGCTCCTCTTTTGGTGCTATAGAGTCCTTGTGATACTCTTGAGATCTTGCAGTGCTGTTTCCTCTGTGACAGATGCCTGCCAGCAGGTTTTACATAGAAACACTGAAACATGATGGCAGATAAAGACCATACAGCCTAATCAATCTACCCTTCCATATAAACCACTAAACTCTACAGTCCTTTTTCCTTTAGAGATCCTCTGTGTCTGTGTTTGTCCCATGCTTTCTTGAATTCGGATACTACCTCCATTGGGAGACTATTCCATGCATCTTCCACTCTTTCCGTAAAGAAATATTTCCGCAAATTACTCCCGAGTCCATCTCAATAAAAACAGATGGAAACCCTCACTACTAGATTGCAAAGTGACCTGAATAGGCCTGAATGAAACGAACAAAGCATGGTTTTGAAAATCCAAAACCAAATCACAAGGCTGATTGTCCGAATAAGAACCCAACTGCAAATATTTCTTGCACGCATCCCTGAAACAAAGCCATGATTACAAGCAGTCGTGACCCAAATTTACTTCTACATCTAAGAGATATGAATTCAAATATAGAAATATATAGATATGAATTCAGAATATAGAAAGACTAGGGGACATGCAATGAAGCTACAGGTTAAACTATTTAAGACTAATAAAAGAAAATATTTTTTCACTCAACGTGTAATCAAACTCTGGAATTTGTTACCGGAGAATGTAGTAAAGGCTGTTAGTGTAGCTGGGTTTAAAAAAGGTTTGGACAAGTTCCTGGAGGAAAGGTCCATAAACCATTATTAAGAAGGGACCCAGGATATCAATGCTTGAACCAATACAAGCATTGTGGAACCTGTGACCCTTGGGGAAACTGCTAGGTACATATGACCTAGATTGGCCACTGTTGGAAACAGAATACTGGGCTTGATGGACCTTGGTCTGACCCGGTATGGCATATCTTATGTTCTTATGTTCTAAAGTGATTTAAAGTGTAGATGGTTCTTTGTGTTTCTATAGCTGGCAGATTCTGTTGCCCTTCTGCTGTTTGTGTATGCCTACCCAGTCACACCAGACCTGAAAGACTGAGAAGACGGTGGTGCCATAGAATTTGCTAAAGAATGAACAAGATCAGAAACTCATGTTATTGGCTTGCTGGTCTTGAGATGACCCACAGCAGTATTTCTCCAGACTGCATCATCATAATCCTATCTCCCACCCCCCACCCCCTCCTTTTCGGAGGCTGGCTTTTTCCCATGCACATATATCTCCATAGGATGTATACGGTACTCATGACTATGGCTGCTGAGATCACAGTGATCAGTATTCAGCCATGGCTGTTGACGTTTTTTTTTTTTTTTTTATAAAATCCAAATAGTCAGTGTGAGTATCTGGCTGGTGACTAGCACTGAATATCTAGATTCAGCAATAACTGGTGTTACTATTCTGATAGCAGCATCCTTCAGGATACCAAGGTGCTTTTCAAACACCAAGAGCCCTCAGAAGTCTTCACGTGCCTTTGTAGTTTGATGGAATTCTGTATCAGGAGGTCTTTTGAGAACTAGGCAACATCAGGAGTCGGACACATCTCATCGCACTAAGTTCACAATTTCAAGCCTTTTTTAAGAGTTCTTGATCTGGGCCAGCAAACTTTCACAGAGCAGCTTTGCCTGCTAGATTCCACGTGATAATATCCTACAGATAAGAGTCTGTAACTAGATTCGGAAGCTTGGCAGTAACGAGAAAAAATTCTTCCACTGTTTCATGCAGCAATACACCGTGGCATGTGCATGAGCCGTCGGGGAGTTCTGCTGTGTACGTCTGATGTTTAGAATCAGAAACTGTGTTGTTCTCAAAAGCTAATGAGGCAAACATTACAACATACCCTACATAACCGAGAAAAAAAAATCAATACCTCTTACAAATTTCAAGATAACGAGGGCTTAATAGAATTAAAACCCGCACAGTGTAGCAATAACATGATAGATAATAGCTTTCTAGGGTGCTTACATTCCCTTGCTACAGAACTATAATTCTAATTATGCCTCATGTACGGCAGACTGAAATCATTTTAAATCAATGGCATAAAATGCATACCACTTTGTTCTTTTGTTACCATTATTTAGGGAACCAAATTATATTGGCTGGCATGTTAGCTCAGCACAGTTGAATAAATCATCATTTCGGAGTGGCAGAATAGCTTAGTGGTTAGTGAAGCAAATGGGGTATCAGGGTTCCAATCCAGCTTCTCTCACTGATAATCTTTGTGACACAGAACAAGGTGCTTTATCATCCATTGTTTTAGCTGCAATTTAGATTTTAAGCCCATTGGGCAGGAAAATAACTCATATAGCTGAATTTAACTCACCTCAAGCTCAGAGTTAAAAGGCACAAAATGAATCCGTATCCATCTTTAGACATTTGTTGGTCTCAGTCTGAAAAGTCTCTTATCAAATATTGACATACGGACTGAGAGTAGAGGTGCTCACTGAAAATGCTTTCATTTCTTCTTTTTATTTCATGTTGTTTCTTTTATTCAAAGCAAAATGTAAAAGAAATCAAAATGTTAAGACAAATGATGGGTCTAGACGGGGCTAGGCTCGGATGGCAATTCTTTAATAAAAAGCCAGCCCCTTCAGGCCTTGCCACCATCCTTGAGGTTTTCCAGTGCAGAAGTGATACCCAGGTACTCCTACCCTGCTAATGCTGTATTACAAAATGGCCCCCACCAAGCTAAGGCCGGCACCATTTTGAAATGCAGCACTGATGCACCTGTTGGGCAGGAGCAACTGGGGGATCACTCCTGCCCCTGAAGAAGCATGAATGGAGTATGATGCAAGGGGAATGGCCGGAGGGAGCTGAGATGACTAGGAGAGGGAATTGTATCTAGGCAGGGAGTGATTTTTTTTTTTAAATGTTGGTGCTGAGGATTGTTTCCGTAGCAGTGGAGTGAGGGCTTGTATTTTAAATTGAAAATGAAATTTCAAATCTAACAGAGTAAGATGGCAGATAAAGAAAATCATGGAGTAAACATAGGATTCTTACTTCAGTGAAAATAAAATTAGAAGTTGGATGCTTTGCAAGGTCCACAGAGCCTGTCCATTTTCACTTCATATTGTGATGACTCAAATCCAAGGCCGGCGCTACCATTAGACAAATTAGGTAGTTGCTTAGAGCAATGGTCTGAGGGCAGACCATTGTTACTGCTGCTGCCACCTCTCTCTGGGTCCTCGAGTGGCGGCAATTCCTTTAAACAGCACCGCAGTCCTTACAGAAACCGCTGGCATGGCCCTGCTCGTTCTGCTTACGCCCCCCTCCGATGCAGACTTCCTTACCTTCAGTAAAGCTTTGGTAAAAGATTTGGCAAATTTTGAACATTAGAACTTGGACGTCCTTTTTCCATCCTAGAAGACCTATGCAAAATCGGGCTGCACATGGATGCAAGTATAACACACATACACTAAGTGGTGATTGGAGCCTGCACAAGAGTAATTACTGCCACAGGTGAATCTTCAGCCTTGCACCTGCCCTCCCCCAATCAACTAAGGCCCACCACAGCCTCTGTCACAGTGGGAGATCATGTCACAGGTAAATCTATTGTTAACTAAGGGGCCCTTTTACCAAAGTGTGTTAATTACAAAACCCTAACGCATGTTTAGCACATAAGCTAAAGCATGGTAACTGCAACTGCTATGGAATAACTGCTATGGGCATGTCCAGAATATTCCTGGCAGTAACCACACTCAGTGGTGTCCTAAAATGCAGCAGCAGCATTTGTAATTAACACAGATGGTCTTAACTCCATCCGCGCTAATTTCAGCATTGACAGCATGTGATATGTTCCCCTGCGCTACCTGCAATGTACTCACCACACCCACCCTTCACCTTTAACCTCCCCATTTGGCACCCAAATGCGCAATTACTAGTTAGTGCAAATATCAGCATGCATTAACTGTCACGGCCACACACTAACTGTTATCACAGGACCGAGTGTGCAATTAATGTGCACCAAATCACGCTTTAACTGTATGGAGCACTTTAGTAAAAAAAAATCTAAGACTGGGGACTGGTACAAGTTACATGGTTCATTCTAGATGCTGAGAAATCTGCTTTCTTGATTTCAAGAAGGTATAATCCCCTCTTTTTTTACTGGGTCAGTCACTTCAAATTATTGACAGAATTATCAATTTGGGAGTTTTATTCTCCCACAAATTAGTCTGGTGCTGCGCTCCTGCTCCAATCAGTTGTGATTGATTCGCAAACTGAAATTTTTTTTCATTCTCAAATTTGGTCAAGATAATTCATGCAGCTATTACTAGTCGTCTTGACTAATGTAATTCTTTGTATCATGGACTACCCATAAATAGTTTATATCACTTCCACTTAGTACAATATACTGCCACCAGGTTGGTGATGGGGAAGAAAACAACTAACCACATTTTTCTCCTCCTTGTAGGCTTGCCCTGACTCCCAATTTCCGTGTATATTTCATTCAAAATAATCTGTTTAGTGCATAAAACTGTATTTGTTGGCCTTTCACCGAAGTTAACTCAGTTATGTTCAAACTTAGCAGCTTCGTTCTTCTCAACATTCTTTATTGCAACTACCCACTCTTTCTCAAATATAACTGTCCACAAAGCGAAATTGTGCTTTCTTTACTATCTGATCTGAAGAATGTTGCGTGTAACAAATCTCTAGCCAGGGGCAACAAACACAGGGATCCTTCCTCTGCCCTTGGTTTCCTATCTCTGGTCCCAGAAGCAAGTGAGAAAAAATAAAAACAAAACACACAGAGAATTATAACATAACAAAGTCTGCTAAAGCTTTAGGGAGGAATTCACAGGCCTGCAAGCCTGAGCAGTCTTCTGTAACCCCCTCCATTTGCTTGGTCATAGTCAGGGCCGGCCCGTCCATTGAGCAAGAATGTTGTTGGCACAGGGCCCCGCTAACAACATTCTGCATGCTGTTCACCTCAGCTTGTTACAGCCGCCGAAGTGAAGAGGGTTGTTCCCTTCACTTCGGCAGCTGTATTGTAATGAAGATCGCAGGCGCACTGAGAGCCGGGACACAGGAAGTGTCTTTTGACCTCTGGCGCGCCTGCGATCTTCATTATAATACAGCTGCCAAAGTGAAGGGAATAAAGCTCTTCACTTCGGCGGCTTTAACAAGCTGAGGTGAGCCTGCTGCGAGCCGCTAAAGCCTGCTGCGGGCTCTTCGAGGCTGAGGGGGGGCTACAATTGGAAATGGGCTGAGTGGGGGGGCAGGCGAAGAATGGAAATGGGCTGAGTGGGGGGGGGGGGCTAGGATTGGAAATGGACTGAGCTTGTTCTGGAATAGGATTGAAAATGTCCAATGGAGGGGTGTCTATTTTTAGAAATGGCTGTTAGGGGCAACTTGGACTGGAAATGAGTTGATTTGGGGGGGTGGGGGGAGGCTAGGACTGGAAATGAGCTGATGGGGAGGCTTGGACTGGAAATGGACTGAGTGTGAGGGAGCTTGGACTGGAAATGGGCTGAAGCTCCCCCACACTCGGCCCAATTTCCAGTCCAATCCCCCCCCCATCAGCTCACTGGAATAGGATTGGAATTGGTTTAGTGGGGGCTAGTATTGGAAATCACCTGATGGGGAGGCTTGGACTGGAAATGGACTGAGTGTGAGGGAGCTTGGATTGGAAATGGGCTGAAGCTCCCCCACACAGCCCAATTTCCAGTCCAAGCCCCCCCATCAGCTCACTGGAATAGGATTGGAATTGGTTTAGTGGGGGCTAGTATTGGAAATCACCTGATGGGGAGGCTTGGACTGGAAATGGACTGAGTGTGAGGGAGCTTGGATTGGAAATGGGCTGAAGCTCCCCCACACAGCCCAATTTCCAGTCCAAGCCCCCCCATCAGCTCACTGGAATAGGATTGGAATTGGTTTTGGGGGGGCTAGTATTGGAAATCACCTGATTGGGGGCCTAGGCTTGCAAATGAGCTGATGGGGAGAGCTTGGACTGGAAATGGGCTGATGGGGGTGGAATAGGACTGGAAATGAGCTGATTGGGGGGGGCTAGGACTGGAAAGGGGATGATGCGAGGGGGGGAGAATGCAATTAGAAGGGAGCGGATGCTGAGTGGGGCTGGAACTAGAAGGGAGCTGATTTTGGGGGAGGACTAGAAGGGGATGGGGCTGGGGGAATGAGGATGGAGGGGGAAAAGATATTTTGTGTGGGAGGGAAGAAAAATCTACAAGTTGCTGGGTATTGGCAGAGTAAGTTGGGATTGAGGATGGAAATGTGAAATTTGAGTGGATGATAAAGGAATAAAAAATAAATTGGGGAAAGAGCAAAAGGGGAAAGATCAGTATGTTAAAGCAGATGTAGAAGATAGAATGGAAAAAATCTAGAAGACAGAAGAAAAGACAAATGAACAGCAGACGATGGAGAATTAGCAGAAGACAGAAGAAACCAGAAGAAAGTGACTGGAGCAATTGCAATTGAAAAATAAAATGTTCAAGCAACAAAAGGTAGAAAAATACTTTTTTTATTTTGAATTTATTAACTGGAATATGTCAGCTCTGGGAAATGTGTATCACTAACGTCTTTACATTTTTGTTTAGTACAAAAGGACATTAATTTATTGACTTTAGGGGTTCCCAATTTAATTATTGTCTTCCGATTTCTAAGGGGTATGTTTACTAAAGTTTCTTAAAGTGCGCACCGCGTTAGTCTGCAGGATGCCATATAAGGAGTGGGCGGTATGGTCAAAAATAGCAAAACGGGATTAGCGTGCGCTCTTGTGTGCCACGCGCTCTTGTGCGCCGCGCACATTAGCGCACGAGTAACGCGCGCGGGAAGCATAAGCAGGTGTGCTGATGTGCAAACAGAGGAACAGGGCTGCAGTACAATGGTGAAAACACTGACAGATGGTGCAGGGGTCATGGGTTCAATCCCCCACTGTGTCCAATGAATAAGGCTGGCTGAGGCACTACCATTTATGTGTAATAATGCATTATGAGGCATTTTAATTTTATTTTAATTACTGCTGCTAGCAAACACACTCTCTCAAAGCGCTGTAACATAAGGTGCTGCATAAGGCACCCCATAAGGTACCCCAGAGGGCACATTTTAAAGTGCACTGTCCGCCACGGCACCCTACAATGTTGCTTAAAGGGTGGCCTATAGGGCGCCATATAGGGTGCCCTATGAGGCACGGCAAGGTCATAGCACTGTTTTTGAAGGCAGCACTGTGCATTTAAACGCATGGAAATCTTAAGTAGGTGCGCTGAGATGCAAGGGGGAACAGCAGTGTAGCACAATGGTTAAGGTACTGACTGATAATAGAGGGGTGATGAGTTCAATCCCCAGTGTGCCTAATACTTAAGGCTGGCTGAGCCATCAGTTTTGACATGTAAGTATTGTGTTGTGCTGCACTTTATTTGTATTTTATTAATTGCTGCCAGCAAACACACCCTCACGTGCCGTAACCTGAGGGGCCGCATAAGGCACCCTATAAGGCACTCCATAGGGCACATTATAAAGTGCACTGTCCGCCACGGCACCCTATAATGTCCCCTATAGGGCACCCTATCAGTCGCTCCATAGGATACTGTATAGTGCACCTTATATGGACGGTAACCATAAGGTACCCTATAGGGTGCCCTATAAAGCGGCCTCTGAGGCACCTTATGGGTAAAGTATGCTGAGGGTGTTTTTGCTGGCGCACTAATGTACATTGAAAATAGATAATTCTTTGGACAGCCCTATCAAATAACCCCATAGTGAGTTTGAACCCATGACCTCTGGCCCCACTGGCAGTGAAGTAACCAGTGGGGTATAGCTCTATAGCTGCTAGCAAAGCCCTGGCTGGCTGCAGAAGGACTGCAAATCACCACACAAACAGTCTGTTGTGGTCACCAGGATAGGGTTAACCCACCCATACCCATGATGCACTGCACATGCAAATCAGCAGTCTACAGATGATCACAAGATGGGGTATGCACCCCCACAGCACCTCGGCCTGGTAGGGGGAACTGACCGTGTATGGTACTGGCACAGAGTAGCTACACACCGTCACATTGTGCAGGTACTGCACTCACCCTGAGGATGAGGTGGGGAGCCCAGCACCAGGTCCACAGCAGAGATAGGCCATGCTGTAGGTCCCCAGCAGTGCTGTGTGTGATAGGTAGTTTCTGCAGACACAACTTGGATATATCTGTATATCTCAGTCAGGTATAGCCCCTATGGACCCCTAGGAGGTTTATGTACCACCACCCTCCTCCTCCAGGGCTGAGGGTGGTAAACATGGTCTCCCACCAACAGATCCACATTCTACCTCCCTACAATGGTGGCAGTAGAGGGGACCATCAACCCCAGTCCTGCGGGGGAACAGACACCTTACAGGGCAGTCAATGCAGCTCTGCACACATCCATAACACAATAGCAGACAGACATTAGGCCAGGATATGCTAAGCTGCACCCCACCACTATCTGATATTCTCCTGCAGCAAGCCTTCAGCCGCTGCACCCAGCAAGGTGCTCCATCAAGACACATACCAGCTGCAGACAGTCTGCTAGCTAGTCCATAGTGCATGTTCCTGGTGGAAATGCATGCACCCAGAACTGGGATGTCAGCATACACAACAAGCAGATAAGTCAGGAACTAGGCCCCAAAAAGAAACCCATAAATATCACATGGGAAAATTACTGCATAGCACTATGGGGGTGCCTATCCATGCTGTGGTCACTGCACAGTCAGGGTGAGAGTGATCTCCCAGCAGGACATGCTGTGGCCACCCTGTCTGTGCAGGTGGTGGCCGGGCACTACAATGTGCCAGCCAGTGCCCTATGCCCTGTGCAGATGCATCCTGGCCAGGCCACCCTGTCCGGGCTATACCCATGGTACCTTGCTCCTCATTATGCACATTGGCAGGCCAATACTGGCAACACTGCTGGCAGTGTGGGCTGTGGAGGGTGTTTGCAGCCACCACACACTGGATAGACAGACACACACTCCCACACCTATGCCAGCATTGTGCTACTATAGAGGAGTTTAGCAGCCCTGGCCACCACACCATTCCTGGCACAGTGCAGGCATGGATATGGTACGCAGTACTGTTGGGGGTCACTCCCCAGGGTGGTAAACACTGTCAGAGACCAGACCTTAAGCACACTCCACAGACATCAGAAAGGTTGCTATGATGGAGCTCAATCAGCAAACTGTGCTTAACGTAGGAATTGCTATCTGCCAGTAATCATAGCAAACCTTTGATAGCTGTGTACCGTATTCCCAGGTGTAGGGTGGCATTGCTAAGGTATGCAAGTGCTAGTATTGGGAGATGCACGCAGGGCCCAATGTCCTGCCTCTCCAGGAGGCATTGGCTAATGGAGCCTGTGGGTGTGGGTGTGTCTGCCCCTGTTGGCTGCTGCTTTACGGCAGAGATTCCCAACTCCAGTCCTGGTGTGCCAAACACTGTTCGGGTTTTCATGCTGTCCCTCATGAATATGCATGAGATACATCTGCATACCACGGGGGTGATGCATAGATATGCAGCACAGGCATCTTTATTAGAGGCAGCATGGAACCTGAATGGTGTTTGGCCCTCCAGGACTGCAGTTGGGAGACTCTCCTCTAGGTAATGCGCCTGTATATGGTGTCTTTGCTCTGTAGGGTAAAATGTAGGTGTTTTGGGCATGTTTACGTCATCTGCACTAAACGTTCTGTCTGTATTAGCACGTTGTAGTAGTGGGTAAAATATGGGGACTGGGTTGGCAGGTACCATAGCTGGGGCTTGAACCTGTGACCTTCTGCCTCCAAACACACTGGTTGTGTGCACTGCACCACCGTGTTGCCACAGAGACAGTGCATTCCCTGATGATACCATGACTGTTTGTTCGGCAGGGCCTGTCTGTTGTAGTGCATGGCACCCACCTACATAGGGCTAGGCCATGGTCTGCTCTGGGCAGCTGCCACTGCCCCCTCCACCACCAGTACCCCTCCGCCACCATGCTGACATGGCCTTCTATTGGAGACAGCATTAAACCTGAATGATTTGTGGCCCTCCAGGACTGCATTTGGGGGACTCTGCTCTAGGTAATGCGCATGTTTCTGGTGTCTGTGCTCAGTGGGGTAAAATATAGGTGTTTGAACCATGCGTATGTTCTCTGCAATAAAGGTTTGTCCTTACTATCACAGTTTAGTAGCGGGTAAAATATGGGGACTGGATTGGCAGTAGCCCCAGCTGGGACTTGAACTTGTGACCTTCTGCTCCTGAATACATTGGCTGTGCTCACCACACCACACTGTGCTCATAGAGACAGGGGAGTCCCTGGAGATACCATGGTTGTTTGTCAGACAGAGCCTGTCTGTTGCAGTGCATGGCACCCACCTACACAGGGCTAGGCCATGGTCGGCTCTGGGCAGCTGCCACTGCCCCCCTCCACCACCAGTACCCCTCTGCCACCATGCTGACATGCCCTTCTGCTGGTGGTGCTGGTGGTGTTCAGTCTCAAGCCATCCAGTGTGCAGGTAGGCGGCTGCCTATGGTGCATGTTCTGGGGTAGGGGTGCCTGCATTGGGGTCCACGCTTCCCCCCAACACCACCTGCCAATGTTCTGTGCCCTTGGGGGTACCTGCTGGGTACTATCCCCTGTGACACTGTGATAGACACTCTTGTGCCCATGTTGGGCCCTCATCAGTTGCTGTCTGGCTGCTGTTCAGTTTCAGCATTCCTAAGTGCCACGTAGGCATCTGCCTAGTCCGCACTGTGCTCCAGCTGCACCACAACATGTGCCGCCTGCAGCCCTCTGTATCCCCTTTCCCAGCATCTGTCCAGTTGCCCATTCCGACATGCCAGCCCTGCTGTTGTGGAACATGTGCATGCCATAGGTAACCTGTCCAATGGAGAGGGAAACCCTGATCAGTGCTATTTCACTGTGGGATCATTCACCTTGTATGGGGACGGAGCGTAGACCCTTGGGAGTGTGTTTTGATGTTTCCCATTACTATCACTATTGCCCAGCTTGATTATGATTTTTTTTTATTTTATTGGGGTCTTTTTCAATGTTTATTTGTACTTTTGTTCTGTGCACATGTATCACACTTATCACTGTTTTTTAGGTTTCCCTGGTTTTGCTGTACATTGCTGACAGAAATGGTTTCTCTTCCCTTTAAATCGGCTCTAACGCGAGGTTTTCACTTGCGTTATTTTTGGCCTCGAATTTCACCTCGTTAGTGTGCGGGGACCCTCTCCCCTCCCACTCTCCACCCATTGACCCCTTCTCTCGGCCCCTGGGGAGCCTTCCTCCGCCCTCCGGGAGCCTTTCCCTGCCTTCAGCGCTCGTTTGCGCCGCTGTACGCGTGTGCGCGCACTAGAGCGCCTTTTTGCCCTGTAAAGCATCATTAGCGTGCGCTAAGGTACCTTAGCGCGTGCTAAGGTACCTTAGCGCGTACTAATTGCGTGGCGTGCACGTTAAGAAAGTTTAGTAAACATACCCCTTAATCTGTGAACCCACTATTTTTTGTTAAATCGGTCAGGGCCTAGTAGCAGCAGTTTAAGTTTACATTTAAAACACAGAAGAGAACTTTCTGGTTACATTTTATACCCAGCAGAGAGCTTGTAGTTTTAATTTAATAGTCACTCAGGGCCTACTATCAGCAAAGTACTTTTAATTTAAATATAAAACACAGAAGAGAGCTTTCTGGTTAAATTTGGAACCCAGCAGAGAGCTGTAGTTTACATTTAATAGTCACTCAGGGCCTAGCATCAGCAAAGTACTTTTAGTTTAAATTTAAAACACAGAGAGCTTTCTGGTTAAATTTAGAACCCAGCAGAGAGCTTGTAGTTTAAATTTCATAATAAGTTAGAGCCTAGCAGCAGCAAAGAGCTATAATTTAAATCAAATAAGAATGTATATTAGCACAAAAGGCAAAATATGATCAGTACTCTTTGAGCAGCAAATAAAGTCTTTTAGAGACCTTTACAAAGAGGCCTTCTACCTAGAGGGCAAGAGACTTGTGAAACCTTTTCAATAGGTGTTAACACCAGGTGGCAGTTCAAAAGGCCATTTTGAAAGACTCCTTCTATCCAAGCAAGGACTGTTAATCATCCAGGAAGTTGGTCACAGCTTACCACAGCAGCACAGGCATAAATAGCTCAACCAGAGCTCTGTGATCCTCATTCTTGAAAGACTAGAAAAGGGAACTGTTAGTTCTGGAGAGAGATCTGCAATTGTGAGTATATACTTCTGGGAATTTTCTGAAAGGAATTCTTTCTATTAAATCTACTTAATCTGTGAACCCACTATTTTTTGTTAAATCAGTCAGGGCCTAGTAGCAGCAGTTTAAGTTTACATCTAAAACACAAAAGAGAACTTTCTGGTTACATTTCATACCCAGCAGAGAGCTTGTAGTTTTAATTTAATAGTCACTCAGGGCCTAGTATCAGCAAAGTACTTTTAGCTTAAATATAAAACACAGAAGAGAGCTTTCTGGTTAAATTTGGAACCCAGCAGAGAACTTCTAGTTTAAATTTCATAATAAGTTAGAGCCTAGCAGCAGCAAAGAGCTATAATTTAAATCAAATAAGAATGTATATTAGCACAAAAGGAAAAATAGGATCAGTACTCTTTGAGCAGCAAATAAAGTCTTTTAGAGACCTTTACAAAGAGGCCTTCTACCTAGAGGGCAAGAGACCTGTGAAACCTTTTCAATAGGTGTTAACACCAGGTGGCAGTTCAAAAGGCCATTTTGAAAGACTCCTTCTATCCAAGCAAGGACTGTTAATCATCCAGGAAGTTGGTCACAGCTTACCTCAGCAGCACAGGCATAAATAGCTCAACCAGAGCTCTGTGATCCTCATTCTTGAAAGACTAGAAAAGGGAACTGTTAGTTCTGGAGAGAGATCTGCTATTGTGAGTATATACTTCTGCGAATTTTCTGAAAGGAATTCTTTCTATTAAAGCTACTTAATCTGTGAACCCACTATTTTTTGTTAAATCAGTCAGGGCCTAGTAGCAGCAGTTTAAGTTTACATCTAAAACACAGAAGAGAACTTTCTGGTTACATTTCATACCCAGCAGAGAGCTTGTAGTTTTAATTTAATAGTCACTCAGGGCCTAGAATCAGCAAAGTACTTTTAGCTTAAATATAAAACACAGAAGAGAGCTTTCTGGTTAAATTTGGAACCCAGCAGAGGCTGTAGTTTACATTTAATAGTCACTCAGGGCCTAGCATCAGCAAAGTACTTTTAGTTTAAGTTTAAAACACAGAAGAGAGCTTTCTGGTTAAATTTAGAACCCAGCAGAGTAAAGAACTTAAAGTTCTAAACAAAAACTAAAAACTCAGATGCAGACAGCAGTCCAGAAGCGAGTTGGGGGCTTTCCAGTCTTTTGCATTGAGTGTCACATGTATGATTTTCTCCCAGTTGGTGAGAGGTCTTACGTGTGCACTAGGTGCAAGGAGCTCTTTGCTCTCAGGGAACAAGTCCGTTCTCTAGAGGCTAGAGTAGCAAACCTGGAAAGCATAAGAAAGACAGAGAAGTACATAGACAAGACCTACAGGGATATAGTCCTGAAGTCCCACCTCCAGTCTGGCAGCATTCCTGTTGCCATGGAGGAGAGAGGTCACGTGACAGGAGAGCATCATCCTAGTGTGGCAGGAAGTGATCTGTATCTAGGACCTGTCCTCCAGGTGATGTAAAACCCTCTCACACCGAGGAAGTTTCTCCAGGGCCATGTGCCCATGAGGGAAGGGTTAGGACAGCCGTTATAGTTGGTGATTCGATCATTAGGCATGTAGATAGCTGGGTGGCTGGTGGACGTGAGGATCGCCTGGTAACATGCCTGCCTGGTGCGAAGGTAGCGGACCTCACGCGCCACCTAGATAAGGTCTTAGATAGTGCTGGGGAGGAGTCTGCTGTCTTGCTACATGTCAGTATCAATGACATAGGAAAATGTGGTAGGGAGGTTCTGGAGGCTAAATTTAGGCTTTTAGGTAGGAAGTTGAAATCCAGAACTTCCAGGGTAGCATTCTCCGAAATGCTTCCCGTTCCATGTGCAGGGCCCAAAAGGCAGGCAGAGCTCCGGAGTCTCAATGTGTGGATGAGACAATGGTGCAGAGATGAGGGGTTTGGATTTGTTAGGAACTGGGGAACATTCTGGGGAAAGGAGGGGCTCTTCCGAAGGGATGGGCTTCACCTTAACCGGGATGGAACAAGGCTGCTGGCATTAACCTTTAAAAAGGAGACAGAGCAGCTTTTAAACTAGATAATAGGGGAAAGCCGACAGTCGCCCAAGAGCGGATGGTTCGGAAGAATGTATCCTTAAAGGATACTACCAAAAGCAGACAGGTTCCAAAAAAGAGTAAAGTAGCCCAAATGCCCTCGAGTATGGAGCAGACAGAGCTTAAAGATACGAAATTACCCATGTCTACCAATAGCCAAATTAATATGAATAAAATACAGTCTCTAAAATGCTTGTATGCAAATGCTAGAAGTCTAAAAAATAAGATGGGAGAGTTAGAATATATAGCACTAAATGAGAGGTTAGATATGATTGGAATATCAGCGACATGGTGGAAGGAGGACAACCAGTGGGACACTGTGATACCTGGGTACAAACTATATCGTAATGATAGAGCTGATCAAATTGGTGGAGGGGTTGCGCTCTATGTTAGAGAGGGCATTGAGTCACAAAGGATTAAAGTTTTGCAGGAAACAAAATTTGCTGTAGAATCTCTATGGATTGAAATTCCATGTAAAAAGGGGAAGGCGATGGCAGTGGGGGTGTACTATCGACCGCCTGGCCAGAATGAACAAATGCATGATAAAATGCTCAAAGAAATCAAGGAAGCTAACAAAGGTTACAGCGCGGTAATAATAATGGATGATTTCAATTACCCCGGTATTGACTGGGTCAGTGTCACGGCAGGACATGCTAGGGAGATAAAGTTCCTAGATGAAATAAATGACTGCTTCTTGGAGCAGCTGGTTCATGAACCAACAAGAGGGAAAGCCATATTAGACCTAGTCCTTAGTGGAACACCAGATCTAGTGCAAGAGATAAGGATGTTGGGACCACTTGGCAATAGTGATCATAGCATGATCGCCTTTGATTTAATTAGTAGAGGAGGGATAGTAAGGAAATCCACAGTACTACCTTTTAACTTTCGAAAGGGAGACTATGATAAAATGAGGAAAATAGTTAAGAAAAAACTGAAAGGAGCAGTTGCAAAGGTTAAAGACTTACATCAAGCTTGGGTGTTGTTGAAAAATACTATCTTGGAAGCCCAGACCAGCTGTATTCCACGCTTTAAGAAAAGTGGAAGGAAGTCCAAAAAACTGCCAGCATGGTTTAAAGGGGAGGTCAGAGAGGCTGTTGTTGCCAAAAAAGCATCTTTCAGGAAATGGAAAAAAGAGTCAAACGACAAAACCTGGAAACAGCACAAGCACTGGCAGGTCAAATGCAAGGCAATGATAAAGCAGGCAAAGGGAGAATTTGAGAAGAAGCTTGCTGCGGAAGCAAAAACGCGAAATAAAGATTTTTTCAAGTACATTCGTAGCAAAAAACCTGTGAGAGAGTCAGTTGGTCCATTAGATGAAAGAGGAGTTAAAGGGGCACTAAGAGGTGACAAGGCGACAGCGGAGAGACTGAATGAATTCTTTGCTTCGGTCTTTACTGAGGAAGAAGTAGGGATGTTACCCATGACTGAAGTGGTATTTAAAGGTGCGGAAGAATTGAAGGAAATATCGATATATCAGGAAGATGTATTACAACTATTAGATAAACTGAAGAGTAGCAAATCACCTGTGCCGGATGGTATACATCCAAGGGTGTTGAAAGAACTGAAATATGAGATTGCAGACCTGCTATTAGTAATCTTTGAACTATCATTAAAATTATCTCCAATACCTGAAGATTGGCGGATCGCCAATGTAACACCAATTTTTAAAAAGGGTTCCAGGGGTGATCCGGGAAACTACAGACCGGTGAGCCTCACGTCAGTACCAGGAAAAATGATAGAAACCATCATAAAGAATAAAATTACTCAGCATGTAGATAGTCATGGCCTAATGGGAGACAGCCAACATGGCTTTAGACAAGGAAGATCTTGTCTTACTAATCTGTTATGTTTTTTTGAAAGTGTGAATAAACAGGTGGACAAAGGTGAGTCGGTTGATATAGTGTATCTAGATTTTCAGAAAGCCTTTGACAAGGTCCCTCATCAGAGACTTTTGTCAAAACTAAAGAGTCATGGGATAGGAGGCAGTGTACTACTGTGGATCAGGAACTGGTTAAAAGATAGAAAGCAGAGGGTTGGGCTAAATGGCTAATTTTCCCAATGGAGAGAGGTGAATAGTGGTGTACCCCAGGGATCTGTGCTTGGTCCGCTGCTTTTTGACATATTCATAAATGACCTGGAAAGTGGAATAACGAGTGAGGTTATCAAATTTGCAGATGACACAAAACTATTTAAAGTTGTTAAAACCCAAGAGGATTGTGGAAAATTGCAAGAGGATCTTAATAAATTGGAAGACTGGGCATCAAAATGGCAGATGAAATTTAATGTGGACAAGTGCAAAGTTATGCACCTAGGGAAGAACGACCCAAACTATGGTTATACAATGCAAGGTTCCACATTAGGAACCACCACCCAGGAAAAAGATTTAGGCGTCATTGTGGATAACATGTTAAAACCCTCAGCCCAGTGTGCAGCGGCAGCCAAGAGAGCAAATAGAATGCTAGGTATCATATGGAAAGGAATGGAAAATAAAACAAAAGATATTATAATGTCTCTATACCATTCCATGGTGAGACCGCACCTTGAATATTGTGTGCAATTCTGGTCGCCGTAACTTAAAAAGGATATAGCGTTATTAGAAAAGGTTCAGAGAAGAGCCACCAAAATGGTAAAGGGGATGGAAGGATACTCCTATGAAGAAAGGCTAAAAAGGTTAGGGCTCTTTAACCTGGAAAAGAGACGGCTGAGGGGAGATATGATAGAAGTCTATAAATTAATGAACGGAGTGGAACGGGTAAACGTAGATCGATTGTTTACCTTATCAGAATATAGAAAGACTAGGGGACATGCAATGAAGCTACAGGGTAAACTATTTAAGACTAATAAAAGAAAATATTTTTTCACTCAACGTGTAATCAAACTCTGGAATTTGTTACCGGAGGATGTAGTAAAGGCTGTTAGTGTAGCTGGGTTTAAAAAAGGTTTGGACAAGTTCCTGGAGGAAAGGTCCATAAACCATTATTAAGAAGGGACCCAGGATATCAATGCTTGACCCAGTACAAGCATTGCGGAACCTGTGTCTTTTGGGGAAACTGCTAGGTATGTATGACCTAGATTGGCCATTGTTGTTAACAGGATACTGGGCTTGATGGACCTTGGTCTGACCCAGTATGGCATATCTTATGTTTTTATGTTCTTTCCCAAGGAGGAGATGTATTGGTATTCTCTGAGATGTATTGATTTAATATTTGCAGTGTTGCCTTTTTAATAGGTAGGATTTGGTGCTTTGTGAGTCCTGGTAGTACTGTGATGATACGGTGGGTTTGTTATGGGTTCTAAATGGTCAGTGTTATAGTACTTTCTAATGTGCCTAGCAGTTGGCACTGGAGTATAGTAATGTAGAAATCTGGTAGTCTTTCCTTATCCAGACACTCATTAAGAGGTATGTTAACATTATGCAAATATTTATGTAAATGAGACTTCTTATGCAAATGAGGCCCCACAATGAGCCTCTGCACATGGCCCCGCACCCACCTTGGGCCGCCCCTGGTCATAATACCTACTTTTATTAGGAAAAAACTGCCACATTGTACAATTTTGTCTTATCGCTCTGTGTCATACTTTTGCTTTACTTTTTGTTTGTCTATATCTACATATTACAGGTCATGTCAAACACAAACATTGCTCACACTTAATCAGGACAAGCTTCCTGCAAACAGAAGCTCCCTGAAATGCCCCCGTAACACTGTCAGCACTTTTTAAGCTGCTTTTCTTCACCAGACTTTCTCAATGAGCTACCTGTGCCTCTTTAAGTCCCTTTCTACAAAGAATTACTTGTGTTTCAGAAAGTCTTTTAAAAGTTGTCTGCTTATTTATCATTTTGGGTGCTAGTGAGATCTTTTAAATGGACTGGCTCACTGCTACAGTATGTTTATTTTATTTGCAAAATGTTGTTTGATCTGTCAGTCATGATCACTTCAACACCAAACCCCTCCCAGAACAATCCTGTACAAATGTATAACAGCTCATCACCTTAGAACATAAGAAATGCCATACTGGATCAGACCATCAAGCCTGGTATTCTGTTTCCAAACCTTGTTTCATATATACATGTATGTATTTAGGACAGTGGTGTAAATTCCACCCAAGCAGCCCCTGCAATGTGGAGGACATTGCCCATGTTCCCTGTAAAATAGTTATCTCCAAGTTATAATGCCCTGTTCAATGTAATTTCAGTTTGTTCAATGTAAACCGCACTGATGCAGAATAGCGCGGTATATAAGAGAATGTAAGTAAGTAAATAAAGTAAATAAGGGGGCCCATATGGCAGTGTGGCCTCTCTTCCAGGCCCGGGAGGAACACTTCCAGGTTTGGAATGGAGGCAGTGCAGCAAACAAATGTAAGCTGTTGCACTGCCGCTGTGGAGCATGGAAGTTTGCCGAGGGGGAGGGAGCACACCACTGTGGATCACAGGGGTTCGCCATATGGGGTCATCAATAGGAGAGCATTCATCAAAATCTATCTTTGGGGACCTCCACTATAAAACATTCATCCCTGACTTAGGAGGCCATTTTAGAAGCTCTATTCATGTTTTGCATGTCTAAAAATGCCCATTCAGATGTGGCAATCGCAGTCATGTCCCATGGGCCATTTTAGAAAGGTTCAAATTTAACATAAGAACATAAGAACACATGCCTGGTGGAATAACATCTATGTCGTGCAGGAGCATGGCATAAGTGGGTTCAGGGCAGTAAAAGATACTGTATGTGTGGCCCATTTAGAACAGCACTGCAAGTTTATGCGTGTTGGCGAAGACATCTATGTCTATACCTGCTCCCGAGCACAAATCGTCATTCAAAAAGTGCTCATTGCTGCCAGCAAGTAAGAGTCAGGAGAAGAGGCGAATGCTCTCTGACTCCCACAATAATTATTGCCCCTTTAAAAAAACATAGAGATAAATACAGAGGCCTTTTTGTGAGCTGCCACACCACTGCCCATGTCTGCTTGCAAATGGCAGGCCAGGATGTATATGTGGCAACAGATACATGTGCGCATTCTGAGATACTGCCACAGACACGTCTATGTTGCCGATTTCAGAGGTGTGTATATTTCACATGTGCATTTTCTAAAATCAGCCATCTCCATACAGGTGTCTGAGGGTTAATGCTGCACGTCCCCGTTTCCTTGTCTGTTGGGCGGAGACGTTTGTCTTTTGGGGTAGAGAGAGGTTGATTTTAGAACTCATTTACCTGTACCCACTTTCTCTGCTGCCCCTTCCATGGAATTTCCAATGTTTTGTCTTGGATGTCCGAGATGGCACCTACCTAACAAAACTACTTTTATTGTCCTGCAGCTTACACTTCATTCACTCCAGTTCTCAGTGCCCTTCCCCTGACCCACAAATCAAAGTCAGAATTTAGTTCCGTTCAAAGCCCAGGCAGTTACTTGGGCTTCGGTAGTTAAGAATATTGTTCCCAGTTCCTAAACTTCCTACCTTACAGCTGCACTCCTCTCCCAGCCCTGCTTGGAAAAAGCTTTCTGTCTCCATGGGCCTCTCATCTACCTTGTGCACACAGCTGGCTTCTTAATCCCTCTGTCTGAGTCACATCCTCCTAGCTCTGAGTTCTGAGGTGTAGACTTTTAAGGTGGACTGCTGATAATCCTTTTAGAGAGGGACAGGTAACTTCCTATATACCCCATCACAGTGTGACTGACTATTGCTTTGCTTTTAATACAGCTGCTCTTTGCCCCCCACCCTCACCCCCAAAGTGATCACCTAGTCTTGTCTAATGGTTAAGCTGGCTCTGGTGGTGATATCATGCAAATGATCATTCTTGGGGGGAACCTCAAAGACAGGATTAAGAACCATAGGGCTAATATTCAGCCTCAGTGGTTGGCGTCTTTTTAAAATTCTGGTCAAAGTGGCAGAAATTAATCTGGATGTTCAGTTCTGGTATCCAGGCAGCACTTGGTGTTCAATATTCAAATTCAGCAGTGACTGGTGCCACTATCCAAATAGCGATGATACTGAGACCACAAATCGTGTAAACGTAGGACAGCCTTTTCGCTAAGTAGATTTATCCCACACAAGTTCTGTGCCTGGACCACCCTGGGAGTATCCAGGAAATGCAGAGGCCATTAGGAGAAATATTCAGTAGCACCACTGCTGACCAAATAAGTATATATCAACCTCTATATCTCTAGATTTCAATAGAACAGTTTAGGAGTAATTATAAGGGACCTGAGCATATTCAACAGTGTTTTAATACTGAAGCAGACTTTTATAAACTTGTCCAACATATACACATGCAAAAAGTAGTTGCAAAGAAGTCACAGCGTCTACTATTGCAGGATATACATGTAGGTATTTCAGGGGATGGAAAACAGGCAAAGGGGTATGATAGGCCCTTATGAGAGTAAGTTTATAAACTTTTTTGGTGCATAAAATGCTTAAAAGGCCTCTTATAAAATTAGGTCACACCTAAAGTAAGCATCATGTAAACCAGCACGCACTTATAAAGTAGGCGTGCTTGGAAAGGGATTTGAGCAGAGTTGTGCTAACATTTATGCCTTCAATCTTGAGCAAGCATACTACCCGTGACAGTAATTTCTTCAGGATTTGTTCTAGTTTGTTATAAAGACACATAGGCATCTATGTGCCTTTCTAAAATAGATTAATAGGGCAGGAAGCACCTATTTTTAGCTATCTGCCCAATGGCCAGATTGCTAAACTAGCTAAGTTAGGCCTGCTTTTTTCGGCCTAGCTTTAGCTGGTTTGGGTTCACTGGTTAGCATCTCAATATCACTGCTGACCAGTTAACCCTTGGTGCTGTCCCTGGAATGCTGTGACACTACGCAGTTAGCATCAGTTGAGCTAAGAGGGGATGTGCTGCTGAACATCCTGCTCGGTGGGATTAACGCAGTAAGCGGGTTTGCAAACTGCATTAATCCTGTTGACTATAGCCCTCATAATTTATAAAATACATATGTACAGTACATTTATGGCTGCCCCCCCCCCCCACTCATGACTTCTGCAGGTTTTGGGCTAATATTTTATAAAGCCACCAAGACATCTATGAGTCTCTATAAAATAGCTACAAAATAGACAACTACTTGGCCTCCCCACCTAAGCAACTTGTTACAAAATTGCCCTCAAAGTGCAGAGGTTATGGATTCCATCCTCGACAGGTCTAACTTCTGTATACCACTCCGTTATCAAAATATCTTGGTGTAACACTCAATCCTCAACTGGCCTTCTCACTACAGATCTCTCAAATAGTAAAGTCCTCTTTCCTGACCCTTCGTCACTTTCGTTCCATCCATTCCTTTCTCGATCTTACTGTTCAAACCACCATCCTCCTGTCTATAGTCACCTCATGGTTAATTTCATCTACTCAGGTTTACCTTAGTATGAACTGAAATGTTTGCAATAAATCCAAAATTCAGCAGTCTGTATTCTTTCACATGCTAAAAGGTTTGACCATGTGAGCCTGCTTCTCATTGATCACCATTGGCTCCTAGTGTACTTTCGAATCAGATATAAGATTCTACCTTTGACCTTTAGAGCTCTCCACAACACCACCCCAGAATATCTGTCTTCTCTGATCTGCTCAAATGAGCCTGCTCATTATCTACACACCCTCCATGCTTATCAACTACATTTACTCCTACCGGCTAAGGCAAAATTTGAATTGGCATGCCACTCCACATTCTTCTATACAGCCCCCATTCTCTGGAACAGTTTACCAACAAACATGTGTCTGGAGCAAGTACTCCAGAAATTCAAAACTATCCTAAAGACACACCTTTCTGAACAGGCCTTCGGTGTTGAGTGCTAGGGGTGTCCTGGGTGATTGCGTGGAAGTGAGCCATAATTGTTTCTAAGTATTTATGTATTTTACTGTTTTTTATGTTGTTTATTTGCCCTTTTCTTTCCTATCCATAATGGCTTTCCTTTCTATTGTTATTTACTTATACTTTATTTTCATTTTATCTGTATTTTGAATTTAAATTGTAAATTGCCTTGATTGCATGCAGAAAGACGGTATATTAAACCCAATAAACCATAAACCATATATGCTTCATATATAATGCAATCCTCAGACAATATTTAAACTATTTTTTTTTACTACCTCCTAAAAGAGACAGTTTGATGTTTTGGCACCTAAGTTCACTATTATTCGGAGCTATAAACACACATTTATATTTAAAAAAAACAAAAACAAGGTAATGCAAAATAGCTTTATAAAGTCTCTCTTGCGCATTAAAAAAGAAATGGATTTTTGCAATGATGAATAAGCCCCATCATTTTTCATTTCAGAGCTCTAACCTTATTAGTCCTGTCCACATTTGTCGTACTCTAGTATCAAATAGAGAATGGACATAACTCATCAGGACTCTGTCACACTCGGCTCTATTTTATTTATTCCCTATGTTCTTGTGTAGCTTTGATACCTGTCTAGTTCAACAATTCTACATGCTGCAGTCTTTTTCACACGTGGTTATGCTTCTCTTTAATATATTGAGGGGGGTATAGTTACTACAGTGCGTTTATGGCAGTAATGCAAATTATTTAGACTTTAATGCACATTAAAGGGCAATAATGTGCATTTTTACCATAATGCACAAATTGCCACTGCAACGTCATTGAATACTAATGAGAAACAAAGTATGCAAATACATGCAAAACACCTCATTGGTATTTAAATTAATAATGCAGATTGCAGTAATTCACCTGCAAGATGCGTTATCTGCAACCCTATCCTCTTAAGTGCAAGTGATCGTAAAAAAAAATCCACCCACCTGAAAGTTATTTAAAATGTAAAGGGTCTCTTTTACTAAAGTGCGCTACGCGGTTAATGTGTGTTCTAGCAGATGGTAACTGTTAGCAGGCACTGTGGAATTAGCACACGGTGGGAATTAGCACATATAATAGTTATCGTGTGCTAATTCCCTCATTAATTTCTCATTGAGTGATGGGGTGGGGAATGGGTGTGGATTGCATATTGAAGTTGACGCACAATATTGGGTGCTGCCAATGTTGCAGTCAGCGTGGATAGTCTTAAGTGCACCACAGAAAGGGTGAATGATCTTAATGCTTGGTAAGGGACTTTTCGGTGCAGGAACTGCAAGGAAGAAGCTGGGCATGTCCCGAATGTTACCGCATGTTAAGAGGCATTTATTATATTAATCAAAACATGCAGTAAGTGCAAAACCTTCCTGCACTTTAGTAAAAGGGCACCTAAATATTCCTCAATTGAAATACTATTGCTAAACCAAAATTATAATTTAAATATGACTTTCGTCAATCACATCATTTCACAATTCCTGTCCCATTATGTTGACAGACTCTATGATGCTAGTACAGTACTTGCTTGGATGCCAGCATGTTATATGTACTTGTCAAATATTAATAGTTCTTTGGGAGACCCTTTGCAATTTGCATTTCAGCTTGACTGAAGGTTACAAAATGCCTTGATGGTTGTTCAAATACTTTTCATGTTTATAGACATGTTTATGTATCAAGAATGCTTATGCGGAAATCTTAGATCACACTTGTCCTTTGTATTGCAAACCAATGCTCTCAATATCTACCACTCCATTATAGTATTTTATTGTAGATAACCGACTACCAAGAAATATATTGGGATTGGAATTGGATTTTAGATTTGAATTAACTTGACTTTCCAATCCTAATGCCAGACAAGTTACATTGGGTGATCTAACAAGAAAACCAAACATAGAAACACTTTTCATGCAGTCTTCTGAGTTTGGAGCTCTTCAGTAGGAATTCTCAGGAACCTCTATACCTAACCAAATATGAAGCCTATAAGGTCTGTGGTCAATTATTCAACAAACTGATATCTTTGCTTTGCAATGGATATTTTAAGAGCATTTTCCTTGTCACTCTGATGGACCAGTCCAGACAAGTGGATTATGCTCGCTTGCCAGCAGGTGGAGGAAGATTTAATCAACTTTCAGTAATATCATCATTAGGTATATGTATATCCACTGGTGCAGCACTGAGAGAAGCCAGTATTTGTCTGCTTCCAGCAGGTGGCGAGGTATTTGGATTGGTGCAGTAGTGCAGACAGACCTGTTTCCCTTGGCTCAGACTTATTTATTTATTTATTTAACAGCTCTTATATACCAGCTATTTGACATCAGTGCGGTTTACATTAAACAAAATACACTCAGATTTAGAGAACTTGTCCAAGTTACAGGTAACAGGGGAATAAAACAAGGATTAACTGGGGAATAGCATATAAATAATTAAATAAAAGCAATTACATCAGACTAGAGATCTTGAGTGGGTATAGAGACATGTCATAAATAACATTTAACAGAGCAGGTATATACAGTGAAATATCATAAGGTGGAACGGTCTAACATCATCATTTAACTATTATTGCTGAGTTGAGATAATGGGGTGAGAGGAGGGGAAATATTGATGTAAGAGAAGTGTTGTAAAAAAAGGTGGGTTTTTAAAGCTTTTCTAAATTGCGATATATCTTTTATCAATCTGATGTTTAATGGAAGCTTATTCCAGCACCTTGGAGCAAAGGATGAAAATGATCTGTTAATGGTAGTTTGAGTACATTTTACTAATTCATTTGGAATCACTAGAGTATTTTCAGTTGTAGATCTTCTTGATCTGTTGTTTTGGGTATGAATGAGTAGATCAGAGATTGAAGGAGGTGAAATATTATGGAACGCTTTGAAGGTCATAAGAAGTGTTTTATAAGATAATCTACAAATTATTGGGAGCCAGTGAAGCTCCATTAGAATGGGGGTTATGTGTTGTCTCCTTGTAATTCCGCATAGTGATCTGTAATGGATTAAGCGTAGATTTAGGTAGGCCTTGCAGGATAATATGTCCTGTGGCTTGCACGACTGAGACTGGTAGGCCCAACATTTGCTCGAAGTTTGGGTTATGTCCCTGTCCCCTGGAACCGACAACTTTCCCTGGGTCCATCACTGCTACCCCCTGGTTCCTAGCACTTGGTGGGGAGACAGGAGGAATATAGGGGCCCCTGAGGGGAATTGGTAAATCAGGCCCAGGCCCCTTCCCTTAGGTACCAGATTTGTTGCAGGTAAATCTGGAATACTTATCTGAAGTGTGTGTGGGGGGAAGAAGGGAAGAGGGATTCCAGGTTTGAGCAATAAGGCGTGGAGGAGGGAAGAGGAGTCTTTATCCTGCCCATCCCTCACATTCCCCCCCACACACATCCATCCCATGACAGTTACAATATCACTTCCAAGCAGACTAATCAACAGAGAAATAGAAATGGTGATGCATTTCACCTGTACTGTGAAAAATATAAAGATAAATGAATGGATGTAGGGCCCGATATTCGAAAGCCCTTACATGAGTAACTTCCTTAGTTACCCGTGTAAGGGCCTTATCCGGGATATTTGAAGGGCACCTACATAGGTAGTGCCCTTCAAATATCCCAGCTATCTGTATAGCATCGTGGCATGTTAGGGGCGTTCCGGGGTGGAGCAGAGGGAGGGGCTACACGGGTAGCAGAAATTTCCGTTGCTACCCGTGTAGCCCTCTGTACCTTAAAGATAGGCGAGAAAAACCCTTGCCTATCTTTTTTTTTTTTTTTAATTCTTTATTTTCGTTTTATAACAACAAAGGAAAGGAAGACATACAGCTAAAAGACAAATACATAACGTGTAATACATACACCAAAGTAAACCCCTACCACCCCCCTCCCCCCTGCTTCTTCTCTAGAAACTAAGCATTCCCGAAGCGGGCGTGTACTTACATTATTGTATTACAAAACCTAACGGTGATCTAAAACATGATGAGTGCACATTATACAGGCATGTTAGAGCAATGAGCAGATTGTACATAATCATTGAGCATCTGCCATTTAGACAAGCAAGAGTGAGTTTGGACATGGGGAATAGCTCTCCGAGGTATCTGCTCATATTTACTATATAAGCAGACGAGGTTCCACCATTCATTGACAGTAAGTCGAGAGCTATCCTTCCAATTCCTCGTGATTAAGCATATGGCTATACCTAGCATGAAATCAAGGAGAAAGCGACCCTTCTTAGGAAGAGAGGGGACCTCCGCCGCAGAGCGGAGTCCCACGACCTTCCAAGAAAGAGGTTCATTAAAGTGTAAGATAGATTGAATACGACCCCAGACCCGCCCCCAATAGACCTGCAGTTGAGGACATTCATAAATAACATGAGCGAAGGATCCCACAGCAGTATGGCAAGACCAACACAGGTCCCTAGCATTTGGGTTCCATTTGGCTATTTTTTCTGGGGTATAAAAGCATCTGTGTGCAAAGAAGAAGAGAGTTTGGGTAACAGAGGCAGACCGGGAAACCCGCACTACTTTACTCCAAAAAACGCTCCATTGCACAGGGGTTATAGTGGTTTGCAGTTCGCGCTCCCAGGCTTGTTGGGCTCTAAAAGTGTCCGTATCTGTACCCTGACAAAGTATTTTATAGAAATTAGAGGCTACCCCATGTGTACTACTAATGGAGTGAACTATCTCTAATAGCCCATCCTCAGTAGGGGCAGAGGGCGGCATGATTCGGGCACTTTTGAGGCAGTGTTGAAGCTGCATCAATTGAAAGTAGTGTTTCGCTGGTAACGCAAATTCCTTTTGTAAATCCGAAAAGGTTTTCCAACGAGCTGCAGAAAAAAGCTGTTGGGGTATCCAGATCCCCCTGGAGTACCAGGGTTTCCAGGCTATTGTTCTATTTAGGACTTGAATTCTGGGGTTATTCCATAGTGGGAGTCCGTCCTGAGGACATACATTCGGGCCCAGTGATAGAATGAGAGTGTTAAAGGCCGCAAGAGTATCGACAATCATTGGTGGATGGCGGGTGTCTACTTGATAAGACATACCGGGGAGATGGGTCAACGGAATTGGGCTACTAAGCTCCTCTTCTATGTCAAGCCAAACTGGTCGGCGGTCTGTTGAGGTATCTAGCCATCGGGCACCTTGCTTAAGTAGAAAGGCTTGATGATATCTAAGAAAATCAGGAAATCTGGTACCCCCTCGTTCCTTTGCAGACTGCAGTTTATGTTTAGCTATCCTTGGTGGCTTGCCCTGCCAAAGATAACGGACGAGAAGGCCCTCAATATCTTTATAAGTATGTAGCGGAAGTAAGCATGGCAGCATTTCTAAAATGTAGTTCACTTTGGGGACTATCATCATTTTCACAGTGTCTAAGCGGCCCCACCATGTGAGAGATAAGGGAGACCAACGATTTGTGAGTTCACGGACTTTGGAGACTACCTCTTTGGCATTAAAACTGAAAGTGTCTTCTAAAGGAGAACAGTAATGGACCCCGAGATACTTCACCATACGGGATTGCCAGAGGAAGGGAAAGGCCTGCATGTCAGCCTCATGTACCCAGCGGTTCAGTGGGAATGCTACAGATTTGGTCCAGTTAATTTTATAGCCCGATAATTGTGAGTATCCGTCAATCAGATCCAAGACAGCTGGAACCGAATTGAGGGAAACGAAGAGCATAAGGTCATCTGCATATGCAGAGAGTTTAATCTCCCTATGACTAAAGGGGACACCTCGAATACGTGCAGACTGTCTAATAAGGAGGGCTAGGGGTTCAAGAGCGAGATCAAAAAGCATTGGTGATAGGGGGCAACCTTGACGCGTGCCTCTTTGGAGGTTAAATGGCTGAGATTTGATGGCATTTACACAAATACTGGCGACGGGTTGAGTGTACATGACTTGGAGATATCGGAGGAAGCCCTCTCCAAAGCCATACCATCGGAGAACTGCGAATAAGAAGGGCCATTCTAGACGATCAAAGGCTTTTTCGGCATCCAGGGAAAGACCCACCCATGGATGGTCGAGATTGGCAGCACTAGATAACACATGGCACAAGGTCCGAGCATTGTCAGCAGTTGATCTGCCGGGTATAAAACCGCATTGGTCGGGGTGAATTAGGGTAGCCATCATGTCAGATAGCCGGGTGGCCAAGATCGTTGCGAAGATCTTATAGTCGGCATTAAGTAGGGAGATTGGACGGTAGTTGGCGGTCAGTAGCGGGTCTCTGCCTTCTTTCTCAAATACAACCACATTAGCTGCAGAAAAGGATCCCAAAGAGGATGTATCTACCGCAAGGGCAGTAAAATAGAGTTTTAAATAGGGAACTAAATCTGCACTGAACGTTCTGTAGAATTCGGTCGGGAGACCATCGGGCCCTGCGGCACGGCCCGAGGCTGTTCGTTTTAGGGCAGATTGGATCTCTGAAGTAGAGAAGGGTTCATCCATCGCATCTCTATCATCTTCAGAGAGGGTCGGCCGCTGAATGCCAGAGAGCAATCGCTTGAATGTCTCTGACGAGAACTCACATTCAGATTGATATAGGCGGGTATAGAAATCCCGAAAGAGCTCTACAATATCGGAGTCTGTGGTCACTATGCCCCCTCCCTGTGGAGCTCGAAGGGCCGCAACGCGTTTGGCTTCTTTTTGACCTTTCAAGGCATTGGCTAAGAGTCGACCGGCTCGGTTATTTTCACGATAATATGTCCCTCGCTGAAGCTCAATACTCTTAGAAGCTGCAGTTGAGAGGATTGAATTATATTGAAAACGGAGACGCTGTAATCGAATTAATACACATGGGTCAGTGCGTGAAGTTAGAACTCGTTCGCCTGCTTTTATTTGTTGGTCTAGTATGAGCAGCTGCTGTTTACGTTGTTTCCGCAGGCGGATTTGATAGCTAGTGATCGTTGCCCGAATGGCCGCTTTGAAGCCCTCCCACCAAGCCCAATTCGCAGTATCTTGGGGTAGATTAAAATGGAAGTAATCCTGTATGGCTACTCGAATTTCTGACTGGAACTCTGGCTGAGTTAACAGGGCTCTATCAAAGAACCAGGCTCCCGAGTTTCCCTGGGGTGCAGTAGTGTGTAATTGAAAGGAAATGGCGGCATGATCTGAAATATGTTGGGAGTGAATCTTTGCAGTGTCCACCTGAGGAACTAACAGTTTTGAGATTAGAAAGAAGTCTATGCGAGACTGGGATTTATGAGGGGAGGAGAAGAAGGTGAAGTCAAGCTCATTGGGGTGTAGTAATCTCCATAGATCAACTAAAGCAAGATCCTTGATCAGGGAGGTAAGCGTAGCGTGACTCTTGGGGGGACCACTCGTCCTAGGCGGCTGTTTGTCAATCAGGGGATCAAGGACTAGATTGAAATCCCCCCCAATGATCAATGAAGTATTAGCAGAGGCCTGCGCAACCTGAGCAATGGTAGCAAAAAAGGCAGGGTCATCAACATTAGGAGCGTAAAGGCATATACATGTAACTTCTAAGCTACCTATCTTGAGGTGAACTCTAGCCCATCTACCTTCTGTATCTGAGCTAGTCGCAATAACAGTAGCATGCAAAGATTTCCTAACCAGTATGGCAACCCCACATTTCTTAGAAACGGCTGGGGAATAAGCGGCCACCATGTAAGGTTTAATATTGAGTTTAAGAGTTTCCTTCGAATTTAAATGCGTTTCTTGGAGAAAAATCAGATCCGCTGCTTCCTGACTGAGGTAGCTTAGGATTTTCTTCCGTTTTATCGGATTATTGATGCCTTTTACGTTCAATGAAAAAATCTTACATGGTGCCATCAATCGGTAGTAGACATTTTAGGTAAGGGCGCTTGATAACATAGAACATAAGCAGAATCTGTACAACAATGTCGTAATCACCGAGTATTCTGGCTAATACACCCCATATTGAAAAGTATGTACCAACGTATCTTAGAGAAGAAGCAAAACCCCCAAAGAATATGGCGACCATATGTCTGCGGGAGGAGGCCCTAGAGAGGAAAAGAAGACATGTAAAAAAAGAAAAGAAACACCAGAGTCCATAATAACACTGTCTCTGATACTCATCGAGGCTACTGTGGGTAGATGGAGTCGGGTCACAGATACCATCAAGAGTAAGGCAACAGACTGCCAACGCCAGACTCTTTGCTAGGCTGCGGCAGATCAATATGGCAGGTACAGCGGATAGAAGGAGACTTGCAGGAATATTTTGGAAGTCAACGCATCAAGTCGGCTTCTTTGGAATCCAAAAACTCCGCTAGTAGATCAGGGTCCTCGAATGTTCTTGTCTGATTGTTAAGCGTGACTCGGAGCTTGGCCGGGTACATCAGGCCATAGCGTGCTTGTAGTTGTTGAAGCCTCGGCCGGAATTCCAGAAAGCGCTTTCGGCGGTCGACTGTGGGTTTAGACAAGTCGGGATAGAAGGAGATCTTGTGGCTCTCAAACTCCATATGGCCCTTTGCCCGAGAGGCACTTAGAATTTGCTCCACGTGTTGATATCTCAATAGTCGAAAAATGATAGGCCGCGGGGTCTTCCTGTTGAGCGTTATGCTTGTGGGTACACGATGAGCGCGATCAATCTCCAAATCTTTGGTAAAGGTGATTTGGAGCAAGGAAGGGAGGATTTTGCATAAAAACTTTTTCATGTCTCCCGATTCCGCTCCCTCCGGTATGCCCACGAGTCGTATGTTGTTGCGGCGCGCTCTATTATTGCCATCTTCCACCTCTTTCTGCAAGGCCCGCACCTGTCGTTCAACTTTGTCGAGTTTGGACAACCGGGCCGCATGGGAGTCCAATATGCCCTCCATTTTGTCCTGACGCGAAGAAAGCCCTTCTAGCTTGCTTTGCAGCACACCAAAATCGTCCCGCAGCGCTCGGAGTGCTTCACCGTTTGCCTGCACAAGGTTTTTGACCCCTCTAATCTCTATGAGGATTTCCTGCTGCATTTCGGGGCCCTCGCACAAGGCCGGCCCCTTCTGCGGGGACGGAGGTTCGGTTTTGGAACGTTTGCCGTGAGAAGCCGCTGGAGACCCAAATTCCAGGCGCGTTGGTTTGGTCCCCGCCATCTCACCAATGTGCCCCGGCAAGATCAGAGTAGAAGTTCCAAAAATGTGAGGTGTTAATTCAGGATTCTGAGTAGGCCTCTCGGGAGCCTCAGCGTTATGCGACCATCCCGCTGGACATCAGGCTCCGCCCCTAACCCTTGCCTATCTTTAAGATGCAGAGACTATGCGGGTAGCAACGAAAATCGCTTCTACCCATGTAGCTTCTGTGGCTGCCGGAGTGTCCAGGCTAACCCAGATATTCACTTACGCCAGCGCGGAAGTGAATATCCGTGTTAGGGGGTCGGCGGACAGGCTGTGTGTCGTCACAGCGCAGAGCCTGCCCACCTCAATATCGGGACCATAAATTCTAAAAGCTGACATATTCAAATCACTAAACTGAAAATAAATGTCTTTTTCTACCCCCTCTGTGTTTCTTGCTAGAATCAAGAACAGGAGGCTGTCAAACAGGTGAGAGTAAGGGACAAAGCTCTCAAATCGAGGACAATACCCGAAAATCAGGGACATCTGGTAACCTTACCCTTCCATCTACAAGCTTTTTCTGTCTGGGTTTTTTTCTGATTTCTTTATAACTCTCATTGGCTGAATTTGGCTCTCTTGCTGCTTGCAATAAAGTACCGTATTTTCCGGCATATAAGACGACTTTCTAACCCATGAAAATATGCTCAAAAGTCGGGGGTCGTCTTATACGCCGGTGCATGTTTAAGGATATACGGTGCGATCATAAAGTCCCTCCGCAGTGAGCACTGTGTATGCAAAGGCAGCCCGCTGAGGAAAAGAGAATGCAGCCGCTTGAGCGTACAGTCTGTCGTGGCAGTGACCACAGGCCTTTTGTGCTGCAAAATGCTTCCGCGAGCTCCAAGACCAAAGCAGCTCGGGTCGACGCTCCTGGGTTGCAGATCAGCAGAGCGAGTCTTCTGTGGCTGATGACTCGGTACTTTGAAAAGAAAAGAAAAAAAAAGGGGGGGTCCCTGTTTTTGGCTTAAAATCATGCTTTTGCATACTGGGAAGGGCTTTCCATGTAGCGGGGACAGCAGTCCTCGTCATCGGCTCAAGTGCTACATTCTTTCCCTCAGCAGGTCACCTTTGTGGTATATATAAGAAACTTTTTTTTAAATCATATTCAAACATTTTGGGGGAATTATAACTTTATTGCCCATTTGGAGACAATGCTGTGTTTAGCTTTATGGGCTGATGATGACATTTGAGCATATCTGGCTTCGTGGCCTTAAGTTCCTTTTGGCTCTCTAGCTAGAAGTTCTATTCACTCAGACTATTTGAGGTCCTTTTAATATTTATAAAATACTTTTTCAGGATATCTGTTATTTTGGGGTGAAAATAATGGCACCTTGGTTATGTGTGTATGGTCTTCAGAGGATACATGCATGGCTTTGGGCATACAGGCTTCCATCTCCCTATCATTTTCCCTGTTTGCCTGCACAAACTCCCTGACTCTCTCACCCTCATGCACTATTCCCCCTGGCTAGTCTTCACCACACTCCCTTCCCCTTGTTCCCTCACTACATTGCACCATCTCCTGATGTTTTTTTATTTTCTTTGGTGTGCGCTGGAAGAGGGGTAGTCTTATATGGCGAGTATAGGCCAAACCCTATATTTTAACAGGAAAAGTAGGGGGTCGTCTTATACACCCAGTCGTCTTATATGCCAAAAAATACGGGTAGTTCTAAATTTAAAAAAAAAAAAAAAAAAAGCTTTTCTCAGCAGCTGGGCCTCATAGACCTGCAGGAGCATCCAGGACTTCCCTGCTCCCCTTTCCTCAATCAGCCCAACAAGTGCTGGGATTCCTTTTCAGGGCTCCCTTTTTGCCACGTCCCTTGCTTCTTTTTTCACCTGGGTTTTTCGCAGTCTTTTTTTCTCTTTGTCACTGCAGTGCTCAGCCATACTGTCTGATGCCACCTGCAACCCCCAGCAGTTTTTACCTGCTGCTGCTAGTGTATGCCTAGATTGTGATGGGAATGTCCAGGGCACTTTTTTTGGCATGTTGGGACCCCCCTCCTAGGGTTGCCAACTGGCTCCAGATGCGCCCGACAGGCTTGATCCAGTCCTGGGTTCACCTCATTGCATTCAGGGACATGTAGTTGTGATTGTTCCATTGCACTTCATAAGAAAAGTAACACTACATATCCCTGCATGCAATGGAGTAAACAAGGGACTGGATCAAACCTGTCGGGCGCATCTGGAGCCAGTTGGCAACCCTACCCCCTCCCCACAGGGAGCCCAGAGTCCAATACCGTTTCCGTAACCCCTGCAACTCCTCCCTGTTTTTTTTTTTTTACCGGTGGCCATTTGAGATTGCTGATTGGTCCCTATGTAGGGGGATAGGTTGCCAACTGGCTCCAGATGTGCCTGACAGGTTTGATCCAGTCCTGGGTTTACCCCATTGCATACAGTGACTTGCACTTTTCAATTTCCTTTTCTTATGGAGTGCAATGGAGAAATCAGAACTACAGGTAAACGTAGATCGACTGTTTACGTTATCAGAATATAGGAAGACTAGGGGACATGCAATGAAGCTACAGGGTAAACTATTTAAGACTAATAAAAGAAAATATTTTTTCACTCAACGTGTAATCAAACTCTGGAATTTGTTACCGGAGGATGTAGTAAAGGCTGTTAGTATAGCTGGGTTTAAAAAAGGTTTGGACAAGTTCCTGGAGGAAAGGTCCATAAACCATTATTAAGAAGGGACCCAGGATATCAATGCTTGACGTAGTACAAGCATTGCAGAACCTGTGTCTTTTGGGGAAACTGCTAGGTACGTATGGCCTAGATTGGCCACTGTTGGAAACAGGATACTGGGCTTGATGGACCTTGGTCTGATCCAGTATGGCATTTCTTATGTTCCTATGTTCTTATATTCCTGAATGCAATGAGGTAAACCCTGGACTGGATCGAACCTGTTGAGGTTATCTGGAGCCAGTTGGCAACCTAGAAGGGGAGCCTGGTGGGGGTAGCCATAGCCTCAAGTCTGTTGGCCCCTTCAGGGACCAGGGGCCTCTCTTTTTCAGCCATCTTAAATTGCCATTCTTGAAACAGTTCATGGACTGTTTTTAGCTCTTCTGTCTGTTTGACGGCTCTCTTCACAGGGTCTGAAGCCCATGCCTACCCTCTCAGGGACCTGAGGTCCTCAAACACCTCTATTGTAGGTGATAAAGGGATTAAGCAAACCCATTTTCCCTTTTGCTCGTCCATTCCTCAGGGAGCCCCCACCTTATTCCCTATGGGATTGGTTGGGATACTGTAGAGAAATCCATTTCTCGACAAGTTAAGTCTGAGGTGGATGGGGCAATCCTCTAAGGGAAGGCTAGGATCGCTGTGATCCACCTATTTTGTAGAACGCCATTTCAGGATGCTATGATAGCTTGACATGTTGTAGAGTCTGTTCTCAGGTGAGGTTAGCAAGAGGTGGTCCCTCTCCTGAAAGGTAACTGGTGTCCTGCTGCATCCCTTTCTCTTCCTGATCCTAGGCAACAGCTCATTGTCTCTCATGGAGAAAACTCCAGGTTGGGCTCCTGTGACTCTGTGGTATTGAATTGGCTGTACCTTTGACCCTAGGGCAAGCTGAATCAGCCTTCTGGGCTCCTTCAGGTAGATGCCACAGCATGCGTCTATTTTAGTGAATGGGGATGCTGCACCCAAGGAGTCTCACATCATTACTGCAAGTATGCCTTGGCGACATCCACCTTAGGTTCACCAGCGATGCTGTGCATAGGTCTAATGGACTGAGCCTTCTTATGGTGGGTCCAGCATCTGCTGGATGGTCTGGAGGCTACATAGACAAGAAGTGGCCTAATGTTTGGAGCATTGGGCTGAGAACCAGGGAAGCCAGGTCCAAGTCCCATTGTAGCTCCTTGGGATCTGGGTCAAGTCACTTAACTCTAGTGAGATTGGGGTCTGGACAAAGAAATATAAACAGTGATGCATTTCACCCATACTATGCAAAATATAAAGATAATGGATATAAATTCTAAAAGCTGACATATTTAAATCACTAAACTGAAAATACATTTCTTTTTCTACCCCCTCTGTCACTATTGCGTTGAGCATGGAGATGCTCTTGGACTATTATGTGTCTGGATATGGCCTATACCTCCTATGGGTCCCAGCCCTAGTAGGGCCAACCCCTTTGGAGTTCTGGTGGCCCCTTACAGATCCAGGAAGGCACAACAATGAGATTGTGTAGGTCCCCTATGGGTGTTTGGTTTGGTTTGGTTTGGTTTATTCAGAATTTGATACGAGTACCACCCTTCCAAATACAAAGTGGTTTACAAGTTAAAAACTATCAAAGAAGCAGAAATGATTGCCAATATCAGGACAGAACAGGTAAAAGCATGAAAACAGTATGGAGGATAGGAAAGAGAACACATTCTGCATTTCTAGAGCCCATAACCATCGCTATCTCCCAAATGACAATTTAAAAAGATGAGTTTTAAGGAGACTCCAGTATGTAGGGTAGGACAATTCTGCTATGAGATAATGAAGGAGATAATTCCATTAAAAAGGGGCACTGAAGTAAAAGGCTGAGGAATGAGTGGAGTCCAGACAAGCATAAGAGACCGATGGAAGAGCGAGTTATTGTTGAGAATGGTCCTTAGAGAACAGCCAGGGCAATGAGGAATAATCATGGAGGTCAAATAAAAAGTGGTGTATGGAGGTCACAGGTGCCTTTATTTGTTAAAAAAAAACACCCCAATGTGTTTCGGTAATGCTGGGAAAAGCAATGGATTTAATAATGGTTTATGGACCTTCCCTCCAAGAACTTGTCCTAACATTATCTTTTAATTTATTTATTTGTACTTATTAATGACATTTTCTGAAAAAGATCAAAGCATTGAACCATATAAAGGTACAAAATATAATAAAAGGGTTATTTATTTATTATTTTATTTGCAAGGATTTGTTATACCGCACAGCTGCGGGAAGCTTCAAGACAGTTTACAATAAGGGTCAGTATTCCGGAATACCATAGAACATATATGCTAGAGTGACAGGACAAGACAAGCACAAGAACAAAAGGAAAGAACATCAAGGAAGGGGCTGGAAATTGCACAATAATAAAAAAAATACAACAAGACAAGGAGAAATCATGAGTTTTGAGTATGGCAGAAAAACATGAGGCGATGGGGAAAGGGAAAGGCATCATTAGAAATAAAGGTCAAAAATAGGGGTACTCCACTATTAATTTTCTCCATTGAGAAAATTGGCCATTTAGCCCTACTCTCTGCTTTTTATCTTTTATCTAGTTTCTGATACACAGTAGTACACTGCCTCCTATCCCATGACTTCATAATTTTTCCAAGAGTCTCTTATAAGGGACCTTGTGAAAGGCTTTCTGAAAATCCAGATACACTATATTAACTGACTCACCTTTGTATGCGCCAATGTAAATCCTCAAATGAATGATGATGGTCCAAACAGTGTTGCACTATTGGAGCTGATAGCTTGCCCGTCCTGAGCCGAGAGGCATGTTCCCCAAGGCGAACTTTTACAGCACGCACTGTTCTGCCTATATACAATAAATTGCATTTGAGGATTTACATTGGCGCATACTGGATCATGTATCTGACAATCCCCGAGGTGGGGATCGTGAACAATGGCTTCAGATTTTAGAACAAAAATGGATATTTACTTGGTCTACTGTGGAACCTTCAGGATTGAACCGGGAACTGGACTGGATAAGTATTATATAAAATTGGTTTTTTTGGTGCACATTTCTCCTGTCATGGTTCAGCCTTTTGATTGGTTGGAAGGACATTGTTATTTCATTGGCTCAAGCTAACTACTTAACGATTGAGTCCCTCCTTTGTTTCTCGGATTCACAAAGAGCATGCGTCGGCTTCTCAGAAAGGTAGAGACGCCATTCGGCAATTTTTCATCGGCATGGCAGTTTCTTGAAGCGTTGAGACAGGGCAAGAAATTTTAATATGCCCGAAACGCAGTGCTGTGTTCTCTTTTGATAACTGATGGTTTTGCAACGCCTTTGTCTGGTAATTCTAGTAAGTTGGAGAGTACCTGGATTACTTTGAAGGATTTCATGACCCATGACCCATGAAGACCCAGTTAAGTTAACTGATTTTAAATACGTTTTTGGGACATTTATTAAAGGTGGTACCTATACAGTGGTTTATTTTCCACCTTTTTCTGCTCTTTAGGGGGCATACAAGCACACTTTATTATTAATTAAAATGGAAGTAACAGCTTCGGGGGGTATTTCACCTCATGGCTGATCTTCCGACAAATAAATTTTTAAGGTTTATTTTTTCTATGCTCTTGTTTGCTTTTCACTCTTCTTTGTTTGGAGTTATATTTTGTTGAGTGTTTTGTTTTTGATATTTTGGTATTCTCCAATCTTCAGCTACAATTTTAATGATCATTCACAGATTACTAATGTAGGCCTGCAATCTCATATTTTAGTTCTTTCAGCAGCCTAAGATGTATGCCATCCAGTCCAGATGATTTGCTATTCTTCAGTTTAACAAATATTTGTAATACATCTTCCCAGTTTATCAATATTCTTTCAATTCTTCCAATACATCACCTTTAAATACCATTTTAGGCATGCGTAACTTCCTTACATCTTCTTCAGTAAAGACTGAAACAAAGAATTCATTCAGCCTCTCTCAGCACCCTTTTTACACCTCTATCTTCCAATGGTCAAACTGACTCTATTACAAGTTTTTTGCTACGAATATGCTTGAAAAAGATTTTATTATGCATTTTTCTTCTACGGCAAGCTTTTTTTCAAATTCTCTTATCATTGCTAGTGCTTGTGTTTCCCGTTTTCGCCATTTGGCTCCTTTTTTAAGTTATTTACTTATTTAGCAGGTTTTCCTGAAAGATTAATTTTTTGGTTACAGCAGCCTCTCTGACCTCATCCTTAAACCATGCTGGCAGTTTTTTGGCCTTTTCTTAAAGCATGGAATACATCTGATCTAGGCTTCCAAGATAGCATTTTTAAAAAACGCCGATGCTTGATGTAAATCTTTAATCTTTGCAGCTGCTCCTTTTAGCTTTTTCTTAACTATTTTCCTTATTTTATCATAATCTCCCTTTTGAAAGTAACAAGGTAGTACTGTGGATTTCCTTGCCATCCTTCTTCCATTTATTAAATCAAATGCAATCATGTTATGATCACTATTTGCAAGTGGCCCAAAACCACTTATCTATTTTGGACCAAGTCCTGTGTTTCACTAAGGACTTGATCCAAAATAGCTTCCCACCTTGTCAGTTCGTGAACCAGCTGCTCCAAGAAGCAGTCATTTATTTCATCTAGAAACTTAGGGGTATGTTTACTAAACCGTCTTAACGTGCATTCTGTGATGTTATCGCGCAATAAGGTACCTTATCGCGCGATAATGGCACTTTTCCAGGCGCACAGGTACCTTAGCGCGCGATAACGTGCGCAGCGGCGCAAACGAGCGCTAAAGGCGGGGAAAGGCTCCTGGAGGGTGGAGAGAAGGGGTCAAAGGGTAGAGAGTGGGAGTGGAGAGGCTCCCCGCACACTAATGCTGTGAAATCCGAGGCTCAAAACTAACGCCAGTGAAACCCTGGCATTAGAGCTGATTTAAAGGGAAAAGAAACCATTTCCGTCAGCAATGTACAGCAAAACCAGGGAAACCTACAAAACGTGATAAGTGTGATACATGTGCATGGAACAAAGGGGCAAATAAACAGTGAAAATGAACAGAAGAAAATGGAAAAATAAAATAACCAAACTGGGCAATAGAGATTTCAGTGGGAAACATCAAAAAACACTCCCAATAAAGCACCAAAAAAAGGATATGAATTTTGGAAGGGTCCATGCTCCGTCCCCATACAAGGTGAATGAGCCCACAGTGAAATTGCGCTGTGCAGGGTTTTCCTCTCCATCGGATAAGTTTTCTATGGCGTGCACATGTGCGGCAACAGCAGGGCAGGCATGTTGGAATGGCCAACTGGACAGATGCTTGAAAATGTGATACAGAGGGCTGCAGGCGGCACATGATGTGGTGCAGCTGGGGCACAGTGCGGACTAGGCAGATGCCTAGGTGGCACTTAGGAATGCTGAAACTGTACAGCAGCCAGACAGCAACTGATAAGGGCCCAACATGGGCATGAGTGTGTTTATCACAGTGTCACAGGGGATAGTACCCAGCAGATACCTCCAAGGGCACAGAACATTGGCAGGCGGTGTTGGGGGAGAAGTGTGGACGTCTATGCAGGCACCCCTACCCCAGAACATGCACCATAAGCAGCCGCCTACCTGCACTTTGGATGGCCTGAGACTGCGCACTACCAGCACCACCAGCAGAAGGGCATGTCAGCATGGTGGCAGAGGGGTACTGGTGGTGGAGGGGGCAGTGGCAGCTGCCCAGAGCAGACCATGGCCTAGCCCTGTGTAGGCGGGTGCCATGCCGGACGAACAGTCATGGTATCACCAGGGAATGCACTGGCTCTGTGGCAACACGGTGGTGCAGTGCACACAACCAGTGTGTTCAGAGACAAAAGATCACAGGTTCAAGTCCCAGCTGTGGTTCCTGCCAACCCAGTCCCCATATTTTACCCACTACTAAAACGTGCTAATAGAGACAGAACCTTTAATGCAGATGACGTAAACATGCCCAAAACACCTACATTTTACCCTACAGAGCACAGACACCATAAACAGGAGCATTACCTAGAGCAGAGTCTCCCAAATGCAGTCCTGGAGGGCCAAACACCATTCAGGTTCCATGCTGCCTCTAATAAAGATGCCTGTGCTGCATTTCTATGTGCCATCCCCATGGTATGCAGATGTATCTCATGCATATTCATGAGGGACAGCATGAAAACCCGAACCGTGTTTGGCACACCAGGACTGGAGTTGGGAACCTCTGCCGTAAAGCAGCAGCCAACAGGGGTAGACACATCCGCACCCACAAGCTCCATTATCCAATGCCTCCTGGCGAGGCAGGGCATTGGGCCCTGCATGCATCTCCCAATACTAGCACTTGCATACCTTAGCAATGCCACCCTAAACCTGGGAATACGGTACACAGCTATCAAAAGGTTGCTATGATTAATGGCAGATAGCAATTCCGAATTTAAGTACAATTTTCTGATTGAGCTGCATCATGGCAACCTTTCTGATGTCTGTGGAGTGTGCTACAGGTCTTGTCTCTGACAGTGTTTACCACCCTGGGGAGTGACCCCAACAGTATTGCGTACCATAGCCATGCCTGCACTGTGCCCAGGACTGGAGCGGTGGCCAGGGCTGCCAAACACCTCTATAGTTGTACAATGCTGGCATAGGTGTGGGAGTGTGTGTCTGTCTATCCAGTGTGTGGTGGCTGCAAACACCCTCCACAGCCCACACTGCCAGCACTGTTGCCAGTATTGGCCTGCCAATGTGCATAATGAGGAGCAAGGTACCATGGGTATAGCCCGGACAGGGTGGCCTGGCCAGGATGCATCTGCACAGGGCATAGGGCAATGGCTGGAACATTGTCGTGCCCGGCCACCACCTGCACAGACAGGGTGGCCACAGCATGTCCTGTTGGGAGATCACTCTCACCCTGACTGACTAGTGACCATGGCATGGCTAGGTTCCCCCATAGTGCTATATAGTATGTTTTTCATGTGCTATTTATGGGTTCCCTTTTGGGGCCCAATCACTGATTTATCTGGTGTGTATGCTGACATCCCAGTTCTAGGTGCACTATGGACTAGCTAGCAGACTGTTTGCAGCTAGTATGTGTCTTGCTGGAACACCTTGCAGGGTGCAGTGGCTGGAGGCTTGCTGCGGGAGAATATAAGATAGTGGTGAGGTGCAGCTGAGCATTTCCAGGCCTAATGTCTGTCTGCTATTGCTTTATGGATGTGTACAGAGCTGCATTGACTGCCCTGTAGGGTGTCTGTTCCTTGGCAGGACTGGAGTTGATGGTCCCCTCTACTGCCACCATTGCAGGGAGGTAGAATGTGGATCTGTTGGTGGTATACCCTGTTTCCCACTGTCTGCCCCAGAGGGTGGTGGTACATAATCCGCTTATGGGCCAATAAGGGCTAAACCTGACTGAGAAATACAGATGTATCCAAGGTGTGTCTGCAGGAACTACCTATCCCACACACTAGCACTGCTGGGGACCTGCAGCATGGCCTATTTCTGCCATGGAAGGTGCTGTGGACCTGGTACTGGGCGCCCCACCTCACCCTTAGGGTGAGCACAGTACCCGCACAATGTGACGGTGTGTAGCTACTCTGTGCCGGTAACACACACGGTCAGTTCCCCCTACCAGGCCGAGGTGCTGTGGGGGTGTATACCCCATCTTGTGATCATCTGTAGACTGCTGATTTGCATGTGCAGTGCATCATGGGTATGGGTGGGTTAACCTTATCCTGGTGACCACAGCAGACTGTTTGTGTATTGACGTGCAGTCCTTCTGCAGCCAGCCAGGGGCTTGGTAGCAACAATAGAGCTGTAGCTCACTGGTTATTTCACTGCTTGTAGAGCCAAAGGTCATGGGTTCAAACCTACAGTGGGGTTATTTGATAAGGCTGTCCAAAGCATTGTCTATTTTTAATGTACATTAGTGCTGCCAGCAAAAACACCCTCAGAGTACTGTAACCATAAGGTGCCTCAGAAGGCGCCCTATAAAGTGCCTTCTGAGGCACCTTATGGTTACAGTCCGAATAAGGTGCCTTATAAGGTGTCCTATGGAGCGCCTTATAGGGTACCCTATAGGGGACATTATAGGGTGCCATGGCGGACAGTGCACTTTATAATGTGCCCTATGGAGTGCCTTATAGGGCACGTGAGGGTGTGTTTGCTGGCAGCAATAATTAAAATACAAATAAAATGCCTCAAGAAACAATACTTACATGTCAAATCTGATGCCTCAGCCAGCCTTATGCATTAGGCACACTGGGGGATCAAACTCATAACCCCTGTATTATCAGTCAGTGTGTTAACCATTGTGCTACACCTCTGTTTCTATGCTTGCATGTCTGCGCGCCTACTTAAGTTTACCGCATGGTAACGCGCTTAGCGGCGCTTCGCCCGATAATGTGCACAGCAGCACGCGTTATCGTGCAATAATCCCGTTTTGCTACTTTAAGACTGAAACGCCCACTCCTTTTATGGCATCCTGCATACTATCGCCGGGCGCACGTTAAGACGGTTTAGTAAACATACCCCTTAATATTCCTAGTATGTCCTGCTGTGACACTGACCCAGTCAATACCAGACTAACTGAAATCACCCTTACTGTGTTGTAACTTTTGTTAGCTTGCTTGATTTATTTTAGCACTTTATCATCCATCTGTTCATTCCTGCCTGGCGGTCAGTAATACACCCCCACTGCCGCTGCCTTCCCCTTTTTCCATGGCATTTCTATTGATAGAGATTCTACAGTGTATTTTTTTCCTGCAAAAATTTAATTCTATGTGACTCAATGCTCTCTCTAACACAGGGCACAAACCCTCCACCAATTTGATATACTCTATCATCGCGATATATATAAAAATATCAGCATAAACTGAGATGACAGTATTCAACACTCAAAAAACATTCCTGATTATAGGAATAGTTTAAAAATTTAAGACAAATAAATATTTGGAAACATTTAAAATATATTTGGGCTCAAATATAACCCATTCTGTGTAATGTTGGTAGCTACCTATCAATCTGATGTCTTCCAGAATGGGACCCAGGACAACCCAGACAGCAGCTTCTTCTTTTTCTGATCGGAATTCTTCGCTCTTATTTACTTCAAGCTTTCACAGCACATACTTATTACATAGTTTAGTTACTAAGAGAAATATTTCTTACTCTATCTATCTATCTCTAGTTCCCTATTAACCCAAACATATATCAATAAGGATTGCAAGCTTGCAAGAATCTCAGATAGAGGAAAGAGGTTCTAAAAAAAATCCCCTTTCCCCTCACTTTATTCAAGTGCAAGCAGCTCCCATGTTTGTCAACAAGCTAATTTGGGAGTTGCCCTATATAGCAAGAATTCTCACATGGGGTGGGTAGGAGCTGGGGTGGGAAGGAATGGATCTAACACCCAATGAGGTCAGTGACTTCAAAGAGCTTGCTTACCCTTTTGAGCAGCAGAAAAATAGCCTTATCCAAGAACACAAAAAAAATTCCATCTTTTGCAATACAGCAGGAAAAAATAGCTATTAAAATGAAAAACAAAACCTCTTTAAGAGCTCTCATTTAGAGCCACACTGTATTACCCTGCTTGCAATGGAGACACCTTTTAGGAATGCCCGTGTTTGATAAGTGAAGGGCAGTAGGGGATAAGAAAACAGTGCAAGTATGCAGGGAGACCAGAATAATAAGTATGGTGTGTCAAGGTTAGGATTTTAAATTTTACTTGGAAGGAAACTGGGAACCAGTGTTTGCGAAGCAATTGGGTGATGTGTGCATACTATTTGGCCTTTTAAATAAGCTTTACTATGGTGTTTTGTATGATTTGGAGTCATTTTTGCCGAATCTGGGTGATGCCTGCCATAAGGGAGTTACAGTAATCAGTTCTTAGAATAACAAGTGCATGAAGGACCATCATTAGGGCTGTGGTGTCAAGGTATGGTGTCATTGACTTAATGTTTTTCAATGTGAAAAAACAACTTTGAATGGTTTTAGAGATAAAGGATTGGAATGTGAGGTGAGCATCTGCAATAAGTCCAAGGGAATGAATACTATTTTTTGTAGAGATCGGTATGGAGGAGCTACGCGGGTAATAAGGAGGTGGATCACTGTTGTGAGACAACCACAGTGCCTCCATTTTTGGGGGGTTTAAGATCATTTTATACAAATTGAGCCAGTCTTCTAGACTGGAGTTTAGAATCAAGTCCCTGCTGAAATTGGGAATCCCGAGAGATGATGAGTTGGATGTCATCAGCGTAAAAGTAAATACTGATGCTAAGATCCTGAATAAAGAGAGTAAGGGAAAATGAATAAGTTGGCACAAGGATGGATCCCTAAGGGACAATGTAGGACTGAGGGAAGAAGTTAGAGATGTGGCCATCGATACAAACCTGAAAAGTCTGATGGGACAGGTAGAAACAGAAACAGTTAAGGGCAGTAGACATTACTCCTGAGTCTTTAATGCAATTTAGCAGAAGAGTGTGATTGATTATGTTGAAGGCAGCACTTAGATCTAATTGTAATATCAAACCATTGCAAGGCTATCTAGGTGGGATACTACTTCATTGATAAGGCCAAAGAGAGATGTCTCCATAATATGTTTTGGTCAAAAACTGGACTGTCGAGTGTGAAAGGAGTTGTTTGACTCCCAAAATCTTGATATTTGCTCATGAACTGCCTTTTTGAGAAGCTTCCCTAAGGTCGTTAAGTTAAAGATGGGATGGTATTGATCAGGTACAGATAGGTCAAGGCTTTGTTGTTTAAGGAGCGAACGGATCATGGAATGCTTCCAGAGTAAGGGAACTTCTCCATTGTCAAGACTGGTGTTGATAAATTCCAGAATTGTGGGCACAAGATAATCCCAGGCATCTTTTAAGAGTTTGGAAGGGGCTACATCGGCTAAGGAATTTGACAGGTTTAGAGATGCAAACAACTTTGTAAGGTGAAAGGTTATTTTATTTATTTATTTATTTATTTACTTCTCTTATATACCGCGCTATTAAAATCAGTGCGGTTTACAATTGAACAAAAAACATACTGCAATGTCACACGACAATTGAGTTTTTACATTGAACATGGACGAGATAACCTGGAGGTAACAGGGGTAACTAATTACAGAGTAATTATAAGTAGTTATAAGTGAGTGGAAGGATTGAAAAGTACTAGGGTGGATACCTGGGGGTGATTTGGGAGATGCTCAATGGTTGGGAGGCGAAGAGGCAGAAAATTATGGGCATCAGTCTCTTGCACATTATGGTAGTTTAAAATCTTTTTGATTAGTGTGGTGCCAAATTGATCAGGAGTGATAGTAGTGGAATTAATGATGTACAGGTCTTCATGGCTAGTTTATGAAAAATAAGAAAGAATTGTTAAGGGAAGTTACCATCACTGTGAATGAGGTTATTACAGTGACTTCTTTTGGTGAGGCGGATGTGACGCTTATATTCACACTGAAATGAGTGACAGAAAGCAATATTGTCTGTGATTGGTGCTTTGCATCAACTGCATTCTGCTCTTCTGACTTTTTTTTAACGTAAGAACATAGTAAATGCCATATTGGGTCAGACCAAGGTCCATCAAGCCCAATAAATGTTTCCAACAGTGGCCAATCCAGGTCAATCCCTAGTAGTTTCCCAAAAAGACACACATGCTTGTAGTGGGGCAAGCAGTGGATTACCTGGGTTCTCTTTAATTATGATTTATGAATCTTTCCTCCAGGAACTTGTCCAAACCTTTTTTAAAACCAGCTACACTAATAGCTTTTACTACGTCCTCTCGTAACAAATTCCAGAGTTTGATTACACGTTGAGTGAAAAAATATTTTCTCTTATTAATCTTAAATGGTTTACACTGTAGCTTCATTGCATGTACCCTAGTCTTTCTACTTTTTGATGGAGTAAAGAATTGATCTACATTTATCCGTTCTACTCCATTCATTAATTTATAGACCTCTATTATATCTTCCCTCAGCCATCTCTTTTCCAGGTTGAAAAGCCCTAACCTTTTAAGCTTCTCCTCATAGGGATATCCTTCTATCCCTTTTACCATTTTGCTTTCTCTTCTCTGTACCTCTTCGAATTCCACTATATCCTTTTTAAGATACGGCGACCAGAATTGAAAACAATATTCAAGGTGCAGTCACACCATGGAAAGATAGAGTTAGTACAATATCCTTTGTTTTATTCCCCATTCCTTTCCTTATGATTCCTATCATTTTATTTGCCTTCTTGGTTGCCGCTGCACACTGGGCGGAGGGTTTCAACGTGTTATCCACGATGACTCCTAAATATTTTTCCTGGGTGGTGATCTAATGTGGAACCTTGCATCGTGTAATCATAGGGGCATGTTTACTAAAAACCGCTAATTAGCGTGCCGCAAAATAGCGCACTAAAAGCGGTACTTAAGAGCGCTTAAACACCCCGCAAACGTGCGATGAAGCCCCGCACACTTGCGCGTCACAGTAACGGGTGCCGCACAAGTACGTGCCCGCAAATGCCCGATAGAGGCGTGGAAAGGCTAACGGAGGGCGGAGGAAGGCCCCGGAGGGGCGGAGAGAAGGGGTTAATGGGCGGGGAAGGGGAGGGGAGAGGCGCCCCGCACATTATCGGGGCTGAATTTCCAAAAAAAAATAGCGCGAGTGAGTTAGAATGCATTTAAAGGGAAGAGAAACCATTTCCGTCAGCAATGTACAGCAAAACCGGGGAAACCTGAAAACCGTGAGCAGTGTGATACATGTGCACAGCACAAAAGTGCAATTATAAATAGAAAATGACCACCACAAAAATATGAAAAATAGTAATTCAGTTGGGGAACAGTTATAGTGATGGGCAAAACTAGATAACACACCCAGGAAAGCTCCAAAAAAAAGAAATGATTTATGGAAAGGTGTACGGAGCGGAGACTCGTCCAAAAAACATTTCCCTTTTTCTGGAGCTGTCCTGGGAGTGTTATCTAGGGTTGCCCATTAATATCACTGTTGCCCAGCTTGGGTATATGTTTTCCCCCTTTGTTCCGTGGTCATTCCCGGGTTTTATTTGCACGTTTGTCACCACACAGGGTGAAGGAGCCCACAGTAAAAATGCATACAGCAGGGTTTGTGACTCCATCCTGCCAGGTTTACTACCTCCAGGGGCTGCACTGTCTCTGTGGCCATAGTGTGGTGCAGAGGACATAGCCATGACCTCTAGGACTAGAAGGTCAGAGGTTCAAATCCCAGCTGGGGCACTTGCCAGTCCAGTCCGTATATTTTACCCACCACTAAACAAAGATAGAGCAGACACCCCTGTATTGCAGGGAACATAAGCATGGGGGAAACACCCATATGTTACCCAACACCGCACACACACCACAACAATGAGCATACCTACAGCCAAGTCCCCCAAATGCAGTCCCGTACTGCCACATTGCAATCAGGTCATCTGCTTTTTCTGAGAGAAGCTCATGCCAGCATGTTGGCGCACAAGTACATGTGGTGCAGGGGGCAGTGGCAGCTAGCCACAGAGGACAGAGGCCAAGCCATGTGCAGGCTGGCACAGTCCACTGCAACACACAGGCCCTGCTGGATCCACAGGCATGGATGTTCCAGGGAATCCAACCAATCTGTGGCTACAAGGTGGTGCAGTGCACATAGACAGTGCATACAAGAACAGAAGGTCACAGGTCCAAAGCCCAGCTGGGGCTACCACCAATCCTTCCCACATATTTTTCCCACAGCTACACAGTGATAGTAAGGACAAACCTTTCGTGGCGAGGACATATGCAATGGTACTACGTCTATCTTTTACCCCACTGAGCACAGACACCATGTACAGGGGCAGTACCTAGAGCAGAATCTCCCAAATGCAGTCCTGGTGGGCCACACACCAGTCAGGGTCCATGCTGCCACTCATACAAATGCCTGTGCTGTATAGCTATGCACCACCCCCATGGCATGTAGATGTAGCTCATGCATATTCATGAGGAACAGCAGGTAAACCCGATCGGTGTGATGCAAACCTGGACTGGAGTTGGGAATCTCTGCCGTAAAGCAGCAGCCAACAGGGGCAGACACACCCACACCCACACCCACAGGCCCCATTGGCCAATGTCTCCTGGAGAGGCAGAACATTGGACCCTGCGTGCATCTCCCAATACTATCACCTGCATACCCTAGCAATGTAACCCTACACCTGAGGTATACGGTACACAGCTCTGAGACGCTTGCTAGGAGTACTGGCAGATAGATATCCATACGTTACGCACATACTGCTAGTTGACCCCATCCGAACAATCTGTTTGGTGTTTGCGGTGCGTGCTCCAGCCCTTGCCTCTGACGGTGTTTACCACCCTGGGGAGTGACCCCCAGCAGTACTGCGTAGCATATCCATGCCTTGCTGTGCCCAGCACCGGTTTGGTGGGCAATGCTAATTACCTCCTCAATAGTAGCACCATGATGGTATAGGTGTGGAATTGTGTGTCTGTCTATACAGTGGGTGTTGGCTGCATGCCCCTTCCACAGCCCACACTGCCAACACTGTTGCCAGTATTGGCCTGCCAATGTGCATAATGAGTAGCAAGGGACCATGGGTATATCTCAGACAGAGTGGACTGACCAGGATGCAACTGCACAGGGCATAGGGCACTGGCAGGGGCATGGTAGTGCCTGGCCACCACCTACACAGACAGGGTGACCTCTGTATGTGCTGCTGGGGGATCACTCTCACCCTGAGTGTGCAGTGACGGCAGCATGGCTAGGCACCCCCATAGTGCTATGCTGTGATTCTCCCATGTGATATGTATGGGTGTCCTGTGGGGGCCTCTTCATGGACTTATCTGTCTGTGTGTGCTGCCACCCCAGTTGTGGGTGCATGCATGTCCATCAGGACCAGCCAGCAGACTGTTCACAGCTGATATGTGTTGTGATGGAGTGCCTTGCAGGGTGCAGTGGCTGATGGCTTGCTGCAGGTGAATATCAGGTAGTGGTGGGGGTGTATATTTGAATATCCAGGCCTAATGTCTGTCTGATATTGTGTTATGGATGTGTGTGGAGCTGCTTGGCCTGTAGGGTGTCTGTTCCCTAGCAGGACTGGGGTTGATGGTCCACTCTACTGCCATTGGGGTGGGGATCTGTTGGGGGGAAGCCCTGTTTTATCCAGGTGGGGGTCCCCACTAACTGAGCCAGACAGAGATCTCCAGAATGTTCATGCAGCACCTACCTATTCCACAGGTTATTGCTGCTTTGGAGCTCTGACATGGCCACATTCAGCCATGGCTGGTGTTGTGGACCTGGTCCTGGGCGCAACATCTCACACTCAGGGTGAGCACAGTAACTGCACAATGTGATGGTGTTTAGCTACTCTTTGCCGTTTGCCCACCCACTCAGGACACCCTACCAGGCCGAGGTGCTGTGTGGGTGCACACGGACACTTCCCCCTACCAGGCCGGGGAGCTTTAGGGGTGCATTTCCCATCCTGTGTTCAATCGTGGACAGCTGATTTGCATGTGCAGTGCATCATGGGTACGGGTGGTTCACAACAGCAGACTGTCAGTGAGGTGATGTACAGGCTATCTGCAGCCAGCCAGGGGCTGCTTACAGCTATAGAGCTGTAGCCCAATGGTTACGTCACTGCCTGTGCAGCCAGATGTCATGGCTTCAAACCCACAGTGGGGTTATGTGATAGGGGTGTCCACAGATTTATTTTCATTTACTGTACATATGTTGCTGCCAGCAATACCACCCTCAGCGTACTGTACCCATAAGGTGCCTCTGAGGGTGCTTTATGGGGCGCCCTATAGGGCACGTTACGGTTGCCAGCCATATAGGGTGCACTATACATTATCCTGTGTCGCAACATACATGCTGCCCTATAGGGGACATTCTAGGGTGCCTTGGTGGACGGTGCACTGTAACATGTGCCTTATGGGCCGCCTTATATTAATATGCTGTGAGAGTGCGTTTGCTAGTAGTTATCACAAAATAAAATTAAAAAGCCTCCTACAGCACTCCACAACATATAACATACTGCCTCAGCTAGCCTTTTTCACTGGACATTATGAGGGATCTAACCCCTGGTCCCTGCACCATTGGTCAGTGTCTTAACCATTGTGCTGTGGCTGTGTTCCTTTGCTTTGGCATCAGCGCGCCGCCTTATGCCCATCAGCGCGCCACCTCCTGCTGCCCACAATGAGTGCACCGCCTTGTGCCGCCCAAAATGAACAGTGCGCCGCCTTGTGCCGCCCAAAAAGAACAGTGCGCCGCCTTGTGCTGCCCAGATAGTACAGTGCGCCGCCTTATGCCGTACAAAACGAACAGTGTGCCGCCTTATGCCGTTCAAAAGTACTTTGCCTCCTGAACCACTTTTACGCATTCAAGGTGTTGCCTCAGCTGGCCTTTTTGTTGCGCACAATGGGGGATTGAACCTGTGGCCCCTGCACCATTGGTTAGTGTGTTCACCGTTGTGCTACAGCTCTGTTCTGACAGTATACAGCCTCTATATAGTACAATAGTTCAATAGTACACAGCCTCCTATCCCATGACTGTTCTGATATGTGCTCAGCAGCGCCCCGCTTAGCCTTCCCACGCGCTAATGTGGGCCCCGCAAATTAGCGCGATGCGCACACATACGGTCAGGTTTTTTTCTTCTTTCTGCCTGAACCGCCCACTCCTTATATGGCACACGCACACTACCGCGGCCCCGGGTTTACCTGCTGTTCCTCATGAATATGCATGAGCTACATCTACATGCCATGGGGGTGGTGCATAGATATACAGCACAGGCATTTGTATGAGTGGCAGCATGGACCCTGACTGGTGTGTGGCCCACCAGGACTGCATTTGGGAGATTCTGCTCTAGGTACTGCCCCTGTACATGGTGTCTGTGCTCAGTGGGGTAAAAGATAGACATAGTACCATTGCATATGTCCTCGCCACGAAAGGTTTGTCCTTACTATCACTGTGTAGCTGTGGGAAAAATATGTGGGAAGGATTGGCAGTAGCCCCAGCTGGGCTTTGAACCTGTGACCTTCTGTTCTTGTATGCACTGTCTGTGTGCACTGCACCACCTTGTAGACACAGATTGGCTGGATTCCCTGGAACATCCATGCCTGTGGATCCGGCAGGGCCTGTGTGTTGCAGTGGACTGTGCCAGCCTGCACATGGCTTGGCCTCTGTCCTCTGTGGCTAGCTGCCACTGCCCCCTGCACCACATGTACTCGTGTGCCAACATGCTGGCATGAGCTTCTCTCAGAAAAAGCAGATGAACTGATTGCAATGTGGCAGTACGGGACTGCATTTGGGGGACTTGGCTGTAGGTATGCCCATTGCTGTGGTGTGTGTGCGGTGTTGGGTAACATATGGGTGTTTCCCCCATGCTTATGTTCCCTGCAATACAGGGGTGTCTGCTCTATCTTTGTTTAGTGGTGGGTAAAATATATGGACTGGGCTGGCAAGTGCCCGAGCTAGGATTTGAACCTCTGGTCTTCTAGTCCTAGAGGTCATGGCTATGTCCTCTGCACCACACTATGGCCACAGAGACAGTGCAGCCCCTGGAGGTAGTAAAGCTGGCAAGATGGAGTCACAAACCCTGCTGTATGCATTTTTACTGTGGGCTCCTTCACCCTGTGTGGTGACAAACGTGCAAATAAAACCCAGGAATGACCACGGAACAAAGGGGGAAAACATATACCCAAGCTGGGCAACAGTGATATTAATGGGCAACCCTAGATAACACTCCCAGGACAGCTCCAGAAAAAGGGAAATGTTTTTTGGACGAGTCTCCGCTCCGTACACCTTTCCATAAATCATTTCTTTTTTTTGGAGCTTTCCTGGGTGTGTTATCTAGTTTTGCCCATCACTATAACTGTTCCCCAACTGAATTACTATTTTTCATATTTTTGTGGTGGTCATTTTCTATTTATAATTGCACTTTTGTGCTGTGCACATGTATCACACTGCTCACGGTTTTCAGGTTTCCCCGGTTTTGCTGTACATTGCTGACGGAAATGGTTTCTCTTCCCTTTAAATGCATTCTAAAGCGAGTGATTCACTCGCGCTATTTTTTTTGGAAATTCAGCCCCGATAATGTGCGGGGCACCTCTCCCCTCCCCTTCCCCGCCCATTAACCCCTTCTCTCCGCTCCTCCGGGGCCTTCCTCTGCCCTCCGTTAGCCTTTCCACGCCTCTATCGGACATTTGCGGGCACGTACTTGTGCGGCACCCGTTACTGTGACGCGCAAGTGTGCGGGGCTTCATCGCACGTTTGCGGGGCATTTAAGCACTCTTAAGTACCGCTTTTAGTGCGCTATTTTGCGGCACGCTAATTAGCGGTTTTTAGTAAACATGCCCCATAGTTTCAGTTGTTCCTTCCTAGATGCATAATGTTGCACTTTTCCACATTATGTTTATGTTATGCTTATTAAATTTGATATACCGCTCAGGCCGAAGCATCAGAGCAGTTTACAATAATATATCATTTGAGGAAATATGAAAGGAACGCCATTTGTAAAATAGGACAGAGTAGAGGACAGAGACAGTCAAAAAGATAAGGCAAAGAGAAGAAAGGGAACAGCAGGTTACCATAATATATGCGTATGACAATCCAGACCACATCTTCAATGTTACCTTCAGGACAAACGCCATGGTCCAACGCCTAAGGGCCACGCCCTTAAATTTCATCTGCCATTTGAACGTCCAGTCTTCCAATTTATCAAGGTCCTCTTGCAATTTTTCACAATCCTTTTAGATTTTAATAACTTTGAATAATTCTGTATCATCTGCAAATTTGATTACCTCACTCATTATTCCCATTTCCAGGTCATTTACAAATATGTTAAAAAGCAGAGGACCCAGCACAGATCCTTGGGGTACTCCACTATTCACCTTTTAGCCACTATTGTCCATTCAGCCCTACTCTCTGTTTTCTATCTTTTAACCAGTTCCTGATCCACAATGGTACACAGCCTCCTATCCCATGACTTTTTAACTATACCAAGAGTCTTTCATGAGGGACCTTGTCAAAGGGTTTCTGAAAATCCAGATACACTATATTGACCAGCTCACCTTTGTCTATTCACACCTTTAAAATATATAACAGATTAGTAAAACAAGATCTTCCTTGGCTAAAGCCATGTCGGCTTTCTCCCATTAAACCATGACTTTCTACATATTCAGTAATTTTGTTCTTTATAATGGTTTGCACCATTATAAAGTTCCTAGATGACATAAATGACTGCTTCTTGGAGCAGCTGGTTCATGAACCGATCAGAGGGGAAGCCATATTAGACCTAGTCCTTAGTGGAACACCAGATCTAGTGCAAGAGATAAGGGTGTTGGGACCACTTGGCAATAGTGATCATAGCATGATCGCCTTTGATTTAATTAGTGGAGGAGGGATAGTAAGGAAATCTACAGTACTACCTTTTAACTTTCGAAAGGGAGACTATGATAAAATGAGGAAAATAGTTAAGAAAAAAACTAAAAGGAGCAGTTGCAAAGGTTAAAGACTTACATCAAGCTTGGGTGTTGTTGAAAAATACTATCTTGGAAGCCCAGACCAGCTGTATTCCACGCTTTAAGAAAAGTGGAAGGAAATCCAAAAAACTGCCAGCATGGTTTAAAGGTGAGGTCAGAGAGGCTGTTGTTGCCAAAAAAGCATCTTTCAGGAAATGGAAAAAAGAGTCAAACGACAAAACCTGGAAACATTACAAGCACTGGCAAGTCAAATGCAAGGCATTGATAAAGCAGGCAAAGGGAGAATTTGAGAAAAAGCTGGCTGCGGAAGCAAAAACACAAAATAAAGATTTTTTCAAGTACATTCGTAGCAAAAAACCTGTGAGAGAGTCAGTTGGTCCATTAGATGATAGAGGAGTTAAAGGGGCACTAAGAGGCGGCATGGCGATAGCGGAGAAACTGAATGAATTCTTTGCTTCGGTCTTTACTGAGGAAGATGTAGGGATGCTACGCATGACTGAAGTGGTATTTAAAGGTGCGGAAGAATTGCAGGAAATATTGATACATCGGGAAGATGTATTACAACTATTAGATAAACTGAAGAGTAGCAAATCACCTGGGCCGGATAGTATACATCCAAGGGTGTTGAAAGAACTGAAATATGAGATTGCAGACCTGCTATTAGTAATCTGTGAACTATCATTAAAATCATCTCTAATACTTGAAGATTGGAGGATCGCTAATGTAACACCAATTTTTAAAACAGGTTCCAGGGGTGATCCGGGAAACTACAGACCGGTAAGCCTCACGTCAGTACCGGGAAAAATGGTAGAAACCATCATAAAGAATAAAATTACTCAGCATGTAGATAGTCATGGCCTAATGGGAGACAGCCAACATGGCTTTAGACAAGGAAGATCTTGTCTTACTAATCTGTTATGTTTTTTTGAAAGTGTGAATAAACAGGTGGACAAAGGTGAGTCGGTTGATATAGTGTATCTGGACTTTCAGAAAGCCTTTGACAAGGTACCTCATCAGAGACTTTTGGCAAAACTAAAGAGTCATGGGATAGGAGGCAGTGTACTACTGTGGATCAAGAAATGGTTAAAAGATAGAAAGCAGAGGGTTGGGCTAAATGGCCAATTTTCCCAATGGAGAAAGGTGAATAGTGGTGTACCCCAGGGATCTGTGCTGAGTCCGTTGCTTTTTGACATATTCATAAATGACCTGGAACGTGGAATAACGAGTGAGGTTATCAAATTTGCAGATGACACAAAACTATTGAAAGTTGTTAAAACCCAAGAGGATTGTGGAAAATTGCAAGAGGATCTTGATAAATTGGAAGACTGGGCATCAAAATGGCAGATGAAATTTAATGTGGACAAATGCAAAGTTATGCACCTAGGGAAGAACAACCCAAACTATGGTTACACAATGCAAGGTTCCACATTAGGAACCACCACCCAGGAAAAAGATTTAGGCATCATTGTGGATAACATGTTAAAACCCTCGGCCCAGTGTGCAGCGGCAGCCAAGAGAGCAAATAGAATGCTAGGTATCATAAGGAAAGTAATGGAAAATAAAACAAAAGATATTATAATGCCTCTATATTGTTCCGTGGTGTGACCGCACCTTGAATATTGTGTGCAATTCTGGTCGCCGTATCTTAAAAAGGCTATAGCGTTATTAGAAAAGGTTCAGAGATGAGCCACCAAAATGGTAAAGGGGATGGAAGGATACTCCTATGAAGAAAGGCTAAAAAGGTTAGGGCTCTTTAACCTGGAAAAGAGACAGCTGAGGGGAGATATGATAGAAGTCTATAAATTAATGAACGGAGTGGAATGGGTAAACGTAGATCGATTGTTTACGTTATCAGAATATAGAAAGACTAGGGGACATGCAATGAAGCTACAGGGTAAACTATTTAAGACTAATAAAAGAAAATATTTTTTTACTCAACGTGTAATCAAACTCTGGAATTTGTTACCGGAGGATGTAGTAAAGGCTGTTAGTGTAGCTGGGTTTAAAAAAGGTTTGGACAAGTTCGTGGAGGAAAGGTCCATAAACCATTATTAAAAAGGGACCCAGGATATCAATGCTTGACCCAGTACAAGCATTGCGGATCCTGTATCTTTTGGGGAAACTGCTAGGTACGTATGACCTAGATTGGCCACTGTTGGAAACAGGATACTGGGCTTGATGGACCTTGGTCTGACCCAGTATGGCATATCTTATGTTCTTATTTTGCCCATTACTGATGTCAGGCTCACCAGCCTGTAGTTTCCTGGATCACCCCTGGAACCCATTTTAAAAATTGGCGTTACATTGACAATCCTCCAATCTTCAGGTAATACAGATGATTTTAATGATAGTTCACAGATTTCTAATAGGAGGTCTGCAATCTCATATTTCAGTTCTTTCAACTCCCTTGGGTATATACTATCTGGTCCAGGTGATTTGCTACTGTTTAGTTTATCAAATGTTTGTAATATATCTTCCCAGTTTATTGATATTTCTTTCAATTCTTCTGATGCATCACCTTTTAAATACCATTTCAGTCATGGGTAACTTCCCTACTTCTTCTTCAGTAAAGATAAAAGTAAAGAATTCATTCAGTCTCTCCGCTATGGCCTTGTCCCTACTTAGTGCCTCTTTTACTCCTCCATCATCTAATGGTCCAACTGACTCTCTCACATGTTTTTTGCCACAAATATAGTTGAACATAAGAACATAAGAACATAAGATATGCCATACTGGGTCAGACCAAGGTCCATCAAGCCCAGTATTCTGTTTCCAACAGTGGCCAATCTAGGTCATACGTACCTAGCAGTTTCCCCAAGGGACACAGGTTCCACAATGCTTGTATTGGTTCAAGCATTGATATCCTGGGTCCCTTCTTAATAATGGTTTATGGACCTTTCCTCCAGGAACTTGTCCAAACCTTTTTTAAACCCAGCTACACTAACAGCCTTTACTACATCCTCCGGTAACAAATTCCAGAGTTTGATTACACGTTGAGTGAAAAAATATTTTCTTTTATTAGTCTTAAATAGTTTACCCTGTAGCTTCATTGCATGTCCCCTAGTCTTTCTATATTCTGATAAGGTAAACAATCGATCTACGTTTACCCGTTCCACTCCGTTCATTAATTTATAGACTTCTATCATATCTCCCCTCAGCCGTCTCTTTTCCAGGTTAAAGAGCCCCAACCTTTTTAGCCTTTCTTCATAGGAGTAGCCTTCCATCCCCTTTACCATTTTGGTGGCTCTTCTCTGAACCTTTTCTAAAATTGCTATAATCCTTTTTAAGATATGGCGACCAGAATTGCACACAATATTCAAGGTGCGGTCTCACCATGGAACGATATAGAGGCATTATAATATCTTTTGTTTTATTTTCCATTCCTTTCCTTATCATACCTAGCATTCTATTTGCTCTCTTGGCCGCCGCTGCACACTGGGCCGAGGGTTTTAACATGGTATCCACAAGGACGCCTAAATCTTTTTCTTGGGTGGTGGTTCCTAATGTGGAACCTTGCATCGTGTAACCATAGTTTGGGTTGTTCTTCCCTAGGTGCATAACCTTGCACTTCTCCACATTAAATTTCATCTGCCATTTTGATGCCCAGTCTTCCAATTTATCAAGATCCTCTTGCAATTTTCCACAATCCTCCTGGGTTTTAACAACTTTAAATAGTTTTGTGTCATCAGCAAATTTGATAACCTCACTCGTTATTCCACTTTCCAGGTCATTTATGAATATGTCAAAAAGCAGCGGACCCAGCACAGATCCCTGGGGTACACCACTATTCACCTTTCTCCATTGGGAAAATTGGCCATTTAGCCCTACCTTGAAAAAGTCCTTATTATGCATTTTTGCTTCCACTGCAAACTTCTTCTCAAATTATCTCTTTGCCTGCCTTACCATTGTTTATATTGTTTCCCGTTTTTGTCATTTGGCTCCTTTTTCCATTTCCTAAAAGATGATTTTTTGTCTAGAGAAGTCTCCCTGACCTTACCTTTAAACCATGCTGGCAGTTTTTTGGACTTCCTTTCACCTTTCTTAAAGAATGGAATACAGCTGGTCTGTGTTTCCAAGATAGTATTTTTAAATAACGCCCATGCTTGATGTAAATCTTTAATCTTTGCAACTGCTCCTTTTAGTTTTTATTTAACTATTTTCTTCATTTTATCATAGTGTCCCTTTCAAAAGTTAAATGAATTATTGTGGATTTCCTTGCCGTCCTTCCTCCATTTATGAAATCAAACAGAATCATGCTATGATCACTCTTGTCAAGTGGCCCCAACTCCCTTATCTCTTGCACCAGATCTTGTGTATCACTAAGGACTAGGTCCAAAATGGCTTCCTCTCTTGTCTGTTCATGAACAAGCTGCTCCAAGAAGCAGTCATTTATTTCATCTAGAAACTTACCTGATTTCTTTGAGCATTTCATCAGCCATTTGTTCATTCTGGCCAGGCGGTCGGTAGTACACCCCCACTACCTTTGCCTTCCCATTTTTACATGTAATTTCAATCCATAGAGTTTCTACCATGTATTTTGTTTCCTGCAACACCTTTATGCTGTGTGATTCAATGCCCTTTCTAACATTGAGCACAATCCCTCCACTAATTTGATCTACTCCTCCTTCCACCAGGTCTTCTTTCTTAGTTTGGAGGAAAACCATAAGATGTTTATTTATACTGCTGGTTCACCTAAAAGGGGCATGAGAATTAAAAGACTTTTCTAGCTGAGAATTCCAGATGGTTCTCTTTGTTCAAGGGAAAAGAAGGAAAGTCTAGGGGGACGTCAAGGCAATCATCTACAAATTTATCTAACTCTGTGTTCTTGATGCATCAAAAGGTATGGGAGATCTGCTGATTTTTGTTTGGAAGGGGGGAATAAAAGGCAGATGAAGTTTGAACAGTATAAGTTAGTGATCAGACCAAGAGATAGGCAAATTATTGCAAGAATCAGGAGGTGGACTGAGGTCATGAAATAAGACCAGGTCCAAGCTGTGTCCAGATGTGTGAGTGTGGTCACTGGAAAGGATGAAGAAGTCAAAGTCATTTGAAATGGAGAGGAAGTCCAAGTTGGTAGAGGAAGATGAGTCATTGAGGTGAATATTAAAGTCACCAAGTACTACTAGGAGTCCAGAAAGCAATGCAAAGTCAGATAAGAGTTGTTGTAGCTCTTCATATGCATGAGAACAAACAGGAAGAGCTAGGTATAAAACAAGGCAATGAAATGGAGTGGGCTTTTTAAGAACAACCACTAATGAATCTACTTAGGTATGCCGAAACAGACTTTAAGATTTCCTTTGATTGCCAATGTGAAGGTGCCAGAAAGGCAATTTCTCTACCACATCTGAAAGGGCAGTTACAAAAATGAGCAGAGAAATGGTCTGGAAGGTTTTGTTTTAGGTGTGCAATACCACCATCTTGGAGTCAAGTTTCACAAATGGCAAGCATTTGCAGATGGTAATTACCGAGAAAGTCATGAATTAGAATGGATTTATTCTTGATACTGTGAGCATTAATGAGTCCTACCCAAAAAGGCTAGCCCTGATCGTGGAGGTTGAGTAGCTGCTGTCGTAGATCAGGAGCCAGGACTTTTAGATGAGGGTAGAAAGAAGAAAGAGGATAGCAGCATGGAGCAATGGGTTGCCAGCAGGAATGACGCGATAAGACCAGAATGGGTTGCGGAGTGGAATTAGTCATGATCAGCAAAGTTGCATGAGATAGCTCTATAAAGGTACAAGGAACAAGAAAACACACACAAAATAAAGGTCGACAGTGCAGTCTAATAAACAAGGAAACAGAAGTCTTTAAACAGTGCACCATGTTCTCTTGCAGAAAATAGTATTTCCTGGAGTCGTCACCTTTGATGTTGGCATTGAGGGCGTGGCTAAGTGCAAGTATGGAGGAGACAGGGGCTCGACAATAATGGCTTTGACACCAGCGTTGGAGATGTGACTAAGCACAAGTACAGAGGAGACAGGGGCTCGACAACAACAGCTTTGACTTTAATTTGTGTGTCAGAATTTGTGCATTATTGAGGATTATTTTAGAAAGGCACATAGGTACTTATGTTGCCATTATAAAATAGATTTTTTTCTGTATTTTTATCTGGAACATTTTATGTGACAGTCATTTATTAGTAAATCATTCCCAAACCTTTAGTTTTGCTTGTATTTTTTTATCATTTTAAATAGGTGGACCTCCAACACAGACAGTGCAATAGGGGGAAGTGTTCCTGCTACACTTCTCTCAGTTTTGTCATTGGTCCATAGGATATTTTGATTTTAAAGCAAAACCTCTTTTTCTACATGATCATTCAGCTTTCATAGTCAATGTCATCGATATCCTTAGTACTGTACTTACCCAATAGTCACAATGTCCAGAGTTCAGTTTCCTTCTTCATTCTCCAATCTGTTTTGAAGTTAAGTCTGTCAAGGAAAAACTCTCATTGCCCTTTATCTTCAGCCCACATGCTTAAAACTATGTTGATACGTGGGTAGAAGCTAAAATGCAATAAAAGTTTTTCCTTACTGCGCATTTAACTTTAAAACATAGCTCTGTGTCTGGAATTATTGCTGGCTACTGGTGAGGCCTGGATAGCAACAAAATTCAGCCCACTATCCAAGTAGCAGAAAGTTAGGACAGCCTTTTTGAAGATAGCTATCCAGATAGTAGGTGAATATTGCTGCTGTCCAGATAACTTCTGTCTCCACTCCAGATCTACCTACGGACTACCCTGACACTCTGGATGGTTCTACGGCCAGCACCTATTCGGTTAGTAGGTGCTGTTAATGGGATAAGTGCCTTTGACTTTCAGCCTCCTATACAAACAGAGGCCAAAAATCAGTGCCCATTTGTACAATCTATTTGTATTTGTGGCCCCACCTTCCTCGCTCTACATATGCATATCTCAGAGCAGGAGTATAACCCAATGTGGAAATTCTGGGACATAGATTACTTTTACAAAACGGGACGACATATGTACACGTTTTTGGCCTACCTAGGTCATGCCCAAACCATGCTTCCACCATGCCCACTTGTAATTTCCACGTGATGTGGATCCCCACATGTAAATTGCACCGTTCAAAACTCTTCATTTCCATATGCTGGTATTTACATATGGAAAAGGAACACCAGTCTTCTAAAATAACCTCCATAGCATTGTATGTGTAGGGGAATATTCATAGAACACGATACACAGAAGGTTCATGTAGTTTTAGAAGTAATCTTTGGTTCAGCACTGATTATCAGTTAAGAGTGCTTTAAAAGATCTTTTAATAGCACTGTCTATGATGAATTCAAAATTCTCTCTTTCATGATATTCACAAATCATGTTGTTTTAAATTAAATGAACATAATATAGAGATTTTTTCTCTCCTGTACAGAAGGATATCCTCTGTTTTGGGATCAGAAGCCACACAAGTCAGCACAGAACAAATGAATTGGAGACATGGAAAGATGCCTAATCAATTTACTTAAGTAGTTTAATTTTAAATAAATCTGTGAGAAATTTTTGTTGAAAACCTACATTGTACTTTATTCTCATGGTTTTCAAGATTTGTTTCTGGAATAGATCGTGCAGTTTGTCTAGCTTAGGAAACCAAACAAATTTTTTCTAAAACACGAGTAATTCAGAGGTTGTCACAGGCTAATTATAGCTAACCTAATTACCCTTGCCTTTCTCACCATTTCATATGCACAAAGAAATTATTTTGCCATTACAGTTGCAAATAGTTCTGGCGTTTATGCTTTTTCCCATATAAAATGAATTAAAGTGAGGTGAGAGCTCTAATATAAAAAGGCTGATTAAATTACCCGTCGGTAATGAGAAGCAAAAAAAAAAAAAAAGGTTTTCCACCAGATATACTTGGACAAGCACCTAAACTAGTGTGCAAAATTATTTTACAGAAACATAAAGAATGCCTGCTAGTGACACACTAAGAGGCAGCAATATTGGATCTGACATTCAAAGAATCTAGGCTCCTAACTTTGGGGTATGTTTACTAAACCGTCTTAATGTGCGCTCTATGACGTTATCGCGCGATAAGGTACCTTATCGCGCGATAATGGCGCTTCTTCAGGCACACAGATACCTTATCGCACGATAACGCGTGCAGCGGCGCAAACGAGCGCTGAAGGCGGCGAAAAGCTCCTGGAGGGTGGAGGAAGGCTCCCCAGGGGCGAAGGAAGGCTCCTCAGGAGCGGAGAGAAGGGGTCAATGGGTGGAGAGTGGGAGGGGAGAGGCTCTCCGCACACTAACGCTGTGAAATCCGAGGCTCAAAACTAACGCCAGTGAAACCCTGGCGTTAGAGCCGATTTAAAGGGAAAAGAAACCATTTCCGTCAGCAATGTACAGCAAAACCAGGGAAACCTACAAAAAAGTGATAAGTGTGATACACGTGCATGGAACAAAAGGGCAAATAAACATTGAAAATGAACAGAAGAAAATGTAAAAAAAACATAACCAAGCTGGGCAATAGTGATATCAATGGAAAACATCAAAAAACACTCCCAAGAAAGCTCCAAAAAAAAAGAAATGAATTTTGGAAGGGTCTATGCTCCGTCCCCATACAAGGTGAATGACCCCACAGTGAAATTGCGCTGAGCAGGGTTTCCGACTCCATTGGCCAGGTTTCCTATGGCATGCACATGTTCCACAACAGCAGGGTGGGCATGTTGGAATGGGCAACTGGACAGATGCTGGAAAAGGGGACACAGAGGGCTGCAGGTGGCACATGCTGTGGTGCAGCTGGACCACAGTGCGGACTAGGGTGATGTCTAGCTGGCCCATAGGAATGCAGAAACAGTAGAACAGCCAGACAGCAACTGAGAAGGGCCCAACATGAGCACGAGTGTGCTCCCCACAATGTCACAGGGGATAGTACCCAGCAGGTACCCCCAAGGGCAAGGAACATTGGCATGTGGTGCTGGGGGGAAGCGTGGACAGCTATGCAGGCACCCCTACCCCAGAGCCCGCGCCATAGACAGTTGCCTACTTGCACACTGGATGGCCTGAGACTGCGCACCACCAGCAGAAGAGCATATCAGCATTAGGACAGAGCAGTACTGGTGGTGGAGAAAGCAGTGGCTACTGCCCACAACAGACCATGGCCTAGCCCTATCCAGGTGGGTGCCATGCACTACAACAGACAGGCTCTGTCTGACAAACAGCCATGGTATCTCCAGGGACTGCACTGTCAGTGTGGTGCAGTACACACAGACAGTGTGTTCAGGAGCAGAAGGTCGCAGGTCTATTAGACAACTTTTTGGTGGTGGTGAGAATCAAGGAGCAATATGACAAATTCTGTCTACCCTTTTGATGTCTAGGACATCTGTACCTTGCCCACTCACAATCTTAAATGACAGAGGTGTAAGGCAATCCAGTACTGGAGGGCCACAAACCAGTCAGGTTGGGAGGATATCTCTAAAGCATATATATCTCATGCATATTCATTAGGGCTATCCCAAAAACCTGCCAGGATTGCGGCCCTCCAGGAAAGGTTTGAGGACCCCTGATCCAGTGTGTGGTGGTTGCCAACACCTAACTCAGCCCACACTGTGTCCAGTGTTAGTTTGCCAATGTGCATAATGAGGAGCAAGGTACTGTGGGTATAGCTCAGACAGGGTGGCCTGGGCAGGATGCATGAGCACAGGGCATAGGGCAATGGCTGGAACATTGTAGTGGCCGGCCAGCACCTGCACGGACAGGGTGACCACAGCATGTCCTGCTGGGAGGTCACTCTCACCCTGACTGAGCAGTGACCATGGCATGGCTAGGTCCCCCATAGTGCTATATAGTATCACTTTTTTTCAAGTGATATGTGTGGGTTCCCTTTTTTGGGGCCCAATCACTGACATCCCTGTTTTGGGTGCACACATTTTCTCCAGTAATATGGACTAGCTAGTAGTTTGTTTGTAGTTAGTAAGTGTATGGCTGGAACACCTTGCAGAGTGCAGCGGCTGCAGGTTCACTGTGCTCGCTGCTGGAGAATGTCAGATAGTGGTGGGGCGTAGCTGAGCATTTCCAGGCCTTCTGTGTGTCTGCTATCACTTTATGGATGCATACAGAACTGCATGGACTGCTCTCTAGGTTGTCTGTCCCCCAGCTGGACTGAGGATGATGGTCCCCTCTACTGCCACCATTGCAGTGATGTAGAATGTGAATCTGTTGGTGGAGATCCTGAGCTCCAGAGGGCAGTTTGGGTGGTACTACATAATCCGTCCAAACAGCCCCCCACATCACATAAATCATGTGGCCATGGCACCCACACAGGATATGCACTATTCTTGGTACATTGTAGTCCTCAAGGGCTAAACTTGACTGGGAAATACAGATGGACACAGGTGTATTGTCAAGTGTATGTTTATGTTTATTTTAAATTTGATATACCGCTCAGGCCGAAGCATTAGAGCGGTTTACAATAATATATCATTTGCGGAAATACGAAAGGAACGCCATTTGTAAGATAGGACAGAGTAGAGGACAGAAACAGTCAAAAGAATAGGTAGAGAAAAGAAGAGGAACAGCAGGTTACCATAATATGAGCGTATGACAATCCAGTCCAAAATTTCAATGCTCACTTCAGGATGAACGCCACGGACCAACGCCTATGGGCTGTAAGTCACCCTGCTGATATGGGGTTGTGTGCCTATGCAGTTCAATACATTCTCCCTATTTCCAGGAGTCCTGAGAGCCCATCAGAGTGGGCTGTCAGTCACCCTGGTGATATGGTCCTGTGTGCCTATGCAGTTCAATACATTCTCCCTATCCCCAGGAGTCCTGAGAGCCCATCAGAGTGGGCTGTCAGTCACCCTGGTGATATGGTCCTGTGTGCCTATGCAGTTCAATATATTCTCCCTATCCCCAGGAGTCCTGAGAGCCCATCAGAGTGGGCTGTCAGTGACCCTGTTGATATGGGGTTGTGTGTGCCTATGCAGTTCAATACATTCTCCCTATCCCCAGGAGTCCTGAGACCTGCATAAGGTGTCCTGTCAGTCACCCTGGTGCTATGGTGTATGTTGCTGATGATGTGTGCTAGGACACCCAACCCCCAGGGGCCTGAGACCTGATTGCAATGGTGGGTATGTCATTCAGATATTATGTTAGGTTATGGCGGGTAGGTTGCACATCTCCCCTAGTCCGTTAGGTCAACACCTCATCACACATGTCTTTGATGTATCCAGATGGTATGGTAGATGTGGATGTGCGTAACAGCACCCCCACCCCCATGAGCTATGAGATCTGACTACGAAGGCCTGTAACAGAGCCATGTCCCCAGAACTGTATGCTGAGTCAGATCACACATTTGCCCACTTGCCAGGAATCCCACACCTGGTTGCAGACGAACATTACAGATGCTGTTGGAAGGATACATGCACCTGTTGGGGTTGCACAGCACAGCCTGAAACCCAGACATGAGCACAAGTGGAAATAGCCTATTCCGGTGCAATGGCCCCTGCCCCTGGTGTTGGCAGCCACACCTGCTCTAACCATACAAGGCCCAGGTCATAGGAACATAACAACATAAGATAGGCCATACTGGGTCAGACCCAGGTCCATCAAGCCCAGTATGTTCTTTGCAACAGTGGCCAATCTAGGTCATACATACCTAGCAGTATCCCCAAGAGAGACAGGTTCCACAATGCTTGTAGTGGGTCAAGCATTGCTATCCTGGGCCTCGTAGAAAGCCAAATGTCATGGTAGTGGCCCCTGGCAAGGTGCATAGGGCCACCCACCCAACGTCCCATATATGGACACATCACCCATGTGTGTTAGGATATCATGTTGCCAGTGGGGTTGGGTCGGATGACGGGTGTAGATCATGACAACACAAATGTGTTCACCAGACCACATATGGGGTTAGGGGGTACCCTGGACACCATCATTGCCAACCTAAACGTGGCATGGTCGTGCCATGGCATGCAAGGGGGCCACAGGGGAATGGAATGGTGTGTTCAGGGTGCTATGCACACTGCACATAGGTGTCACTGCACACATGTCCAGACCCACAGCTACGCATTGTGATGCAGCAGACCAGCAGGGCATAGAAGAAAATGTTTTAAACTTGAAAAAAGACGTGCACAAGCTGCAGTATTTGCAGGAGCCTGATAGGGGGAGCAAGAGGGACCTCTGGAAGACTGAGGATCCACGCCCTACAGGGTGTAACCTGAAACCAGCTAGCCTCCAATCCAGGAAGACAGGAACTCCTTTTAAAGGAAGTCAGGAAGACTGGAAGAGGAGGAGGAGCAGGGAGAACAGGAGGAGCAGGGAGTACAGGAGGAGCAGGAGGAGAAGTAGGAGCAGTGAGAGCTCTGGAAGAAGTGCTGTGCCGAGCAGAAGTGACTGGACAGGCAGAAGTAGTCTTAAAGCCAGAAGCAGCAGAGAAGGCCGCAGAGAAGCTGTAGAACCTTCAGAAGCCGAAGGAGCGGCAGGAGCTGCAGAAGCTACAAACACTGCTGGAGTGCAGGAAAGAGGTACAAGCCAAAGGAACCTGAAGGGACAGAGACTACAGAAGGGTCCAAGAGATTCAGGTACGCAAAAGCTGCATTGTGATTGCTGTGGGCAGAACCCAAGCCATATTGCTGGAGCAAGGCAGAATCTCCCTAGGAGTAGGCCACAAGCCTCATCCTCAGGAAAAAAGCAAGAGTTACAAGGTAAACCATATTGTATTGGAAACAGCCTATGGAAAGGGCAAGAGATAGAAGCTCCCTGTACATGTCCCACTGCTCAAAAGAAAAGGTATGAAAAGTTTTTATTGGATAAGAAACTTTTAAGTAAGCCAGGTTTGCAGGAAGTGCATATAAACCCTGGAAAGAAAGAAAGATGTTCCCACTGTAAAAATGCTCATGGCTGACGCCCCACGCTAAACTCCAAACACTGGGAGGTCATACAGCATTTGGGTGAGAAACCTAACTATAGCTTGCCGGGAACTGTTGACTTTGTCTCAGATACTTTGCTGGAGGAACCGATGCAAGTGGAAGAGGTAGGATTCCTGTCAGAGGAAGAAATGGATTGCAGCTATTGCACCATGGGAAGCGTAGAATGCTTGTGTAACCAGTGAGCACTAAAACCGGTGTAAATAGAAAGGCTTGTTTAGTAACCCTGCTGTGAAAAGAACAGTTTTTATTTTGAATCTGAGTTGTGATTTTTATAACCTGATGTAAGGAGATTTCTGTTGGTGTTTGAAGCCGATCCTTGGAACCTTTGTGCAAACCAGGGGAAATAAAGCCTTATTTTTCCCTACACTCGATGACCTTTTGTTCTCTGGGTATTTTTGGTAATACAGGATGCTACCGAGGCTATACAACCTTGGGCCCTAGAAAGAGAAACATACCAAACCCAACTTTACTTTTATTTATGTCCGACCTGCCTTGGCCACCTTTAACCACCAGGGTGGCGTTGTGACATAAAAATGGCGTAGTTTTTGGATGCTGGATCAGAGCCTTCAAACTACCAGAAAAATAAAAATAAAAATCCTGAATTTAAAAGGAAAAACTCAGATGGTTCTGCTGAAAAACCTGGAGTAAAAACAAGACCCGGAGCGGATCACTTGAAAAACCCCGGAGTGGAAGAAGAAAGACCCGGAGTGGAACAGGTGGAATCTGGAGCGGCTTGTGAAAATCCTGGAAGCAGAAAATCCTGTTGCCGGTTTTCGGAGTGGTGAGCTGCGGAATGCAACAGCATCGGATGTTCCCGAGCTGAATTCAACACTTACCTCAGGTAAAAAGTAATTAACCCGGGGCAGGGTTGGAGGTTAAGGGAAGTTTGAAAAAGAAAAAAAAAAAAAAAACTAGTGTTGTGAGAGCCACACTTGGTTTTCATTTTTCTTCTGTTTGTCTCTCTATACAGGTTCACCATGGAGCCAAAGGAGCTCTGTGCATGGATGGCGCTTCAGTTCGACAAGCAAGCCGAATTCGCCCAGGCAAACTAAGCACAAGCCCTGTGAGCCATGCAGGAACAGCAACTGCCTGTATTGCAAACTATGGAAAACTGGTTAGCATTACAACGGGAGGCGATGGCAAAGGCGAGCGCTGAAAAGCTGCAGGCAGCCGGACCAACTAACCCAGCGAGCGGACAATGGACATGCCACGATCTGATCGTGGGGAAGCTAAGTCCCAATGATAACATTGATGACTTTTTAGATTCGTTCACTAGGATTGCAGGTTCAGCAAATTGGCCACCTGAACAGTGGGCTATTCGACTCGCAGTGTCCCTTACAGGGGAGGCCCTTGCTGCATACAGGTCGATGCCCCCAGCCCTAGCTAACAGCTATGAGGAAGTAGTCAACGCCATAAGGGATCGGTTAGGCCTTACACCATTATCTTACAATAAAATGTTTAGAGCCACCACCCTTAGAACCGATGAAACCCCAAAAGCCTTAGGCCATAGAATACGGGGTCTGGCGAATAAATGGCTACAGCCAGAAAAGAAAAATGTAACCACATTAATGGACGCGATAGTACTTGAGCAGTACATGTCCGCAGTGCTAAATAGGGTACAGAATTTCTTGATTTTGCAAAATTGCTGTACAACGACAGATGCAATAGCTCTCACGGAGCGCTATTTAGAGGCCGAGAGAGTCACTCAACCCAGGGTAGGGACTCCCAGACTGACACTGGGTATGGAGGCCCAAAGAGTGGAAAGCCCCTCATGATCCCCATATGGTGTTGTGAAAAGTAATAAGCCTCTAGCAAAAGAGAATGTGAAGAAATGCTTTGCATGTGGGAAAAAGGGTCATCTGAAAAGTGACTGTTACTCACGTACTACTCTGGTAGGGGAAGCCCCGAGAACAGTACGGGAGGGTTTCATATTAAATGTAAAGATTCATGGGGTAGATGTAAAAGCACTCCTGGACTCAGGAGCTGACCAAACCATGATTTCGAAGAGGTTATGGTCTGTGATCAGAGATCAGGGATGGTCAGTTCCGGAGTGTCCAGAGGGTAATGTTAAGATAAAGTGTGTCCATGAAGCGGCTACCCGCTACCCTGTCTATAAGCTGTGGGTGAAGGGATTGGGCATTGAAAAGGAGATGTTAGTGGCAGTCGTACCTAGGTTACCACAAGAATTGGTATTAGGCCGCGACTGGCCACAATTCAGGAAGAGTATGAAAGAGGGTTTAGCCTCTCGGACAGTACCAACTTCCACTTGCATTCGGCATGAGCCTGTTGAGAGTCCCAAGCCACAGCCAAATAACCCTAAGAAGGGTATCGATCCTAGGGAAGCCCTAGTTTCTACGCGGTCACAGGGCCAAGATGCTGAAAAGCCCTCGTGTTCAGGAGAAACTTCCTTAGGAGACCTTCCTTCACATGAGGAACTAATAGGTGATCCCCCGAGGAGGGACCGAAAATCCAAAGCCGAGCGGAGGAGAGAAAGGACGTGCCGTTCTCAGGGCAGAGCGGAGTTGGAAGCGGGAAGAGGGATGCCATGGGTGCCTGCGGACCTGATGGAGAGGTTCCCCTCCTTTAAGATGGAGCAGAGAGCAGACCCTGCACTAGCCCGTGCATTTGAGCATGCGCAGGAAAGAAAGGATTCTTTCCCCAGATTCCTCACGGAAGAAGACATACTTTATCGGGAGACTAAGGACCCTCGTACCGGAAATATTAGGAAACAGTTGGTGGTCCCGAATACCTTTAAATCCCTGGTTTTGCGGCTGGCCCACGACCATCCAGTAGGGGGCCATAAGGGAGCACAGGGCACCCTTGAACAGATTTTAGCCCGATTTTACTGGCCAGGAGTCTTCCGGGAAACATCTCGTTTTTGCAAATCGTGCGCATCTTGTCAAAGAGTCACTCCTCATCGACCAACTGAAGTACCGCTGGTTCCGATGCCCATAATCTCGGAGCCGGTAAGGAGACTGGCCATGGACATAGTTGGACCCCTCATCAAAACACCCAGAGGATTCCAGTATATCCTGGTGATTATCGACCAAGCTACCCGCTTCCCCTGGGCGGTGCCCCTGAGAAACATTTCGGCAAAGTCAATTGCCCTAGAATTAGTCAAGTTATTCTGCGAGATAGGGTTCCCGCAGGAGGTCTTGACAGATAGAGGGGTTAACTTCTTATCAAAGTACCTCGCACAAGTTTGGGACGCTTTTGGCATCCATCATGTGAAGACAGCCGCCTACCACCCCCAGTGCAATGGTCTGGTGGAATGACTAAACCAGAGCATAAAGCAAATGCTTCGTCGAGCATTGGGTGGCCAAATGACGGAATGGGACACCATGCTGCCATTTATCCTGTATGCCTGTTGGGAAAGAAAACAGACTTCCTTGGGTACCTCGCCGTACGAACTTATGTATGGACGACCGCCCCAACGTATATTGGACGTCCTAAGAGAACAATGGATTGAGCCCGTTGAGACGGAGATAGGCATACCTTTATTCTTAAAGAACTTAAGAACCCGCCTGAAAAGAACCTCCCGATTCGCAGGCGAAAGTCTACAGGAGAGTCAACAAAAACAGAAAAGATCCTATGATAGGCATGCCAAACCCTGGCAATTAATGGTCAGAGAAAAGGTGGTGGTCTTGATATCGGGCGCCACTCCTAAGTTTGAAGCCCGGTGGAAGGGGCCTCATACAGTGGTTAAGCCTATAGGATCAACCTCCTACTTGATCCAGGATGAAAAAGGACATATACAAGTATATCATGCCAATATTCTTCGGCCCTGGCATGAGCGGTCAGTTTTGCTGGCTTCGGCGGAGAACATATGCCACCCTGAACCGATACCGGTGGGCAACCGACGAGGGAAGTACGGGACCAGTCAGCTGCAGAAGAGCGCGGTATCGTGTATTACGTGCTGTGTAAAAGAAACTTCATCAGCCCGTAATATTTTAAGAAGGGGGATGTGTGATGCAGCAGACCAGCAGGGCATAGAAGAAAATGTTTTAAACTTGAAAAAAGACGTGCACAAGCTGCAGTATTTGCAGGAGCCTGATAGGGGGAGCAAAAGGGACCTCTGGAAGACCGAGGATCCACGCCCTACAGGGTATAACCTGAAACCAGCCAGCCTCCAATCCAGGAAGACAGGAACTCCTTTTAAAGGAAGTCAGGAAGACTGGAAGAGGAGGAGGAGCAGGGAGAACAGGAGGAGCAGGGAGTACAGGAGGAGCAGGAGGAGAAGTAGGAGCAGTGAGAGCTCTGGAAGAAGTGCTGTGCCGAGCAGAAGTGACTGGACAGGCAGAAGTAGTCTTAAAGCCAGAAGCAGCAGAGAAGGCCGCAGAGAAGCTGTAGAACCTTCAGAAGCCGAAGGAGCGGCAGGAGCTGCAGAAGCTACAGACACTGCTGGAGTGCAGGAAAGAGGTACAAGCCAAAGGAACCTGAAGGGACAGAGACTACAGAAGGGTCCAAGAGATTCAGGTACGCAAAAGCTGCATTGTGATTGCTGTGGGCAGAACCCAAGCCATATTGCTGGAGCAAGGCAGAATCTCCCTAGGAGTAGGCCACAATCCTCATCCTCAGGAAAGAAGCAAGAGTTACAAGGTAAACCATATTGTATTGGAAACAGCCTATGGAAAGGGCAAGAGATAGAAGCTCCCTGTACATGTCCCACTGCTCAAAAGAAAAGGTATGAAAAGTTTTTATTGGATAAGAAACTTTTAAGTAAGCCAGGTTTGCAGGAAGTGCATATAAACCCTGGAAAGAAAGAAAGATGTTCCCACTGTAAAAATGCTCATGGCCGACGCCCCACGCTAAACTCCAAACACTGGGAGGTCATACAGCATTTGGGTGAGAAACCTAACTATAGCTTGCCGGGAACTGTTGACTTTGTCTCAGATACTTTGCTGGAGGAACCGATGCAAGTGGAAGAGGTAGGATTCCTGTCAGAGGAAGAAATTGATTGCAGCTATTGCACCACGGGAAGAGTAGAATGCTTGTGTAACCAGTGAGCACTAAAACCGGTGTAAATAGAAAGGCTTGTTTTGTAACCCTGCTGTGAAAAGAACAGTTTTTATTTTGAATCTGAGTTGTGATTTTTATAACCTGATGTAAGGAGATTTCTGTTGGTGTTTGAAGCCGATCCTTTGAACCTTTGTGCAAAGCAGGGGAAATAAAGCCTTATTTTTCCCTACACTCGATGACCTTTTGTTCTCTGGGTATTTTTGGTAATACAGGATGCTACCGAGGCTATACAACCTTGGGCCCTAGAAAGAGAAACATACCAAACCCAACTTTACTTTTATTTATGTCCGACCTGCCTTGGCCACCTTTAACCACCAGGGTGGCGTTGTGACAGCATGCAGGTGGCACTGGGAACAGTTAATCTCCAGGAACAAGCAGAATTATTTATTTATTTATTTGCAAATCTTTTATATACCGCTACTTCCCAAGATCAGTGGCGGTTTACATTGAACAATAAGAAATACATAAAACAGTGCTGTGAACAAACAGGTACATTGAACAGTATTCAAAACTATATACAATTAGTTAATCAAATATGATGAACAATAATCAGTACTATAAAGGTAGTATTGACAATATTTGAAACTATTTACATATATACATTAAAGTTTTATCATATGTTCTCTTTTGGTAGTAACAATGTCAGTATTAGGGCGAACAAATCATGGAAATCTAAGGAGGATGGGAGGTCTTATCCAATTCTTTGTCTATGTTCGAATAGTATTGTGTGAACAAGTAAGTTTTTAGATCTGTTCGAAAATGTTTCAGGTCTTTTATTTCCCTTAGTTGATCAGGGAGATTATTCCATAGAGCACCTACTACAAATGAGAAGGCACCTCTACTTGTTATATGTTTAGTTTTTCTTATTGAGTCGGGAACTGCAATAGTGTGAAGGTTCTTTCTACGTCTTATTCGGTTTTCTATAGGTCTATGAATTAGTGTAGACAGGTATGATGGGGCAATCTGGTTTATGAGTTTGAAAGTGGTAAAAATTATTTTATATTGAATTCTACTTTGTATGGGTAGCCAGTGTAGTGAGTAGAGAATCGGGGTGATGTGATCGGTCAATTTTACTTTGGAAATTATTCTAGCTGTAACATTTTGTGCCATCTGTAGTATTTTTAGGCTCTTTTTAGATACACCTGTTAATGTTCCATTGCAGTAATCAAAATGGGGAGTTATCAGTGCCTGTGTGATGGTTCTAAAGTCATTGATTTCTAATAGTGGTCTCAGTTGTTGAATTGAGCGTAGCTTGTAGTATATTGTTTTAATTGTTTTCTTAATATGATTGGTGAAGCTGAGAGTCTTGTCTAGAGTGACTCCTAAGTATTTAATATTTTCCTTTATGGGTATAGTAAAGTTAAGAATTTTGATGTCAGTTGGTGGTGTGTAATTTGTGTTTCTTGATGTGACTAGTATCTCTGTTTTCTTGAAATTGATTTTCAAGTTATTGTTACTTAGCCATTTTTCAGCTTCCATAAGGCAGTTTACTATTTTGTCATAGTTTGGATCTTGTATATCAAATGCAGAGTACAGCATAATGTCATCCGCATATATCTGGTATTTCACCTTGTATTTTTGAAAAATGGTACAAATTGGTTGGAGATAAAGGTTAAATAGAAGGGCGGACAAAGCAGAGCCCTGAGGTATTCCCTGTTCTTGAGGAAAAGTAGGTGAGGAGTTCTGGTTAACTTTTACAAATTGTGTACGGTCAGATATGTAGGATTGAAACCATTCTAGTGTAATTTCCCTTAATCCAATTTGTCTGAGTCTTGATATAAGTATGTTATGATTTACACTGTCAAAGGCAGCAGATATATCTAGAAATACCAGAATAAATGCTTGTTTAGTATTGTCCAGTCCTTTGTTTAGAGTATCAAGGAGAGCAAACAGGAGGGTCTCTACTCCATGAAATGGTCGAAATCCGTATTGGTGAACATCAAGAGGGGCAAAAGTATCTATATAGTCCTGTAGTTGTAATTGTATGACTTTTTCTATAATTTTTGTTATAAATGGGATACTGGCTATTGGGCGATATGATGTTGAGTCATTCTCATTTAGAGTTTTATTCTTCAAAATCGGGCGGATTGCAGAATTCTTCAGATCTTTTGGTAGAACCCCTTGCTGGAGGGAGCTATTTACTATTTTGAGAATAAATGGGGCAAGTTCTTGTTTTGTTGACTTAATCCAAGTGACAGGGCATGGATCAAGGATAGATGTAGTGGTGTTAATATTTGATATTATGTTTAGTAATTGTTTTTTATCTATGGGTGGGTGAATTAGTCTTCAAATGTGGGTATCGTCGGTACCGACGGAGCCTGCGCAGGAACGCTCCCCAGGGTCCAATAGGAAAGCTTTTGGGAGCATCCAACAGCGCCTGTGTGCTGCCTTCCTGCCTTTCCCAAATGCCTCTCTCCAGTTCTTCATTTTCCACAGAGCCAGCAGGTCATTGTTCCTGTCATCGCAGAAAAACTTCTATCCTATTGCCACTCCTGTGGCAGCGTCTGCCTTCTTTTTCTTTATCGGTACCACTGGTCTTTTAATTTCTTTCTCTAAAAGTTGAGATTTCCTCACACAAACAAAAAAGAAAAAAAAGAGGGAAAACCTCCTTTGTAGGTCTCCCCTCGGTTTGGGCTTAGGCCCTAATCCCTCCTCCATCATGGAAAAACACTCCTCGGGTTTTAAAAAATGCTCAAAATGTGCCGGTGCCTTCTCCGTCACTGACAACCATGATTGGTGTCTCAAATGCTTAGGGTTGGATCACTCCATGTCTGAATGTTTGGCCTGTGGGATGTTATCCAAGAGGGGTCGGCAGAACAGAGCAGCCAAGCTCAGTACCCTCTTTCCCTCCGACGCGGCCTCGGTGGCATCCACGTCTTCAAGGGCTTCCTCTTCCTCCCGTGGATCTCAGGTAACCAAACACAAATCTGGCCATTCCTCAAAGGGTAGATCTCCCTCCAAACATCGGGATGCCTCCGGCATTGCCCTTGAGGAACACACTCCGGCCAAACAGCCCCGGCGGGAGTCTTCGGCCTCCAAAGCCACTTTGGGGCTCCAGGAAGTTCTGGAGGCCTCAACCTCATCTGAACTCCTGGTGCCATGCTCTGGGGTACCGGCTTTGGATGGTACCGATACACAGGCATCGGCAGTGTCAATGGACAAGAGGATCCTGGCCATCGAACGCAGTCTGGCGGCTATCCTTGCGGCATCAAAGCCCTCGGTACCACACCAGACCCCGCAAATTGCGGCACCGGTATCCACACCGATTGCGGTACCGGAATCGGCAACTGCACCATCGGTGCCGATGAGTACCGGTATCGACACCCTGGTACCGGGTTACCCCGATACCGACGCTGATCGGAACCGATACCGTACTTTACCTGAGCACCCTGAGAGAAGATACGTCCAATCTTCTGAGGAGTCTGATGACTCTGACAGCTCAGAGGGTACCGATGTACCTCTCCAGGAGGAGCCTGCTTCTCCCAAGAGGAGATTGTCCCCTCCTGAGGATATGTCCTTCCAGGATTTCATCAGACATGTAGTCAAGGGCCTCTCCATTTCAGTAGCAACTGAATCTGAGCACAGGGCACAGGAGCTACAGGTTCACCAATATCCCCAAGCTCCAAAGGAGGCAGCCACCCCATCAATACATCAGATCTTACAGGATCTTCTTTTGAGAAGGTGGGAGACTCCTCTTACCACCTCTCCACATTCTCACAGACTGGATACTATGTATCGTGTGCCTCCGTCTCCTTGTTTTCATAAAACACAGCTCCCTCATCATTCCATCGTGGTGGAGTTTGCTATGAGGAGAATTAAAAGTTACAAACGACATGCCTCCAACCCTCCTGGTAGGGAGTGTAAGACCTTAGATGCTTTTGGTCGCCGGAGATCTAGAACTGCTAAGTCCTCTTCTCCCAGATGACAGAGGACAAGCCTATTTAGCACTTGTCAAGCATGCCCAGAACATTTCTAAAGTTGTCAACAGGGCATCTTTTGACTGTTTTGAGGGCATAGGCAGAGTCTCCGCCATTGCCATTGGGGCAAGGACACTTGCCTGGCTGTAAGCCTCTAACCTGGAACACTGGGTACAGAATAAACTGGGCAACATCCCCTGTACTGGTGAAATTTGTTTTGGGAAGAACTGGCAGGAAAAAGCCAAAGAATTGGATGCTGACAATTCTACCTTGACCAGACTTTCAAAAATTGTAGATCCTGCAAAGAAGAAAGCTTTCAAAAAGTCTTTCCTCTCCAAAAAGAAAGGATACTATCAGTCCTATGCTCAGCAAGGACAACCTGCAGGACAAGCTGCTAGAAAGGGTCAACAATCTACTAAGCAGAGAAAGCCGAGAGCTACTCAGCCTCAGCAGACCCAGCAGCCTCAGCCCCCACAGGGCCTTTGACTCCTTAATAGAGTACTTGCCCTTCCTGGCCCTCCAGGGAAAACAACCTTCAACAATCCCAGGAAGGTTATGTCACCTCATCCACAGATGGAGGCAAATAACATCAGAACCCTGGACTCTGTCCATCATAGAAGAGGGTACAGGCTTCATTCCCAAAGCCTGCCTCCTCCTACAATAGTAAGGAAGTTCAGTTATCGAAATTCCCCCCAACTGAATCCAGAGGTAAAACGTCTCCTAGCTCAAGGAGCAATAGAAGAGGTACCTCATCTTCAACAGGGTTCCGGGTTCTACTCCCCCTATTTCCTCATACCAAAGACAACAGGAGGTCACAGACCCATTTCAGATCTCAGAGAACTGAACAAGTTCTTGTTCAAAGAGAAATTCTAAACGATTTCTCTAGGAACCTTACTTCCTCACTTCCACAGCCAGGACTGGCTTTGTTCTCCATATCTCAAGGATGCGTACACCCATGTTCTCAGCCACCAATCACACCGAAAGTTCCTTTGGTTCCTCTATCAAGGAAAGCACTATCAATACAAAGTTCTTCCCTTCGGCCTTGCCTCAGCACCCAGAGTATTCACAAAGTGCATGGCTGTGGTAGCCGCTTTTCTTCGTACCAGGGGAATATTTGTCTTTCCCTACTTGGACGATTGGCTCATCTGGGCAGAATCACAAACACAAGCCCAGGCCTCTCTCTCTTACACAATGCGTGTACTCCAATATCTAGGCCTTCTCATAGATCTCCAAGAATCCTTTCTGACTTCCACGCAATCGCTGGAGTTCATAGGAGCAAGGCTAGATACCAGACTGGCAAAGACCTATCTGCCTCAGCCTCGCTGTCCTCGCATTGTGCAACTGGTTTCTTCAGCACTACAAAAGACTCACCTCTCGGCTCGAGAGATGCTTCAGCTGCTGGGGCACATGGCAGCTACGGTGCATGTGGTCCCCTACGCTCATCTCCACATGAGAGCAGCCCAATGGGTCCTCTCTTCCCAGTGGACTCAAGCACCAGGCTGTCTCTCAGATCTGATAGTAAACTCAAACCGCCTTACCCTGTCCCTGGACTGGTGGCGGTCAGCACAAAACCTGTTGGAGGGGTCACCTTTCCTGCAACCCCCTCCTCAGATCACATTAACAACAGATGCCTCCAAAGTGGGGTGGGGTGCTCATCTACTGGACACCTCCACTCAAGCCACCTGGAATTCTCAGGAGATTCATTTCCACATCAATCTGTTGGAGCTCAGAGCAATTCTCCTGGCTCTTCAAGTATTCCATTCCCTTCTACAGGGCAAGAGAATACTAGTTCACACAGACAATCAGGCAGCCATGTTCTGTGTGAACAAACAAGGAGGAACAGGCTCTCTGTCCCTTTGCAACGAAGCTCTTCAACTGTGGGCGTTTTCCAGAGAGCATCAGATCCATCTCCTGGCAGTCTATCTCCCTGGCAATCATAACTCTTGGGCAGACAGACTCAGTCGTGTTCTGCTTCTGCACAAATGGTCTCTACACATGGACCAACTCTCCAGAGTATTTCAACTCTGGGGAACTCCAGATATAGACCTCTTTGCAAGTCCGTCAAATGCCAAACTTACCCAGTTCTGTTCACGGATTCTGGCTCAGGGCTGCCAAGCGAGGGATGCTTCCCTCCTCAACTGGGGGCAGGAATTCCTATATGCCTTTCCTCCCATTCCCTTGATTGCCAAGACCCTATTCAAGCTCCAGAGGGACAGAGGCAACATGATCCTCATAGCCCCACGCTGGCCACACCAGGTGTGGTACCCTCTGCTTCTACATCTGTCCCAGGTTCCACCCCTGGACTTAGGGTCAGCTCCAGACTTACTGTCGCTGGAGGAGGGGAAACTATGGCATCCAAACCCCCAGTCTCTGCACCTCAGAGCCTGGCTACTGAAGGCTTAAACTCCTTTGGCCTTCCCCTCACTCAGGAAGTGCGAGATGTCCTTGATGCTTCCACAAGGCATTCTTATGCCTTCAAGTGGAAGAGAGTTTTCATTTGGTGTTCACAAAAGGGCTTCAACCCTCTTGTCATCCCTATAGAAGCATTATTGGAATAACTCCTTTATTTATCAAACACTGGTCTCAAATCTAAGTCAGTCAGAGTCCATTTAAGTGCCATTGCTGCTTCTTCTGAACCCATCAATGGACAACCCATGTCTTCCCATCCTCTCATATCCAGAATTATGAGAGGCCTGCTTCTAATGAAACCTCCCCTTAAACCACCTCCAGTGGCATGGGATCTCAATCTGGTTCTAGGCCAGCTTATGCTGCTGCCTTTTGAGCCCTTAGCCGCTACTTCCTTAAGGTTTCTTTCCTGGAAGGTACTATTCCTTATTGCAATCACATCAGCAAGGCGTATCAGTGAATTGCAAGCTCTAGTGGCTGATCCACCTTACACAAGGTTTCACCATGATAAGGTAGTCCTAAAGACACATCCACACTTCATGCCTAAGGTGGTCGCGTCCTTTCACTTAAACCAAGAGGTTTAGCTACCTGTATTCTTTCCAAAGGCTCATGCTTCAAATGCAGAGAGAACTCTTCATACTTTGGACTGTAAAAGAGCTCTGGCTTTTTATCTGCAGAGGACACAGCAACACAGAAGGTCCTCTCAGCTATTCATAGCCTCTGATCCTTCCCATTTGGGTACAGCAGTTTCCAAAATAACTCTATCCAACTGGATTGCTCAATGTATTACTTTCATCTATCATAGCAAACACCTTTTACTGGAGGCCCATGTCACCGCTCACAATGTGAGAGCCATGGCAGCCTCTAGGGCTCAACTCCATTCAGTCTCTATTAACGACATCTGTCGAGCATCTACCTGGTCCTCGGTTCACACCTTCACGACCCACTACTGCTTGGATAAAGGCTCCCGCAGGGATGCTATGTTTGGTCAGGCTGTTCTCCAACACCTCTGCCATACTTAATCAACTCCTACCTGCCTCCCTTACGGGATGCCAGAGATCCATGGGAGGAGGTGGAGCCCCTCCACAGGGCCTCACCACTCTGGGGATCCTTCCCTGGCATCTACATCTAGGGAGTCCCCACATGTGAAGACTAATTCCTGCTTGTTCCTGGAGATAGCATAGTTACTCACCTGTAACAGGTGATTTCCGGGAACAGCAGGAATAAGTCTTCACAACCCACCCATCTCCCCTAGGAGTTGTCTCTCTCTCTCTCTTTCCCTATCTCTCTCTCTTTCTCTTTGTCTCAGCTTTAAACTCAACTGGAGAGAGGCAGTTGGGAAAGGCGGGAAGGCAGCACGCAGGCGCTGTGGGATGCTCCCAAAAGCTTTCCTATTGGACGCTGGGGAGCGTTCCCGCACAGGCTCCATCGGTACCGATGCTACCCACATGTGAAGACTTATTCCTGCTGTTCCCGGAGATAACCTGTTACAGGTGAGTAACTATGCTGTACATGACACACACAGCAGTGGAGCAGGAGCAGCAAGATGCTGCCCACACAGATGTTTGTTTATGTTGGCCACCCACCAGAGATAAACGGTCACTGATGCCCCCATCCATTGTTTTCACATCCACAGGTAGAGGATCTGAGGAAGAAGGGGTGTGAGCTAAGGCTGCACCACGCAGACTACCTTGCCCACCTTCAGAGGGGGGCAGAGTCCCAGCGTGACGGTGAGTATTGCCGACCTTGCTGCCCAGTAACAAATGTCACATTGGCCCACCAGCCTGTGTGGTGCCTGCATATGTACATATGTTATGTGACACACATGATAGTGTGCTGATGACGGTCATCTTCCACAGAGGGTGATGCCGACGGTGAGGACCCCTCCACGTCCGGATATGCCCTGAGGCTCCCCCCTGCCCACCATGCAACGGAGGAGGAGGTGGTGGTGGTGGAGGACGGGGCTGAGGAGATGGAGGGCAGAGGCAGAGGAGGCGGCAGACGTGTCAGCGGAGGAGGGGGCTGAGGGCGGCATGGAAGGGGTGGGGGGCGGGGGGGCAGGAGAGGGAGAGGGTGTGGCTGATGTGGGGGTGGGGGTGGGGGAGGGGTGGAGGAGGGTGTGGCGGGTGGGTGGGAGGTGGAAGGGGGGAGGAGGGGGGTGTGGGGGGGAGGTTGATGGGGAACACAGAGCAGCACAGGGCACTGTGGGTTCCCACCAGCCACTGCATGTGGCTGCACAGGATGGGCGGCGACGTGTGGATACACCATCCAGGGCCACACACAGGTCACATGTGCATGCCACCACACAAACCCCTGGTACTATGTGTGTGTGTGGTGGCAGGTGTGTGCAGGACCTGTATGTGGCACTGGATGGCGTGGAGCAACGCCTCCATCTGCTGGTGCACACATACCAGTGGCTGACAGGAGCCATTCAGCGGATGGCCGTCGAGATGGAGCGTCTGCCCTGTTGGCGGCCATCCCCTGAAGGGCATCACAGGAGTGTCTGATGGTGCCTGTGACTTCCACACATGTGCACTGTGCTGTCCTGGGTTCCATCACTGGACATGCGGCATGGGATGCGTTATCATATTGTTTTAGATTATTAGTTATGTTAAATATAAACACATTTTTTGAAAACTCACAATGGTCACGTGTCTCCCTTACTGACACACTATGGATGAAAGCATGGGATATGTGTGTAGACAGGTATGTGTAGTAAAGGTAGACATGGGTATCATACGTGGACTGGCTCCACATGCAGTCGTGGGGGCTGACCATGTGTGTAGGTGTGTGAGACCAGGGTGGACCCTGAGATGTTGCAATGTAGAGGACATCCCAGGATAACGAGGCACGTGCATGCTGTGTGGGAACCGTTTCTGATGCAACATGCCTGTGTGCCAATAGTGGAACTGGCAAACCACTACGTCTGCGCAGGCAGGGTAAGATGTACTGCTGAGCCCAGGAGCTACTCGGGGGTAAAGCTGTTGAGTGCGTCCTGGGACAATACATTTCACAGGGATGGTCGGTGAGTAACCGTATATGTTTGTGGGAATGAGCAGCCGACCTACGCAAGCCACCCTTGTCTGCCTGTGCCACATGCATGCCTATGTGGGGGGGCAGGCACGTAGGCAGTGTTGCAGGCAGGGACAATGGTCACACATGTGTGTCCAATGTAGGGGGTATGAGGGGAGGAAAATGGTGACGGATCCCAACACTGGACATGTAGCTTCAGGACATTCCCCCTGTGCAACCCGGGAGGATGTGTAAACTGCCACGCTGCGGCCCAGGGGCTGGGACCTGACACAGTGCATGGCACACACGGCATGTGATGGCATCTGTGCAGTGATACCTGGTAGTACAGACACCCCATCAGTGAGGGGCCTGGGTGCGGGTCATATGGTCAGGGACACAAAATGCATTTGCACACTACTTAGGGGACCAGAGAGACACACATTGGAAAGCGCACGTTGGATGTACTGGTTAAAGGCTGTTTATTACACACACAGTCATCTCCTGCGTGGCCGCCCACGCCTCCAAAGGCCCAACACCCCCTGCGGTGCTGCACCTTGTCCTGGCGCCTCGGGTGATGGTGCTGGTGCTGGCTGCCGCATTAGGCCCACGATGTCCTCCAGGGCGCCCGCAATGCGGGCGAGCGCTCCCAACCGGATCTCCTCCCAGAGCAGCCGCAGCTCCCTCGTATTATCCCCATAGCCACGTATATGCACTGGAGTGCCTGCCGAGCGCCTGTGGGTGGGACAGAGGGTGATATGTGAGATACCTCTCCAGTAACCAACACATACACATGTCATGCATATCCCACCAGATCAGTCTGCAGAACAGTCATGCCTGCCAAACCTAGCAACGCATGACCATGTTTAGATCTATGTCTCCCATGAGCCATCCCCATGTCTGGAAGGGGCCTGGATGAGAATCACAGATCTCACACATGGCACATTGCCCCAGTTTAATATGTCAATGCCTGGTCTGCACACTGCTCATCTGGGATAGGTCAGATGATCTGAGAGGGCATGGCACACACATACACATATCTGGGGTGCCCCCATTTCTATAATGCTGGCATACAGTGCAGATAATGTTGACAAACGATGCTGCCTGACAATACCCATTGAGAGGTGTCTGTCACGTAGGGTGTCTGGGTGATCTGCGATCATTGGTTTCCTCTTTGCGCTTATGTGGGGTATCTGGCCAAGCACAGTGTGCATGTGTCTGAGCCCCTCACACATGCTGACACCTGACAAGCCATGCTACAGGAGGTCAAAACACAGAGGGCATAGAACAACCCCCCCAACATCAGAACGCTATGCTATGTGGGCAACATGCATTCTCGTTGTGGATGTTATGACAACCCCGTGGGGATTTTGGGGTATTGTGGTGACGAAGCTACCCCAGAGCCTAGGGAAATTGGGAAAACACTAGCAGTTTCCTCCAGGCAGAAAGAAAGTGCAGGGAACTGCCACTTTAAAAGTCCAGCTAGGAAAGAAAAAACCTGTCTAAAGCTGCTGTCCTAAGGCCACGCCCCAGCTCCATAGCAACAGAGGAAGGCAATGAGAGAGTGCTGGGGGCAGGGTGAAAGGAGACAGGCCAGCACCACTCATTTAATCCCCAGAGAACAGGGAGGGAGGAGCTCGATAGGAGGAAGAGAAATGGAAGCAGGAACCGAGACAGAGACGGAAGGGCTAATGCATGCAGGAGCAAGCACAGCCGAGAAAGTAGCAGTGAAACAGGGGTGGAAGGAATCCTGAAAGAAACTGCAAGTAAGGATGTGAGCAGAGAATCCAGGGAAAGGTATTCAGACGACAGCTTGAGGGAAGAGTCTCCTCATAGCCAGCACCAGAGTTTGGACCGGAGCCTGTGCTGTAGAAAGTCTGCAGTGGGTACAGGAAACAGGAGGTTTAAGCCAGGAGAGAGTGCTGTATATGACTCCATTACAGGGACTTTCCAGGAAACGCTGAGCCCAAGAGTCTCACCTCGGGGAAAGCTGGTAAGGAAACCTGTTGATAGAGAGAACCTGAATTCTTTGAAACTTTTAAACAGCTTGCTATGAGATAAAGATCTCCCCTGCCCTGATAGCAGCCCTAAGTCAAGAGAGAGGTCTCGGTGGGAACAGCTAGTTAAGTTGCTTGAGGAAGTCAGGCCCATGCTGTCTCCAGCCGTTTCTAGTCAGGAAGCTGCAGACCCTGACTGCCCTGAATGTGAGTTCATGGAAATAGAAGATTGTAATATTGAATCGGATCTATCTGATTGTGACATGGATTGTGCTTTATCCAGAAGGGTAGAGTGAGAAACCTGTGAACTATAAGCTTGAAGGAATCCCAGCCATATGGTATTTGAATGTGTGCTGTGAAGAGGCTAAGAAAGTTTTAATTAGAGTTGCTGCTATGTTTTAAATGCATGAGACCTTTAAGATTGAATTCTAAATGTCTCTAAAGCAACTAATTAAACCTGCATAAACTAAAGTAAAGAAGAAGCTCATTGTATCAGTACTGCTGCCTGAAAGCCCTTGTTTGCTAGCCAATTGCAGTAAAGGACTGTAAAGTAACATTTCTGTCGAAGGAAGAAAGAATTATCTGGCCGAGTGATGCAAAGGCAATTGCAGCAAAGGACTATAAAGTGATATCTTTGTTTTTGAAAGAAGTAACCATTGCCTTGTTGAGAAAAGCAAAGGCAATTGGTAATTGTGGGAAAGTTTATACAGAAGTTAATTTCTTGTGGCAAAAGTTTTTTTTTGTATGTTGGTCCAAGCTTCTTTGGAAGTTCCTTAAAACAAAGGAGGCAAAAATAAAAATTCCCTGTGTTGCTTTCAAACCTCGGCCTAATCATTTATTACAACTACAGCTAAGTGCCCAAGCAACTAAAACCCCCAGGAGCCTTTGCCCTGGGAGCCCATATAAAAGGGGACATTGAAAGTGCAGCCCCCTCCCCGCTAGAGGTAACCGCCTAGGCGGGGGAGGAGGCGACAGGTGGCGTAGTTGGCAGGACTTTGCCTTGGCCACGTACACACAAGACACCGGGAACCGTAAGAAATAAAAGAAACTTCTACAGTTGCTGAGGATACAGATAGCCTGCTGAAAGGAAAGACCCGGATCGACAGCAGAAGGACCGGACTGGAGCGGATTGCTAAAGCTGTGACCTGCTGGCTGATAAACCCGAGTCTACACCTGCTTAAGGTAATCCGTATATATAAGGGGTATAGACGGATACCAGTGCCGGGTGGGGCTGCAGCAGTGCTCCAGAAGAGCAAAGGAGAGAGGGTATATATTTTGGAGCCGCACTTGGTGGTTTCTCTCTTTGTTCTTCTCATTTCAGCTTCCACCGAGGATGGAGCAGACCGAGCTTTTGGGATGGATGGCCGAGCAATTTCAAAAGCAGCATGAAATGTCTGCAAGGACACAGGGACACACAGCGGCCATGATCCAGGCCCAGCAGAAGCCGCTCCTAGAGATGATGGCTGCTTGGCTAAAAGCACAGAAGCAAGCAACGGACCCCTACGAACAGCGCCAGGTTCTTTAGGAGCTATACCAGGGCTTGGGTTACCTGGGACTGGGACATTCTCATTTGGTCAGTTAGCCAAAGGGGATGATGTAGATGATTTCTTAGCAGCCTTTGAGAGGGTGGCTCTTCTATCCGGCTGGCCCAAAGACCAGTGGGCAGTACGCCTTGCCGCCTCCTTGACGGGAGAAGCGCTAGCAGCCTATAGGGCTATGCCCGCGGACTTAGCTGCCGATTATGAAGAGCTGCAAAAGGCAATACGTGACCGGTTGGGCCTAAACCCCATGGTCTACCGCCGCCTTTTGCGGAGCTCTAAACTAAAACCTGGTGAAACACCGCGCGCCTTGTGCCAGCGGATTAGAGGGTTGGCTTTAAAATGGCTGATGCCTGAGGCACGAACGAAAGAGTCATTGTTAGATTGTATTATTCTGGAGCAGTTCATGGACGCAGTTCCAAAAGATCTGTGATCCTTCCTGATCCTACAGGACTGCAAGACCACTGATGCAGCGACTGCGCTGGCTGAGCGGTTTTTAGAAGCCAGTTTGGTAAGCCATGCTAAGGTTGGTGGTCTAACTCAGGCAGTCGAAGTGGCATCAGAAAGGAAAGGAAAGGCCATGTGGGGAGAAGGGATGAAGGGAATGCATATGGATAAAACACGGTATATGCAAAGAAAATGCTTTTCTTGTGGGGAAGAAGGACACATGAGAAAGGATTGCAAAGCTAGGACAGCCCTTATGACCTCCTGTGCTAAAGAGGGGGGAGAGGGATTCCTCCTGAGCGTAGAGGTGGAGGGTGTCCAAGTGGAAGCTTTGCTGGACTCCGGAGCGGACCAATCCATGGTCTCGCGAAAGCTCTGGAAGGAGATAACATCTCAGATTGGTCCGGTCTCCGAGTCACAGGAAAGCAGTGTAAAGATAAGGTGCATTCACGGGGCAGCCTCGTCCTACCCAGTTTATACTGTTTCAGTAAAAGGTTTGGGGCTAAAACGGAAAATACCTGTGGCTGTAGTACCAAAGCTCCCACAAGCTTTAGTCCTAGGAAGGGACTGGCCTCAGTTTAGGCGTGGGTTGACAGAGGGTCTCCAGAATAGAACAGGCATGACATCCACCTTGGCACCAATAGAGGCCTTGGAAGATAAGAAAAAAACTCCACTATGGGATTCACCCCATTTGGAAAATGGGAAAGTTCCCCGGGGGAAGGAGTGTAAGGAAGAGCAGACAACATCTTCTCACACAAGGGAGGCAAAGGCTAGGCCGGTGCCCAATCCTTTGTTTGGGACCGAACAGCGACAGGCCCAAGGGAAGATAGTTAATAAGGGGGCCACCCCTAAAAAGTCCCAGTTTGTCCTCAGATTTTGCCGCACCACTCCCAATGCAAAGGTTCCTAAGCGGGCTACGGAAATGGCAGCGGGCTTTGATGTATGTAGTGCAGAGGAGATAGTCATCCCCCATCAGGGAAAAGCCTTAGTGGAGACAGGGATACAGGTAGAAATACCCCCAGGCTGCTATGGACGCTTTGCCCCTCGTTCAGGCTTGGCCTGGAAAAATTTATTGATGTAGGGGCCGGAGTAATCGACCCCGACTACCGAGGGACGATCAAGGTGCTGTTATTTAATTTTGCACGAGAGGATTTTAAAGTAAATATAGGAGACCGAATAGCCCAGATGATATGTGAGCGAGTTGGATTTCCGTCCCTGGAAGAGGTACCGGAATTAACTTCCACTATTAGAGGGTGTGGAGGGTTTGGTTCTACGGGTAAATCGGAAATAAAGGGTTTAACTGCTAGCTGCGAGGTGACAGAGGAAGAGGATCTGGGCCCGCAATTGACCGATTGCAAGGGAGACCCGGCCCCCAGGTTAGGGGAAGAACTTTCCTGGCCTCAACAGCAGGAGTTATTAGGGCTCCTATGAAAATTCCCTGATTTCTTAACACCTATACCAGGTGAGACACGTCTGGTAGCCCATGAAATAGTCACCCCACAGGGGGAAGTAGTACGCCAGAGGCCCTACAGGTTACCCGAGGCCAAACGGCAGGAAGTAGTATCCCAAGTGCAGGACATGCTCAAAATGGGAATTATTGAGGAGTCCCATAGTCCCTGGAACAGCCCCATAGTGCTGGTCCCCAAACCGGACGGAACAATGCGGTTCTGCATTGACTTCCGCAGAGTAAATGCCATCTCCTGGTTTGATACCTATCCTATGCCAAGGATAGAGGAACTGCTAGACCGATTGGGCCAGGCATCTTACTTAACCACTCTTGATATGACCAAGGGGTATTGGCAGATTCCCCTCACCAGGGAATCTCGCCCAAAGACCGCATTCAGCACCCCCATCGGTCTCTTTCAGTTCCGCCGCATGCCTTTCGGGTTGCACGGGGCGGCGGCAACCTGCCAGCGATTGGTTGATGTGGTCTTACGTCCCCATCAACAATACGCGACCGCCTATATGGATGACATCGTGATCCATAGCTCCCGCTGGGATCAACACTTGGTGCGCATTGAAGCCGTTTTAAGGGCCTTGCGCAGTGCGGGCATTACCTTGAACCCGGCCAAATGCATGTTTGGGGGGAGGCAGGTAAAATATTTGGGACATCTGGTAGGGCACGGGACAGTTAAACCTTTACTTGATAAAGTAGAGAGTGTGAGGGCATTCCCAAGACCCTTGACCAAAAGGCAGTTACGCAGCTTTCTTGGATTAATCGGCTACTACCGCCGATTTATTCCACATTTTGCTACTGAAAGTGCTGCCTTGACAGAAATGTTAAAGAAAAACGCACCCAATCAATTGAAGTGGTTGCCAGACGCAGAGCAAACCTTTTCACGGTTAAAGGACAAACTCTGCTGTGCGCCGATATTGCGGGGTGTAGATTTCAATAGGTCCTTTATTGTACAAACCGATGCATCAGATACAGGTTTAGGCGCTGTATTATCACAAAAGTTTGAAGAGGGGGAACATCCTGTTATGTTTCTAAGCAGGAAGCTAACACCACCCGAAAGGAAGTACTCCACAGTGGAGAGGGAATGTCTGGCCATCAAATGGGCGGTGGAGGCCCTACGTTTTTACCTGACGGACCGTAGATTTTTACTGGTAACTGATCATGCCCCGTTACGATGGTTGAATCAGATGAAAGATCATAATCCCCGTCTTACCCGCTGGTATATGGCCTTACAGGCATTCGATTTTCACATAGAGCATCGAGCAGGGAAATTGCACACCAACGCGGACGCCCTTTCGCGTATTACGGGCTGTGCGGGGGTTAGTACGCCAGCCCGTAATATCTTAAGCGGGGGGATATGTGGTGACGAAGCTACCCCAGAGCCTAGGGAAATAGGGAAAACACTAGCAGTTTCCTCCAGGCAGAAAGAAAGTGCAGGGAACTGCCACTTTAAAAGTCCAGCTAGGAAAGAAAAAAACCTGTCTAAAGCTGCTGTCCTAAGGCCACGCCCCAGCTCCATAGCAACAGAGGAAGGCAATGAGAGAGTGCTGGGGACAGAGTGGAAGGAGACAGGCCAGCCCCACTCATTTAAGCCCCAGAGAACAGGGAGGGAGGAGCTCGATAGGAGGAAGAGAAACGGAAGCAGGAACCGAGACAGAGACGGAAGGGCTAATGCATGCAGGAGCAAGCACAGCCGAGAAAGTAGCAGTGAAACAGGGTGGAAGGAATCCTGAAAGAAACTGCAAGTAAGGATGTGAGCAGAGAATCCAGGGAAAGGTATTCAGACGACAGCTTGAGAGAAGAGTCTCCTCATAGCCAGCACCAGAGTTTGGACCGGAGCCTGTGCTGTAGAAAGTCTGCAGTGGGTACAGGAAACAGGAGGTTTAAGCCAGGAGAGAGTGCTGTATATGACTCCGTTACAGGGACTTTCCAGGAAACGCTGAGCCCAAGAGTCTCACCTCGGGGAAAGCTGGTAAGGAAACCTGTTGATAGAGAGAACCTGAATTCTTTGAAGCTTTTAAACAGCTTGCTACGAGATAAAGATCTCCCCTGCCCTGATAACAGCCCTAAGTCAAGAGAGAGGTCTCGGTGGGAACAGCTAGTTAAGTTGCTTGAGGAAGTCAGGCCCATGCTGTCTCCAGCCGTTTCTAGTCAGGAAGCTGCAGACCCTGACTGCCCTGAATGTGAGTTCATGGAAATAGAAGATTGTAATATTGAATCGGATCTATCTGATTGTGACATGGATTGTGCTTTATCCAGAAGGGTAGAGTGAGAAACCTGTGAACTATAAGCTTGAAGGAATCCCAGCCATATGGTATTTGAATGTGTGCTGTGAAGAGGCTAAGAAAGTTTTAATTAGAGTTGCTGCTATGTTTTAAATGCATGAGACCTTTAAGGTTGAATTCTAAATGTCTCTAAAGCAACTAATTAAACCTGCATAAACTAAAGTAAAGAAGAAAGCTCATTGTATCAGTACTGCTGCCTGAAAGCCCTTGTTTGCTAGCCAATTGCAGTAAAGGACTGTAAAGTAACATTTCTGTCGAAGGAAGAAAGAATTATCTGGCCGAGTGAGGCAAAGGCAATTGCAGCAAAGGACTTTAAAGTGATATCTTTGTTTTTGAAAGAAGAAACCATTGCCTTGTTGAGAAAAGCAAAGGCAATTGGTAATTGTGGGAAAGTTTATACAGAACTTAATTTCTTGTGGCAAAAGTTTCTTATTGTATGTTGGTCCAAGCTTCTTTGGAAGTTCCTTAAAACAAAGGAGGCAAAAATAAAAATTTCCTGTGTTGCTTTCAAACCTCGGCCTAATCATTTATTACAACTACAACTAAGTGCCCAAGCAACTACAACCCCCAGGAGCCTTTGCCCTGGGAGCCCATATAAAAGGGGACATTGAAAGTGCAGCCCCCTCCCCGCTAGAGGCAACTGCCTAGGCGGGGGAGGAGGCGACAGTATGCTGTTACCCACCTTCGGCATTGCGCCGTGCTGCAGCAGTGTGTTCCCGCAGCTCAGCAAGGATAGGGCCCATGTCTTCTGGAAGGATGTCTTCTGTCCTTGGCTCATGCATGGGGTGGTGGTTTCCATTGACCTCGGAGGCCTCTGTGGCGGTGATGTCTGGGGGCAGGTCCTCTGCCTCAGCCTCCACGTGGGTCCCTGGCGTCCATTCCCCATCACTGGTGCTGCCCCTGGATATTATGGGCTGGGGCTCCGCCACATCCTGGGGCAATCACACATCCTCCTCCTCAGCTGGCCCCATGGTTGTGTAGTCACCTGGGTTGTGGAAGACCATACACAGCACAGATAGGTTTGCACGGTGCAACTATGTACAACTGTGTAATACATCCACCCCACAATCAATGTGTGTTTGGCCGTGCCCCGTACATGTGCTGCATAGCTACTACTACAGCTCCTGCTACCACTATTAGGCATATATAGGCCAGTACCTAGCACACACATCACTGTGTACATCAGGGGTCCTCAAACTACGGCCCGCGGGCCACATGCGGCCCGCCGGGTGTTTTTGCCACCGCGGCCTGTCCTCAGGGGAGGCTCTACCCGGGGCTGGCCCGTCCATTGAGCATCAGCCCAGCTAGTTTTAAAAAATACAAACTGGTTGCTGCCACTGCCGCTGCCGCCGTGGCAGCGGCAGAATTGAGCATCCCGCGGGGCCCCCCCCCAGCTCTGCAGTGTCCTCCATGCAGCCTCAGTGTTGGCTGTCAGAGCCGCGCGAAGAGAGAAAGCGCTTCTCCTCTTGTGGCTCTGTTAATCCCGCCACAGGGCTGATTCCCATCAGCCCCGTGGCGGGATTAACAGAGCTGTGAGAAAGGGAAACTCTCCCTTCATGCGGTTCTGAAAAGCCCGCGCTGAAGCCGCATGGAGGACACTGCAGAGCAGGGGGGGCCACGCGGGATGCTCGATTCTGCCGCTGCCACGGCGGCAGCGGCATCAGCAGCCGGTTTTTGTTTATTTTTTAACCTAGCTGGGCTGATGGGGGGGGGGAAGGGGTTAGGACTGGTAATGGGCTATGGGGGGGCTAAGACTGGAAGTGGGCTAATGGGGGGGAGGGGGTTAGGACAGGTAATGGGCTATGGGGGCGCTAAGATTGGAAGTGGGCTGATGGGGGGCTTAGGACTGGTAATGGCCTATGGGGGGCTAGGACTAGTAATGGGCTGGGGTTGTTGCTAGGACTGTAAATGGGCTGAATGGAAGGGGGGTTTGAACTGCAAATAGCTGATGGGGACAGGGGCTTGGAATGGAAATGGGCTGAGTGGAAGGGGGGCTTTAACTGCAAATAGCTGATGGTGAGGGGGGCTTGGAATGGAAATGGGCTGTTAGGGGAGGGAGTTAGGACTGGAAATGGGCTGGGGGGGGGGCTAGGACAGGAAATGGGCTGATGGAGGGGCTAGGATAGGACTGGAAATGGGCTGGGGCCAGGTTCCGGGGAATGTCCTCGGGGCTTCCTCCTGCCCCATCTGCACCCTGGGCCAGACAGAAAAAAAATGATCAGGGCCGACATTAGAATCGACCCCATACGTCCAGCACCTGTGACCGCCCACCGCCTACCTAACTCCGCCCCCGATCCGCCCCTTTCCCGCCCCAGTCTAACCTCCCCGTACAACTGGTGAGGAGGTTAAACACCGGCAGGGAGGGCATGAATAGCGGGAATGGACGTCCATCCCTGCTATTCGTGGGACAGAATTGGGCCCTTAGTGTGTTTTGGGTGCATCCTCTTCTAATTCTGTCACTTTGGTTTATTTTTGTAAGTTTGGATAAACGTGAGGGTGATATGTTTCTCAGTAGTTTGAATATAATCAGGAGTAGTTTATATTTAATTTTGCTCTGGAGTGGCAGCCAGTGAAGATTTAAGAGGATTGGGGTTATGTGGTCGGATAGTTGAGCTTTCTGGGTTATGTGGGCTGCCATGTGTTGAGTCATCAGGAGGCTAGTAGTATTTGTTTGGGGAGCACCTGTAATATGCTATTGCAATAATTTATATGAGGGAAGATCATCACTTGAAGTACTGTTCAGAAATCAGACTGTGAAAGTAGGAGTCTCAACTGTTTTATCATTCTTAGTTTATTGTAAATTGCTCTAGTGCAGGGGTCACCAACCTGCGGCCCGCGGGCCGCATGCGGCCCACGAGGTCCCTTCGTGCGGCCCGCGAGGCTCTACCCCGGTTAACATTACGTGCGGCCTGCCAAGGATTCCCGCCATTGTATCCACGCGCTCGCAGCTCACCGACGACCACCTGCAAGCGTCCCTTCTCCTGTCAGTGTCATCTGTGAAGCCGGACTTTAAGCGTTTGTCTGCTAGCATGAATCATCAGCCATCTCATTAAATTCAATAAAGGTGATCAGCCATTGTTTTCATAATTTTGCGTTTGTTGTTTTTTTTCGCGGGGGCGGGGAGAAGGGGGGTGCGGCCCGCGAGGCTCCCGGTAGTCGGCTGTGCGGCCCGCGGCCCTCTGGAGGTTGGTGACCCCAGCTCTAGTGGTTAATTTTATGTGAGATGTAAAGCTTAGTGTCTAGTCAATGGTGATTCCTGGGTACTGAACTTCATTCTTCACTTCCAAAATGGCCTCTTTGACATCACGGTTAAGGGATGGATTGAATCCCTGCTGTCTGGTAACAAATAGGACCTCAGTTTTATTGTAGTTAATCTTCAGGCTGTTTGATTTCAACCATTGTGATATATTGTTGAAGCACAATATATAGTGCGATCAAAATTAGGGTTTGTTATATCAAAAGGCATGTACATTATATCATCGGCGTATATGACGAATTCAATTTTATATTTTCGTATAAGGTGGCATAAGGGTTGTAAATAAATATTAAATAGTAATGCAGAAAGTGCTGAACCTTGGGGTAATCCTTGTTGTTGGCTATTTGTAGTGGAGGTTTTTTGTTCAATTCTAACCAAGGCATTCCTAACAGGGGCTATATATTTCAAACAAAAGTAAGAATTTGTGCTTATTTTTAATTGCTAGCTCTCAATCTGGGAGCTCTTAAAAGAGTTTTGGTATATTTTTAAAACAAAGTTACATTCTTTTTGGTGCTTTAGTTTAAAAGGAGAAACATTTTCTTTAGTGGGGTAGGTTTAGAACTCTGCTTTAGTAACTTTCTCAGCACTTTGGAGCTACTGACATCTAATCAGGTGTTAGTTCCCTTCCTACCTCCCCCCAACTCCCACCCATCCCTAGTGAGCAGTCTTGCTTTATAGGGCACCTCCCCAATTAACAAAACACAAGGACTTGGAACAGCACATTTTGAATATACTTAAAGAGATTTAACTGCTTTTTCTCTGAAAGGACAGCTGGGAAACTGGCTGGTACTTTGGTAGATCTCTCTCTTTTGCTTTAACAGATACCTAAGCTCCACGAACTGAACAATGGCTGGGAAAAATCATATCGCTAAAGCTGTTGCCCCATTACAGCTTCTGCCTCTGTCCAGACAGAGGTCCCAATGCCAGTTGAAGGACAGGTTCCATGTGCTGGGTGCCTGCATGCTGAAGCTCTCAGGAAACAAGTGGAGGAACTCAGAGAGGAGGTGGCGAGGGCTGAGGAGCATTCAAGACAGTGAGAAGTACGTTGATGAGATACTTCTTGCAGCAACCAAGCTCTCCAGCAGAGGAGAAGATGGGTGCCTACAGTATGACAAAAGGTTGGACACAAGTCACCAGAGCCTGCAGAATCACCAATCCAACTTCTCCAGCCCTTGAATTGAAGAACCATTATGAAGCCTTGGAAGTGGAGGAGGTGAAAGCATCCCTGGAAAGGGAAGAACCAGAGCTCAAGTCCCCCAAAGTTGCAGAATCAGTGACCACAAGGAAGCGAAGGGTAGTGGTGGTTGGTGACTCTCTTCTGAGGGGTATTGAGGCATCATTCTGCCAACCAGACTTGATGTCCAGAGAGGTATGCTGCCTGCCAGGTGCCAAAATCCAAGATGTTACAGAGAGTTTGCTGGGACTCATCAAGCCCACTGACTATTACCCAATGTTGCTAATCCATGTTGGAACAACTGATACTGCCAGGTATCCCTCTCAGCATATCAAAAGTGACTTCATAGCTTTGGGACAGAGGGTGAAGCAGATAGGTGCACAAGTGGTGTTCTCTTCAATCCTCCCTGTTGAAGGTAAAGGCCAAGGCAGAGAGGCTCACATCCTGGAGATGAATGCATGGTTGCGTGGATGGTGTCATTGAGAGCGTTTTGGTTTCCTGGACCATGGGATGCTGTTCCAAGGGTTGCAGAGCAGAGATGGTGTCCATCTGTCCAAGAAAGGTCGACACGTCTTCAGTAGTAGACTGGCTAATCGACTGGCTAATTGACTTTAAACTAGATTCGTTAGGGATGGATGAAGAAAGCCCCGAGGTAAGTGAAAGCCCCCAGGTAAGTGAAACATTAAATAGCTTTATGGAAATGGGTAAAACGGGTAACATATGGAAAGCAGTGTGCATAAATACCCGTAACCTGGGAAATAAGATCCCTGATGTTGAAACTTTGGTGGGCGTGGCTGTGTTGCTACCAGAACAGATTGGGTTCTTTATTCTATGTATCAGTTACCTCAACTGATACTATTTCTTAATGTATATCTCAGTTACCACAACTGAGCTTCTATATCAGTTACCCCAACTGATATTATTTTCTGTTACCACAACTGATGCTTATGCTATGAATTTGGTTTCGTCTCCCTGGATCCTGCTTCTCAGTATAAGCGCTTGGGAACAGCAAATAAACATACCATAGGTATGACATAAGCTGCTCAGTTTTATTCAGGATATACATTAGCTTATATAGCCTAAAGATGTACCAAATATGTCATAACCAAATACGTCATAGAAAGTTACAGACAGATGCAAGGCTGAATTATATTTGAGCAAGGGGTCATCTTTGCACAGCTGCTTGAGGAGTTAAAAGGTTATCGTTACAGAGCATCCAAAAAGGGGATCTGAAAGAAAAGAAATTAGCATATCTTGTCTCGGGGTTCTTATGTCTCCATACAGTGTGTGTACATACTGTAGCTTTGCAAAGCTAAGCTAAAAAGCTTTTCTGCAAGGTTAGCAAATGACCTGTGTCCTACCTTCATAGTAAACAAGCTAACAGACTTCTTCTGCAGATTTGGCAAATGACCTGCGGCCTACTTGTAATAATCCTGATATGTCTGATACATATATAAAACTCCTTCTGCTATATACATAATATTCCTCCATACATAATATTCCTCCTAACAGGCTGACTTGGATATAGTGGCAGTTACAGAAACATGGTTCACAGAAATCCACGACCAGTGGGCAAAACTGAAAGGAGATATTTTAAGGGCAACCAACCTTTTTGTTAAAATGGTAAAAAAAGGTAAAAGGAAAAGGAGACCACTATGGCTTTCGAAAGAGGTAGCTGAAAAAGTGAAGAAAAAGAGGGAGGCCGTCATGAAATAAAAGAGATCACAGAGAAAGGAAGACAGGCATCTATATTTGGAAAAACTTAGAGAAGCTAGCAAAGTAGTCATAAAAGCAAAGATTCAAAAAGAGGAGGAAATAGCCAATGCAATAAAATGGGGGGATAAGACATTTTTCAGATATCTTAGTGAGAAGAGGAAGGGCAAAGCTGTCAGACTCAAGGGTGAAGGGGAAAAATATGTAGAAGCTGATGAGGATAAAGCGGAATTGCTTAACAAATATTTCTGTTCTGTGTTCACAGATGAAGAACCAGGAGCAGGACCTCAGAAAACACACACAAACAGGAACAGAAGCGAGGGACATCTTGAACAATTTTCAGAAGATTGTGTTTGTGAGAAACTAGCTCAACTTAAAGTAGACAAAGCGATGGGACCGGATGGGATACACCCTAGAATACTGAGAGAACTTGGGGATGTTCTAACAGCTCCACTGACTGACCTTTTCAATGCCTCGTTGGAGTCGGGAGTGGTGCCAAAGGACTGGAGAGAGGCTCATGTGGTGCCTTTAAACCAGCGGTTCTCAACCTGTGGGTCGCGACCCCCACAGGGGTCGCCCCAGGATTTAGCGGGGGTCGCCTCACTCCACCAAATTAAAAAAAAGAAAAAAAGCGCACAAGTTGCTGCCGCTGCCGAGTCCGCTTCTGCAGGCGCGGCTGCCGACTCCAATCTTCTGCAGTTGCGGTTCCCTGCCTCTTAGGGAACCGCGTCTGAGCCTGTGAAACAGTTGTGGAGCCCTTCCTGTCTCTCGACGGGCTCTGTGCAGCATTGTCCCGACTCCAAAGGAAGTGGTAAACAACTTCCTTTGGAGGCGGGATAGTGCTGCAAGGAGCCCCTCGAGAGACAGAAAGGCTCCGCAATGGCTTCACAGGCACAGCCGTGGTTCCCTAAGAGGCAGGAAGCCGCGGCTGCAGAAGAACAGGGCAGTAGCAGGCAGACAGGGAGAGAGGAGGAGGGGGCAGCGAACCTGCAATGGGGCTGACATGGAGGGAGGCTGACATGGACAGAGGGGGGCTGACATGGAGGGAGGGAAGGAGGGGGGCTGACATGGACAGAGGGGGCTGACATGGAGGGAGGGGGCTGATATGGACAGAGGGGGACTGACATGGAGGGAGGAAGGGAGAGGGGCTGACATGGACAGAGGGGGGCTGACATGGAGGGAGGGAGAGGGGCTGATATGGACAAAGGGGAGAGACAGGGGGACATACTGGACAGACAGGGGATAAATGCTGGACAGAGGGGAGAGACAGTGCATGTTAGGATTATAATGGGCAGATGGGGGGGCCAGGACTAGTAATGGGTTGATTAGGGAAGGCTAGGACTGGGAATGGACTGATCAAGGGGAGGGGTTGGGACTGGTAATGGGCTGATAGGGGGTAGGACTGGTAATGGACTGATGGGGGGCTAACATTGGAAATGAGCTGATCGGGGAGGCTAGGACTGGTAATGGGCTGATGGGGGGTTAGGACTGGTAATGGGATGATTAGGGGAGCCTAGCACTGGTAATGGGGTTGAGGGGGGACTAGCATTGGAAGTGAGCTGATTGGGGGGCTTCAACTATGAATGGGCTGATGGCAGGGAGGGGAGAATACATCTGCTGGCCTTGGAAGAAAACTGGGGGCTAGGGCTATAAATGGGCTGATGCAAGGGGATGGGAGAATGGGACTGGAAGGGAGTGGATGCTGAGAGGGGCTGCCATGGCATTTGTACTAGAAGGGACTGGTCAGTGGGGAAGGAGGGGGACTGGAAAGGAATGGACAACAGTGGCAGTCATGGGAATGCAAGCTGACATTGGAAGGTACTGGGAGTGAGGACTGGAAAGGGGCTGATACTGGGGAGGATTACTGGGACTGGAAATAGGCTGATGGAAAGAAGTGAAGAAAATGAAAGAAATGGCAGATGGACCATAGACCACAGAAAGAGAGCTAAGAGAAGACAGGAACGCAGAAGCCTCAGATCGGGACCAGCATGATCACAGAATAAATTGGTCAGACAACAAAGGTAGAAAAAATAATTTTATTTCATATTAGTGATTTGACTACAAAATCATAATAATTTTGAAATCAAATATTGTTATTTGTTATTGTGATTAATTATTGTGGTTTAAATAAGTAAATTTTATAAATAAAAACATATTGCAAAGGCCTATAATATATTAATAATTCAACAAATGATTACAGCGACAATGCATTAACGGTAAAGGAAGAGAGACACATTTGATTTTATCATTGGGGGCCATCACAAGTTGACCAATGGTAAAAAGGGTCACGGTACAAAAAAGGTTGAGAACCACTGCTTTACACAAAAGCGGAAGTAAGGATGTGGTTGAAAACTACAGGCTGGTTAGTTTAACTTCAGTGGTGAGTAAATTATTGGAAACGCTGCTGAAATAGAAAATAGTAAGGTTTCTGGAGTCCAGCGGATTACAGGATCCGAGGCAGCATGGATTCACTAGAGGCAGGCCTTGTCAGACAAATCTGATTGATTTCTTTGACTGGGTGACCAGGGAGTTGGACCGAGGGAGAGCCCTAGATGTGGTGTATTTAGATTTCAGTAAAGCCTTTAACACTGTTCCTCACAGACGACTTATAAACAAACTGAGCAACCTAGAGATGGACCCTAAAGTTACTGCTTGGGTTAGAAATTGGTTGGGTGGGAGGCGACAGAGAGTACAGGTAACTAGGGCTCACTCTCAGGAGAAGGATGTTACCAGTGGTGTGCCCCAGGGATCTGTCCTTGGTCCGATTCTTTTTAACAATCCAAGGCAGCAATATAGTATAGGGGGTGAAGTACTTATGTCCAGTAAAGAAGGGCGGGACCTGGGCGTGGTTGTGTCTGATGATCTTAAAGTAGCTAAACAGGTAGAAAAGGTGACGGCAAAAGCTAGAAGGATGCTTGGGTGCATACGGAGAGGAATGGCTAGCAGAAAAAAGGAGGTGATAATGCCTCTGTATAAGTCTTTGGTGCGACCTCATTTGGAGTATAGTGTGCAACTCTGGAGACCACACCTTCAAAAGGATGTGAACAGAATGGAGTCGGTGCAGAGGATGGCTACTAAAATGGTTAGTGGTCTTCATTATAAAGCATATGAGGACAGACTTAAGGATCTTAATATGTACACCTTAGAGGAAAGGCGGGATAGAGGTGATATGATTGAGATGTTTAAATACCTCCATGGCATAAATGTTCAGGGGGAGAGCCTCTTTCAATTGAAAGCAAGTTTTGCTATGAGGGGACATGGGATGAGGGTGAAGGGGGATAGATTCAGGAGTGATTTGCGGAAATATTTCTTTACGGAAAGAGTGGTGGATTCGTGGAATAGTCTCCCAGTAGGAGGTGGTAGAGATGAGGACAGTAACTGAATTTAAAAAAGCATGGGACAAACACAGAGGATCTCTAAAGGAATAAAGGGGACTGTTGTAGTTGTTGATATGGAAGAACAGACTAGATAGACCTTGTGGTCTTTTTCTGTCATCATATTTCTATGTTTCTATGTTTCTATGACTGGGATGTAACTATACCATGCTATACTTTATTCAGAAAGGACAGGGTAGGAAGAAGGGGAGGAGTGGCACTATATGAAAAAAATTATATTAAAGCTTTGGAATTACAGAGCTTAAAAGGGAGAGAGGAGGCACTGTGGGTTTAAATAGAAAAAGGGAAAGAGAAATCTATTTGCATTGGCGTTATTTACAGAACTCCCTCTCAAGAGGAAGAGGTGTACAGAGAGTTAATTGTAGACATACGCAGCATTGCTAGGAATGAAGAAGTGCTACTGATAGGAGATTTCAATATGCCAGATGTTGATTTTCAAATTCCTGCTGCCGTATCATTTATAAGTAAGAAGATCCTGGATTCTCCACAGGGAGAACTATTCAGGCAATTGGTAACAGACCCCACATGTGAAGGGGCCATACTGGACTTGGTGCTTACAAATGGTGAAAGTGTTTCTGATGTTATAGTGGGAGATCATTTTGCATCCAGTGATCACCAGATGGTGGTTCAGTATTAGGACTAGGGCTGTTAGAATCCATTCAAAAGCGAGGGTTTTAGATTTTAGGAAAACTAACTTTGCCAAGATGGGCCAATACCTCAGGGAGTTGTTAACAGGATGGAAACAGCTGGGGGATGTAGAAAAACAGTGGGCAAAACCGAAAGGGGATATTTTAAGGGAAACCAACCTTATTGTTAAAATGGTAAATAAAGGTAAAAGGAAAAGGAGACCGCTATGGCTGTTGAAAGAAGTAGCTGAAAAGGTGAAGAAAAAGAGGGAGGCCTTCATAAAATACAGAGATCACAGAGAGAGGAAGACAGGCATCTATATTTGGAAAAACTTACAGAAGCTAGTAAAATAGTCAGGAAAGCAAAGATTCAAAAAGAGAAGGAAATAGCCAATGCAATAAAATGGGGGGCTAAGACATTTTTCAGATATCTTAGTGAGAAGAGGAAGGGCAAAAGAGGAGGAATATGTACAAGCTGATGAGGAAAAAGAAGAATTGCTTAACAAATATTTCTGTTCTGTGTTCACAGATGAAGAACCAGGAAGGACCTCAGAAAACACCCACAAACAGGAACAGAAGCGAGGGACATCTTGAACAATTTTCAGAAGACTGTGTTCGTGAGAAGCTAACTAAACTTAAAGTAGACAAAGCGATGGACCGGATGGGATACACCCTAGAATAGTGAGGGAACTTGGGGATGTTCTAGCAGCTCCACTGACTGACCTTTTCAATGCCTCGTTGGAGTCGGGAGTGATGCCAAAGGACTGGAGAGAGGCTCATGTGGTGCCTTTACACAAAAGTGGAAGTAAGGATGTGGTTGAAAACTACAGGCCAGTTAGCTTAACTTCTGTGGTGAGTAAATTATTGGAAACGCTGCTGAAAGAGAAAATAGTGAGGTTTCTGGAGTCCAACGGATTACAGGATCCGAGGCAGCATGGATTCATCAGAGGCAGGTCTTGTCAGAAAAATCTGATTGATTTCTTTGACTGGGTGACCATGGAGTTGGACTGAGGGACAGCCCTAGATGTGGTGTATTTAGATTTAAGTAAATACTTTGACACCGTTCCTCACAGGTGACTTATAAACAAACTGAGCACCCTAGGGATTGACCCTAAAGTTACTGCTAGGGTTAGAAACTGGTTGAGTGGGAGGTGACAAAGTGTACAGGTAAATGGAGCTCACTCTGAGGAGAAGGAAGTTACCAGTGATGTGCCCCAGGGATCTGTCCTTGGTCCGAAACTTTTTAACATCTTTGTTAGTGATATAGCGGAAGGGTTGTCGGGTAAGGTTTGCCTCTTTGCGAATGATACCAAAATCTGCAATAGAGTAGACACCCAGGAAGGTGTAGATAACATAAGGAGGGATCTAGCTAAGCTTGAAGAATGGTCTAGAATTTGGCAGCTGTGATTTAAGGTCATGCATTTGGACTGTAGCAATCCAAAGGAGCAATATAGTATAAGCGGTGAAGTACTTTTGTCCACTAAAGAAGAGTGGGATCTAGGCGTGGTTGTGTCTGATGATCTTAAAGTAGCTAAACAGGTAGAAAAGGCAACAGCCAAAGCTAGAAGGATGCTTGGGTGCATACGGAAAGGAATGGCTAGCAGAAAAAAGGCACGAATTGCGGAGACGTCTGTCCCCACTATTTGGCCCCTCTGCCAACCCCGACTAACTTCCCCACACATTGTATGGTGAGGTTAGATGGGGGTGTGAAAGGGGTGTTGCAGGGGAGGAGTTAGGGCAGGCAGTGGGCAGTTGGTGGCCATGGATGTGCATGGGCCGATTCCAATGTCTGCCCTGTATGTCCAGGACTGGCGGCTTGAGTGGGGAACTTATTCCATCTCTGAAGTGGAATAAATCCCCCTAGTCGGGTGGATCGAGCAGGCCCGGAGTGCAGAAAAGGCAGGAGGAGCATAGGAGATTACCTGCAACCCAATCCTGGCCTTGGAAGGCCTGATCGGGGGGGGGTCGGGCTGCGCGGAATGAACATTTCAGCACCGCGGCTCCATTCAAGAACCCTGACTGAGTTAGCCGGGGAAGGCCTGTATGTGCAGGCTGACTAGAAACGGGTCCCGGCTTGCACGTACAGTCCTGGATGTAATTCTGATCCCGTGGGGCTAGATGGGCCCCGTGGGATAAGAATCCCTGCTCACTCTGTGTGTCCGGTTCTAACCGGGCGCACAGAGGACCGGCATGTTCAACCCTGAATTGGGCCATATTGTTGTTAAAAGGAGAAGCCACAGGCACAGGATCCTCTCTTGCTCTGCTTAGCTCCAGGAGGAGCTGAGCCATCTACCCGAGTCGAAGCCTCATCGAAGGGAGCCTGCCCTGCTCCAGAAGATCGGCGGCAAGCCAGCTACAAAAGACCTTGCTGCACACAAAAGAGCTCTTCGGGGGAAGCTGCTTTTTGGCTCCACCCCTCCAGCAGCGTGTCTCAGAGCATCTCTACCCAATCGCAAGAGGGCCCTTTGGCATGGCCCTTAGGCAAAGGCACCCCCAAGATCGTCACAGAAACATAACAGAAAAAACGACGCTGAGACTACACCTCCCTCTTGGTACAGCTGAGCTCCCTCGGGGTCGAGCTCGCGTACAATCAAGGAACTGACAATCCACCAACTCACAGTGGAAACGCAGAATACCAACTCCGAAGACGCCGAACTGCCTAAAGAGCTGAAACTCTGGGGCACGTAAGTCACACTCATTTGAGTGATTTTTAAACTATCAACACTGCTTCATTACTTATATGAATTAACTGCACTCCTAACAATAATTGAATGTATAGTTCTGATTAAATCATCTGATTGCAGCAGCACCACTCTCTACAGCTAGGATTATCCTCCTGCCTCTCATAAAAATACTCCTAACAATAATTGAATGTATAGTTCTGATTAAATCATCTGATTGCAGCAGCACCACTCTCTACAGCTAGGATTATCCTCCTGCCTCTCATAAAAATACTAATTTAAAGGGTAGAAATTCATGTTTGGGACTAGAATCCAAGATCAGTGTTGGGCACTCTAGTGACTAGTTCCCTCTGGATACTGTTGTTAGCTTCCAGCGTTTACAGGCCATATTAGGTATTACCATGTTTGTCCAGATCGATACTGTAAACCCAGGGATATGCCAGTGTTGTTAACTACCATCGTTTATAGGCCATATTTGGTATTACCATGTTTGTCCAGATTGATACCTTAAACCCAGAGATATGCCAGTGCTGATGCTATGTTAGAGCAATGTCATCTTTAGCTAGATAAGAACATAGGGACTTGGGATGTACCATAGTGGGTCAGACCAAGAGTTCATCAACAGATCCAGCTGCACATACACGAAACAGGCTCCCTCCACGGGACAGGCTCCCGCACCGCGACAAACCCAGCTCCACATCCACGGGACAGACCCCCGCAACAGGGCAACCACCACACATCCGGCTCCACCTCCACGGGACAGGCTCCCTCCACGGGACAGGCTCCCGCACCGCGACAGATCCAGCGTCACATCCACGGGACAGGCCCCCGCACCAAGACGACCGCCACAGATCCAGCTCCACATCCACGGGACAGGCTCCCTCCACGGGACAGGCTCCCGCACCGCGACAGACCCAGCTCCACATCCACGGGACAGGCCCCCGCACCAAGGCGACCAACACAGATCCAGCTCCACACACGGGACAGGCTCCCTCCACGGGACAGGCTCCCGCACCGCGACAGACCCAGCTCCACATCCACGGGACAGGCCCCCGCACAAAGGCGACCAACACAGATCCAGCTCCACACACACGGGACAGGCTCCCTCCACGGGACAGGCTCCCGCACCAAGGCGTCCGCCACAGATCCAGCTCCACATCCACGGGACAGGCTCCCTCCACGGGACAGGCTCCCGCACCGCATCAGATCCAGCTCCACATCCAAGGGACAGGCTCCCTCCACGGGACAGGCTCCCGCACCGCAACAGATACAGCTTCACATCCAAGGGACAGGCTCCCTCCACGGGACAGGCTCCCGCACCGCAACAGATACAACTTCACATCCCCAGGACAAGCCCCTGCAACAAGTACAGCTCTCCTCAAAAAAGCAAACAACAGATGAAAACCTAAGGACACAGGCGTCGCCCTATCAGAACATCACAAGCTATCAACATGCACACCACATACTTCCTCCCACTATACCTACTAGTCACACAACTCCTCCCACCAACTACACACCCCCACTACCCCCAAACAAACACACCATGGTACCCACCAACTGCACTGCCATATCTCGGTCCACACACACACACAAAGAGACACTCGCAACCTCCCAAACAAAGAGACAAAACAGACACAAATCAAACCCCAACACCGGCCCTAAGGAAGCACACGTCGCAACAACCTCTTCCACAAAGAAAACATCAATTGAGCTCATAAACGCCAGATCCATCTGCAACAAGATACACACTCTGGTAGACCACATTGAAGAGCGACAGCCAGACATAATATGCATCACAGAGACATGGCTCAACCCTACAGACAGTGTACTACTCAACCAACTAGTACCGAACAACTACTCAGCATACAACTGCCCACGCATCCACAAGCGTGGAGGAGGAGTCCTAATAATAGCAAAAACAGAACTCAAGTTCAAGACACTGAATCTCACAGATACAAAGCAGTGTAACACAATTAGCATCAAGAACAAGAATATTGCAATCTGCCTAACCTACAGAGCACCCCGTGCTCCACCCGACGAACTAGCCTTCATACTCGAAGAAGCCTGTGCCATAACGTCAAACAACAAACCAGCACTACTAATCGGAGACTTCAACCTCAAGTCCGCCAATACAAAAGATGCAGAGGCCTTCCTTCAGGCAATGTCATCACTTCAATTCACACAGATAGTCAATGCACCAACACACAGACTAGGATCATCCCCAGACCTCATCTTCGCATCAAACTACCTAACTTCAAGAGACCTAATCTCTACACCCACCATCACCCCAGTACCATGGTCTGACCATTACTTAATCGAGACAAATCTGCAATCACAAGAAGACTGGACAAGCGAAAGAGCGAACTTCCCACACACACAAAGACGATTCAAGTCCTTTGACAAGGACGAATTCATCCAGGACACAATACAACACTTGAACATTGACTCAGAGGACCTGGAGGAACAAGTTTCCAACTGGAACAATGTCCTAGCTAACGCCGCCAAACCATCCGTTGACAGGACCAAGAAACAACACCACAACAAGGGGCCAAACAAACCATGGTACTCAGCAAAAATACGACAAGAAAAGAGGGAGCTCAGGAAAATTGAACGGAGATGGAGAAAAAACAAAACTACTTCCGACCAACATCTTTACCTAACAAAGCAAAAACAATACAATGAACACATCAACCAATCAAAGAGAGAATTCCACACAAACCTGATAAATTCTTCCATCAACAAACACAGAGAACTTTTCGAAATAGTAAAAACCCTGACAAAAGAGCAAGCAGCAGAAAGAGAAATACAAGTGGATCCACAGATATTCGCCGACCACATCAAAGACAAATTTCACTCCACAGAGCGCACAACACCCAGTAGAACCAACAGAACGAACGTCCACCCCAAAACCTGGGGCACATTCCACTCACCCTCAAAAGAGCAGATATCAGACATCATCTCCACAATCAACACAAGCACTGCTCCTACAGACCCTTGCCCAGTGTCATGGGTCAAAGCCACCAAAGCAAGCCTCATACCAAACATTCATAAAATGGTACACAACTCACTCACTCAAGGACTCATGCCACAGCAATTAAAGCTTGCCTCAGTAAGACCAATCACAAAGAAAACTTCTCTCGACAAAAAGGACCCAGCAGCATACCGACCAATCTCCAGCATACCCTTCCTCGCAAAAATAATCGAAAAAACGGTTCAACTACAACTTCAGGAACACATTGACGAACACGGAACTCTCGACGACAACCAACACGGATTTCGTCCCAACCATGGAGTCGAAACTCTCCTGATCTACCTCTTTGACAGCATCATAAGAATAATTGACGACATCAGGAATGGAATTATAATGATCTTCATCGACATCTCCTCAGCGTTCGACACAGTTGATCACAATATACTCCTGGAGAGACTGAAGAACACTGGTATACACGGTACCACTCTAAAATGGTTCCACTCGTACCTAACAGAAAGACAGCTACAGGTCAAGGTGGGACAGGACACCTCCCGGCCCATAAACGTCCAACAAGGAGTACCACAAGGATCCGCACTCTCAGCACTCCTTTTTAACATCTACATCCAACCAATATGCAACATTATGAAAGAGAACAACATCCAATACACAATATACGCAGACGATATAATGGTATACTCCCCGATATCAATCGAAAACCCGGACTTCTCTAAGATAGCAGACTGCCTTACCCAAATGGCAAAGTGGTGCCAAAACAACAATCTAGCTATAAACTACAACAAGACTGAAGCTTTAATCATCACTCGAAACCAAAGCTTCACACACCCACCAAACATAAAGATACAAAGCACCACGATACCGATAAGATCGGAGGTGAGATACCTTGGGGTTACTCTGGACAGTAAACTCAACCTCAAACCACACATAGACAAAACAATCCAAAAAGCATATTACAGGATGCGAATCATCAGGAGACTGAAACCACTCCTCGCTCCAGAACACTTCCGTACAGTCTGTCAAGCACTGATAACCCCAATACTGGACTTCTGCAATCCGATATACCTCGGACTACCAAAACAAGCTCTCAAACCACTACAGCTGGCACAAAACACTGCAGCTCGAATCATATCCGGAGCCGCAAGGCAGGAGCACATCACACCTACACTAAAGGACTTACACTGGCTCCCAATCATTGCTCGCATCAGATACAAGACTATCATAAACCTATTTAAGATAAAAGAACACACATCAGCCAACAGCCTCCACCTGCTCATACAACCGGAAACCAGCGCACGTCCCAGAAGAAGTCAAACACGCAACCGAGTCAGCACCCCAAATGAGTACAAGCACACACGCAAGGACACAACAGACAGAGCTCTCTCCATGGCTGCTCCAACAATATGGAACAATCTACCGGACGATCTAAGGGCAACTCCAGACCTCAAAGACTTCAGAAAACAACTGAAAACCATGCTGTTCATAGAGCACTATGGTCACATCACATAACCTAAGAGAATGGATAACAGCACTCCAATCCTCCCAAACAACTGAATATATAAAATATGATTCTAGCACCACTGTAAATAGCCCACCCTGTATATAGCTCAAACAAATCAAGCACCCAACACATCCCTCACACAACTAAGTTTTATCCTCACTGCATGTACAACACACACACTTTACCTGATTGCTTGCTGTGATACCACCTTGATTATTAAGATAAGGCGGTTTAGAAATACTGTTAAATAAATAAAATAAATAAATAAATCATCTGAAGGGACATGCAAGTTAATGTGATCTTGAAGTCGGCTATGTACTATTTTCTCTATGATTTTGGCTAAGAATGGCAGATTGGAAATAGGCCTATATGATGTAGGGCATGATTTATCAAGAGACTTATGTTTCAAGATAGGACGGACTATCACTTGCTTTAGGTTTTTGGGCATGTGACCTTGAGAAAGTGACATGTTAACAATGTTAAGCAGGATTGGTGCAAATTCGGTGTAAGTTACCTTTATCCAGCTAACCAGGCAAGGGTCAAGACTGGAAATTGTGGTATTGCTATTTGATAAAATCCTTTGTAGGTTTATGGAAGTTTGACCATATCTTTGGGAACGTCAAATATGGAAGTGGAGGTAGAGTTAAGTGGTCATTTGATGGCTTAAGTTTGTTTTCATAGTAATCCGCTAAGGTTTAGGGGTTTATGTTTTGGTTAGCTGAGCAGTCATTTTGGGTATATGTGAGGGATTTAACAATTTCAAATAATTACCTTGGTCAGTTCAGCAAATTAAGCAAGATTTTTGTGTGGAATTCTCTCTTTTTTGTTGTTGATTGTGTCATGGTTTGTGTAAGTGTGTCCATATATGTCTGGATTTGGATGCTTTCCACATACGCTCTATTTTCCTTAGTTTCTTATCGCTTGAGACAACCATTGTTTTGATTTGTTTCTTACATCCTTGTTAGAGATGGTAGAGTTTCAGGTAGATCTGAGCTTAAGTCTCCGATATCAGGATCGATATTAGGGAGGGTCTCATTTATAAATGTATCTTTATTAAATTGCCAACAACTAGAAGGAATGAGTGAGAATCCACAAGCACACTCAGGAAGGACGCAAAAGAATTTGCAAAACAAGAGAAAAAACTCTTCAAAGAATTAGATCAGCAAACAAGGAAAAACAAGCAGCAAATGCACAAATATAGTGGGAGATACAAAGTGTTATTCCAGGAATCCTTTGTTGATCAAGATCGGACACATGAATGGTTAAGGAGAGGTGAACTGAAACCAAAGGATGAGCGGTTGATAGTTGCAGCCCAGGACAGCGGATTACGGATGAGATGATTTACAGTGAGCATTGAAAAAACTGGCAAAACAGGCATGTCGATTCTGTAAGAAAGAGATGGAAAGAGTGACTCACCTCACGTTCTGATGGCAGAAAATTTCTATATAGAAAGGCATAACAAAGTAGAATGCCTCATCAATTGGACCCTAAGAGAATTACAGAGAATGAAGAGGTTATGATCACTTTCCATTCTGACCGATAAAAAGATGGATGCAAGGAAGCTGGATATGGTGGTAAAAGAGAAGAACACCAGAATGGCCTTGTTTATACTGTAGAGGTATCCGTCTCAAGCAACTATTCTGTGAAGATCTTCAAGTACCCAGAAATGCAGAGACCAAGAAAATGTGGCAGAAAGATACTGAGTTATTTCCTGTTGCGTTGGGGCACAGGCTTGATTAAGAAGAATTTCCAAGCATACTATACCTTGATAAGTTACTCATACATGTTACATCTTATGAACTCCAGAAAGAGATTCTCTTTGGCATGATGCAAGTATTACGCCAAGCATTAGCAGTAAATTTGAGACAGAGATCATACTCCACATACCATGGCTTAGAAGTGAGGTTCATGATTGTCATGTTATGCACAAAACTAACCCATTTGGGAAAACTGCCCCAATTCCTACATTTTTACCACATTATTTTTTGAGGAAATGCTGGGCTCGCCCCCAAGATAATGCATAACTTTTAAACATACGCCTTAGAGTCAGATCAGACAAATGTCTAACACTGGGAGTAATCAATTACCAACAGTATTCATGGAGCTGGTGGCTATGATGAAAATGATAGATAAAGTGGTGGGACAACATTGTGAGAAGAGACCATGTGAGAGAAAACTGTAGGCACAAAGAGTGGTAAATGAACTAAAGGTTTTGGTATAATGTACAGAACGACCAAAGGAAGAAGAAAGGAGGAGTGAAATTTAAGAAGTGGTTACACATAAAAAGAATCTTCTTGCAGATACTATAAACAGAATGAAACCATGAAGGAGAAAGGAAGAAAATGGGTACAATCAGATAGGCGTAAGACATGGGTGCGAAGAGCGCAATGATACTCATGCCAACATGCCTACCAAAAAAAAGTTGTAATGGACTTAGCCCTGCCTCCCCTCCCTCACACACACCCACACACAACCCCTACCTAAAATCCCCAATCTTCTAACCCCAAAACCAACAGAGGTGTCCACAAAGCTTATCCCTTCCCTCTCAGCTAAATACTAACTGCAGATAGTGTTGATACTTACGTAGCACCAGTACAACACAGCAAGCAAGATAAGTAAAGTAGACGGGTATCTACTTGGAGGGTGCCAAATGCAAAAATATAAAAAATAAGGAAATAAAGAATTGAAAAATTAAAATTAAAAAAATTGAAAAATAAAACAGCAAAAATGGAAAGAAACATTAAAAAACTAAGGTGTTATCAAAAACAGCATTATGGGTGCAACCATGGGTCAACAGTTAATGAGGGAGGACAGTGCCAATTTATAGACTACAGGGGGAGCCAGAAACCCTACCACTGGCCCTGCACCTACCGACACCTGACATTATTTATTCACTGCATCCTGGAATGAAGAGAGGAATCCTTCATTTACATTCTTGGATGGATTAGGGGGTATGGAAGATGGGGTTGGGGATTTGGTACCCCTTCATGTTTTCAGGTAGGCGATAGGGGAGGGGGAAATAGCTTGGCCCACTACTACTTTTCTTTGGTGAGCAGGAGGGAGGGAGATCATGCTAAATTATAAATGCACAGGTGCGATATGCTTAAAACAGGATGCTATTCTACTGTAACCTCTGGATTTTTTTTATCTTGCAAAGAGAGAAAATCAGAGTGCAACTCAACTACTACTTTTTATATTATTTGGACAGGATGGAGGGAGATTGGGGTGCTGCTTAGCCCACTACCTTTTTCTCTCGGGATATTGGGGACATGGAGAGCTCTGGGCAGCTCTTTTATTTGCCTTAGTTACCTGGTTCATTTCAGGCAATTTTAGATATCCAGGTACCTTTGTCTGGCTAGCACTAAAGATCAGTACTGACTAGTTAAACTATAACCATGTCCCAGTAATGTCCCAAGCTCTTCCTCTTTTTATTTGGATAAAATTTGCATTAAGGGAGGAGGGGCAATTTTGAATATTGAGCTTTGTTTGGATAACTCAAAATGTTCGCTGGACAAACCCTTTGAATATTAACCTCCAAATCTTTGACCACTTCATCCTGAAGAAAGCCACAGCATGATGGGTGAAACATCAATTGCATTTCTAAGACGAGGGATGACCCAGAAAATTGCAAAGATCATGATACCAGCCACGGAAGCCTAAGAGAACATTAACCTCAAGGCTTTTAGAAGCAATCACACAACCATCATTTGACTGGCCTGGGAACTTGCTTTGTAGAGAATTTTAGAAGAGATAATAAAAGAGCAAAAGAACTGAATAGAGAGCCAGAGATCAATTAAGACTTATGCCGTTTTAATTAGAAGTAAACTGGGGGATTAGATGGGTCTCAAGAACCTTATCTACCATCACAGTCTGTGCTTCTATCTTATCTATGACCAGCAAGGTTGGAGAAGTAGCCATGCTTTATTAAGGAAATCAGAACTGCAATTGCACATTTTTACTAAAATGGTTTCCAAACCTGTTTAGCCAGTCAAGTTTTCGAGCAAACCGATATTCAAAAGCAAATATCTGTATAATGGTAGCTGTTGACCTGCTATTTGCTCTAAGTGGCATTATCAATAGATATTTATTGGCTAAAACAATCAAAACCCACTTGTTTCACCATACACTTCAGAAACAAAAATGAAGATACAGTCCCAACCACTAACAACACACAAAACAATGCAGATACTGGATCAACCCAAAATAATCCAGAACTGGCATAATCCATTTAGGAAACTCCAACATTCTAAAGCCACTCTACAGAGTTGTAAATGTCCCCCCCCCCCCTCCCTTTGGAACTAGCAAATTGTTCTCTATGTTATTCTGTTTTACTATTTATTTATTTTATTTAAACAGATTTGTATACCACCTTATCCTTCAATCAAAGTGGTCACATCACAATAGGAGGGTTACATTTAACATAGGGGTACATAACAACATAGAGGTACTTAAAAACATCTAGACCGTACTATACATCGTTAAATGTTTTATTTAACTGAGTATGTACCATTCTGTGCAATTCAATATTCTGTTTAATGTAAACTGCATTTGCACATTGGAAAATGTGGTATAAAAATGTTAAATAAATAAATAATATATTTGAGAAGGACGTCCAGGTACAATCTGGGACATCTAGGGCAAAACATCTGAAAAAAAGCTGGGGAAGTTTAAGTATCAGCCTGATTTTATAAACGTGGGCATCCTCGAAATGAACAGCCATTTCAGCAGCCACATACAGTAGATGGCTTCGCTACAAAAACCTGGGATGGGGATGTCTATCCAATGCTGAATGCATGTCCATGCAAGGTAATTTGCATATGGGGATGTGCATCAGTGTGCTGAACCAAAAACAAGTGACCTCACCTAGAATGCCCCGGTCACGTTTTGGTCACACCTTTTCATGACTTGGACATCCGGCTGTCTATAGAATCGGCTTCTAAAAGGGCTCGGGGGGCATCTCTGTGATTTGGACGTCTGCGTGCCTGTTCTCAGACATCCAAAGCATGAATAGATCCTTTAAAATAACCCCCATAGAGTCGCTGAATATCTTTACAGATAGTGCTGGGGCCGTATGTGAAAGTACCAGGAACTTATCCGGACAGCAGCAATATTCGGGCTAATAATCATATAACTATCCGGACAGTTGGGCATGTAGGGGAGTGTTCTAACTAAGATGGCGGCAGCTGACTGTTCGGAGTAAGCGTGTCTTTTTCTTTATTCCTGTATGGGTAGGAAATGCAAGGGGAAAGGTGGGTCGTTGCCCTCTCAGCCCCCCCCCCCTTACCTCTACGCCGCTTGCTGTAGGACCTTTGGACGCTTTTGTGCTGCTCGCTGCCCGGGTTCCGGCTGGTACTGGGGAGGAACGCCAAGCTGCAGTATCGCTGGAGTCGGGTGACTTGGCGACTGCTTTGGCTGCATCTGTATCCCCAGCGAGACTGGCGCCGAAAGTGTTCCGGGGTCAGTCCATGCCTGAGGGGTTCCTGGAGCTGGGCTCCCCCCCGAAGTTGAGAGAAGCTGTTGGCTCAAGTGGGTCAGGAGCGGAGGGTCCGCGGAACCAGGAGAGTGCAATCTTTGGGCTGCACGACCCTCTTCCAACATCAGCGCTGGTTGGTGAGGTCTCTGCAGGGCAGGAGGTACCTGTGGCGCGACACGGTCAGACGCCGGTAGCAGAAATGGAAGCTTTGTCAACAGTTGCTGCTCCTGGATTGGCCTTTTCTCTTCAGCATCCAGAGACTTTTACCCTGGAGGCGATTTGGCAGGCAATCCTTTCTTTGGGAGAAGCGTTGGTACCTCAGATTACATCGGTGGAGCAGAAAGTGAATAACTCAGTGGCTGCTGTGGAGGAGCTGGAACAGAAAGTTGTGGCAACACAATCTGAACTGGTGGAGTCTCAGAGAAAAGTTTCAGTTTAGGAAGATCAATCTGACGCATTTAGGAAGAACGTTTCCTCTATACAAGCTAAGTTGGAACAATTGGACAATTTGTCTAGAGCTAGTAATTTAAGATTAATTTTCCTAGGCTTATAACTGTCTCCTAGAGAAATGTTTCGGCAATACTTGGTTGATGTATTGGGGGTCTCCCCTGAATTAATACCACCGTTGGTTAGGATTTATTATTTGCCTAAAGCTAAACTAGTATCTGGTATGGTTAATTCAGGGGGAGGGCCAGGGTCAAGGAAATGTTTTGAATGTTACGGATTTGCTGGAGCATTCAGAAAGCGAGATGCCAGTTCCGCCCACGTTGTTGATTACTTTTGCATTACTTTCTGATAGAGAGTGGCTCCTAAAGCTCTTCTTTAAGAAACAAAATTTGCCATTTAGAGGGTTAATGGTTCGTATCTATCCGGATTTAGCTAGGGAAACTCAGAGACGTCGCAGAGAATTTCTCCTGTTACGTCCTGGTATCCTACAGTTGGGGGGGGGGGCTTTTTTTCTTAAACATCCATGTAAATGTTTAGTGAAATATAATGCTGTTTCTTATATTTTTATGAGCCCTCTCACCTGACAGCTTTCATTAATGCTCGGCGCCTGGAGTCCTCTATCGGTGCCTCACCTGAGCTCTCATAATTTGATGGCCGGAGTTTGTTAGCTGCATTTGTTTTCTTCACGTATTTGTTTGATGATAATTAGTGTATACCTCCCCTTATATTGTTGGCTAGAGTGAGCAGATGTATTGTTTCATTTGAATTACTATGTTTGATTTTTGATATATGGATTATTCTAATTGTATCTGCTCTTTTTTTCTGCAAGAATGTTTTGTAAACTTTCTTGATTTAATTGTAAAAATCTTAGAAATAAAAAATTAAAAAAAAAAAAACTAGCCGGACAATTGGACAACTTTTAGGGCAGCAAAAATGCTGTTCTAAATTTATCTAGATAACTCTCCGGATAGCAGTGGCACTCACCGTTCTATCAAAATCTTCAATGCCACCCATAATCCAGATAGCGGCATTGGATATCTGAGTTGTTTTTAAATACCAAGGGCAGTATTTTAAAAAAAAATGCCAACTGCATGGCTTAAATATTACCCTAAAGGTATCCACAATGAATTTGCATGAGATCGGGTTTAATGCTATGGAGGTAGTGGGTACAAATCTCAAAAATATTTGTCTAGCATATCTTCAAACACCAACTGGCTGGGGACCCCAGGACAGGGATAGGAACCACTGAACTAGGCTAAAACCAGAGCTGGATCCACTAGTCTGTAGTGGTTTGGATTTATTTAGTCTCCTAAAAGAACAAGGAAGGAAAACAAATGTTAAATATGAACATAAAGTTGACATTAGCATTTCCTATTAGCAACATCTTACATATAAGAAAATGGTTGGGATTTTAGTGTTAAGTGCTGTACGGTTTAGCCTGCGTGGGATGTAGCAAGATGACTGTTCTCTATTTATCTCCAGTGAGGTAGGTTGCACATTATGCCATATGAATTTTAATGAGACTCTTAGATCCAGTACTTCACCTTACTTTCATCATCCATGTAAAGAATGCTATAGGTTTGACAGGCTTCTTCTCTTTTTTTGCCCAGCTAAATGCACTCTCGTGTCATAAATTAGGGCAGAAGAGTTTCTGCTGGTAATTAGCCGGAGCTCTTCACCTGGCAGGGTCTTGCTGTTTAGCTATTTTTAGCTTCGCCATCACACCTGGCAGCTCTTTTTATAGCTCAGATGCTGGCGCTGTTAATGATGTGCTGATGTAATTCTATTTGCTGACTGAATTCCTCCTGTGCTTTTCGTAGGATATTGAAAACCTAAAGTTCACTTTACGATGTTTTGCACTCATAGCCACGTGTGGTCAAGGAGAGTGGACAAACTCAATTCTATTAACATTTTTTAAGCATCAGACGAAAAGAAAGCTTGAATTCTCATATAACCACCTTCCATAATTCTTCGACATGGGCATAAGGTCTTTTGGGAGGTTTGACTAGGGTTGTGTAGATGGAATATTGTCATTTTATTTTTCATTTCTTTTTGCGTTGTTTCAGTTTTGTTGCATGTTTAGTGGGGTCCTGCCCTGCAGCTCTTCCAGCTGTTTCCCATGCGGACACAAATGCCAAGCCAGGTTCAGTTACATCAACAGGAGTTTATTAACTGGTTAGAGAAAACGTCCTAGTCCGTAACATTAAATTTTCTTTACAGAAAATACATCAGGTGATCGTATAGTATTTTTTCTCTTAATACACACAGCAGCACAAAAGAAACAAATCATATACAATAATACATTTCTCTCACAAAAAAAGTCCACTGCACTATTGGGCCGTTCAACCGAAAACCCAACATAAACTGATAGCAGCAATATCACTTCCAGCAGATAAAATGACACAGAAATAGCAGTGATGCAATTACCCCTGTTCTGCAAAATATACAAATAATGGATGGAAACTCTAAAATCTGACACATTCAAATCACTAAATTGAATATCATTTTTTTCTACCCCCTCTGTCCCCACTGCTGGTGTTGGGGACAGGAGCTGGGAGTCAGGGATACAGCTCTAAAATCAGGGACAAAGCCTGAAAATCGGGGACATCTGGTAACCTTCCCTAGGCAGGATGAATGAAAATAGCTCCATTCCTTGTGTCCCTTATGCTCATGGAACCAGAAAGCCAATTCACACATTTTACCTGGTCAGAAGTCAGAAAACACTTAACAACCTTTGACCCAGGCAGAATTTATTTATTTATTTATTTAATTAATTTATGTATTTATTTGTTTTTATATACCACTTTGTCTTGGAAATCAGAGCAGTTTACATGGAACTTTTGAACTACTGCGGAATGCAGTTTACAAGGAACAAGAAACACATATAACAATTGCAGTTAACAATAACAATAAGTAATGTAACTATTTACATGTTCATGTATTCTGATTACTGTACAAGAGAATGGAAAATTGAGGGGAGCATGGAGGAGATCGGGGGAAAAGAAATGCCCCAGAATGTGTGTAAACTCAAGTTGTACTTACAAACAAAATCTTATTGTGCCTTAGTAGTGAAATTTTCTTATTATAGAACAGTGCTATGGGGGAAAAGTCTACAGGTTATTCACAGAGATAAGAAGTCAGAACCTAATAAGCTGCCCCCTTTTCAGTTACACATTGGAGTGATCCAAGAAGCTTCACTCTGGACTGGAATGAAAAACAGCTGAAACTGCCCACAGAGAGGACACAGACAAACCCAAAACAAGAAAATACACATTTTAGCAGAATACATAGTAAAAACAAATATATAACCATCTCAAATATTATTTTCTTTTTTACATAGACAAATTAATTACTGTGCACTAAGAGAGGAATTTTGTAACCAACTTCCCAGTGTATACATTAGATATGCGCATGAATCACACCAATGTTTATGTATTTATTTATTCGCATTTCTTAACCACTCATCCAAAAAACAGCTCTGTGAGGTGAACAGCTAATACAAATACAAGGGGGGGGGGTCATTTTGGAAGCCCTATACATGCTTTTGAAGAGTAATCAGTTATAGAACCTTTGTCCTTTGCAACCATCAGTGAGGCAACATCAGCCTCCTTGCCTTCATCACCCAGAGGGAGGGCAGGCCTCATGTCTCACATTTTTACCCCCACCCTCTGTGCCTTTCTCCATGGGGCTTCCTTGGTTTTTGTCCCAGTATATGATGATGTAATACGCCATTTGGAAGCCCTCCACTTCCCTGCTGGTGTTCAGGAAAGGGCTACAGCTTCTCCTCACGTCTACTAAGGATGATATAGTGTCTGCTACTCTGGATCAGCTAAGGTAGTTGGTCACAATGGTGGGGGAAGTCAGGGAAATGGAACTATTCATGGTGAGGATGCTCTCTGCTTAGGAATAGTCACTGGATCTGATTTCTCTGATGGCAATGGTTCTTTTCTTCTCTATGCCCTAGTCCCCTGAATTCCACCTTTATTTCTTTGGGCTTCTCTTCCTCTTCTCCCTGTGGGTTCTTTATGTTCTCCCCTTTTTTTATCACCTTATAGGATGATGACTTATTGTACCATGATTACTGGAGCCAGCCAACCCCAGCCCAACCATAGACCTTTAATAGCGCTGAGATAGATTGTGGCTATGATATGCAAGGAAGGGCTAGTAATAACTTACAGTGTACCATTACAGCTGTATCTGTGGCTTTGTTTTTTTAAGAATCCCAAGAATGAGGAACCACCAAATGGGTTCAATAAGCATATTAGATTCACCAGTTCCACCATTATTACCCCTGTTGGATTCTCTATTCCAGGGTATAAAGGTGCATCTATATAATGTTGCCAAATCCTTTTATTATCTCCTGCAATATTAACACAGGATCATTCTGAGGCATGAATAGTGGGGATGGACATCCCATTGGGACGTCCATCTCTGCTTTTCGTGCCTCTGCCCGGTTCCATTTATCTTCCCCAGGTCTTGTATAGGGAAGGTAGACAGGGGCAGGAAAGGGGAGAATCGGGGATAGTGTTAGGGCAGGCAGTGGACAGTCGTTGGCCCCAGATATACAGGGCCGATTCTAATGTCAGCCCTGTATGTCCAAGGCCGGCGACTTGCACGGGGAACTTATTCCACATCGGAGGTGAAATAAGTTCCCCTATTCGGTGGGGGATGGCAGGCCCGGGGCATGGATGGGGTGGGGGAGGGGCCGAGGACATTCCCTGCAGCCTGAGCCTGGCAGGAGGTCAGATTGGGGGTTGGGCTGCAGGGAATTTGCTTATTTGCTTCTGGAGCCAGCGGCCAGGGATCGCGGCTCTTCAATGGACACCGTGGTGCCGTGACTCCATTGAAGAGAGCTGACTGAGTTAGCTGGGGAAGGCCTGTTCGTGCAGGTTGGACTGAATCAGGGTTCCGACCTGCACACACAGGTCTGTTCGCAATTCTGATCCCACAGGGATCGATGTGCCCCACAGGATCAGAATTGCAACTCCCTCCGTGCGTCTAGTTCCGGACGGACGCACAGAGGACCCGGATGTGTGGGATGGAATCGGGACCATAGTGAATACTTAGCAACCCAAACATAAGACAGAAGAATTAATTAAAATAAAAACTTAATAGTAAAGAATGCCAGTTTACATTAGACAACAGTTCTTGTTGGGTGATATTTTCCAAGGATAAATAGCCACATTTTACCCTTTTTGAAAAGATAAACTTGTTCCATATTATATAGAATTTAACAATTTATCATTTCATTTACAAGCTATTTCATGGCAGATCCAATATATTTTCTTTGATTTATTTTATTTTTTTAAATTCTTCCATATGCTATCGCACAAGGAAAATATTACACTGCTTTGACTTATTATGTGTGATTCCTCATTCTAATGTTAATATTTTCTGACCTTTCATTTTTGTTATTTATTATTGTTATTATTATTAGTGATTCTTCATTCCAATCTTAATATTTTTTTCTCAAATCAAGAGAGGAAAATATGTTGTGTGATATGATCAATTATTAATTTTACTGGATTGGAGAAACCTGACAGCTGACGCAAACACTGAGAAGCAAGTATTGTGACACTCTTCCACCTAATCCAATCAAGACCAGTTTCAGTCTTCTGCTGATTAAATGGAATATACAACTTCTTCAAATACACAATGGATTGATTCAATGGAATACACAGCTGACGTATTCATCTGCTGATTAAAGGAAATGCAGAATTTCTGACTGATTCACCAGAATACCTGATCAAAAGCCAAAGACCAGTCTCCTACCACCAATTACTGCTAACCATCTTATTCCTATCCTACAGATAGAACAATGAAGGTCACGAAGAGGTCATCATATTGTATCCCTGTATTTCTATAGGATATAAAATAGGGGGTGTGTTTACTAAAAAGCATTAGGTTTTAGCAACTAATGCGGCAAAAAATTGCAGATAACCTATGGCTTTTGCAGCTAATGCCATGCTATCTGTTGGGAGCATACACAGCATTTCCCCACCAGATAACACCCTGAAAATGCAGAGTACGTGATTAGACAGCTTTGGGATGTTCCTGAAAGACATGATCTAAGGATAAGGCAACTGGTTCAGATCTTACTCGGAGCTTAGGCAGCCTTTTATTTACATAGCTTTCTAGTCCTCGCCCTGTATCTAGTAGAGATGAGGCATGCCCCCAGAAATCAGTATCACAAAATTGTTATCTCCAAGTTATAATGCCCTGTTCAATGTAATTTCAGTTTGTTCAATGTAAACCGCCTTGATATCATGAAAGGCGGTATATAAGAAATGTTAAATAAATAAAATAAAATAAATAGATCTGCTAGCCATGTCCGAAGGTGCTAGAAACAAGGCATTACCCTATAAGTTGACGCAAGGATCAACCAACTGATCATTATTGGTAACTGGTGCAACTCATGGCTCCACATCTAAAATATGAAGGCATATTGGGACCCCGGTTACTATTATTCTACCCTTTTCAATACTTCTCTGCCTATGCAAGGAACAGGCACACATTGCCTGAGATCACAATTCCCTTTATAACCTAACATTAATGGAGCCCTATTTCTTTACATTGACTATACAAGGGTGCAGCTTTGCTAATGGTGTTTTTATTTAGAATAGCAAGGCCGTGGTGCCTTGTGCTGGCGGCCGGCACTAACCGGGGGGGCGGCGTCGCTCTCTGCCCGGGTGTCGGCATCACAGCTCCCGAAAGGGAGAAGGCAGGTCTCGGGAGTCCGGGATGTCATTGGCTCCCGAGTGAATTGGCAGCTCGGGAGCCAATGAGTCTGGAGGTGCGTGGGGGGGATTAATTTCAAGCGAGGACGCGGCGTGGCTCCGGGTTCTATTTGTCAAGACGTTGGAGGAGCCGGACGGAGAGCAGAGCGGTCGTCGCAGCGGTGTTGGGGCCTAGAAAAAGAAGTGGGAGCAGAGGATGAACAGTCGGGAGCGGAGGACGAGGATTTCCTTTGCTGTGACACAGATCAGGTCGGGTCTGCGGGGATAGGCGGGGAGCGGAGGACGAGTGCTTTGGAGCTGAGAACGTGGTTGCTAGGGGAGTGAAGGTCAAAGGCTCAGGAGAGCGGGGCCCGCGGGGGGAGCTTATGAAAAATAATTTGCTGTTCTTTCAGTGGTGGCGGAGGGTTAATGATAAATACTAAACCAAATATAATTATACAACTAAATAAGATTGTAGTGTATCAGGGATGCCGCCCAGCAGGGAGAAAAAGGGGGGCCCGGCAAGGGGGAGGGGTCCTGGCCGGGGGAGAAGGATGGAGGTGGTTCCAGGTGGGGTAGCTCTTGCGGGGTCTGAGGCTCGAGGTGGGCAGGAGGTCAGTGTCTCGCAGGGAAATGTGGGGCGGGGAGGTATTAGGTTGGGCAGTGGGCCGGCCCAGGCACAGAGCTGGGCAGCTGACGCTGTACAAGGGGGTGAGTTCGTCGGGGAAACACATGTGCGTTGGGGTGGGCGGGGCAATAGGGGTGGGCGAGTTCTTAGGGAGGTTTTGGTGCAAGGAGCAGGGCAGGGGTCCATTGGAAGCCTGGGTGGGGGGCTCTGTCCTACTGATGGGGGTGTAACAATGACAGGGGGAGGGGGGATGGAAAGGGGGGATTGGGGGGGGTCAGCAGGTTTTGTAGGGTGGCAAGGGCACACGGCAGGTGTTTCCGCTCCAGCCTGGGAGCATTGGCAGGGGGGGGGAGGTCAGGGCTCCTCACGGGCAGAGTGGCTAGGGGTTTGGCAGCCACCTTGGGGTGCGGCTGGTGTCTCTTCGCCTTTTCTGTTTTTTTCTCCACAGGTACCACCAGCTTGGCAGTATGCAGGGAGTCCATGGTGGAACTCTACGCGATTGCGTGACAGTGTGAATCCGAACCTGGCCGGTCAAAGCATGGCAGGAGGACCGTCGGGCGAGACGGTGGCAGCGGTCCAGGCGGTACCAGTGCGTCAGGAAGATAGTACAGCTCCAGAATCATCTGGGGATGCTGCCGGTGAGTTTGCAGTGGACCTGGGGGCAGCGGGAAGGGATGGGGCGACGGCAGTTGATAAGGGCCGTAAGAAAAAGAGTCGGAAGCGGAAGCATTCGAGCCATCACCGGAGGAGATCGGAGTCCTCTTCAACTTCAACTTCGGATTCGTCGTCCGGTTCGACTTCCGACGAGAGAAGCCGTGGTAAAGACGATGGGGGGATGACAGGCAGACGTGACGCAGAGGGGGCAACTCCGACGGTAGCGACTTTCTCTGAGTTATGGGAGAGTGTGCCTAGGAAATTACGTCGGAAAGTCCAGAAGCGGCGGTATATCGATATTTTCCGCTTACTAGAAGGACGAAACGGTCGGGAGACAGTCGGAGGAAGAGGAAGGAGGACGAGAAGGCTGGTAGGGTGCGGAGAGTGGCCCGGAATGTAGTAAATTGGACGCGTGCATTTCTACGGCTGGCTAGTGTATGGGGGCATGCGCACCCAGAGCAATACGGCATGCTTTTAGCATATGCGGACTCTATTTTGGAGGCATCTCAGACGCATGACGGTTGGGCTTGGCTCAACTACGACGAGAAGTTCCGGGATAAGATGGAAGAAAACCAGATGCTTTCTTGGGGGACGCAAGATATAAATTTATGGTTGACTCAGATGGCGGTCAGACCTGGCGGGGGGGGGGGGGAATGAGCGGGCAAAAAGGAGGAGTGGTTAATGCAATAGGGTTGGGGAGGCCCTTTCGGTCGGGCGTGCCCCAGGCGGTTCAGAGACCTGCGGGGGGGGGGGGGGGGGAAGTGGAGATATCTGTTGGCAATTCAACAAGTCTTCATGTCCCTTTCCGGACTGTAAATTCCGGCACGATTGCTCTGTCTGTGGCGGAGGACATTCCGCCCTCAAATGTGTTAAAAAAGGTGCAGCGGGAGTGGTTGCACCCCCCTCCAAGCAATAGTAACCTACAGAGTTTGGCTCCGACTCCTATTCGGATCCAGGTTATGCGCCCGTGGTTGCAGAGGTATCCCAAGAGGAAGGATAGATTAATATTGGAAGGGGGTTTTCAATGGGGGTTCCAGATCCCGGTGGTTGGAAGGGTCGCCGCCAGTATGGCTAGGAATTCGCATATGGTTAAGCAGTTTGCCCATATTGTGCGGGTTAAGTTAGCTGGGGAGATTGAGTTGGGGCGGGTGGCGGGCCCCTTCGCGGCACCACCTTTTGATGATTTTGTGGTGTCCCCTTTGGGAATCATACCGAAGAAGGAGCCGGGTAAGTATCATTTAATTCATAATTTGTCTTTCCCTATGGGTTCTTCGGTTAATGACCACATCCCCAGAGAGTTGTGTGCGGTGCGCTATGCATCTTTTGATGAGGCTGTGGATCTGGTAAGGACAAGCGGCTCGGGATGCTTGATGGCAAAAGCGGATATCGAATCGGCCTTCCGTTTGTTGCCTGTTCATCCGTCGGCTTTTCGTTTATTGGGATTCTGCTTTGAAGGGAATTGTTACTTTGACAAGTGCATGCCCATGGGCTGTGCGATATCTTGTGCTTATTTTGAACGCTTTATTTCTTTCCTGCAATGGGCTATGGTGGAGAAAAATGGCAGTCGGAATGTGGTGCACTACTTGGACGATTTCCTGTTTGTTGGAGGGGCGCAGTTGGGACAGTTCCAGGATTTGTTAAGAGACTTTATGCAGTTGGCACAGGAATAGGGGGTGCCCTTGGCGGTCGCGAAGACAGAGGGTCCGACGACTTGTCTAACGTTTTTGGGAGTGGAGCTCGATTCAGAATTAATGATTACTCGGTTGCTGGCTGACAAAGTGGCGCGGTTGCGAGTTTTGGTGGGGAACACGATGGCTTCCGCGAAGTTGACGTTGCAGGAGATGCAGGCCCTTATAGGTTCCCTGAACTTTGCATGCAGGGTGATTCCTATGGGTAGGGTGTTTTTGCGGCGGCTCTCATCGGCTACTGCTGGGGTTGTTAAACCTCACCACCGGATCAGGGTGTCGCGGAGCATGCGTGCTGATTTGGGCGTATGGGATGAGTTTCTGGGCGATTTCAACGGAATTACTGTCCTGAGGGATAAAGAGATATCCAGTGAAGAGTTGCAATTATATACTGATGCGGCTGGGGGAGTGGGTCTGGGGATCTACTTCGGTGGCTCATGGTGTGCGGCGCAGTGGCCGCAGTCCTGGCGGGATAGCGGCCACTGCGCCGCTATCCCGCCAGGACTGGGATAACTATTTTACAGGGAACGCACTGTTCCCTGTAAAATAGTTATCTCCAAGTTATAATGCCCCGTTCAATGTAATTTCAGTTTGTTCAATGTAAACTGCCTTGATATCATGAAAAGCGGTATATAAGAAATGTTAAATAAATAAATAAATAAATAGCGGACTCACTAGCAATATCACCTTTTTGGAGCTGTTTCCGATACTAGTGGTGCTAGCGTTGTGGCCGGACAGACTGCGTAATCGCAGGGTGGTCTGGTGCTGCGACAACGAGGCGGTTGTCAGTGTAGTGAACAATTATACCACAAAGTGCAAAAGTGTGGCGGATTTAATGCGGCAGGTTGTTTTAGCCTGCTTGCGTTTGAATGTGGTGATTAAGGCTCGCCATATTCATGGGGTTACTAACTTGATTGCGGATGCGCTTTCCCGTTTCAAGTGGGAGTGGTTTCGGACTTTGGCACCGGAAGCAGAGGAGGAAGGTGCTTCGGTCCCGCAGCACTTATGGCAGATTGGCCTCTGCACATGACAAACTTGTTGAAGAATTCAGTGTCGGCAACGACATGGACAGCGTACCAGAGGGGCTGCAGCAGTGTGGTGACTTTCCTGGTGGAGCAGGGATGGCGGCAGGGCCCAGCATCGGACTTGCTTCTCGGTCAGTATGTTTCGGTGGTGAAAGTTGCGGGATTGTCACGTTCGATGGTGCGGAAGAATTTGGCGGGATTTGCCTTTTTCATGAAGGCGGTAGGATGTGGGGTTGCTGGAGGGGGGTTTTTGACGCGTAGGCTTTTTCAGGGATGGGAGCAGTCCGTCCCGTCGCCCGGGGATGGCCGGCTGCCTATAACGCATGGCCTGCTGGAACGCTTGTGTTTAGCTTTGCCTCACGTAGTATCATCCCCTTACGAGGGCACGCTTTTTCGGGCGGTGTTTTCGGTTGCCTTTTTTGGTGCATTTCGGGTGGGGGAATTAGTAGCGGAGTCGGGGCGTCTCTCCCGGGGTGGAGGTTTGCAGGTTCACCACGTTCATGTTGGAGAGGGCAAGCTTCGCATCCACGTGGCGCGGTCCAAGACGGATCAGGCGGGGAAAGGAGAGTGGGTGGTCTTGTGTGCGGTGAGTGCCAATCCTAAGTGCCCGGTTAAGTTGATAAATGCTTATATGCGTGTGAGGCCAGGTGGTCCGGGGAATCTCTTTTTGCATGAGGATGCGCGAGTTCTTACGTGTTTTCAGTTTATGGCGGTATTGCGGATGGCTCTGCGGCACTTAGGGGAGGATCCGGGACGGTTTGCTCCGCATTCATTCAGGATAGGGGCTGCTACCAGTGCTGCCGTGGAAGGTCTAACAGAACGTGATATTCGGCGGATCGGGAGATGGCGGTCGCAGGCGTTCCAAGGCTACATGCGATTGTAGGGGTGGTGGGGGTGTTTAACTGTCTCAATTTTGTTTTGCAGCAGCGGTACAAGGCGTATGTTGCTGTTGGGTGATGGGCCACTCCTTTGTTTACTGGGCTGGTCGGTGAGCAGCAACAAGGCCCGTTGGCCTGAATATTGGACTGGATGCATCGGAGGTGGCCGTCTCATGGCTGGGCGAGTGCGGTCTGCAGTGGATGCAGCTCTTGCCTTTGCTTCGGCACTCCGTGCGTGTCAGAGGGGCACAGGAGATCTTGTTGATTCACCTCGGAGGAAACGACTTGATGTCTTGGACTTCTAGACAGTTAATTCGAGCCGCCCAAAAGGACTTGGGTGTGGTCTTGGCCATGTTGCCTAGTGCAATTCTTGTATGGTCCGACATTATTCCAAGGCCTGCTTGCAAGGGTCAACGGCGGTGGTCCAGAGGGCTAACGAAAATTAATCGGCAAATTGGCCGATGGGTGCAGGAACAAGGGGGGGTCAAAGTGTTGCACACCTGGGTGGATGTCGAATGTGCAGGCCTGTTTAGGGCGGATGGGGTACATCTTTCCCCGGTTGGGATGGATTTGCTCCTTAATGACTGGCAGGAGGCCTTGGAAGTCATCATAATGGGGAGGAGGGCTGGTCGCAGCTTGCTCTATGGGGGGGGGGAGCGGCTCAGGTCGTGGGAGGCCTAAGCCGGTGGTGGGATCCCGGAGGTTTCCGGGGTCTGGAGCCGGATACAAGCATTAGGGCAGGGGTGGGGTACCCCCGACCCGGACAATCCCTCAGGTTTTTGCTAATAATATGGCGAAGCCAGATGAGGGAGGGCGAGGTGATTTAGTCGGGGTCTGGACCCGGCAAAGCGGAAGCGGCGTCACCTTGCTAATAACATGGCTGGTGAGGGCTTGCACCGCTGGGGGTGGGGGTGGGGGCAAGTTAATGTGTTGGATTTTAGTTGCTCATTGTTGGAAGTTTAATAAAGCTGCGACTAGTTTGAGTCCCAAAAAGGGTGTTTGTGTCTTTTATGAGAAGGTTCAGTTCAGGGGTCAAGAGTTGGAGGAGGGGAAGGGGAGAGGGGGAGTATGGGCGGGAGTCGACGTGTCCGCCATACCCGGTTATAGCAAGGCCGCGGTGCCTTGTGCTGGCGGCCGGCACTAACCGGGGGGGGGGGGGGCGGCATCGCTCTCTGCCCAGGTGTCGGCATCACAGCTCCCGAAAGGGAGAAGGCGGGTCTCAGGAGTCCGGGATGTCATTGGCTCCTGAGTGAATTGGCAGCTCGGGAGCCAATGAGTCTGGAGGTGCGTGAGGGGGATTAATTTCAAGCGGGGACGCGGCGTGGCTCCAGGTTCTGTTTGTCAAGACGTTGGAGGAGCCGGACGCCCGCCCGCCCACCCTGGCTGGGTTGATGTGCAGTTGGGGGGGGTGTTGCAGCTGGAGGGGGTGGCAGGATCCCAGGGGTTTCCGGGGTCCGGAGCCGGATACAAGCATTAGGGCAGGGGTGGGGTACCCCCAACCCGGACAATCCCTCAGGTTTTTGCTAATAATATGGCAAAGCCGGATGAGGGAGGGCGAGGCGATTTAGTCGGGGTCTGGACCCGGCAAAGCGGAAGCGGCGTCACCTTGCTAATAACATGGCTGGTGAGGGCTTGCACTGCTGGGGGTGGGGGCAAGTTAATGTGTTGGATTTTAGTTGCTCATTGTTGGAAGTTTAATAAAGCTGCGACCAGTTTGAGTCCCAAAAAGGGTGTTTGTGTCTTTTATGAGAAGGTTCAGTTCAGGGGTCGAGAGTTGGAGGAGAGGAGGGGGAGGGGGGAAGTACGGGCGGGAGTCGACGTGTCCGCCGTACCCGGTTATTACAAAGAGACAATTCAGCACTCATTGGTTACAAGTTTATATAAATCAAGTTTTTGTTAAGTTGAGTGAGTTACTTGTACGCTGCTTTGACTCCCATATAAAGCGGAATAAAAGAATTACTAAATAAATAAATATAGTGCTAAGCAAGGCTTTTGACTGTGTAAACCATGAGAAACTCTGGGCCACGTTAAGAAGCATGGGTATACCAGAACACCTGATCGTTCTCTTGCGCAATCTGTACATTGATCAAGAAGCAACAGTTCGAACGGAACAAGGAGAAACAGAATGGTTTAAAATAAGCAAAGGTGTAAGACAAGGCTGCATACTTTCCCCCTACCTGTTTAATTTATATGCAGAACAAATCATCAGAGAAGCAGGACTGTATGAAGACCACAGAGGTGTGAAGATTGGTGGAAGACTCATCAACAACCTTCGCTATGCTGATGATACCACATTACTGGCTGAAAGTGAAGATGATCTGAAACATTTGCTTCTCACAATCAAAGAACATAGTCTCAAAATGGGCCTGCACCTTAATGTAAAGAAGACAAAGATCATGACAACTGGCATAATCAACAGGTTCATCGTTGAAGGAGAAGAAATTGAAATCGTGAACAACTTTAACCTACTTGGATCAACTATCAATAAAGAAGCAACAAGCAGTCAAGAGATCAGACGACGCATTGCTCTTGGCAGAATGGCTATGAAAGACCTAGATAAGATTCTCAAGAGCAGAGATGTCTCTCTCCATACAAAGATTCGACTTGTTCAAGCCATGGTATTTTCAATAACATCATATGGATGTGAAAGCTGGACAGTGAAAAAGACAGACAGAAAGAAAATTGATGCCTTTGAATTATGGTGCTGGCGGCGAATACTGTGTATACCATGGACTGCCCGAAGAACAAACCAGTCGGTACTAGAGGAGATCAAACCTAAGCTTTCTTTAGAAGCTCAGATGACAAGACTTCGACTTTCATACTTCGGACACATCATGCGAAGAGAGAGATCATTAGAGAAAGACATCATGCTTGGCAAGATAGAAGGTCAACGCAAAAGAGGAAGGCCAGCAATGAGATGGATCGCTACAATAACAGCAGCTACGGGTACCAGTCTGTCAACAATGAGCCGCCTGACTGTAGACCGAACACAATTTAGGATAGCTATCCAGAGGGTCGCCATGAGTCGACTCCGACTCGACGGCACTTAACAACAACAACAAACCATAGGATTCTGCAATGTCAGTGTTCTCTGTTATGGCAGCCAAAGTACTTGACTCATTTCAAAGAGCACTGAAACATTCCCTCTTCAACAAGCCCCTACAGATCCTATGAACAAGAGAAGAGGACCAGATGATAAACAAGCAATGCATGATACACTGTGAGAATAGTGAGAAGAGACCAGACTGAGCCTTCCCTACCACCTCTGCCCAATAACCACCCAAACAAGACAAGAGCAACAACTGTGGTTTGGAGTGCAGAGAATGAGGACTAAATACCATGAGTTGCTGCTGCTCTATCCTGTGTTTGACCCCAGTCCATATATTCAGATGTAGTCTTCATTTGGTAACACAATGGCAGACGGAATTCAGATCTACCAGACCCTGTTGAAATGCTGATGCAAAAGTATACATGAGTAGGTAAAGGTGCAGAAGTGCTGGTAAGGCAAGATAGCTTGAAAGAGATAGATACACAGGAAGCCACTGTGAAATGGATAACATAAAGGAGATAGCTTTGAAAGCTAGCAGTAATTTTGTAGTAGTCATGGCAACTATGGAATGCTTTGGTCCAATGCCTTCTGAGGAGTGACATGTATTAGACAGTGTAGTCCATGGGGAGATAAGGAAGAGCTGAAACATTGTGAGTAGGCCTGAGTGAATAGAGATGATAGCATGAATATGAGGAAAACCTTCATTGCTGTGCAACCTTCTGCTGTGTATGTTGAGACAGTGGTAGATGTATCTATTTCCTATTCCATTTGTAACCTGTACCTTCTCCAGCTAGGCCTACTTCTTCAGGTACTCTCAGGGGCGGCCCAAGGGGGGTGCAGGGCCATGTGCAGAGACTCGGTGCGGGGCCTCATTTGCATAAGGGGCCTCATTTGCATAAATATTTGCATAATGTTACCATATACTAACTTTTAGTAAACATGCCTCTTAATGAGTGTATGGATAAAGAAAGACTAAAAGATTTCTACATTACTATAATCCAGTGCCAACCACCAGATACATTAGGAACTACTACAAACACTGCCCATTTAGAACCCATACCCAATACACCCCTGGATATCAACCCAATGTAAACTAGAAAAACATGATTCCCCTATACTACATCACCAACCCAAACAACTACAAATGTTACCCTGGACTCCACAACCAACTGCTATCCCCACACTTAAGTATCAAATTTTTTGTCGGATCGTTCACCGTGAGACAAAACTTTTCATCTCCTGAAGTGAACCCTCCTTTTTACTCAAAATTGAAAACGGCTGTTTCTCAGCCAAGCCGACCAAATCAGCACTTTGCTGTCGTCAGCACAAACCTTTTAGTTAAAACTTCAAAAAGAGTCTGTTGGCTCCCAAATGGTCCTCGGGCTACAAAAACCCAAATTCACAGCTCCAAAAGTCCCCCTTAAAACGTAAAGATATTTTAGAGGACTTAGCTGTTACGGAACGGGTCCCCTTCACTCTGTCCGTGATAGTCTCCAAAATTCACTCCTCTTGCCGCCAAGAATTAAGGGCTCATGAGTTAACCGACAAGTGAACAACACCGCTCCACCACTCCACACAACGAGCTTCAAGCGCGACACCAAAGGTGTTTCAAGCCGTCTGTTCTTCCATCTTCCACAGCTCTTCGTCAGGCAGTATGAACCCCGTAAGAATCACACCGCTTAAATCAGGTGATACAATGACGTCAGAGTTCAAAGGTCCACAGCTCAACAACTTTATTGAGCTCCTAAATGCAACCCCCACCAGTCAATGTCAGCATTCATCCCATTCGGTGCCATCGATTGGAGACGAAAAATCCACTGCTGTTCTTTAAAATGCAAACGGGCCAATCGATCACCCCCCTGCAATCCTGGGGCTACCACCTCTAAAACCCTCCATCTGAGATCGTTAAAGTAATGATTCACTTGTTGGCAATGTGAAACTCCTGGAGCCCCTTCTTGTCGCTTATCAATGCGTGATCTATGTTCTAATAAACGTTTGCGAACCGGTCTGATAGTGCAGCCCACATACTTGGTGTGCCCTTGTGGTCTCAAGTATGTGGGCCGCACTATCAGACCGGTTCGCAAACGTTTATTAGAACATAGATCACGCATTGATAAGCGACAAGAAGGGGCTCCAGGAGTTTCACATTGCCAACAAGTGAATCATTACTTTAACGATCTCAGATGGAGGGTTTTAGAGGTGGTAGCCCCAGGATTGCGGGGGGGTGATCGATTGGCCCGTTTGCATTTTAAAGAACAGCAGTGGATTTTTCGTCTCCAATCGATGGCACCGAATGGGTTGAATGCTGACATTGACTGGTGGGGGTTGCATTTAGGAGCTCAATAAAGTTGTTGAGCTGTGGACCTTTGAACTCTGACATCATTGTATCACTTGATTTAAGCGGTGTGATTCTTGCGGGGTTCATACTGCCTGACGAAGAGCTGTGGAAGATGGAAGAGCAGACGGCTTGAAACACCTTTGGTGTCGCGCTTGAACCTCGTTGTGTGGAGTGGTGGAGCGGTGTTGTTCACTTGTCGGTTAACTCATGAGCCCTTAATTCTTGGTGGCAAGAGGAGTGAATTTTGGAGACTATCACGGACAGAGTGAAGGGGACCCGTTCCGTAACAGCTAAGTCCTCTAAAATATCTTTACGTTTTAAGGGGGACTTTTGGAGCTGTGAATTTGGGTTTTTGTAGCTCGAGGACCATTTGGGAGCCAACAGACTCTTTTTGAAGTTTTAACTAAAAGGTTTGTGCTGACGACAGCAAAGTGCTGATTTGGTCGGCTTGGCTGAGAAACAGCCGTTTTCAATTTTGAGTAAAAAGGAGGGTTCACTTCAGGAGATGAAAAGTTTTGTCTCACGGTGAACGATCCGACAAAAAATTTGATACTTAAGTGTGGGGATAGCAGTTGGTTGTGGAGTCCAGGGTAACATTTGTAGTTGTTTGGGTTGGTGATATAGTATAGGGGAATCATGTTTTTCTAGTTTACATTTAGAACCCATAGCAAACCTGCCGTATCCTAACAGCACTACCAGGACTCACAAAGCACCATACCCTACCTATCAAAAGGAAACATGCAAATATTAAACCAATACATTTCAGAGAACAACAATACATGACCTACTGGGGAAAGAGAACAAGTGGCAATGTCAAATAGGAATTACATAAACAGAATACCTCAGCTCAGTTACACATGCAGAACATAGACCATCACCAAACAAGGAATCACAATTTAGAAACAGGAAGACAATAATTAAACTGGGAATCCCAAAAGCCAAACTTGGAATGTACAACACTGTAGAAATAAAACTATACATTAATTTGCTCTTGTACTAAACAAAGCACAGACGTTAATGATGCACATTTACCAGAGCTGACATATTCCAATTAATAAATTCAAAATAAAGAGATTTTTCTACCTTTTGTGCATTTTTTTTCAGCTGCAATTGCTCCAGCCACTTTCTTCTGGTTTCTTCGTGTCTTCTGCTAACTCTCCATCGTCTGCTGTCCATTTGTCCTTTCTTCTCTCTTCTAGTTTTTTTTCCATTCTCTCTCTCTACATCTGCTTTAACATACTAATCTTTCTCCTTTTGCTCTTTCCTCATTCCTATTTCATCCACTCAAATTTTACCCCTCCATCCTCAATCCCCACTTACTCTCCCAATACCCGGCCAATTGTAGATTTTTTATCCCTCCCACACAAAATATTTTTACACTCTCCATTTTACTCTCCCAGCCCCATCCCATTCTAATCCTCCCCCAACATCAGCTCCCTTCTAGTTCCAGCCTCACCCAGCATCCATTCCCTTCTAGTCCCTGCATCAGCCCATTTCCTGTCCTAGCAACCCCCCAACCCAATACCAGTCCTAGCCCCCCCATCAACCCACTTCCAGTCCTAACCCCCATCACCCCATTTTCAGTTTAAGCCCCCCCCCATATAACCCATTACCAGTCCTACCCCCCCATCAGCCCACTTCCAGTCCTAACCCCCATCAACCCATTTCCAGTCAGCCCCCCATAGCCCATTGCCAGTCCTATCCCCCCCATCAGCCCACAGCCCATTACCAGTCCTAACCCCATCAGCCCACTTCAAGTCCTAACCCCTCCCCATCAGCCCATTTCCTGTCCTAGCCCCCCCATAGCCCATTATCAGTCCTAACCCCCCATAGCCCATTACCAGACAGCCCCCATCAGCCAACAGCCCATTACCAGTCTTAATCCCCCCCATAGCCTATTACCAGTTCTAACCCCCCCAACAGCCCACAGCCCATTACCAGTCCTAACCCCATCAGCCCACCTCAAGTCCTAACCCCTCCCCATCAGCCCATTTCCTGTGCTAGCCCCCCCCCCATAGCCCATTATCAGTCCTAACCCCCCCATAGCCCATTACCAGTCCTAACCCCCCATCAGCCCACAGCCCATTACCAGTCCTAACCCCATCAGCCCACCTCCAGTCTTAACACCCCCATCAGCCCATTTCCAGTCCTAGGCCCCCATAGCCCATTACCAGTCCTAACCCCACCCAACAGCCCACCTCAAGTCCTAACCCCTCCCCATCAGCCCATTTCCTGTCCTAGCCCCCCATAGCCCATTACCAGTCCTAACCCCCCCAACAGCCCACAGCCCATTACCAGTCCTAACCCCATCAGCCCACCTCCAGTCTTAATCCCCCCAGCCCATTTCCAGTCCTAGCAACCCCCCCAGCCCATTTCCAGTCCTAGCAACCCCCCCAACCCATTACCAGTCCTAGCCCCCCATAGCCCACTCCCAGTCCTAATCCCAACAGCCCATTTCCAGTCCTAATCCCCATCACCCAATTTTCAGTTTAAGCCCCCCCATACCCCATTACCAGTCCTAACCTCCCCATCAGACCACTCCCAGTCCTAATCCCACCAGCCCATTTCCAGTCCTAATCCCCCATCACCCAATTTTTAGTTTAAGCCCCCCCATAGCCCATTACCAGTCCTAACCCCCCATCAACCCACTTCCAGTCCTAATCCCATCAGCCCATATACAGACTTAGCTCCCCCATAGCCCATCACCACTCCTAAACCCCCCCAGCCCCAGCCCCCCATAGCCCATCACCACTCCTAACCCCCCCCCAGCCCAGCCCAGCCCAGCCTAGCCTAGGGAAATTTTTTTTTTAAAAAGCTGTCTGCTGCCGCTGCCGGGGCCGCCGCGGCAGAATCGCGTGTGCCGCGGCCCCCCCCCTCCCTGCCCAGCAGAGCCTGCCCTCCCCTGTGTCACCTCTCTCTTTGCAGCTGCAGTCACACGCGCCGGCTTTCAGAGTGCAAAGGAACTAGTTTCCCTTTCGCGGCTCTGTTAAGCCCGCAGGGGCTGATGGGAACTTCCCATCAGCCCCCGCGGGCTTAACAGAGCAGCGAGGGAGAAACTCTCCCCTCGCGCTCTGAAAGCCGGCGCGTGTGACTGCAGCTGTAAAGAGAGAGGTGATACAGGGGAGGGCAGGCTCTGCTGGGCAGGGGGGGCCCCGCGGCACACTCGATTCTGCCACGGCGGCCCCGGCAGCGGCAGCAGACAGCTTTTTAAAAAATTTTTATTTTACTTTTAGATCAGAATGTTTTTTGCGCGGGGCCCCCTGAAACGCAGGGCCCTGTGCAAAAAACATTCTCGCTCAATGGACGGGCCGGCCCTGGGTACTCTGTCTAGAGAGGGAAGGAGAGAACGAGATTGTTTTCAATCAAAAGATATCTTTTAGATCATGTAGCTGGCCATCTTCTCATCATTCTTATGCACTCTAGCCCCCTGTTGGTATGTGGCTTGGCTTTCCTTAGTAGCATATTTGGCTTCTGTTGCCCTCAGTGCTCGCCTTTCTGTAAGGTTATACTGCGACTCCTGAATGCACCGCTTTATAGGCTTTCACCTCTTTGGGGTATGCGGCTCATCAATTAGAGCTTTCTATAAGCATGCCAAGGCCCGGCTCTGCCCTCCAGGTCTCTCCTCTAGCCCTGAATGGGAAACATTTCTGATGCCAGCCCTCCGTGAGCTAGATGAGAAGGAGGGTGTCAGCATGCCCAAACCTGGGATTTCAGGCCCTAGATGTCATGTTACCAATGTTCCTGCACACTCATATCAGTGTGCACATCACATAGAAATATACATGCACAAGCCTATCTGCATATTGCCGGCACATTCACATCTAAAACGTGAATAAGGCTTATAAAATAAATACCTTAATGCATTAATGCACATTGGGGGTCTTTTGCTAAAGGGCACTAAGGTGTTGCATCTAATGTGCCAATAGCTCCAAAACCATGGCACATTGGGCGCAACATGACTGCGTTAACTGCTGGAGATGTGAACAGCATTTTTCCAGCAGTTACTATGGAGCCTTGTCCCCTAATGTGCCCCAGATTCGCATGGGTGCCCTTAACTCCACTTATTGAGATGGCAATAGGTGAACCTGTGCTAATCATTCAGGATGCAGTTATCATGTGGTGTGTACCCCAAGTTAACAGCGCAGAGAGCATCATGCCCGCTCTCTGCCTCTAACCCACATGCTTAGATTAGCGCAGGAATTGGCCTGTGCTGTCATGGCCCCACGCTAGCTGGCGATGCATGTCCAAGGCGTGCTATTAGTGCACGCCAGACATGCCCTGCCAGCTAGTGCCTTTTAGTAATGGACCTCCATTATTTCATGTTAGTACACACTAAAACATGTGAAGGCACATTTTAGATAAGATGTGGAGGTGAGAATTAATACGTTGAGGACAGGACGGTGTCAATTTCTGATGGTATTTTAGGAACAGCGCTAATAAACATGGAGCCATGTCTAAAATACAAATTCACTGCAGTGGGAGGAGCCATTTCAAAAATATACATGTGGGGAATAATCAATGGGGGGAACCTGCCAATTTACATGTGTAAGTGTGGGCATATCACAACAATCCCTTGTAAATATCTGCACTTGCACATGTATCGGGGCTATTGTGCAAACCTACGAGTGCTTATTGTTTATGTTTATTTAAAATGTACTCCACTACCGCACACTATTAGTATCGGAATGGTTTACAATTTTAAAATTTACAAGATGAAGAGTTAGGAAAAAGAGCGTCAATTCAAATATAGGAAAGGTAAGAAAAAGGTGGGGAATGGTCAGATTATATTCCATCTCATCCCAAGTCTGAGATGTTTGTAATGAATTACAGAGGACTCTATCTTGATCCCATTTCAATGGGGAAAGGGAAATAAACATACACATGTATATTTTTCTCCCACCCTGACCGCACCCCCACATAACTTTGACACACTAAGAACATCCCCATGTAAACTGGACCATTTCTGACTGGCCAACATCATGGCCACAGACCCAGTCAAAGACGTGGAGGCAAAGAAGGAACTATTTATTTACCACCTTTATTTCATAAAGCCAGGCCCGACACAGGCCGTGTTTCGTTTATGCCTTCATCAGGGGCTTTGGCTATAATAACATGTAAAGACACTATTAAAAACAGTCATAAATCATAAAACAAATTATAAATGTAAGTGTAATCATATAAGGCACCTATGAACATATTAATACATTAATAAATAACTAAAATATCAATAAATAAATAAATATTGACTACTGAAATACAGGGAAATATCTATTAACTAAAAAACAAATAAATAAATAACTGCGTATGTGTAACATACTCATAATACATGTAATATCACACATATAAGGAACCTATGAACATATTGATACATTACTAAATAACTAAAATATCAATAAATAAATAAATATTGACTACTGAAGTACAGCAAAATATCTATTAACTAAAAAACAAATAAATAAATAAATAACTGCGTATGTGTAACATACTCATATAAAATCACACAAATATAAGACCCAAATAAAATATAGCCAACTATACATAAACCATGGAGTAGTTTTTTAGTTAATAGATATTTCGCTGTATTTCAGTAGTCAATATTTATTTATTTATTGATATTTTAGCTATTTATTAATGTATTAATATGTTCATAGGTGCCTTATATGATTACACTTACATTTATAATTTGTTTTATGATTTATGACTGTTTTTAATGGTGTCTTTTCATGTTATTATAGCCAAAGCCCCTGATGAAGGCATAAACGAAACACGGCCTGTGTCGGGCCTGGCTTTATGAAATAAAGGTGGTAAATAAATAGTTCCTTCCTTGCCTCCACGTCTTTGACTGGGTCTGTTGTTTGGCACGTGGACTGTGCTCATCTGTTGGACAACATCATGGCCACTTCACCGAAGCTATTTTCCCCAGTCTGTATTTCCATAAAAATCAAATTAAACATTGAGGTTCCCTGGTTCTCAGATACTCTATACACAATGAGAGACGGAATGATGAAAATTTAAATAGCTAATAATATGACTAAAACAAGGAGGTAATTATAACGCCTTCCTCATAGCTAACTGATGCAATGCAAAGCAGAGAGTATTAGAGCTATAGCTAGCCCCCCTAACTTCTCCGTATATTATTGGTGTTCTTTTTTAAGCCCTATTCATGATTTGCACATGTCTTGACTGGCATTTCTATATATTGCTTATTTGGTCTTTATACAGCAGCTAACAATAGTCAATTGTAGGAATGTTTGCTAGCTTATAAAAGAATGTACTGTACAAGTCTTATCTTTTCATCAACATTGCGTCATGACCAAGTATAAAAAAGGGTTATTTTTAAATTAGAAAAATGACTTACAGTAAATGGGAACAGCAGAGCTCAGCCTGAATTCTTTCATGGACAACACTGTACTAAGATCAGCTGTACATGAAAATCAGATGCAATCATGTTGCTCGTTGTAATTTCCAAGTTACTGAAGATGAGTGTGAACTGCTAGCTACTGTGAGTTATTTTAGAAGCCCTATTCAAGATTTTCATGTGTGACTACAACCATTCACACGTGCAATTCACAACCATGTCCAAACAGCCATTTTAGAAAGGTCCGAATTTATGTGTCTGCCACAATCACGTCTAAGTCATATGGGAGGGGAGGGTGTTGGGGGTACGGTTTGGACGGTGCAACAAGATAGAAACATAGAAATATAACGACAGAAAAAGACCACATGGCCTTTCTAGTCTGTCCTTCCATATCAACAACTACAACAGTCCCCTTTTTTCCTTTAGAGATCCTCTGTGTTTGTCCCATGCTTTTTTGAATTCAGTTACTGTCCTCATCTCTACCACCTCCACTGGGAGACTATTCCACGGATCCACCACTCTTTCCGTAAAGAAATATTTCTGCAAATCACTCCTGAATCTATCCCCTTCACCCTCATCCCATGTCCCCTCGTAGCAGAACTTGCTTTCAATTGAAAGAGGCTCTCCCCCTGAACATTTGTGCCATGGAGGTATTTAAACATCTCAATCATATCACCTCTATCCCGCCTTTCCTCTAAGGCGTACATATTAAGATCCTTAAGTCTGTCCTCATATGCTTTATAATGAAGACCACTAACCATTTTAGTAGCCACCCTCTGCACTGACTCCATCCTGTTCACATCCTTTTGAAGGTGCGGTCTCCAGAATTGCACACTATACTCCAAATGAGGTCGCACCAAAGACTTATACAGAGACACTATCACCTCCTTTTTTCTGCTAGCCATTCCTCTCTGTATGCACCCAAACATCCTTCTAGCTTTTGCCGTCGCCTTTTCTACCTGTTTAGCTACTTTAAGATCATCAGACACAACCACACCCAGGTCCCGCTCTTCTTTAGTGGACAAAAGTACTTCACCCCCTATACTATATTGCTCCCTTGGATTGCTGCAGCCCAAATGCATGACCTTACATTTTTTAACATTAAATCCCAGCTGCCAGATTCTAGACCATTCTTCAAGCTTAGCTAGATCCCTCCTCATGTTATCTACACCTTCCTGGGTGTCTACTCTATTGCAGATTTTGGTATCATCCACAAAAAGGCAAACCTTACCCAACAGCCCTTCCGCTATATCACTTACAAAGATGTTAAAAAGAATCGGACCAAGGACAGATCCCTGGGGCACACCACTGGTAACATCCATCTCCTCAGAGTGAGCCCCATTTACCTGTACTCTTTGTCGCCTCCCACCCAACCAATTTCTAACCCAAGCAGTAACTTTAGGGTCCATCCCTAGGGTGCTCAGTTTGTTTATAAGTCACCTGTGAGGAACATTGTCAAAGGCTTTACTGAAATCTAAATGCACCACATCTAGGGCTCTCCCTTGGTCCAACTCCCTGGTCACCCAGTCAAAGAAATCAATCAGATTTGTCTGACAAGACCTACCTCTGGTGAATCCATGCTGCCTCGGATCCTGTGATCCGCTGGACTCCAGAAACCTCACTATTTTCTCTTTCAGCAGTGTTTCCAATAATTTACTCACCACCGAAGTTAAACTAACCGGCCTGTAGTTTTCAACCACATCCTTACTTCTGCTTTTGTGTAAAGGCACCACATGAGCCTCTCTCCAGTCCTTTGGCACCACTCCCAACTCCAACGAGGCATTGAAAAGGTCAGTCAGTGGAGCTGCTAGAACGTCCCCAAGTTCCCTCAGTATTCTAGGGTGTATCCCATCTGGTCCCATCGCTTTGTCTACTTTAAGTTCAGCTACTTTCTCATGAACACAGTCTTCTGAAAATTGCTCAAGATGTCCCTCGCTTCTGTTCCTGTTTGTGAGTGTTTTCTGAGGTCCTGCTCCTGGTTCTTCATCTGTGAACACAGAACAGAAATATTTGTTAAGCAATTCCACTTTATCCTCATCAGCTTCTACATATTCCTTTGTCTGACAATACCACTTTTGCCCCTCCTCTTCTCACTAACATATCTGAAAAATGTCTTAATCCCCCCATTTTATTGCATTAGCTATTTCCTCCTCTTTTTTAATCTTTGCTTTCCTGACTAATTTGCTAGCTTCTCTAAGTTTTTCCAAATATAGATGCCTGTCTTCCTCTCTCTGTGATCTCTTGTATTTCATGAAGGCCTCCCTCTTTTTCTTCACTTTTTCAGCTACCTCTTTCGAAAGCCATAGTGGTCTCCTTTTCCTTTTACCTTTATTTACCATTTTAACAAAAAGGTTGGTTGCCCTTAAAATATCTCCTTTCATTTTAGAAGCCCTATTCATGCTTTGGACATCCAAAAACAGACATAGAGACATCTCCAGAGCCATTTTAGTTCTGTGGATGTCCTCAGGGACATCCAAGTCTGAATGGGGGTTTGGTGGTGGCATGGCTAGGGTGTTCCCAGGAATCTTAACCTCCCTGCCTGCGCTCAGAAATGTCCTGGACATTCAGCATCACATCTAAGTTTAGATCTGTTCCAGGCCCTTGTTTTGGCTGAAAAACATCTAGAGGGTGTAGAGAAGATAACACATCATCATCACCCAGTTCTCAGCACAATTGCAATGGCAGGAGCAGTGGGATTTGAACCCTGGCTTCCCTGGTCCTAGCCCACTATGCTAATCATTAGGCTATTCCTAGATGTCCAGGTTCTGAGATACCATTCTGGGGATGTCAATGTAGATGCTCCCTCAGACATCCATATTGGGCATATCCACATTTGTGAAATCATATCTGCACCTGGACAGCCTGCTTTTTTTCCCAAATGCTTTGGATTAGAAGTCCTTTCTAAAACGGGCCTCCACATGTCTGTTTGCTAAACATTTCTCAGTGTTTATCTTGACAAATATGTAGTGCACTGCCTGTTGAGTATCAGAAAATGTACTTCTTAACTCCTTCCCTAGAGTATCTGTAGATCTTAATTCTGGCCTTGGATATTTATTTAACATTTCTTATATAGTGCCTTTCATGATACCAAGGATGGTTTATATTGAACAAATTGAAATTGCATTGAGGAGGGCATTATAACATGGAGGCAACTATTTTACAGGGAACATGGGCAATGGAGGGTTAGGTGGTTTGCCCAAGACCACAGGGAGCACCTGTGGGACTAGAAACCCCAGTCCTTCTGGCCCAGGGTTGCTGTCCTCTAGTGGGATTTGAACCCCTGACCTTCTGGCCTGAAGTACCTTGCCCCCAACCACTAGGCCACTCCTCCCTCCCAGTGTACAGTATACATATATACAGTAATTGCAGACCTTGCACTCTTTAGGCCTGCCCTCCTTGTCTTCCCTCCAGGACATGATCTCTCTCATTCCAGGATCAGGGCTCCTTATGGTTCCTTCTGTCTCCAAGGCTCCTTCTCACCTGCTTTCTCCTTTACTTCTTAGTTATGTAGTATGGTGGCCTTGGCTGCCCTTGTTACTACTTCTGCTGGTTGATTGCTTCCCTGGCTTTGCTAACCAGGAACTTCTCTTTCTCCCTTGTAGTGCATGGGTATGGAGCCAGTGGCTATGCTAGCAAAAAAACAGGAAACTTCCTTTGGACTTCCTCTTTGTACCAGTCAGGTTTCATTCCAAGTGAGGTCTCCTCTCACTATTACATCACTGGTCAAGAGCCCTCCCAGATTCTGGAAACACTGGGTCACACTAAAAGGTCTTAAAGCAATATTTTGGTGGAGCCGCTAGAGGCCTCAGCACTTAAATAAGGCAGACCCTGAGAGGTTTCTCAAACATTTTTGAGAAGGTGCTTCCTGGTCATTGCCTTGATGAGCTGAACCAAATTTATTATAAGAAATACATTTCCAAAGCTTCGTATTTGCCTTATCCATCGTTTTTCAGTAGATTGTCAGCTCAATTGAGCAAGGACTCTGTATATGTATAGTGTTGTGTTATGACCAATGACACAATAGAAGTAATAAGAGATAGAAGCAGTGGACCACTGCTGATTTCCTGCCATGCCATGTTAGCATGGAATTGTTTTGAATTGCAGCTAGTTGCTTCCTTTTCTCCATTGCAGCTGGAATGGAATTGAGTTTATCAGAGGATGTGTTAGAGTTTTGGAGGAGGTGGAAAGCCTATTATTTGAGCTTGTTTTTTCATGGATAAAATTACTGCAGAGAGTGATGATTTATATGGAGGAGGAAGAAACCCTTTTTTATTTCAGGTTTGCTTTTTATAGAAAGAAGTACGGTTGAGAGTGATGACTCATATTACATTGGGCGTTGAAAATGTCTGTTTGTTTTCATTTGTTTTTATTGAATTTGTTTTTAGTTTGTTTTGCGTTTAATGTCTCATGTCATCATGTTTATTATTTCTTATGTTTTATTGTAAACCATGGAGGATATATAAAATCCACAACATATAAGATTTAGGTAATAAATTAATGGACGGTACAGGCCTCCACTGTTACTAACCTGCTTCCTTTGCTATTTTTAGAAAATAACCCCTGCAATCAAACATATCAAAAATTGACCTAATCACATAGCCCTAAGCCCCCATTTGGCCAACAGGATGCTGCTGGGATAAGGGTTCTGACTGAGATATTAAGTGGCACTGCTGTTGTTGTTAAGTGCCGTCGAGTCAGTGTCGACTCATGGCGATCCTCTGGATAGTTGTCCTAAATTGTGTTCGGTCTTCAGTCAGGCGGCTCATTGTTGACAGATTGGCACCCGTAGCTGCTGTTATTGTGTTGATCCATCTCATTGCTGGCCTTCCTCTTTTGCGTTGACCTTCTACCTTGCCAAGCATGATGTCTTTCTCTAATGATCTCTCTCTTCGCAGGATGTGTCCAAAGTATGAAAGTCAAAGTCTTGTCATCTGAGCTTCTAAAGAAAGCTTAGGTTTGATCTCCTCTTGTACTGACTGGTTTGTTCTTCGGGCATTCCATGGTATACGCAGTATTCGCCCCAGCACCATAATTCAAGGCATCAATTTTCACTAGTACCACGGAATATCTCTATAGACTACACTAGCACTATCCAATTAGAGCTGGGGTGATCCATGGGTGAAGCAGGGGCAGTACCGGTGCTATCCAAAGAAGTGCTGGTACTTACAGTACCTGGTTCATGTAATTTTCAGCTGGCATTTATCCGGAAAACCTGGGTTGCATAAAACGCTACTGCTGCTGAACTTCCCGCTGATATGTAAGCACTGAGGCTGACTACTGTGATGTTACAATTGGCCTTTTTGTAGGTTGAGCCCTATATATATATATTTAATATCAACAGGGCACATAGAGTCTCTCTTTCGCCAGAGAGTGGTATGCCCATGTGCACATCATTGCACACACATACCCCACCCTGGTGATACTCCCTCCTAGGGCAGGAAATAGAGACCCCCAGCACAACAAGGTTGAGATATTTATGGGAGTTGATACATGCATTAGCATGCATCTCTTCCCATCAATGTCACAAGCAGAAGAGCTAGAAAAAATCTGCACTGGGGCAGCAACAACAAACAGAAGTAGACTCACAGAATTGCTACACCAGGAGGGCTCTCAAGGTTCTCATATTGCATTCCTCCTCCCCCTCCCCCTCCCAGGGTGACTGATGGACACAGGGAGGGGGATTAAGAGTGACACTAGCAGCTGGAGGGATTGCAGCAGGAAATGCTGGATTTCTATTTGTCTTGGGGCTGGGGCTGGGGCTGACACTGAGTGGCTGGGCGCTGAAGTGCCAGAGTGAGGCTGAAGAAAGGAGACTTAGTAAGGAGAAGGGGAGTGAACAGTTTCTTGGTGAATTCCACCAGCCGTCAACTAATAGAACGATAATGAAGCTACGGGGAGGAAGAAAATATTATATAGTTAGCTATTCTAGCAAATGAAAAATCAATTACATAGAAATTGGCCAAATAAGGTTTAATGATGATATGGAATGAATAGTTTTACATTAGGTCAGTGCCGAGCAGGAAATTCGGCTTCATGCAGAGGAAGGCTTCTTGGAGTCGAACATCCTAACCGGATACAGTGTCTCATTATTCAGCTCGCAGTGAAATCACATCAGGTTCAAACAGAAGCACAGATGCTCTCATGGCAATAAGAAAGCAGTCAGCGATAGAGGCAGCAGTTTATACTCATCTTCAATAACTTGGAAATATCAGTGAGCAACACGATTGCATTTGATTTTCATGTCGCAGCCCCTCTTGGTACAGTGCTGCCCATGAAAGAATTCCGGCTGAGCTCTGCAGGTCCCATGTAAGGCATTTTTCTAATTTAAAAATAACCCCCTTTTTTATACCAGGTCACGATGACGTATTGTTGATGAAAAGATAGATTCTTTCCTTAGCTAGTAAACCTTCCTACAATTGACTGTTGTCAACCGCAGTATAAAGACTAGATAAGCAATATGTAGAAATGCCAGTCAAGACATGTGCAAATATATATTTGTCATCTATAAAACTTGCTTAGACTCTATTATAGGAACTGCAATGATAGATCATGTCCTAAGAATTCATTTCGAAATAAAAATTCAGGAAGCCGAGAGCCTCCCTCTGACAATGAAGAGAAAACACCCTCGGCTGAAATAATTCTCATTAAATGCAGAACATGTACTACCACTGCGGCCTTTCCAAAGATTGTATATGCATGCTTCCCTCTGTCTAAGGACAGCGATGAGATTCCCACTCAGCGGGGTTATTTAATTCACAGCCCATAAAGTAATAAATACAAAGGGGTCACACCGCAAAACAACAGAAAAAATATGTGCATATAGATGTATTACTTATTTCTATTCATTTAGCAAGGAGTCAGTGCCAGATATATCAAAAGCAGGAGCTTCCTCGGGGGTGAGGCTATTCTGTTTCTATTTTAACACTCAATTTATTATTAGCTCTAATTAATTGCCCAACTTAATCTGCCCCCATCTGGTCAGTACTACATCATCCTGATGTTAAGATTGCAATATTTATTCACAGTAAGCAAACCAACAGAACAGTGCATGCTATAGAACAGAGGTTTTATTTACATGCTGGAGAGACAAAAGTATAGCTTTCATCTTATACTAGGAATATGATTTTTGTGTGTGTGTTGGGGGGGGGGGGGTTGCAGAAGAGTCAGGCACCTAAATTAGTGCATTCTTTACTTCAGTAATCCAAGCAGACAGGGAGTTTCTTCTCAACCCCTTGGTAGCAAGAGTTGACCTCAGGCCTTCTCCCACTCAATATCAACAAAAAGAAATGCTCATTGTTGGAGATCATTAGGGCTAAACCATGTAAATGCTTTTGAATCCCCCCACCCCCCCCCCATAATTTATAGAATATGGTCATATGCACATAACATATGCTGGTGTAAGTAACCATGGCTTAAATTTACACAAATAACAACCACTTATGCTGGTATTCTTTAAAGCCAAATCCATGCAGATTTGAGTTTATAAAATAGGTGCAATTAACACGTTAACTTAGCGGTAGCTTATAGAATTACCCTCTACGTGTGCATTCTTTGGAAGAAGAGTAGGATATGGGAGATGAGAGAGATATTTAAATGTCTCCAAGGTATACCGTAAAAGCACAGGAGGCGAGCCTCTGTCAAATAAAAAGGAAGCTCTGGAATGATGGGTAATAAGATGATATTGAAAGCGGGTAGACCCTGGAATAATCTGTGTAAATATTTCTTTACAGGCAGGATGGTGGATTTGTGGAACAGTCTCACAGTAGAGACGGGGAAGATGAGGACACTATCTGGATTCAAGAAAGCATGAGACAAATACAGATGATCTCCGAAGGATACTAGGGCTTGTAGACATGACCAGCTGATGTTTGATGGGCACAGTCAATAGAATACATGGTCTTTAATCTGCCGTTATTTTCTATGTTTTGTTTCCAGTGGGAGGGGTCAGGGTAACATTTTCATTTATCTACATATGTTTTGATTTTAAAAAATATTGGAGAAGTTGCTACTTTCAGGTAGCGGGAGCCATGTGTGGATTACGGTGCTACACCAGACCTTTTTGGCTTTGGGGGGCACAGTGGAGGAGACTGCCCTAGCTGAGACTTGGAGCAGGGATCTGGGGATTCAGCTGTTCAGTGATATACTTCTGCAGTCATTTCAGGCTGTGCCGGCAGCGAATATATATTTGGAGTTCCGGGACCTGCAATATAAAATTCTGAGGTGAATATATTTTGCCCCAACCGGGCCTTTTGAGTGGGCTGTTGCTTGTCAGTGGCATGCCCGCATTGTGCGTACTCTCCAGCCACGTTGGGGCATGTGTTTTGGAATCGTAGAGTGGTAGCGCAGTTTTGGGGGAGGTTGTAAGTAGTGTTCTGCATGCTCAGGTTCCGAACTTGCCGCATGTGATGGTGTTGGGCAACTTGAGCTTTTGGAAGATTTGGAAGACTCCACCGAACACTGGGTTTGCAAGGCTTTTTCTGTGGCATGGAAATCTATTCTGAGAGCTTGGCTTGCGACTGAGGGACTGCTTTACTGGCAATGGCGCAATTAGCTGCACAGGATTATGCTCTTGGAGCTTAAAGGGACTCAGAGGGAGGGTCGGCATTGGGAAGGTTTTCTGGAAGTCTGGGGGCCATATATCCAATCCTTGGCACTGCGGTCCTGAAGCCAGGTTCTTAATCCATGCTGAGTGGACGTTTGGAGATAAGGCATGTTCTGCAGCTGGTTCCGGCATTTCTTCTTTCTCACACAGTCTTGAGGGCCTTGGAGGTTTCTGATTCTTGTTTTTTTAAGTGGGTTTGGGCTTTTATTTGTGTTGAACAGTTGGCACTGCTTGATAGAATAATGGAGAAGGTGGTAGAGCGATGGGTTGGAAGGTTTCCCACTGTATTAACGGGATCTGCAGTTCACTATTAAGGATGGTGAGTGTGCATTGGTGTGGGGGACTATGGGGTGGGTGAGGGGTGACTGACTTTCTCCCTTGGCTTCGTTGCCTCTCTCTGCCATACTCTTGGGGACGTTTTAGTGTGGCCCCTCTATCTGAATGCAGCTGTTGGGTAATCTACTAGGGTTGTTGTGGTGTGGAGTTTGTGAGTCGGGGGGGAGGTGGGATGGGGGATATGAATGGTTGGGGGAGTTTAGATAGGGTTAAAAAAGAAAATGTTTTATGTTCTCATTTACTATAGCGGAATATGGGTCCACATGCTATTTCATTTGTATTGCAGTGCCATTTGTATCTCTTTTTGATTGTATTATTGTATTGCTACTTTTGTTCTTGTTTGTGGGAACCCGCTTTTGGTCATTAAAATAAGTATGAATCTAAAAAGCATGCATGTAATTTTCTTTGAAAATCTACGTGCATCTTTTAGCAGACATGAATGGGCATGGGTAGTTTTTGTGAGGTCATTTTCAAAACTCACTTCACACAGATGTTTTCTTTCATTATGGATATAATTATGCGGGCCGTTATCAAATTGCCCCCAACATGGGTTATTTATTTATTTACATTCTCTTATATACCGCGCTATTCTGCATCAGTGCGGTTTACATTGAACAAACTGAAATTACATTAAACAGGGCATTATAACTTCGAGATAACTATTTTACAGGGAACATGGGCTATGGAGAGTTAAGTGGCTTGCCCAAGACCACAAGGAGCACCTGTGGGACTAGAAACCCCAGTCCTTCTAGTCCAAGGTTGCTGTCCTCTAGTGGGAATTGAATCCCCAACCTTCTGGCCTGAAGTACCTTGCCCCAACCACTAGGCCACTCCTCCACTCTAAGGATGCATCCTAGAGATTTACAATCATTTTACCTGTTTAGTAGCCCACAATCAATAACTACTGCTACCCATTAAGGTAATTAGATCATTAGTGGTAAAAGTGAGTGAAATGAGAGTGGAAGCAGACAGAGTGGGATATTCAGTGCTGGGCATCCTATGCTAATCCACTCATGTAATTTCCCAGCTTTGAATTAAAAAAGTCACAGTGCCCCTGCCAAAATGTCCATGCACTGATATTGCAGAGAGACACCCCGCACCCTGCACCCGCATCAAGGAGACCAAATCATGTCCGGTGCAAAGCAAAGAAACAGAATAAGGTCAATAAGGTTACTAACTTGGAAATGTTAATAAGAGTTAAGGTTAGAACCAGTATACAAGAACTCATAAAAAATAAGAGGCCCGATAATCAGCTGCGGTGCTCAGCATGGTTTAAAGTGCCTGACCGTGGAACTGGATATTCCGCACCAGAGCCTATGCGGCGTCTGGCATTGAATACTCCGTTTTGCCAACCAAATTTTCTATCCAGATAATTCAGTCGCTAAGCAGATAGCAAATCTCTACAATGTTAGCACAGCCATTTACCTGTCCTAACTTTATCTGGTCACTAATCTGGTTAGAGGACTTCAAATCACTGCTAACCGGATTAGAGTGTCAGGGCCGCCCTCAACATGTCCACAGATCGTCCCAGCACTGTCTCGACAGTGCCACAGTGGTCAGAGGGGACGTTTAGGGGCACTGTCTGGTTAGTGCCGCCGAATATCCCTCTCAGTAGGGTTTATCCAGTCAGCAAGTACTGCGGTCTGACCATTGTGATAATCAAATGCATTTGATAAGAATGTGTACAGACAAGAAAATGTGCTTGTTTTTTGTTTTTTTTTCACAAACATTTCCCAACTTTCAGGTGTTTTTCAGTCAGTTTCACATTTGGTTCAAGAGGAGATTTTTAGTGTATGCCAAATTGATTTAATGTTCACTAACAGATGAATTAAGGCACTTTAAAGAGGGCTCTTTAACTTGGAAAAGAGACAGCTGAGGGGAGATATGATAGAGGTCTATAAATCAATGAATGGAGTGGAACTGGTTAACTTAGATCAGTTGTTTACACCATCAAAAAGAAGACTAGGGGACATGCAATGAAGCTACAATGTAACCCATTTAAGACTAATAAGAGAAAATATTTTTTCACTCAACATGTAATCAAACTCTGGAATTTGTTACCAGAGGATGTAGTAAAAGCTGTTAGTGTAGCTGAGTTTAAAAAATGTTTGGACAAGTTCCTGGAGGAAAGGTCCATAAACTGTTATTAAAGAGGACCCAGGAAATCCACTGTTTGCCCCAGTACAAGCATTGTGGAAACTGTGTCTTCCGAGCAAACAGCCAGGTACTTGTGACCTGGATTGGCCACTGTTGGAAATAGGATACTGGGCTTGATGGACCTTAGTATGGCATTTCTTATGTTTTTATGTTCTTATTTTAAAAGTCATAGTTGTTTTTTGGACATCTGAAAATGTGCACATCCAAATCACGGAGACGTCCCTGAAGCCATTTTACAAATGGCTTTTAAAGACATCTCTGGTGCAGGGACATCCAAGTAGACAGGAGGTATGGTAGAGGTGCAATGAACTTAGGTATCCATACTCAATTTCAGAAAGGTTGGGGACTTGTTTTGACCTGCTCCTGGAAAGTGCTTATTTTGGGTGTAATATATTGCAAGATGATCTTGTGATTAAACATGCTAAAAAAGGGTGGTAGCATTGTGCTTCAATTACAGTCTCAATACCATCAGGAAGTTTTTTGGCAGATCACTGATCTGAGATACTATCGGAAGTTACATAATAACCGTCTTCATGAGTGGATCAAGAATGTTGTAGCTCCCGCTAGAGCTCGAGGGATGTTATTGGATAAGAAGGCTGATTTTCTTTTGTAACAGTATCCTAAAACTCCTTATATTGAGATGCTTCCTAAAGTGCATAAAGATATGCACGATCCACCTGAACAGCCAGTAGTATCACTGAGAGGCACTATGTTGGAGCCACTATCTAAATTTATGGATGTGTTTTTGAATCCTTTGGCCACACAAGTGGTGTCATGTCTACACAATACATCACATATTTTACAACTGTTAGCCTCTATTCAATGTCCAATGGATCCCTTAATTTTGGTCACTATGGATGTGAATTCTTTATATACAGTGATTCCTCAAGAGCAAGCATTAGACGTGGTGTTTCACCATGACTATTTCTCAGATGCAACATCGGATATCTGCTCAGTTTCTTTTGGAGCTTTTACAATTAGTATTAAATTTAAATTATTTTTATTATGATGGGTAATTCTATTTGCAGCACCATGGGATTGTGATGGGTGCTTCAGTAGCCCCTTCGTTGGCTACCCTTGTGATGGCTGACTTTGAGGAGTGTCATGTTTATAAATCTGAAGTTTTTTCGCACATTGTTTTTTGAAGAAACCTGGGTGATATGTTCTTTCTGTGGTCAGGACCCCTTAGTGTTCTCCAGGAATTTGATCACTGAATTAATTCAGTTAATGTGAATTTTAAATGCTGGATGAAAATGTCTTGTGAATGCATTGAATTTCTCAAAGTTCTTATTAGCAAAGGAGAGGATACTTGATAATGTAACCCAGTAGGCTGCAATAATCTATTGCGGTTTCAGAGCTCTCATCCCTATCATCTACCGGTAGGGCAATTCTTACATTTAAAAAGGGTTTGCTCCACTAATGCACAATTTCTGGAAAAATCTCGTGGCTTAAAAATGCGTTTGGTTCAGTGGGGTTACCCAAAGTATATTATTTATCAAGCATATCGTAGAGCCAAACATGTGCAGTGTGATCATCTGTTGAACTATAAAGAATGAATTGAATCTCATCGTCTTGTGTGTGTACTCCCCTAGATTCATGGAGTTCTGAAAGTTTCTCTGTTGAGTCTGTGGTACTGGGGAGTGTTATCCATGCATAAATATCTTCCTTTGATGGTGGTTTGTGAAAGACATAATATCATTGATTGGTTGCAATTGCCTAATGTAATTGGGTTTACTACAGTTTACAGTCATGAGCCATGTTCATGTTGTCAATGGTGCTCCAATGCCTTAATGGGTTTTTCTTGGACTCATCTTTGACAAATCAAGCTAGACATCAAACATCTTGCATATCAATTTTTGTAACATATGTCATAATGTGCACATGCCCAAAGATTTATGTTGGGCGGACTGAACACAAAATACAGGTATAACTGACTGAACATTTTAGTAGATTAAATACTGGGGAAACAACTGCTCCGTTGGTATCTCATTTTGCAGACAATCTGCATAATAGTGAGGAATTTACCTGGTGCATTATAGAATCTGTGCCAGAGCATTGGAGAGGGAGCAATCAGGAGCAACTATTAAATTTGAGGGAGCAACAATAGATTTTCAGGCTGAAAATGCTTGCCCCTCATGATCTAAACCAGGAAAAAGAATGAACATCCTTGTTATAGGATGGATCTTGCTGCTCATTAATATCAATTTGTCATGGTACCTTGTGTTGCCTTAAATTCTGATGTCATTTCTGTTTCTCTACAATGACTTTGGAAGAGTGGATAGTCAACCGCAGTTGGTTGCTGAGTGAGCTATATGTGAGAAGCAATGCTGAACACATTATATCAAATATCCCCTGAAGCAGGGCTCCTAGTGAGCCTAAAACATGAATTCATGTCAGGAACAGTGGTGGCAAGTGATTTAAAATTCAATTATTGAATATTCTTGAAAAATAGCACTTTGGTGGAGATCAATGATGGTGCTAAGGGCTTTATGATGTGGTTGTGTTATACGCTAATGCCCAGACGAAGGGTTTCTTTAAAATAAATTACTTAAGAAAACCATAAAAGGCTTAATAGTTAGTGGCATGATAACTGCTGGAGTGGGTATTTGAGGATTTAGGACTGTTTTGGGTATACAGCATCCAGAGTCTGTAGAGAAGATGGAGTATTACATGAGTAGCCTAAGATCACAAGGAGCAGCTGTGGGATTTGAATGCTAGCTTCTCTGGTCCTAGCCCACTACTCTAACCATTAGGCTATTAGAATTCCTTGTTCTGAAAGATCATTATGGGGACATCTACGTATGTAGGTGACCCTATAGACAGCTATTTCAGGTACATCCACATTTATGAAATTGTGCCTAAACTTGGATGTGCCTGCTGTTTTTTCAGACATTCTGGCTTGGATGTCCCAGATTGCACTGGGATGTCTTTTGCAAAATGTGCCTTCAATGTCAATTCACGTGCACTAAATCAGTTTGTTGTTGCTAAGTGCCGTCGAGTCGGTGTCGACTCATGGCAACCCTCTGGATAGTTATCCTAAACTGTGTTTGGTCTTCAGTCAGGCAGCTCATTGTTGACAGAGTGGCATCCATAGCTGTTGTTATTTTATTGATCTATCTTATTGCTGACCTTCCTCTTTTGTGTTGACCTTTTATCTTGCAAGCATAACATCTTTTCTAATGATCTCTCTCTTCTCAAGATGTGTCCAAAGTATGAAAGTTGAAGTCTTGTCATTTGAGCTTCTAAAGAAAGCTTAGGTTTGATATCCTCTAGTACTGACTGGTTTGTTTTTCGGGCAGTCCATGGTATACACAGTATTTGTTGCCAGCACTATAATTCAAAGGCATCAATCTTATTCCTGTCTATCTTTTTCACTGTCCAACTTTTGCATCCATATGATGTCATTGAAAATATCATGGCTTGAACGAGTCGAATCTTTGTATGGAGAGATATCTCTACTCTTGAGAATCTTATCTAGGACCTTCATAGCCATTCTGTCAAGAGCAATGTGTCATCGGATTTCTTGACTGCTTGCTGTTTCTTTATTGTTGATCCAAGTAGGCTAAAGTTGTCCATTATTTCAATTTCTTCTCCATCAACGATGAACTTATTGATTTTGCCTGTTGTCAGGATCTTTGTCTTCTTTACATTAAGGTGCAGGCCCATTTTAAGACTATGGTCCTAGATCATGCAAAGTAAAATGTTTCAGATTGTCTTCACTTTCAGCCAGAAATGTGGTATCATCAGCATAGCAAAGGTTGTTGATGAGTCTTCCACCAATCTTATTTATTTATTTCTCTAACAGGTCTTCTATACTGTCTTATCATTTACATTTAAAGCGGTTTGCAATGAACAGTTATAACAACAAGCTTTACATTGAACAGGGTTATTTAACTTGGATGGTTATATTGGGGTAAAACAAGCAATTGTCAGTTGCTAACTATATACAAGAACTCTAGCTGTGTTTTCATGGCTATTTGCTGTTATTGTTAAACATTATCATCCGGGATAGTTTCAAAGTATTCCAGGAACAGATGGGTTTTTATTGCCTTCCTTGCCTTCGGTTGTCTTCATACAGTCCTGCTTCTCCGATGATTTGTTCTGCATATAAATTAAACAGGTAGGGGGAAAGTATGCAGCCTTGTTGTATACCTTTGCTGATTTTAAACCATTCTGTTTCTCCTAGTTCCGTTCAAACTGTTGCTTCTTGATCAATGTAAAGGTATGCAAGAGAACTATCAGGTGTTCCAGTATACCCATGCTAATTAATGTGGCCCAGAGTTTCTCATGGTTTACACAGTCAAAAGCCTTGCTGTAGTCAATAAAACACATATATTTTGGTATTCTTTAGTCTTTTCAAGGATCCATCTCATATCTGTGATGATGTCTCTCATTCCTCGCCCTTTCCTTAATCCTGCTTACACTTCAGGCAGTTCTCATTCCAGGTATGGTTATAGTCTCTATTGAATAATCTTGAGTAGAATCTTGCTGGCATGTGGGATCAGAGCGATTGTGCAATGATTTCCATAGTCAGTTGGATAACCTTTCTTTAGTACTGGTATAAAAACGCATCTTTTCCAGTCAGTTGACCATGATGTTGTCTTCCAAATTTCCTGATTGCTGTAATACTTCAATGGGAATGCCATCAATGCCAGGTGATTTGTTATTTGATAAAGGCTTTCCATACTACTTTGACTTCTTCTTTCATCACCAATGGCTCCTGATCATAAGGTACAGATTGAAATGGCTGTTGGTCCACTTGATCTTTATTGTATATTCATTCCACTTTTTCTTGATCTTCTCAGTATCATTCAACATGGGTCCTTGAGCATTTTATAACATTCCAATTTGAGGCTGGAATTTTTTCTTTAACTCTCATAGCTTTAGGAAAGCCAATCTTTTTCTTCCTCTTTCTCTAATAGTTCTGCTTCTATTTCCTTGCATGTGTCATCATAGTACTTCACCTTGTCTTGTCTTGCTGCACGTTGGAAATCTCTGACGAGTTCTGCGATTGCCTCTCTTTCTTCTCTGGCTTTACCTTCTCTGCATTTCTGGACAATTTTCAGAGTTTCTTCAGTCATCACTTTTGGCCATTTTTGCTTTTTTACCTTTTGTAGAGACTTCTCACTTTCTTCCAACTCGATGTCATCCCATAATTCTTCTGGAGCTTTGTCATTTGTATCTAAAGCAGCAAATCAATTTTTCAGGCAGTCTTTAAATTCCGGTGGTATATTCTCAAGGTCATATTTTGCTACATTCATGAGTGGCTTGCTCTTTTTCAACTTTAGCTTGAGTTTGCACAATAATATTTGGTGATCTGTACCACAGTCAGCTCCCAGTTTTGTTTTGTTGATATTATAGAGCTTTTCCATCATTGATTCCACGGATGTAGTCAATTTGATTTTTGTACAATCCATGTGTACAGTCGCTGTTTGTGTTGCTGGAAGAAGGTGTTTGAGATGAATAGATTGTTGGTCCTATCATTCTTTCTCCAACTTTATTTCTGTTGCCAAGTGGATATTTTCCAACTACTTTGCCTTCTTCTTTGTTGCCAACGTTTGCATTCCAGTCACCCATGACTATTAGGATATCCTGTTTGCATGTTCTGTCAATTTCAGCTTGTACTTGTTAGTAGGACTCATCAACTTCGCCCTCTTCTGCAGCTGTTGTTGGGGCATATACTTGAATTATAGTTGTGTTGATGGGCATTCCTCGTAGACGAATTAAAATAAAGCATTCACAGATTGCATTGTATTTCTTTACTGTTCTTGCAAATTTGTTCGTAATTATAAATGTAACACCATTTCTTCTTTGTCTTTCATTTCTAGCAGAGTTGACCATGTGATCATCAAATGCAAAGTGCCCAAAGCCAATCCATGTCGGTTCGCTGACACCCAACAGATCGAGTTGTACATGTTCCATTTCATTCTTGACCACCTCCAACTTCCCTTGGTTCATGCTTTGCATGTTTCATGTCCCAATATGTAAGACATCTTTGCAGATTCTGACTCTCATTTCATGTGCAGCTACATCAGCAGTCAGACATCCCAAGAGCTTTAATCTAGCCACATCATAAATGCTGGCTTTACTCTGAAAAGTCTTCAGCTCCTCCCCAGTAGCCAGTTGAATGCCTTCTGACCCGAGGGTCTCATCTTCCTGCACTATAGTGCAATTTGTTTTGTTGTGACTATCCATTGGGTTTTTGTGGCAAGATACGGAAGTAGATTGCCAGACCTTTCTTCCATGCAGTTTAATTCTAGTGTTTTTGTCACAGAAATGTGATCCTTCACTGCCAACACCGTTCCATTGTGCTGCTGCCCAGATGGGTGGTTTGTCTTGGTCTGGCACCTCAACTGAGATCTGTCCCTCTTGGGAGACCCTGCCAGTAGTTAAGCTACTGATAATGTAGCCCTCAGCATCACTGATGCACACAAACTCTCACAGCACGACAAGCTACAAACCAAGTGAGGGAAATGAATTTTTTACTCACTAAGTATTTTAAGGCACCTTAATGAATTCAATGCACATCCCTAGCATTTAAATTTGTGAGTTAACAACCATATGATCAAACTAGTAAGAATACTATTTCCCTATACACCAATTTGCACAAGAGCTCAATTTGCAGTCATGTTGCGATTATTATTCTCCTTGCATTATTATTCTCCTTGCATGAAAGCTTGCATTTTCAGTTTGCTCTCCTTGGCAATGCAGCTCCCTTACTGATATTGTTGGCTTACAAGCCCATTATATTTATCAAATGGGGTTACCAAATCCATATTGACTGTTGTGATAAGGGATATAACTGCAACTAGAACATCCAGGCATAAAAAAGCAGCTCATCTCAATAAAAAGCAACAGCTTCCACTAGTCTAAGTCATTGCAGCGTGTACTTATAGAGATGCTCAAAAAAGTAAGCATCATTAACACTAGAAGCACCAAAAGGAATTTTACCTAGAAATCCCAAAATGCGTCAATAGATGCATTATTGCGACAACTGCGTTTAGCATGAAATGCAAATGTGAATTAATGCAAAGTGTGGTGAGGAAAGCTCCCAGGAAGAGATGGAAGTGGAAGAAAACCCTGTTTTTCCCTTTAAAACAAGTGACAGTTCAGTTGTGCACAGTGCTTGCAAGGCAGGCAAGAAAAAAACTCAGCTCTCTACTAAGGCCAGGCCACGCCCTAGTTCAGATGGGGAGCCAAGCTTGCTCAGTGATTGGTCACACCTGTGCAAAGGCAAGGGAGTGCCCGGCAGCAAACGGTTTTTTAAAACACACTCAGAGCAGAGAGAGGAGACACAGGGGACACAGGAGTCACACACACAGGAGACACAGCAGAGAGAGCAGAGCCAGCACATCCAGGGGAAGCTGGAAGGGAACAGATCTGCAGCCAGAGCAGACAAAGCAACAGAGGCACATGAAGGAGAAACTCTGAGAGATCCTGGAAAAGGAGAAAGGTTCCAAGGAAACTTTCAAGAGAGTGGCTATCTGGAAAGGAGTGGAGAAAGGCACCAGAAGGCTGTTCCATAGCCTGAAAGATATCAGGAGGAAAGGAATCAGTAGCTGCCTGAGAGACCCGCCCCAAGGTAAAGCCAGTACATGTAAAACTGAACAGCTTGCAGAGAAACAGTTTGCTTCCACTAGTGTCCAGGAGCCAGACCTAACGTCTGCTAAGAGGTGGGTGGATAGTTTTATGTATGGAGAGAACCGAAACCCAGATAAGAGCAGAGAAACTGAGCTTTTAACACTAGAAGCATTAAGAAAACTGTTTGCAGAGAGGAAGCTTTACCCTCCCAATACAAGTGTGCCTTCTCAGGGTGATTTGCTGTTGAAGCAGTTCCAAGAGTTTTTAGAAGACAGGAAGGCTGGGCAAGTTTATAAAACTGGTGGAAGTAAGAAGTACCTGGTGTCCATAGAAGAGATGCAGGTGGATTCTTGTATGCCAGAAGCTGAGTCAGAATTGTCACCAATGGATTGCTCTTTTTGTCTAAAGGAGAACTGAGCATTGTTGAACAGGGTTGAAAGACTGTGAAACAATATAGTGACTAATTTCTGTGACTGCCAAGAGTTGGAAAAAGCCAAGACTGTGTCCTACTAAGTATGTGAGCTTCTGAAGCCCAGAAGCTGCCTTTAGCAAAAGTTTGGTTTGGAAAAGAAAACAGCAGCTGTTAAAAAGTTTACCTGATACGTGGAATGACCACAAGACGCTGTGCTCTGTGAAAGTTTATTTGAATGAAAGCTGCTGCCCAGTGATAGAAGGTTTTTGTTGCATTTTCCTCTGTTAACCTGATTTACTCTTATGTTGGAGAAGCATCCTTTGGCTTTTGTGTTTTCAGCTTTAATGCCTTGGAATCCTGAAAAAAAAAAAAATTCTTGCTGCCTTAAACCACCGGTCTCACAACTACATTTGTCCTTATATAAGTAAGCCAACTACAAGTCCCAGAATCCCTCTGGTGACAAACAAGGGAAGCTTTATTTAAAGGGACACTATAAGGCCGCTCTATGCTTGTAAGCCTTCGGGCCCAAGCGAGGGCGTCGCAAAAGTTACTCATTTGTTAGATACATGCAGTATGTGACGTCATTACATGTCATCGTGTGTTTATTGTTTGTAATGTCGGAGTAAAACTGTAAACAGTGATTGAGATGCGCCACCTAGTGGGAACACGAATTTATACCTAGAAGCCCCAAAGTGCATCAATTGATGCATCCAAAACAACTGAGTGCGTCAATTGATGCACTTTGGGGCTTCTAGGTATAAATTCATTTTCCCGCTAGGTGGTACATCTGTCATTAATTTTCAATGCACATATTTGAACATCTTGCCCTTGCTAACAAAGTCATAAGAACATAAGATATGCCATACTGGGTCAGACCAAGGTCCATCAAGCCCAGTATCCTGTTTCCAACAGTGGTCAATCTGGGTCATACGTACCTAGAAGTTTCCCCAAAAGACACAGGTTCCACAATGCTTGTACTGGGTCAAGCATTGATATCCTGGGTCCCTTCTTAATAATGGTTTATGGACATTTCCTCCAGGAATTTGTCCAAACCTTTTTTAAACCCAGCTACACTAACAACCTTTACTACTTCCTCTGGTAACAAATTCCAGAGTTTGATTACACGTTGAGTGAAAAAATATTTTCTTTTATTAGTCTTAAATAGTTTACCCTGTAGCTTCATTGCATGTCCCCTAGTATTTCTATATTCTGATAACGTAAACAATCGATCTACGTTTACACGTTCCACTCCGTTCATTAATTTATAGACTTCTATCATATCTCCCCTCAGCTGTCTCTTTTCCAGGTTAAAGAGCCCTAACCTTTTTAGCCTTTCTTCATAGGAGTATCCTTCCATCCCCTTTACCACTTTGGTGGCTCTTCTCTGAACCTTTTCTAATAATGCTATATCCTTTTTAAGATATGACAACCAGAATTGCACAAAATATTAAAGGTGTGGTCTCACTATGGAATGATATAGAGGCATTATAATATCCTTTGTTTTATTTTCCATTCCTTTCCTTATGATACCTAGCATTCTATTTGCTCTCTTGGCCGCCGCTGCACACTGGGCCGAGAGTTTTAACATGTTATCCACAATGGCGCCTAAATCTTTATCCTGGGTGGTGGTTCGTAATGTGGAACCTTGCATCTTGTAACCATAATTTGGGTTGTTCTTCCCTAGGTGCATAACTTTTCATTTGTCCACATTAAATTTCATCTGCCATTTTGATGCCCAGTCTTCCAATTTATCAAGATCCTCTTGCAATTTTCCACAATCCTCTTGGGTTTTAACAACTTTAAATAGTTTTGTGTCATCTGAAAATTTGATAACCTCATTCGTTATTCCCTTTTCCAGGTCATTTATGAATATGTCAAAAAGCAACGGACCCAGCACAGATCCCTGGGGTACACCACTATTCACCTTTCTCCATTGGGAAAATTGGCCATTTAGCCCTACTCTCTGCTTTCCATCTTTTAACCAGTTCCTGATCCACAATAGTGCACTGCCTCCTATCCCATGACTCTTTAGTTTTGCCAAAAGTCTATGATGAGGGACCTTGTCAAAGGATTTCTGAAAGTCCAGATACACTATATCAACCGACTCACCTTTGTCCACCTGTTTATTCACACCTTCAAAAAAACATAACAGATTAGTAAGACAATATCTTCCTTGTCTAAAGGAGTGTCTGGAGTGGAGGAGTAGCCTAGTGGTTGGGGCAAGGTACTTCAGGCCGGAAGGTCAGGGGTTCAAATCCCACTAGAGGACAGCAACCTTGGGCCAGAAGGATTGGGGTTTCTAGTCCCACAGGTGCTTCTTGTGGTCTTGGGCAAGCCACTTAACCCTCCATAGCCCATGTTCCCTGTAAAATAGTTATCTCCAAGTTATAATACCTTATTCAATGTAAACCGCACTGATCTTTATCTTTATTTACATATTTGATATACTGCTAGGGCATAAGCATATGTAGGGCATAGGGCATATAAGTGTCAAGGGAGCTGACCTAGGCACCAAGGAAACAATAAAATACCTCGGAGTCACACTAGACCATAGGCTCGATATGAAATCACACATAAACAATATCGTGAAATCTGTGTACTTCAAAATACGCACGCTCAGACACCTACGTCCCCTACTAGACCACGAAGACTTCAGAACCATCTACCAAGCTCTGATACTACCGCATTTCGACTTTGCCAACTCCATTCTACAAGGACTCCCACAATCCACCGTAAGCACCTTACAGCTTGCCATGAACACCGCTGCCAGGGTTCTTCTAGGAGCGCCCAAAAATGAACACATCACACCTATCCTCAAACAGCTCCATTGGCTCCCTATACACGGAAGACTTACATTCAAAACCCTTATTCTCACTTTTAAGGCCATAAATGGTTTATCGTCCACATCACTTTCTAAACTCATCCAAACCGTCCCATCAAACAGAAATAGGAGACAGGCAGCATTAAACTCACTAACAACCCCAAAGGCTATAACAACATGCAGCCTATCAACGTCAAACAGAGCTTTCATGTTTAGTGCACCAAAATGCTGGAATTCTCTCATACCTGATCTCCGCGCCATAACCGACCTAACCCAGTTCAGAAAGGCCCTTAAACTGCACCTTTTCATCAAATACTACCCCACATGAAGCGTAACATAATAGCCCCACCCTAATACAATCCACATGAAGCGTAACATAATAGCCCCTCCCTAATACAATCCACAGTCTCTCTCCTTGTTCCAAGCATTCCTGCTAATTTTATGTAAATAGTTTGAGCATGTTATCTAGTTAATAGATTATATACTCCATGTAAATAGTTCTCCCATGTTATCCAAGTTGATACTCCTGTTATATGTAATACCAAACAGCCTGTTGTTTTGGTTTCTTTATGTTATCTGTAAACCGCGCTGATGTCAAAGAGTGCGGTATATAAGAAGTTGAAATAAATAAAATAAAAAATAAAATAAGCATTAAGCGGTGTACAATAAAAAATTTGATTAAACACTGCACACCAGGAAATAGAACACCAAAGTTAGATAGGAAAGAGAGGTACAGAAAGGGCAAACAAATCATATAGTGAAACCAACTCATAATAAACCATAAAGACAAAGTGTGAGACAAACAAAGACAATTTATAACATATTAGACAAAACATAGGACAGTCAGGAGGGGACTTCGGGAAGGAGGTCAAAGGCTTTCTGGAATAAATATGTCTTAAGCAAAGACTTGAACTGGGGGTATGATGACTCTAGCCGAAGATAAGTGGGTAGCGTATTCCATAACATAGGTCCAAGAAAGAACCAGGCAGAGTGTCGTGTCTGTTCTAGGCGGGCTTGGGAGGGCAAGGGAAGGGATAGGCGATTGGTGTTGATGGAACGGAGTTGACGATGAGGAGAATGTAGAGAAATGCAATCAGCCAAATAGAGAGGAGTACTGGTGTAGATGGCCCGATGAAGGAGAATCAGAAATTTGTAATGGAAGCGGTAATGAAGGGGAAGCCAGTGCAACTGAAGGAGGATAGGTGTAATGTGGTCAAATTTACTGGAAGAGGTGATGAGGCGAGCGGCAGTATTCTGGATGCGCTGCAGCCTTTGCAGGCTGTATTTAGGGAGGTTGGCTAAATAAACATTACAGTAATCTAATCTGCTAATGACGAGAGCAATGACAAGAGTGATTAGGGAGCTAATGGGTAATATGGATCGGACGGCCCTGATACGCTGTAGAGCAGCAAAGGAACGGCGGGAGATCATGGAGATATGTTCGTGAAAGGACAGAGAAGGATCTAGAAGAACGCCAAAGTAACGGAAAGAGGATGTGAGAGGAATGCTGGTTGAATCGATGGAGGGAGCTAGAGTGGGACATGAGCCACCCAAGGAAACCCACATTGCGGAGGACTTTGCAGGATTGAGGTGAAGAAAATGTTCTGATAGCCAAGAAGCGATATGGGAAAGGCAGAGATTTAACTGAGTAACATCGGGGGATAAAGGCGAGGTATGAAACAGGAGAACAATGTCATCTGCATAAATGTAAGAGGAGACCGGATATTGCTGAATGATCAAGGGCAGCGGAGCAAGAAAGATATTGAACAATATGGGGGAAAGCACAGAGCCCTGCGGGACACCACAAGTGAGGGGAAGGACGGGAGAGGCCTGGTCATTAATGTGTACAGAGAAGGAACGGGAGGAGAGGAAGGAGCGAAACTGATGCAGAATAGCGCGGTATATAAGAGAATGTAATAAATAATAATAAAATAAATAAATAAAGCCATGTTGGCTGTCTCCCATTAGGCCATGACTATCTACATGCTGAGTAATTTTGTTCTTTAGGATGATTTCTACCATTTTTCCTGGCACTGATGTCAGGCTCACTGGTCTGTAGTTTCACAGATCACCCCTGGAACCCTTTTTAAAAATTGGCGTTACAATCTTCAGGTATTACAGATGGATCTAGCAGTGGCACTGGTATACAACTTCGAAGATGCATTTGCGTCAATTGATGCACTTTGGGGCTTCTAGTGTAAACACAGGCTGACGTATATGCATGGAGCATAATCACATAGGGCCCGATATTCAAAGGGAGTAACAAGGTTAGCAGGCCTGCTAAATGTGTTACTCCCTTTATCAGGGATATTCAGCAGCACTAACACTAACTAGCACTGTGCTGGAATATCTATGGGTACCACAGTTGCATGCCGCGATCATAACCTGGCTCTATGTGGTGAAAGTAAGGAGCAACAAAGGCTGGCCTAACTTTCACTGTGGAAGCTAACCAGGCAGTGGCTGAATATCACCGCTGCCCGATTAGCTTCCTGCAAATCCAGGTAACCCGGATATTCAATGCCAGGGCTGCTGCTGAGTATTGGGCCTATAAATTATTCAATACATCTCTGCACTCTTGAATGCACAAATAAAGGCAAAAACCACAGCTTTCACAAAATTCTGAAGATCACAAAAAAGGCACACAGAAAAGCATACTGAATAAAGCTGAAAGAAGTAAAGAGAGAAGTCAGGATGGCAAAAGCAAACATGGAAGCAATGATGGCTAAAGATGTAAAGTGAGGAGACAAATCTTTTTTCAGGTATATTAGGGACAGGAAGAAGGCCAGAGGTGGAATTGCAAGACTCAAAAGTGCCGAGGTCATATTTTTGGAAAGTGACATGGAAAAAGCAGAAATGCTAGGGGGTTCATTTTAGAAACCCTATTCATGAGTTGGATGTCTGAAAACGGGCACACAGACGTGCAAATCAGGAAAACGTCCCCTGAGCCATTTTAGAAAGCTGGCTATATGAATGTCTCCAGGGCAAGTGCATCCATGTCACATGGGGGTGTGGTAGAGGCGTGTCCAGGGTGTTTTGGAAAAGATTCATGTGTGCACCTCATTTCAGAAATGGTGAGCATGTCTAAACCAACCAGCAGTAACGTCTATGTCTATTCCTTCTCCAGGGCGCAAATAGCCATCAGAAAAGTTCTCGTTCGGCCATCAAAATACATGGATAGAGTAGAGAAAATGGTACTCTGACATCCACACTACTTTTCATGACTATAAAGACAACCGAAGGGAAATGAGGACACTTGTTTTCTGGTCGGCATGCTGATGCATGTCTCCGCCTGAGAAATAGCAGGCAAGGTCATGTATGCAACATGAGATAGACATTTGTGTTCTGTAATTTTGTTGCAGGGATAGCTATGTGGCTTTGGCCACTGCCATTATTTTGAGAATGTGCAAGTTTCTGAAATCAGGCCAAAACTTGCACGTGGCTGGTCTTTTTTCATACATTTTGACCTGCACCCACCAGATTGTACCTAGACATCATTTCTAAACTGTGCCTTCACACAAATACTTCTGTTCCATATTCATAAAAGAAAATTCTGGAGAAGGACCAAACATGATTGACAAAGATACTAACAGTAATGGAGTAAATACCACACTATTCATGAAAGAAGATATTTTTGAACAGTTTGCAAAGCTGAAAGTGGACAAGGCATAGGACCGGATGGGATACATCCCAGGATACTGAAAAAGCTCAGAGAGGTTCTGGCAGGACATTTAAAAGATGTGATTAATGGAGATGGGGGAGATTCCCCGGGATTAGAGAAGAGCTGATGTGGTACCTCTTCACAAAAGTGGTAATAAGGAAGAGGTGGCAGATATAGGCTGGTAACCTTCATCTTCCTTCTCATGTGCCTCTCACCTTCTAACCTTTCCTCTCCCTCCCTCCACCACCATTCTCTCCCCTTGGCTTTGGTCTGTTAAACCCTCACTCCTGTCACCACACATCTGCCCTTCTTGCTGATCTTTTCTCCTCTCATTGCCTGTCTTTTCTTGCAGTCATCAAGACCTGGCTTCACCCGGGCAATCTGGCTCATCTGACCAATGCTTGTCCTCCTTGCTTCTCGTTTATTCATAGTGTCCCCAGGCGCCCCTACTGGCATAGGAAATAAGGGCGTCCGGTGACATTTAATTTATATTAAGGAGTGGTTGAGCTGAAGGACCAAGAGGATTCTGGTCCTTGTAGTGCAGAACTCCTTATAAAGAACAACCTACGCCAAAGTGTAGGGTAATAAGGCTTTATTTCCCCGGTCAACGCTTAGGTTTAATAAGACACAAAAGAAAATGAAGGAAATTCTTTCCTCTAACAAAAAGGTTCCACCGTTATATAAACAGTTAAGGATTGTAGGCTTCACAATTAACTGTTTATCTGGGTTAAGGCTTCTTTCAAATCAATAGAAATTAACATCAGGAAACAAATGGTTATCAACTTCACCATATGCAGAGTTCTCTTTTCTCTATACATCCAGCAAGGCAATCAAGCTAGTTCTTGAACAAAAGTTACATTCCATTGGTTCACTCTGAGGAATGGGAACACTGGTTTCACAATCACAGTCCATTGATTCTGGGTCACTACCTTCTTCAATGCTATGACTGTCTTCAGTGTCTGTTAACTCCTCACAGGGGTTCTTTGGTTTCTCATACAACTTCCTTAGCACACTGTTGGGAAGTGCTTTTAAAAAGTTAGCTTTACTTCTTCTAACTTTCTGAGGCTTATCTATTTGCATAAGGTTTTCATCACTTAAATTTTCCCTTATAATGAAAGACTTTTCATACCTTGGCTTCTGTAGAGTGCCACACCCAGGACTCAGCTTGCGACGTAGCTTCTCAGGCTAACAAGCTGTTCTGTGCACTGCTCTATAATCAGAGTTACCAGGAAAACCTGACGTGGATTTCCACTCTCTGTGTTTCTGGGCAAAAGTATCCCTGTAGAAGGAATCTCCTTTCCTTGTGCCTTTCTGGTTTAGCATAGGAGACTTACTTGGGCTAGGAGAGCTGCTTTCATCAGGCAAGCTGCTTCTTTGGTTTGCTTGGCTTTGGACTCCGTTCCAATACCTTTGGCCTCTCTGGACTTTATCCCTTTGAGTATGCCTCTTTTGGATTCTGTCTCCTTGAGTTGGCTGCACCTGGAAGCTTTCCTGTTCCAGGCTTCTCTCACTGCTCCGGCTGCTAATCCTTCTCCTGCTGCCGGTCCTTCTGACCTCGCCTCTTTGGATCCTGCTCCTGCCTCTGCCTGTTCCTGTTCCTATCTCACTGATCATCTGGTTTCCTTTATAAAGGGATTTCCGGTTTGCATGTTCTGAGTTTGAGGACAGGTGAAACTGCTTGTTACTAATGTGATCAATGCTAGAGCACATTGCTTCAGGTACTGTGTAATTGTTCATGCGCCCTCTGGCTGAGCTGCGCTGGAACTGCGCTCTCTGCCTTTTCTGAGTTCCATGAAAATCAGGAGTTTTTTTCAACACTGTTTCTTTTCTAGCTCCAGCCTCATGACAATAGGGACCGACCTTCCAGGCATGGTGGTGGCTTCGCCTTCTTTTTCCCTCTTCCTTACCTATAATCTCCATCTCTTTCCCAGATTCCTTCTCCTGTGAGGCCCTCTTGGTCCGCATCCCCTTCTCTGTCTTACCATTCTATATTCTTATCTACAGACCTCCCACCTAAGTCGATGTTATGACTTACTTTATCTCCTTTCTGGCTGACCTCTCTCTCTGTTTCTCACCGTTACTTATCCCTTGGTGATTTCAACTGCCACCCCCTCCCCCTGTCAGCTGATCCACATTCAGATGTTATTTATACTATGAACTCTCTCGACTTTACCCAAATAGTCCCTTTGCCCACTCACTCAGCTGGTCACATGCTGGATCTCATCTTTGTTCCCCCTCTTCCCTTTCTGCAGGCCTTCCCCCCTTCTACCACCACTATCCCTGGTCAGATCACGCTTTACTAACCTTTTCCCTCTCCCTCCTACAGGTTTTCCCTGTCCAGTACCCATTCATCCTCCCAAACCTTTCCGCCCACTGACAAACTCTGCTACTAATCATCTTACTTCTCTGATAGAGCGCCTCTTTTGACCTGCCCTCAGCCCCTCTCGATGTTCAAATCTCATCTTGGTGCTCTATCCTTTCCTCTTTCTTGGATGCTGTTGCCTCCTTACATCTTTCTAGACCCCACCAGTTGGCATCAAAACCCTGTTTTCATACTGGTTTTTATTCTCTTCATTTCCAAATCCGCCAGCTCAAAAATGCTGGCACAAATCACACTCTCCCTCTGATCTCACCCTCTGGAAAGAAGACTCTTCCTTTTACAGACAGTCTCTGCATTCTGCCCACGCCATCTTTGTTCAAGCACATCTCTCCGCCTCTTCTAACAAGCCAGGTTTTCATCTTCTCTATTCCTGGTCTCTCTCATCTGCCCCTTCAGCTTCCCCCTTCTCCTTCTCCCATCACTCTCACCTCTTTTTGATGACTGATTCACTTCATGCTTCTTTTCAACAGTCTTCTTCTTCCCAGCCCTCTTCTCACTCTTCTCCCCCCCTTAATGTAGGAATGTCTATCTGCCAGTACTCATAGCAAACGTTTGAGAGCTGTGTACCGTATACCCAGGTGTAGGGTGGCATTGCTAAGGTATGCAGGTGCTAGTATTGGGAGATGCATGCAGGGCCCAATGTCCTGCCTCTCCAGGAGGCATTGGTCAATGGGGCCTGTGGGTGTGGGTGTGTCTGCCCCTGTTGGCTGCTGCTTTACGGCAGAGGTTCCCAACTCCAGTCCTGGTGTGCCTAACACTGTTCGGGTTTTCCTGCTGTCCCTCATGAATATGCATGAGCTACATATACATGCCATGGGGGTGGTGCATAGATATGCAGCACAGACATTTGTATTAGAGGCAGCATGGAACCTGAATTTTGTGTGGTCCTCCAGGACTGCATTTCGGAGACTCTGCTCTAGGTAATGCCCCTGTTCATGGTGTCTGTGCTCGGTGTGGTAAAAGATAGGTGTATTACCAATGCATATGCCCTCAGCAATAAAGGTTTGTCCTTACTATCACGGTTTAGTTGTGGGAAAAATATGTGGACAGGATTGGCAGTAGCCCCAGCTGGGCTTTGAACCTGTGACCTTCTGTTCTTGCACACACAGTCTGTTTGCACTGCACCACCATGTTGCCACGGATTGGCTGAATTCCCTGGGAGGTCCATGACTGTACATCCAACAGGGCCTGTCTGTTGCAGTGGATGGTGCCATCCTGCACATGGCTAGGCCACTGTCTTCTGTGGCTAGCAGCCACTGCCCCTCCACCACCTGTACCCTTCCGCCAACATGCTGGCATGTCCTTATCGTAGTAAAACCATAGACCTGATTGAGTTGTGGCACTCCAGGCCTGCATTTGGGGGACTCGGCTGTAGGTAATGCCCATTGTTATGGTGTGTGAGCGGTGTAGGGTAAAATATGGGTGTTTGCAACATGCTTATGTTCTCTGCAATAAAGGAGTGTCTTTACTATCTCTGTTTAGTGGTGGGTAAAATATGGGGACAGGGCTGGCAGGTGCCCCAGCTGGGATTTGAACTTGTGACTTTCTGGTCCTAGAGATATTGGCTCTGTCTGCTGCACCACACTGTGGCCACAGAGATAGTGCAGTCCCTGGAGATAGGAAACCTGGCAAGAAGGAGTCGGAAGCCATGCTCTGCACATTTTTACTGTGGGCTCGTTCACCTTGTCTGGGGACAAAAGTGCAAATACACCACGAAAATGCCTGCAAAAAAGGGGGAAAAAAGATAGCCAAGCTGGACAACAGTTTTATTAATGGGCAACCATACACAACACTCCAAGGACAGCTCCAATAGCAAGAAATGATTTTTGGAAGGGTCTCCACTCCGTGGACCCTTCCAAAATTCATTTCTAATGTTATGGAGCTTTCCAGGGAGTGTTTTTTGTTGTTGCCCATTAATATCACTGTTGCCCAGCTGAAGTACTATTTTTAATATTTTTGTTGTGGTCATTTTTGCTTTTTATTTGCACTTTTGTTCTATGCACATGTATCACACTGCTCATGTTCTGTGGGTTTCCCCGGTTTTCCTGTACATTGCTGACGGAAATGGTTTCTCTTCCCTTTAAATGCCCTCTACCGCGAGTGTTTCACTCGCGGTATTTTTCACTTGTATATTCGGCCCCGTAAATGTGCGAGGAGCCTCTCCCCCCCCCCTTCCCCGCCCATTGCAGCTGTCTCTCCGCCCCTCGGGAGCCTTCCTCCGCCCTCCGTTAGCCTTTCCACGCCTCTATCGGACATTTGCGGGCCCGTACTTGTGCGGAGCCCGTTAGTGTGCCGCGCATGTGTGCGGGGGTTCATCGCACGTGTGCGGGGCGCTTAAGAGCACTTACGTGATGCTTTTAGTGCGCTATTGTGCGGCGCGCAATTGTGCGGTTTTTAGTAAACATGCCCCCTAATGTCCCAATACATTAGGCTATGTGTATTCTAATAGGAGCCAGGAGTGAGTGAGCTAAGGTCATAATAAATAAATAAAAACGTATTGAAACCTAAACTAAGAACATAATAAATAATTAAAAACATAATAACTAATTTAAAATATATTAAAAAGGTGTGCAGAGAATCTACTGCCCCAATACATAGGGCTATATGTATTCTAATAGAAGCCAAGAGTGAGTGAGTTAAACTGAGAACATAATAAATAACTGAAAACAAACAAAACAATCAAAATATCAAATAAATTAAAAACATCAAATAAATTTTTATCATAAATAGGTGCATATATGTCTATTTTATTTGATTTTTTAGAAATATGTTTATATTTTGATCTTTAATTCAGGTTTTTGCTAGTATTGAATAAAGTATCATTTCCAAACAACCACCACGTGTTATTGACTGGGTGTCCTTTGAGCGACGTGGTGTGGTGCTCCTTTTGGTGCACATTTGTGAAATGGTCTTATGCCTGTGCACATATCCAACCTTGCAATCTGCACAGGGATTGTCTCCAGTGACTGGTTACAGGGACAGAGTGATTTCAGAAGATATTTATATGTGCCTCCCTTTACCGCTGCCACTCCCCCAGATGTTTGGACATTTTGCTCTGGACATCCCAGATTCTTCCTGGATGCCCCTTCTACAATCCCACTTTGTGTGTCCATGGAGAAAATGCTTAGCACACACAGCCTTTAATGTAGGGATGAAGGCTGATCCCAAGCCTTCCGCTCTCCAACGTTATGCAACCTAACTTTCATGAGAAAATTAGCATAAAAACAATATTGTATTTATCTGCAAAGCATGGTCATTAATATTTTCTCACTTCATAACTACTACCAGTGTTTGTTAATGTCTTTTGTAGAGCAAATCTAAAATGAAAAAATGTAATCACATTTAAGCTAGAATTAGTCTGACAGTTAATAAATGAGTTCACCCTTGCCAACCCACTTTAATTTTGCTTGAGGAGGTGAAGAGCAGACTATTTGGCTATTTTCCTCTTTCCAGATCTTTCAAGCAGGTGATATGACTAATATGTTTATTCATCAAGAAGCACTTTAGCACAGTTTCTAGTCATTATGTAAGGGGACCAAGCAGTAAGGCTAATTTTTCCATCAATATTTGCAAAGTGTGTTTGAAAATAAATAAATCTCTAGCTTTAAAATATCATTTAATTAACTATACGCCTACAGCTAACGATATAGGTTGACACAGAATTTCCTTTCTGCCTCTGTATAGTTCTAGCTATTTTGGGTTGCAGGATAAGCTTTGGGATAACAGTTGGATAGAAATGTGCCAACCCCCATTTTCAGGATCTTGGATTTGGATTACCTTCTATTTGTTGTGAAGTAAATGTGCCAAATGTTTTCTGTAGATCAGCTGTGCTGGGCAGAAAATCCATCATGATTGCTAGTGTCTTGTGCCAGCTTCTCCATCTTCTGTTGAAACACAGGGGTCTATTTTTGAAGTGTTTTAATGCCTTGGCACATATTAAATGCCTGCTTTCATGTCTAATGCACATTAATGGTAACATGGATACGGATTGTCTATTAGCAGGAAACATCTCTGGTAAGTTCCAGAAGTCTATGGAAAGGTGGAGAAGTTTATTTTAAAATGTATCTCCTTCAAGATCCAGCATGATGACTTAGAGAGAGGCTGTGTGGCATTTAGCTCAGAGCTGTTGAGAACTGTCAGTTTAGATGTTTACTTATTTATACTTTGGAGTATGTTTACTAAACTGCGCTAATGTGCGGGGCGCACTTGAGCGTGCACTAAGGTACCTTAGCGCACACTAATGTCGCGTTTTGGGGCATTTTTGTGCACGCTCAGGTGCGCGGCGCACTATTGTGCACGCTCATGTGCGCGGCACGCTAATGCACGATGAGGGTGGGGAAAGGCTCCCGTAGGGCGGAGGAAGTCTCCACAGGGGCGGAGAGAAGGGGTCAATGGGTGGAGAGTGGGAGGGGAGAGGCTCCCCGCACATTAGCGAGGTTGAAATCCGAGGCAAAAAATACCGCGAGTGAAAACCTCGCATTAGAGCCGATTTAAAGGGAAGAGAAACTATTTCTGTCAGTAATGTACAGCAAAACCAGGGAAACCTACAAAAAGTGATAAGTGTGATACATGTGCACGGTACAAAAGTACAAATAAACATTGAAAAGGACCCCAACAAAATTTTAAAAAATTATAATCAAGCTGGGCAATAGTGATAGTAATGGGAAACATCAAAAAACACTCCCAAGAAAGCCCCAAAAAATAAATATGAATTTTGGAAGGGTCTATGCTCTGTCCCCATACAAGGTGAATGATCCCACAGTGAAATAGCACTAATCAGGGTTTTCCTCTCCTTTGGACAGGTTTCCTATGGCATGCACATGTACCACAACAGCAGGGCGGGCATGTCGGAATGGGAAACTGGACAGATGCTGGCAAAGGGGATACAGAGAGCTGCAGGCGGCACATGCTGTGGTGCAGCTGGGGCACAGTGCGGACTAGGCAGATGCCTAGGTGGCACTTAGGAATGCTGAGACTGAACAGCAGCCAGACAGCAACTGATGAGGGCCCAACATGGGCACGAGAGGGTTTATCACAGTGTCACAGCGGATAGTACCCAGCAGGTACCTCCAAGGGCACAGAACATTGGCAGGCGGTGTTGGGGGGAAGCGTGGACGCCTATGCAGGCACCACTACCCCAGAACATGCACCATAGGCAGCCGCCTACCTGCACACTGGATGGCTTGAGACTGCACACCACCAGCACCACCAGCAGAAGGGCAGCATGATGGCAGAGGGGTACTGGTGGTGGAGGGGGGCAGTGGCAGCTGCCCAGAGCAGACCATGGCCTAGCCCTGTGTAGGTGGGTGCCATGCACTGCAACAGACAGGCTGTGTCTGACCAACAACCATGGTATCTCCAGGGACTGCATAGTCACTGTGAGCACAGTGTGGTGCAGTGAACACAGCCAGTGTGTTCAGAAGCAGAAGGTCACAAGCTCAAGTCCCAGCTGGGGCTACTGCCAATCCAATCCCCATCTTTTACCCGCAACTAAACCGTGATAGTAAGGACAAACCTTTATTGCAGAGAACATACGCATGGTTCAAACGCCTATATTTTACCCCACCGAGCACAGACACCAGAAACATGTGCATTACCTGGAGCAGAGTCCCCCAAATATAGTCCTGGAGGCCCACAAATCAGTCAGGTTTTATGCTGTCTCCACTATAAGGCCATGTCAGCATGGTGGCGGAGGGGTACTGTTGGTGGAGGGGGCAGTGGCAGCTGCCCAGAGCAGACCATGGTCTAGCACTGTGTAGGTGGGTGCCATGCACTGCAACAGACAGGCCCTGCCGGACAAACAGTCATGGTATCACCAGGGAATGCACTGTCTCTGTGGCAACAAGGTGGTGCAGTGCACACAACCAGTGTGTATGGAGGCAGAAGGTCACAGGTTCAAGTACCAGCTATGGTGCCTGTCAACCCCGTCCCCATATTTTACCCACTACTACAACATGCTAATACAGACAGAACCTTTAATGCAGATGACGTAAACATGCCCAAAACACCTACATTTTACTCTACAGAGCAAAGACACCATAAACAGGCGCATTACCTAGAACACAGTCTCGCAAATGCAGTCCTGGAGGGCCAAACACCATTCAGGTTCCATGCTGCCTCTAATAAAGATGCCTGTGCTGCATATCTATGCACCACCCCCATGGTATGCAGATGTTTCTCATGCATATTCATGAGGGACAGCATGAAAACCCGAACAGTGTTTGGCACACCAGGACTGGAGTTGGGAACCTCTGCCATAAAGCAGCAGCCAATAGGGGCAGACACACCCACACCCACACTCACAGGCTCCATTAGCCAATGCCTCCTGGAGAGGCAGGACATTGGGCCCTGCGTGCATCTCCCAATACTAGCCCTTGCATACCTTAGCAATGACACCCTACACCTGGGAATATGGTACACAGCTATCAAACGTTTGCTATGATTACTGGCAGATACCAATTCCTACGTTAAGCACAGTTTGCTGATTGAGCTTCATCATAGCAACCTTTCTGCTGTCGGTGGAGTGTGCTTCAGGTCTGGTCTCTGACAGTGTTTACCACCCTAGGGAGTGACCCCCAACAGTATTGCGTACCATATCCATGACTGCACTGTGCCCAGGACTGGTGTGGTGGCCAGGGCTGCTAAACTCCTCTAGAGTAGCACAATGCTGGCATAGGTGTGGGAGTGTGTGTCTGTCTATCCAGTGTGTGGTGGCTGCAAACACCCTCCACAGCCCACACTGCCAGCACTGTTGCCAGTATTGGCCTGCCAATGTGCATAATGAGGAGCAAGGTACCATGGGTATAGCCCGGACAGGGTGGCCTGGCCAGGATGCATCAGCACAGGGTATAGGGCACTGGCTGGGACATTGTAGTGCCCGGCCACCACCTGCACAGACAGGGTGGCCACAGCATGTCCTACTGGGAGATCACTCTCACCCTGACTGTGCAGTGACCACAGCATAGCTAGGCACCCCCATAGTGCTGTCTAACATTTCTCTCATGTGATATTTATGGGTGTCTTTTTGGGGCCCAGTCACTGACTTATCTGCTTGGTGTGTATACTGACATCCCAGGTCGGGGTGCACGTATTTCCACCAGGAACATGCACTATGGACTAGCTAGCAGACTGTCTGCAGCTGGTATGTGTCCTGATGGAGCGCCTTGCAGGGTGCAGCGGCTAAAGGCTTGATGCTGGAGAATATCAGATAGTGGTGGGGTGCAGCTTAGCATATCCAGGCCTAATGTCTGTCTGCTATTGTGTTATGTATGTGTACAGAGTGCATTAACTGCCCTGTAGGGTCTCTGTTCCCCAGCAGGACGGGGGTTGATGGTCCCCTCTACTACCACCATTGCAGGGAGGTAGAATGTGGATCTGTTGGTGGGAGATCCTGTTTACCACTCCCAGCCCTGGAGGAGGAGGAGGGTGGTGGTACATAATCCTCCTAGGGGTCCATAGGGGCTACACCTGACTGAGACATACAGATATATCCAAGGTGTGTCTGCAGAAACTACCTATCTCACACATTAGCACTGCTGGGGACCTGCAGCATGGCCTATCTCTGCTGTGGACCTGGTGCTGGGCGCCCCACCTCACCCTCAGGGTGAGTGCAGTACCTGCACAATGTGACGGTGTCTAGCTACTCTGTGCCAGTACCACACACGGTCAGTTCCCCCTACCAGGCCGAGGTGCTGTGGGGGTGCATACCCCATCTTGTGATAATCTGTAGACTGCTGATTTGCATGTGCAGTGCATCATGGGTATGGGTGGGTTAACCCTATCCTGGTGACCACAGCAGACTGTTTGTGTGGTGACTTGCAGACCTTCTGCAGCCAGCCAGGGAGCTGCCAGCTGCTATAGAGCTGTAGCCCACTGGTTACTTCACTACCAATGGAGCTAGAGGTCATGGGTTCAAACCCACAGTGGAGTTATTTGATAGGGCTGTCCAAAGCATTATCTATTTTTAAGGTACATTAGTGCTGCCAGCAATAACACCCTCAGCATACTGTACCCCTAAGGTGCCTCAGAGGGTGCTTTCTAGGGCGCCCTATAGGGCACCTTATGGTTACTGTCCATATAAGGTACACTATACAGTATGCTATGGAGCGACTGATAGGGTGCCAGTCCGTCTAAGGTACCTTATAAGGTGTCCTATGGAGCACCTTATAGGGTGCCTTATGCGGCACCTTAGGTTACGGCACGTGAGGGTGTGTTTGCTGGCAGCATTAATTAAAATACAAATAAAATGCCTCAGGAAACAATACTTACCTGTCAAAGCTGATGCCTCAGCCAGCCTTACATATTGGGCCCACTGGGGATCGAACTCATCACCTCTGTATCATCAGTCAGTGCCTTAGCCATTGTGCTACACTGCTGTTTCTCTTTGCATTTCAGCACACCTACTTAAGATTTCCATGCATTTAAATGCACAGTGCTGCCATCAAAAACAGTGCTATGACCTTGCTGTGCCTCATAGGGCACCCTATATGGCGTCCTATACGCCACCCTTTCAGCAACATTGTAGGGTGCCGTGGCAGAGAGTGCACTTTAATATGTGCCCTCTGGGGTACCTTATGGGGTGCCTTATGCAGCACCTTATGTTACAGTGCTTTGAGAGTGCGTTTGCTAGCAGCAGTAATTAAAATAAAATTAATATGCCTCAGAATGCAATATTACACATAACAGGTAGTGCCTCACCCAGCCTTATTCATGGGGCACAGTGGGGGATTGAACCCATGATCTCTGCACCATTGGTCACTGTCTTAACCATTGTACTGTGACTTTGTTCCTGTGCTTGTACATCAGCGCGCCTGCTTATGCTTCCCGCGCGCGTTTCTCATGTGCTAATGTGCGCGGCGCACATGAGCGCACAGCGCACATTAGCTCATGATTAATCCCGGTTTGCTTTTTTCAGACTGAAACGCCCACTCCTTTTATGGCATCCCGCACACTAACGGGGTTTTAGTAAACATACCCCTCTATTAGCTTAGCACATCCAGCCACTGGGATTTTCACCATTCCTCAAGGCAAAACTGCTCCAACTCCTTCAAGTTAGATGGGTTGTATTGATGTACAGCAATCTTCAAGTAATGCCACAGATTCCCAATTGGATTGAAGTCTGGGCTTTGACTAGGCCATTTCAAGACATTTAAATATTTCCCTTTAAACCAGCTTTATCAGTATGTTTAGGGTCATTGTCCTGCTGGAAGGTGAACCTTCATCCCAGTCTCAAATCTCTGCAGACAGAAAGAGGATTTCCGCAAGAATTGCCTTGTCTTTAGGGTCATCCATCATTCCTTCAGTCCTAACCAGTCTTCCTATACCTGCCAATGGAAAACATTGCCACCACCATGTTTCATTGTGGGAATGGTGTTCTCAGGGTGATGGGAAGTGTTACATTTCATACCCAGCAGAGAGCTTGTAGTTTAAATTTAATAGTCACTCAGGGCCTAGCATCAGCAAAGTACTTTTAGTTTAAATTTAAAACACAGAAGAGAGCTTTCTGGTTAAATTTGGAACCCAGCAGAGAGCTTGTAGCTTAAATTTACTAGTCACTCAGGGCCTAGCGTCAGCAAAGTAATTTTAGTTTAAATTTAATACACAGAAGAGAGTTTTCTGGTTACATTTGGAACCCAGCAGAGAGCTGGTAGTTTATATTTAATAGTCACTTAGGGCCTAAAATCAGCAAAGTAATTTTAGTTTAAATTTAATACACAGAAGAGAGCTTTCTGGTTAAATTTAGAACCCAGCAGAGAGCTTGTAGTATAAATGTCATAATAAGTTAGAGCATAGCAGCAGCAAAGAGCTAGAATTTGAATCAAATCAGAATATAGCTTAGCAGAAAAGGCAAAACAAGGTCAGTACTCTTTGAGCAACAAATAAAGTCTTCTAGAGACCTTTACAAAGAGGCCTTCTACCTAGAGAGCAAGAGACCTGTGAAACTTTTTCAATAGGTGTTAACACCAGGTGGCAGGTCAAAAGGCCATTTTGAAAGACTCCTTCTATCCAAGCAAGGACTGTTAATCACCCATGAAGTTGGTCACAGCTTACCTCAGCAGCACAGGCATATATAGCTCAACCAGAGCTCTGTGATCCTCAGTCTTGAAGGACTAGAAAAGGGGACTGTTACTTCTGGAGAGAGATCTGCAATTGTGAGTATATACTTATGGGAATTTTCTGAAAGGAATTCTTTCTATTAAAGCTAATTAATCTGTGAACCCACTGTTTTTTGTTAAATCAGTCAGGGCCTAGTAGCAGCAGTTTAAGTTTAAATTTAAAACACAGAAGAGAACTTTCTGGTTACATTTCATACCCAGCAGAGAGCTTGTGGTTTAAATTTAATAGTCACTCAGGGCATAGCATCAGAAAAGTACTTTTAGTTTAAATTTAAAACACACAAGAGAGCATTCTGGTTAAATTTGGAACCCAGCAGAGAGTCTGTAGTTTAAATTTAATAGTCACTCAGGGCCTAGCATCAGCAAAGTACTTTTAGTTTAAATTTAAAACACAGAAGAGAGCTTTCTGGTTAAATTTAGAACTAAGCAGAGAGCTTGTAGTTTAAATTTCATAATAAGTTAGAGCCTAGCAGCAGCAAAGAGCTATAATTTAAATCAAATCAGAATATAGCTTACCTCAGCAGCACAGTACAGGGTACTGTGTAGCAGCCCTCTTTTAATAAGTGTTATTTCCCTCCCTCCCTCCCCAACACCCACCCACCCCTGGAATAATCATAGCTTTATAGGTACTTACACATCTTAAAAGACAGGAGGTGCTCTCAGGTGAAGCTCGTTACTCAAATCAGTCATACATTAAGGACCTGAGATTAATTAAGCTTCAGGTGAACAAGGTATATTAAATGTATTAGGTACAGTTTTATTATTATAAATATCCATAGCAACCCTTAGTAAGTAAAGAACTTAAAGATCTAAACACAAACTTAAAACTAAGATGCAGACAGCAGTCCAGCAGCAAGATGGGGGCTTTCCAGTCTTTTGCATTGAGTGTCACATATATGATTTTCTCCCAGTTGGTGAGATGTCTTACGTGTGCACTAGAGGCAAGGAGCTCTTTGCTCTCAGGGAACGAGTTCGTTCTCTAGAGGCTAGAGTAGCAGACTTCCAAAACTTAAGAAAGACAGAGAGGTACATAGACGAGACCTACAGGGATATAGTCCCGAAATCCCAACTCCAGTCTGGCAGCATCCCTGTTGCCATGGAGGAGAGAGGTCACGTGACAGGAGAGCATCACCCTGGTGTGGCAGGAAGTGATCCTGTAACTAGGACCTGTCCTTCAGGTGATCTAAAACCCTCTCGCACAGAGGAAGTTTCTCCAGGGCCATGTGCCCATGAGGGAAGGGTTAGGACAGCCGTTATAGTTGGTGATTCGATCATTAGGCATATAGATAGCTGGGTGGCTGGTGGACGTGAGGACCGCCTGGTAACATGCCTGCCTGGTGCGAAGGTAGCTGACCTCACGCGCCTTCTAGATAAGGAATTAGATAGTGCTGGGGAGGAGTCTGCTGTCTTGGTACATGTCGGTACCAATGACATAGGAAAATGTGGTAGGGAGGTTCTGGAGGCTAAATTTAGGCTTTTAGGTAGGACGTTGAAATCCAGAACTTCCAGGGTAGTGTTCTCCAAAATGCTTCCCGTTCCATGTGCAGGACCCAAAAGGCAGGAAAAGCTCCAGAGTCTCAATGCGTGGATGAGACAATGGTGCAGAGATGAGGGTTTTGGATTTGTTAGGAACTGGGGAACATTCTGGGGAAAGGAGGGGCTCTTCCAAAGGGATGGGCTTTACCTTAACCGGGATGGAACCAGACTGCTGGCATTAACCTTTAAAAAGGAGATAGAGCAGCTTTTAAACTAGATAATAGGGGAAAGCTGACAGTCGCCCAAGAGCGCATGGTTCGGAAGAATGTATCCTTGAAGGATACTACCAAAAGCAGAGAGGTTCTAAAATTAATATGAATAAAATACAGTCTCTAAAATGCTTGTATGCAAATGCTAGAAGTCTAAAAAATAAAATGGGAGAGTTAGAATATATAGCACTAAATGAGAGGTTAGGTATGATTGAAATATCAGAGACATGGTGGAAAGAGGACAACCAGTGGGACACTGTGATACCTGGGTACAAACTATATCGTAATGATAGAGCTGATCAAATTGGTGGAGGGGTTGCGCTCTATATTAGAGAGGGCATTGAGTCAGAAAGGATTAAACTTTTGCAGGAAACAAAATTTGCTGTAGAATCTCTATGGATTGAAATTCCATGTAAAAAGGGGAAGGCAATGGCAGTGGGGGTGTACTATCGACCGCCTGGCCAGAATGAACAAATGGATGATGAAATGCTCAAAGAAATCAAGGAAGCTAACAAAGGTTACAGCGCAGTAATAATAAGGTGTGATTTCAATTACCCCGGTATCGACTGGGTCAGTGTCACGCAGGACATGCTAGGGAGATAAAGTTCCTAGATGAAATAAATGACTGCTTCTTGGAGCAGCTGGTTCATGAACCAACCAGAGGGGAAGCCATATTAGACCTAGTCCTTAGGGGAACACCAGATCTAGTGCAAGAGATAAGAGTGTTGGTGCCACTTGGCAATAGTGATCATAGCATGATCACCTTTGATTTAATTAGTAGAGGAGGGATAGTAAGGAAATCCACAGTACTACCTTTTAACTTTTGAAAGGGAGACTATGATAAAATGAGGAAAATAGTTAAGAAAAAACTAAAAGGAGCAGTTGCAAAGGTTAAAGACTTACATCAAGCTTGGGTGTTGTTGAAAACTACTATCTTAGAAGCCCAGACCAGCTGTATTCCACGCTTTAAGAAAAGTGGAAGGAAGTCCAAAAAACTGCCAGCATGGTTTAAAGGTGAGGTCAGAGAGGCTGTTGTTGCCAAAAAATCATCTTTCAGGAAATGGAAAAAAGAGCCAAACGACAAAACCTGGAAACAGAACAAGCACTGGCAAGTCAAATGCAAGGCATTGATAAGGCAGGCAAAGGGAGAATTTGAGAAGAAGCTTGCTGTGGAAGCAAAAACGCGAAATAAAGACTTTTTCAAGTACATTTGTAGCAAAAAACCTGTGAGAGAGTCAGTTGGACAATTAGATGATAGAGGGGTTAAAGGGGCACTAAGAGGTGACAAGGCGATAGCGGAGAAACTTAATGAATTCTTTGCTTCAGTCTTTACTGAGGAAAATGTAGGGATGTTACCCATGACTGAAGTGGTATTTAAAGGTGTGGAAGAATTGAAGGAAATATCGATACATCGGGAAGATGTATTACAACTATTAGATAAACTGAAGAGTAGCAAATCACCTTGGCCGGATGGTATACATCCAAGGGTGTTGAAAGAACTGAAATATGAGATTGCAGACCTGCTATTAGTAATCTGTGAACTATCATTAAAATCATCTCTAATACCCGATGATTGGAGGATCGCCAATGTAACACCAATTTTTAAAAAGGATTCCAGGGGTGATCCGGGAAACTACAGACTGGTGAGCCTGACGTCATTACTGGGAAAAATGGTAGAAACCATCATAAAGAATAAAATTACTCAGCATGTAGATAGTCATGGCCTAAAGGGAGACAGCCAACATGGCTTTAGACAAGGAAGATCTTGTCTTACTAATCTGTTATGTTTTTTTGAAGGTGTGAATAAACAGGTGGACAAAGGTGAGTCGGTTGATATAGTGTATCTGGACTTTCAGAAAGCCTTTGACAAGGTCCCTCATCAGAGACTTTTGGCTAACTAAAGAGTCATGGGATAGGAGGCAGTGTACTACTGTGGATCAGAAACTGGTTAACAGATAGAAAGCAGAGGGTAGGGCTAAATACCCAATTTTCCCAATGGAGAAAGGTGAATAGTGGTGTACACCAGGGATCTGTGCTGGATCCGCTGCTTTTTGACATATTCATAAATGACCTGGAAAGTGGAATAACGAGTGAGGTTATCAAATTTGCAGATGACACAATTTCCCACAATCCTCTTGGGTTTTAACAACTTTAAACTATTTAAAGTTGTTAAAACCCAAGAGGATTGTGGGAAATTGCAAGAGGATCTTGATAAATTGGAAGACTGGGCATCAAAATGGCAGATGAAATTTAATGTGTACAAGTGCAAAGTTATGCACCTAGGGAAGAACAATCCAAACTACGGTTACACGATGCAAGGTTCCACATTAGGAACCACCACCCAGGATAAAGATTTAGGCGTCATTGTGGATAACATGTTAAAACCCTCGGCCCAGTGTGCAGCGGCGGCCAAGAGAGCAAATAGAATGCTAGGTATCATATGGAAAGGAATGGAAAATAAAACAAAAGATATTATAATGCCTCTATATCGTTCCACGGTGAGACCGCACCTTGAATATTGTGTGCAGTTCTGGTAGCCGTATCTTAAAAAGGATATAGCGTTATTAGAAAAGGTTCAGAGAAGAGCCACTAAAATGGTAAAGGGGATAGAAGGATACTCCTATGAAGAAAGGCTAAAAAGGTTAGGGTTATTTTACCTGGAAAAGAGACAGCTGAGTGGAGATATGATAGAAGTCTATAAATTAATGAACGGAGTGGAACGGGTAAACGTAGATCGATTGCTTAGGTTATCAGAATATAGGAAGATTAGGGGACATGCAATAAAGCTACAGGGTAAACTATTTAAGACTAATAAAAGAAAATATTTTTTCACTCAACGTGTAATCAAACTCTGGAATTTGTTACCGGAGGATGTAGTAAAGGCTTTTAATGTAGCTGGGTTTAAAAAAGGTTTGGACAAGTTCGTGGAGGAAAGGTCCATAAACCATTATTAAGAAGGGACCCAGGATATCAATGCTTGACCCAGTACAAGCATTGTGGAACCTGTGTCTTTTGGGGAAACTGCTAGGTATGTATGACCTAGATTGGCCACTGTTGGAAACAGGATACTGGCTTGATGGACCTTGGTCTGACCCAATATGGCATATCTTATTTTTTATTTATTTTCTCTTATATACTGTGCTATTCTGCACCAGTGCAGTTTACATTGAACAAACTGAAATTACATTGAACAGGGCATTATAACTTGGAGATAACTATTTTACAGGGAACATGGGCTATGGAGGGTTAAGTGGCTTGCCCAAGACCACAAGGAGCACCTGTGGGACTAGAAACCCCAGTCCTTCTGGCCCAAGGTTGCTGTCCTCTAGCGGGATTTGAACCCCCGACCTTTCAGCCTGAAGTTCCTTGCCCCAACCACTAGGCTACTCCTCCACTCTCTATCTTTGGGGTCTCAAACATGTGGCCCGCGGGCCGCATGTGGCCCACGAGAGAGCTTTGTGCCGCCCGCGACAGAGGGAAACAAAAAAAACCCCTGACTTCTCCTGCTGCTGCTGCAGCCGTGGCAGCGGCAGAATCAACTGTCAATTAAAAAAAAAAAAAACTGGCTTCTGCTGCTGCAGCCATGGCAGCAGCAGAATCAGCTGTCCCGCGGCCTCTTCCCCTCTGTCCGGAAGAGCCCTGAGTCTGCTCCATCAGCGGCGGGCTTTTCAAGCCGCGAAGAGAATATTTCCCTCTCACACGGCTTGAAAAGTTAGTACGCTTAAGCCACGCGAGAGGGAAATACTCTCTTCGCGGCTTGAAAAGCCCGCTGCTGATGGAGCAGACTCAGGGTTCTTCCGGGCATAGGAGAAGGGGCCGCGGGACAGATGATTCTGTCGCTGCCACGGTGGCAGCGGCAGCAGCAGAAGCCAGTTTTTTTATTTTATTTTATTTACTTGGCTGATGGGGGGGGGGCTAGGTCTGGAAATGGGCTGGTGGGGGTTAGGAAGGGCTGGAGGTGGGCTGATGGGGGGGAGTTAGGACTGGAAATGGGCTGATGGGGTTAGGAAGGACTGGAGGTGGGCTGATGGGGAGGAGTTAGGACTGGTAATGAGCTATGGAGCGGCTAAGACTGAAATGGGGTAATGGGGGGTTAGGACTGGAAGTGGGCTAATGGCAGCAGGGGGGGGGTTAGGACTGGTAATAGGCTATGTTGGGGGCTAGGACTGGAAATGGGCAGATGGGGGTTAGGGCTGGAGGTGGGCTGATTTGTGGGTTAGGACTGGTAATGGGCTATGGGGGGCTAAGAATGAAAATGGGGTGATGGGAGGGTTAGGACTGGTGGGCTGTTGGGGGGCTTAGGACTGGTAATGGGCTATGGGGGGGTTAGAAATGGTAATGGACTGGGAGGGTTGCTAGGACTGGAAATGGGCTTAGTGGGGGGGGGAGCTAGGACAGAAAATGGACTGATGGTGGGGCTAGGATAGGACTGGAAATGGGCTGATGCGGGGACTAGAAGGGAGCGGATGCTGGGTGGGGCTGGAACTAGAAGGGAGCTGATGTTGGGGGAGGATTAGAATTGGATGGAGCTGGGAGAGTGAAATGGAGAGGGGAAAAATATTTTGTGTGGGAGGGAAGAAAAATCTACAATTGGCCGGGTATTAGGAGAGTAAGTGGTGATTGAGGATGGAGGGGTAAAATTTGAGTGGATGAAATAGGAATGAGGAAGGAGCAAAAGGAGAAAGATTAGTATGTTAAAGCAGATGTAGAGAGAGAATGGAAAAAAACACTAGAAGAGAGAAGAAAGGACAAATGGACAGCAGACGATGGAGAGTTAGCAGAAGACACGAAGAAACCAGAAGAAAGTGGCTGGAACAATTGCAACTGAAAAAAATGCACAAAAGGTAGAAAAATATCTATTTTGAATTTATTAACTGGAATATGTCAGCTCTGGGAAACGTGCATCATTAACGTCTGCGCTTTGTATGCTAACATTATGCAAATATTTATGCAAATGAGGCCCCGCATTGTATGCGGCCCGCGGGTTACTTTACAAGTCCTCATTTGGCCCTCAAAGCAATTTGAGTTTGAGACCCCTGCCCTATCTTATGTTCTTATGTTGGGTTTGTGCCACAGATGGCATTTCCCATGATGGCCAAAAAGTTAATTTTCATCTCATCTGACAAGAGAACTTTCTTCCATGTGTTGGGGGCCTGCCACATGCTGTTGGGCAAACTCCAAACGTGTTTTCTTCTTTCTTTCTTTCTTTCAGTAATGGCTTTTTTTCTGGTCATTCTTCCATAAAATCCCACTCTGTGGAGTGTGTGGCTTAAAGTGGTGCTATGGACAGATACTCTCATCTCTGCTGTGGATCTTTGCAGCTCCTTCAGTGTTATCCTTGGTGTCTTTGTAGCATCTCTGATTAATGCCCTCCTTGCCCAGTCTGTGAGTTTTGTTGGCTGGCTTTTCTTATCAGGTTTGCAGTGGTGCCATATTCTTTCCACTTTGTTATAATGGATTTGATGGTGCTCTGTGGGATATTCAGAATTTGGGATATTTTTTTATAATCCAGCCCTGATCTATACTTCTCCACAACTTTGTCTCTGACCTGTTTGGAGTGCTCCTTGGTCTTCATGTTGCTTGCTTAGTGGTGTTGCAGAGTCAGTGACCTTTCAGAACAGGTATATTTATACAGGCATCATGTGACAGATCATGTGACACTGATTGCACACAGGTGGACCCTAATCAACTAATTATGTGATTTCTGAGGTTGATTGATTGGTCCAGATCTTATTTAGGGGTTTCATAGAAAAGTGATGACTACATATGCACTCACATCTTTTCAGTTATAGCTTCTTTTGTTATATATACAAAGTATTTTATTGTCATTTCACGTCACAAATTTAGGCTATATTGTTAGGTCCATTACCTAACATCCAAATGAACCTCCATTTTTATTCCAGGTTGTATTTAATGCAACAAAACAGGACAAAAACCAAGAGAATGTATACTTTTGCAAGGCACTGTATACATGTTCCTTTAAATGTGTATTTATTTATTTTTGTAAATAACTAGCAGCTATTCAAGGGCAGCTGTGATGTACAGTAAATAATACATGTTTTCACACTGATATCTTGGATTTGTGTTTCTTTATTTTGGGGAGGGGGAGCTACAGGGCCAACATCAGCTATAGTCATATCGGCCATAGTTCTCACTGCTTAGGACATATCACTCATGTCTGTGGAAACATTTCCCTGTCCCCAACTCTGAGAAGAGACAATACACTCTCCATAGGCAGGCCTACATGTACGACTCTGCATAGATGGTCGATGTTTTTGATCTGGGACATTACTAGAAGACCTTGGAATCACCTTAACTACCATAGCTACAGAATCAAGACCTAGAGCATGATATCTATCACTGTAATCCATACCCTCACAGGTGCTAAAAAGTTTGACTACATCACCCCACATTTTATTCAACACCACTGGCTATTCACAGTGGATCCAGTTTAAGTTACTGATCTTGACATATAAAGCCCTTCACAATTTGCCTCCTCAATACCTTTCCACTTTGATCATCCCTTATACTCCTAGTCATACCTTCTGATCCGTCTCAGATAATCAGTTAGTTCTTCCAAGAGCTCAACAGTTTCACTATGATATGGCCCATCACTCTGCGTTCCATTATCTCACTCCTGCACTATGGAATAGTCTCCCGGGATGCATATGGCTGGACTCCTCTCTATGTTCTTTCAAAACCCACTTGAAAACATATTTGTTTAAAAAAGCATTCAGTTTGGAAAAGCAGGAGATATATGAACTTGGATGTTTCTTCCATCATATCAATTCTTTGTAACTATGATACCTGTCTATAATATGTTTTATCCACTTCTTGGAGTATGTTTTTGTCTTTTTGTTCTATGTAATCATAATCATCATAATATATTTTTATCTATATTTTAAAGCATGTTTTACTCTGTTCATTTTTAACTTGTATATGTGATTGCTGTAAACTGATTTGTATGCTAGTTCTCAAGAGCAGAGATGTCTCTCTTTATACAAAGATTCGACTTGTCCAAGCCATGGTATTTTCAATAACATCATATGGATGTGAAAGGTAGACAGTGAAAAAGATTGACAGGAAGAAAATTGATGCCTTTGAATTATGGTGCTGGCGATGAATACTGTGTATATCATGCACTGCTCGAAGAACAAACCAGTCAGTACCAGAGATCAAACCTAAGCTTTCCTTATAAATTTAGATGACAAGACTTTGACCTTCATACTTTGGACACATCATGTAAAGAGAGAGATCGCTAGAGAAAAATGTCATTCTTGGCAAGATAGAAAGTCAACCCAAAAGAGGAAGGCTGGCAATGGGATGGTTTGATACAATAACAGCAGCTATGGTTGCCACTCTATCAACAATGAGCCGCCTCACTGAAGACTGAGCAACTATCCAGAGGGTCACCATCAGTTGACACCATCTTGACGGCACATAACAACAACAATATGCTAGTTTTAAGGGCAGTATATCAAATTTTAAATGATAAATGATAAACGATAAGCCCTCACAGTACAGTCTGCTTTGCTAGTGCAATGGGGTTCTGAAGTGGGCAAGCAGTTTAGGGATCTACCTGTCTTCATGACAAAGGAAGCACAGTTGTCATACATAACAGTTCTGCCACTGTGCCCTCTGAATCACATTAGTGTACGCAAATTTTGCCAATATCTTCAGTGCCCTTGTCATTGGCACCTACATCATCAGTATCACTTAGAAACATAGAAACATGATGCAGAAAAAGACCACATGGGCTATCTAGTCTGCCCTTCCATATCAGATACTAAACTCCCTTCTTTTTCTTTAGAGATATTCTATGTTTGTCCCGTGCTTTTTTGAATTCAGATACTGTCCTCATCTCTACTACCTCCACTGGGAGACTATTCCATGCATCTACCACTCTTTCTGTAAAGAAATCTTTCTGGATATTACTCCTGAGTCTATCCCCTTTCACCCTCATCCTATGTCCCCTCAGAGCAGAGCTTGCTTTCAATCGAAAGAGGCTCTCCTCTTGTGCATTTATGCCATGGAAGTATTTAAACATCTCTATTATATTGCCCCTATCCCGCCTTTCCACTAACATATACATATTAAGATCTTTAAGTCTGTCCTCATATGCTTAATACCGAAGACCACTAACCATTTTAGTAGCCACCCTCTGCACCGACTCCATCCTGTTTATATCCTTTTGAAGGTGCGGTCTCCAGAACTGCACATAATACTCCAAACAAGGTCGCACCATAGACAGAGAGAGAGGCACCCCACCCTTTGCCCCCCCTCCCCCCAGTTGAAGCAGTGAAACAACATCCATGTCTAGATCATCCTGATTTTGAGTGACAGCCTGGATTTATCAGCTGTCCTGGCAGGAGCACAGAAAGAGCCTGCTTTTGAGGTCTCCTTAACCATGGATGGGGGATGTCATGATGCTGACAGGGAGAAGAATGGGGTATAAAATGTAGTGCAATTTCTAGAACACCAGAGACATTCAGGTGGTTAGTGGTAAGCAATATAATAACAAAGTTCAAAACTAAAACCACCTCTGAGAGAAAAAAATATTTTTGTCAGACCCACAATAGAGAATCTAGCCCTGATGCAGCCAGTTCAACAAAGGTCCATTTTACTCATAATAATTTTAAAATATATATATTCTCAAATTTTAATCCCTTTCAAAAATGATGAATTTCATTCAAAACTGCATTTCAAAAATAATTTAAAACCAACAGTGGCAACCGACAACACTGCGTTTTGAACTGACTGTGAAGTATCGCAGATTTGTCTCTGGTAAAACACCATCCAATAAAACCAATACTTTGTTATAAAATTTAAACACTCATCTTTGAAGCAGTGATCAGTTCAGCAACAGGATTCTTCACGGTCCGTACATTCCAACATTCTAAAGGCTCATTCAAACATGGCCCCAGTGTCTTTTTCACTTCACATCATAATATAATAAACCAAGGTTGTTTTCATGCAACAGTTTTAAAACAATTTGAAAGTGCACACTTACAATGTGACACAGTGACACATTTCCTTCTTTCTCCATTTGCATGTTGGCGTGGGAAACGTAGATGAAAAGTCATGGTAAAGTGTGTTTCAGAACGGTAGCAAAAAGGTATGATGAACATATTTATTACCATGAGGAGAGTTTATCTGTGGAAATCTGAAGGTGAGAAGGTATAGGGTGGGGGAATATGTGTTTTATCAGGAATATGTATAAGGGGTGTGTTTGTCAGAGAGTGAGTGTTAGGGGGTGTGTGTATCTCAGGGATGGATGTGTGTGACAGGATGTGTGTAGTTGTGAGTGCATGTCTGGTTTGGGATGTCTATGTGTGTATATGTGTAACAGTGTATTGTGTCAGGGTATGTGTGAGTGTGGGTTTCAGCATGTGTGTATGTCAGAGTTGATCAGAGCATGTATTGGTGTGTGTGTGTCAATGTATCAGTGCACATGTATGTATGTTGGTCTCTATGTGTGCTGGGTATGTGTGTTGGGGTGTGTTTGTGTCTTGGATGTGATCTATGTGTGCATCTTAGGGTCTTGTGTGTATATGTTAGGTTGTTTTATGTGTATTTTGTGGGCATGTTGTGCTGTGTTTTATATGTTGTATGTGGTGTATTTGTGGTGTGTGTGATGTTGGTATTGTGTGTGGTGTGGGTATTGTGTATAGTGCCATGTGTATTGTGCATGGTATGGATGCTGTGTTGTGGTCCCATGTATGCTGTGGTGTGGATGTTATGTTGTGGTGTCATGTGCGGTGTGGTCTGGGTGTTGTGTTACAGTGTCATGTGTATAGATTGTGTATGGTATGGGTGTTGTGTTGTGTTGTATTGCGGTGCTGTCTATGTGGTGTATAGATTGTGTGTGGTATGATGTTCACATGTTGTGTTGTGGTGCCGTGTGTGTAGATTGTGTGTGGTGTGATATTCCCATGTTGGGTTGTGGTGCTGCGTGTGGTGTGGTGTTCCCATGTTGTGTTGTGGTGCCGTATGTGGTGTGTGTGTGTTTGTTGCTTGTGGGTGGTGTCTGGTATATTTAGTGTGTGTATGCTGTGCATATGTGTTATATGTGTGAAGATGATGTGTGCGTGGGTCTTGGCAGTGTGTTGGATGTGGGTGTATGTGTGAGAAGATGGACAGACAGATGAAGCCTCCCTAATAGGCACTGTGACTTAAGTAAAACGTGCCTAATTAATTATCATTATTGATACAGCAGTTATTAAAACTGAGTAATATTTTACTATTATGGTTATTTGTGCCAAGACAAATTCACTCAGGTGATATAAAAGGTGAAAGTGTGAAACTTAACCTCTCCAAATGCAAAGCCTTGTGGTTTTTCTAGGAACACGACTCCTCAAACTGTCACTCCATATACCCAAAGTGTTCCCATTATCATAAAGAAGCCCATTAGCATCTTGGGCATGTGTCTTGACTCATATCTAACTTTCAGCCCAAAGTACTACTACTAAAGCATGCTTTTATGTGTTGTGGAAAACTTGCTCTATTAACTCCTTAACTGGGCAAAAGGCACAGCACCTAGCCAACCACTGCCTAGGGAAAACTTTCCAACTGCAGAGTTCGTTCCCCACAGTGATCGCCAATCAAGTGCTGCTCCCGCTGATTATCGATCTCCCTGCTTCTCTCTGCACAGTCTGTCAGTCACTGTGGCGGTATCAGTCAGACTGTGCAGAGAGAAACAGGGGGATCAGTGATCAGCGGGAACAGCAGCGATCACTGCAGGGAACATGTTAACTTGTCTTCCCCATTGGCTGAATGGCTAGGGTAAGATGAGTTAACTCGGCTTCCCCAGTTAAGAGGTTAAAGGGTTGTTAGGCGATAAGGATTTGAAAATGCTGACTCATGCATTCATGACTAGACACCTTGATTACTGTAATTCACTTTATAACGGCTTCATGGTCATTGTTACAAAAGGACTTGAACTAATCCAAAGTACTTTCCAGGATCCACAGAACCATGTCTTTCCCCTACTGATCAATCTGCACCGGCTCCTGGTCTCTTATCTGTACACTCACCCTCTAAATCTAGAATATATCTAAGGGGCACTCAGTGCATGGCTTTTGCTTACTTGACACCTGTCTTATGGAGCTTGCTTCCCCTTGACCTTAGGTTAGATTCTTCTTATTCTAAATTTAAGATAAGAATTAAGACAGCTTTATGACCAAGCGTTTAAATCTAAGTTGCTGGGTAGGCCTGGCCACAGCAACAGGAGCCGATATCATCTTTTATCAATCCCCCACCTCATTTTCTCTCTCTCCTGCCCCCTGTTACTTTTATATAGAACTGCTTTTTTCTAATGTATGTACACTGTTTTGTTGTTACTTTCAAAAAGTGGTATAACAAATATATAAACTAAATGGGGAGCAAACAAATGTGAAAAAATAAATATTTCCATAAAGAAACAAGTGTACACAGAAATAAAATTGAGAGACTGCCGATACAATGATAAGATTTTGCATGTGTTCCTATCAATGTGGTTCATTAACATGCAGCACACTAGCTAGAAATGGTAAGTGAGGCTTTTGAGAAACCAAAGATGGCACTCGTGAAACGGCAGTAGGTTTTAATATGCAATTTTTAACTGCATTCAGTGGGAAAGAATTGCTCTATAAATGTTAAAACCATTATATACAACATTATCTGGAATAATAATCCCAACAGTTCATTACATTTCCTGCATGGGAAGCCAGACTTTATGTTGAGTAAGAGGTTATATTTTGCCAAGCTCTTCTGGGTTAGCACATTGTTCACGTGCTGGGAAGGAATTTTTGAGCTCTGAAGAGAATCCTTTTGCTTACTCGAACAAGTTGCCACATGCTTGCTAGCACATTGAAAAATGTTCCCAACTAGAAATAATGAAATGACAAAAGAATAAAAGTTAAAATCTTCTCTGTTAACCTTGTTGATCAGAACGTGTGGCAGAATTCTTTGCCTGTTAGTACAGGTGAAGAACTGATTAAGGTATGAGATACCACAGAGAAGCTTGCATAAAAAATTGTAATTAAAAGAACAAGGCCGAGGAGCCTTCTAATATCCTCATGGTGATATTGAATGTAGACAGATATTGTGTAGAGATAGAAAATGAATAATTTTAAGAAGACAAGATATACTCATTATCTGCTCTGTCAGACAGTTCTTAAACTGTAGTCAGAGCACAGAGCAGCGAAACTTGGAGGCCCAACTTCAATAACATCCCTATAGTGAGTGGTAAAGAGGTGGTCAGGTCATTGAGTCTTTCTGTATGGCCACAATTTGCTGGGAGCAGGGGCCTCGTATTCTTTTCTTTGACATGTAGGAGGTTCTTGATTAAACGGAGCCAGCTGGGGAGAGGCTCAATCTGCATAAATGCCTTTCAATTTGTACCCCCAAGTGTCTTTGCTAACACAATGTCAGAAGGAGAACGAATAGTACAGTGTTCCAGATGCTTCCTACTGAGATTGGTCTTAAAGAAACAGCAGCGTTTCTCTAGAGCAGAGGAGACCAGAAGGTTCTTTGTGCAGGGAAGATGGCTGCAACTTAAGGTCAACGTTCTTAGGTCTTCAGGAGATAGTGATCTCTGAGTCCAAAAGGATTTTGAAAGGGAGAGAATTCTGGTTTATGCAAACCTGAAGTCTGCATTGGAGAGGTGTGGAAGCGGCAGATAGTAGAAGAGAGAAACTGAGATGCAGTGTTGTAGACTTTAGGTAAGTGCTGTGTTGCGGTTTCCTAGGCATCGCTGCTGCTGCAGGCCCCAGAGAGGGGCAGTGGGCAATGGGCACCCCCAGAAGGACATCACTCTAGGCAACTGTCTAGTTTGCCTAACAGTAGTGCTGGCCATGCTCACATACATATAACAGTTTTTTTACAGTCACACAGTCCAACATGTGCGCAGGCATGCTATCCACTCCCTATCAGCTCCAAAGCAGATGTCTTAAGGAGCAAATTCACTATTTAGACACAGAGTGGTAGTGAACACTGCAGACTTGTATATCATATTTTATGCGCAGGCAACAGACACTTCAAGTAACTTCTAAACAACATTAGGCAATAGTTGTTTGTTCAAAACAGGGCACTTAAACACGAAGGGTTGCCTTTAAGGTGTATCTCTAGCAAGCTTCAAGTCCAATTGAATGGTGAGGCACAAACCCTTCATGAGTTAGGGATGAGGGTGGGTGAGCTGGAACGGTATACTAAGGATTTACCGGTCTGAGTTGGCATCAGTTAAGGACAAAATCTTATAGGAAATTGGAAGCTATAAACAATCCAGGAAGGGGTGCAAGTGTTTCCTTAACTTTGCACGTCCCCTTTGGTAACTCCAGGAGACATGCTTAAGAAGTATATTTAGAGATATTGAAGATCTTTGCAGGGACAGTCCCCAGTAACACGGGGTATTGTGTATACCATCAGGAAAATAGTTGGGTTCTCCTGCGTGAGAGTCTGGGATAAGGAAGTCTTCAAGCAGACAGCCTGTAGAGGTGTGCGCAGGCAAAAAAATGTTCATTTGCTGTCAGATTTTCCGAAATTTTTGGTTCATTTCACTCATTTGTTTTAACTTGTGCAGGAACGTTTAACTGGCACAAATCAACTATATGTGTACTAATGGGAAGATCAACGTGTTCAACTGATTTTGCATGTGCTAAATATTTCAAGGGACTAACAAATGCGCCTCCCTTACTATCCCAAATTTGACTGTTTTACATGACTCCCAATCAGAGATTACCACCAAGACCACTCCTCTATGGGCCGGAACCTGACAGTTACTGGACTTGAAGGGGCTGATTTATAAGGGAGCTGCATAAAGTTACGCACACAGGTGTGTACGTCACAAATCTATAAGCCTGTGTGCCGGTGCTCTGGCGTGTACTCTCAGTGTGGGCTTGCACAGGGGTGAAGTTTGGATGGAACATAGGCAAAGTGCAAATTTACACATGGAAGATATAAAATACTACAACTTCCACGTGTTTCTGAAAAATCCAGGCACAGGCAGATGGAAGTGCCATGACTAAACTGAGACACTATTTTGCGTTATAAAATAGGTCCCGAATACGCACATGGCAATGTACATTAACGGCATGGGAGGTTATTAAATACTTTCACAGAGGATTATTTTATCAGCAGCTGCCTTAGTGCTAAAAATATTCCAAAATGTTCCTAAATGCTCCTAAATGCTAGGGGGGGGGGAGGGATATTCAAAGTAATTAATGCAGTTAGCACACCCGCTAACTGTGTTAATTTTGCTGAGTGGGATTCACAGTGGCATATAGCCAGTTTGTGCCACTGAATACCCCCCTCTAACACCGCTAGCAGGGCCGGCCCAAAAATTAGGAAAACTAGGCATCAACCTCTGGGAGGCCACAAAGAGCAGGACATTCAAAGCTAAACAGTTACCAATTTCAGTATCCCATTTGTGTACATAGTTTACCAATTTCAGTATTCCATTTATGTACATAGTTTCCCCCGTTATCCAAGTTGATTGCTCCTGTTCATTGTAATGACCTGACTCTTGTTCATTGTCGGATTCTGTTTTGTTTTATGTAAACCGCGCTGATCGTAAATAGTGCGGTATATAAGAAATGTAAAATAAATAAAATAAATAAATAAATAAACAATAGTTTATGACAGCCAGGAGGGTGTAATGCTTAAGGTCTGCCTAGGGTGCCAACACCTTGAATGAACTCTGGAGCTGGCCCTGACTGCTAGATGCCCCACTTAGTATCGGGGCATTCTGGGCGTGGTGCCAAAGATAACCGGGAAGAGGCATTATTCAGGCACTGGTTATTGTAAGGCGACTGAAGTTATGTAGAATAAAGGTTGTCCTAACTTTGGACACTTTAGCTGTCCAAGCAGTGGCTAAATATTGCCACTGACTAGTTAGCTTCAACACTATCTAGCCAACCCGGATATTCAATGTTGGTGGACAGATATGACCCCGTCATTGAATATACAGGTCCTAGTTAAAGCGGCGACAGTCAGTCACTTTAAATGCGTTGGCCGCTGCTGCCGCTGAACATCGTCCCAAGTAGTTTATTTATTTGTAAACACACTTAAATGACCTTTTAGAAAGTACTAACCAGTGCACAAGGACAGAGTTTTCATGGAGGTAGGTGCAAGCACGTATGTTGATTATAAAACACAATAATTTATGCATCTACTTGCAAAATATAGGTGCATTCATTTACCCCGGCTCCAGGGCTCTCTGCCACTTATGCTAGTATTTTATCAAGGCAAATGGGAACCTACGTGCTTTATAAAATAGGTTTAATTTGGGCGAATTGAAATGCTCTTTCACTTGGTGCCCTATTACAAAATTTTATAAGCGTCACTTAGTTTAATGCATGCATTTTGAACTTATTTTATAAAGTAAAGTGTATTGGTATGTTACTTTATAAAATAGGAGCATAAATGGTTAGAGACATGTGCCAAAGTTAAGCGCAACCACTTGCACAAATCCTAGATTTGGTGTAAAAGACGTGCTTACATTATTTATTTATTTTATTTAACTCTTTTTTTATATACCGCCTTTCAATGTTATCAAAGCAGTTTACATCTAACTCAACAATTATACATAGAACTGTTACAGGTATAACTATGATACATTCTAGAAAGTTAACTGCTATGCCAACAGTGGCAACTATTTACATTTCAATGATAATGGCTGACATTAAGAGAAAGGGATGGTCAGCCAGGTTTATTACAGTCCGGATGTGGGTATTATTTGAGTGAGGGGGTGGTATGGAAGTCTTTAAGTATCTGAATTGTGGTTAGGTCTTAATTGTTGGCCTGTAGTATTCGGTGAACAGGTGAGTCTTCAGCATTTTCCTAAAATCAGAAGCGTTGTTGATTGTTCTTAGGTAGTGTGGTAGTGAGGGTCGGGCCAAAGATTTCAAAGGCTCTCTGGCAGATTGTTTGAGAACTACTAATATTTATGTGTGGCATTGAGAGGGTGTTTTGATGTTGTTTCCTCCATATCTGGGACTCCGGGATCATCTGGATTAATGGTTGTAGGCAATTGGCGGTTTGTTTATGTATCGTCTTGTATGTCGTCATTATTGCTTTGTACTTAATACGGGATTGTATTGGTAACCAGTGGAAGGATTGAAGGGTCAGAGTGATGTGTTCTTGTCTTTTGGATTGAGTGATCAATTGAGTAGCAGTATTTGGAGCAAGTTGGATTGGCTGGGTGGTGTTTTTGGGGAGGCCTTGAAGTAGTAAGTTGCAATAATCTAGGTGTGGGGTAACTATTGCCTGACATACAGTGTGAAAGTGACTGTGCTTGAATAGGGGTCTTAGGTTTTGTTGCAGTTTTGTTTTGTACTATGCATTGGTGATCATCCTCTTGATGTATGTTGAAAGATGATTCTCTGATCTAGGATTACACCTAGATATCTTACTTCCTTTTTCATCGAGATAATGAAGTTGTCGATTTTGAGTGTGTCAGGTGGAATATATGTGGGGTCTCTACTGATTGTAAGGACCTCTGATTTGCTGTAGTTGATTGTGAGGTTGTGAAATTGAAGTCAGTTTGTGACTGCTTTCATGCAAGTTGTTATAGAGGAGTAGTCCGGTTTGGCAGATTCAAATAGGGCATAAATCATCAGGTCATCTGCATAGAGGTGACAGTATAGGTTTTGTTCTTGTATGATTTTGCAGACCGGTTGAATATATATGTTAAATAGGAGGGCGGATAGTGAGGATTCCTGTGGTATTCCTTGTTGTAGTTTGACTGGCTTGTAGGTTCTGTTCTTTATCTTGACCTGGGAGCGATGGTCAGATAGGTAAGACTGGAACCAAGAAAGAGTTATGCCACGGATTCCGATCTCCATCAGATTATATTTCATGACTTACATGTGTAAATTTAGGCTTTGCCTATGCTCTGCCCAAACTCCGCCCCTATGCTCGCCCCCTTCAAAATTCTGCGCCATCACCCTGATGTGCGTACTTACAGAATAGCGAATGCCTAAACGATGCAAGTAAGTGTTCATCCCAATGCATACGCCATTGAAAATAGGTGAGTCACATGCGTTGATAACATCTAACTTGATGTGGCTCATTATAAAATTACCTTCTAACTGCCTAACAAGGAATGGGGCAAGGAATGGACGGATGGAAATGGACTGAGCAGGGAATGAGCAGGCACTGTGCTTTACTATTAACACACTGTAGGTTATTCTGTGTTAACTCTTAGGGGTATGTTTACTAAACTGCGGTAATGGTACATAACGCGCGTAATCTAACATTAATGATCGTTAAGTAATGTTAACGCGCATTATGATGCGTTAATGATCGTTAACATCTCATAACGCGCGTTAACGTAAGTTAATGATCATAAAGTTCCGCGGCGCGGTAAAACAGCACAGAAGGTGGAGAGAGGGCGGAGAGAAGGGGTCAATGGGCGGAGTGTGGGTGGGGAGAGGCTCCAGGCACACCAACGCGCTGAACTCAAGGGCTGAATCCTACCGCGATTGAAAACCTGCCGTTAGATGCACATTTGCAGGGGAGGGAAACCATTTCAGCGTCAGCAATGTATAGCATAGGCAGGGAAACCCATAAAACGTGATAAGTGTGATACATGTGCACGGAACAAAAGGGCAAATAAGCAGTGAAAATGACCATAAGAAACGAGGAAAATAACATAACCAAGCTAGCCAATAGTGATATCAATGGGACACAGCCAAAAATACCACTGAGAAAGCCTCAGAAAAAGATATTAACTGTGGAAGGGTGCATGCTCTGTCACCATAGAAGGTGAATGATGGCACAGTGAAATAGCACTGATCAGGGCTTCCCCTTGTTACTGAACAGGTTCCCCATGACGTGCACATGTTCCGCAACAGCAGGGTGGGCATGTCGGAATGGGCAACTGGGCAGATACTGGAAAAGGGGATACAGAGGGCCGCAGGTGGCACATACTGTGGTGCAGCTGGGCCACAGTGGGGACTAGGGTGATGCTCAGTTTGGCAAATAGGAATGCATAAACAGTAGAGCCAGACTGCAACTGTTGAGGGTCCAAAATTGGCATGAGTGTGTCCCCCGCAGTGTCACAGGGGACAGTACCCAGCAGCCACCCCTAAGGGCACAGAACAGTGGCAGGCGGTGCTAGGGGGAAGTGTGGACGTCCATCCAGGCACCCCTACCCCACCACCCATACCATAGGCAGCTGCCTACAGACACACTGGATGGCCCGAGACTGCGCACCACCAGCAGAAGGGCATGGCAGCATGGCAGCGGAGGGGTACCGGTGGCGGAGGGGGCAGTGACATCTGACCATAGCAGGCCACGGCCCAGACCCATGTAGGTGGGTGCCATGCACTGCAACAGACAGGCTCAGTATGACAAACAGTCATGGTACCTCCAGGGAATGATCTGTCCCTGTGGTGCAGTAAGCACAGCCAGTACACTCAGGAGCCAAAGGTCACAGGTTCAATCCCAAGCTGTGGTCCCTGCCAACTCTGTTCTCATACTTTTTACCAGTAATAAACCATGGTAAGAAAGATGGAACTTTGTATTGCTGATAGAATAAACATGCTTGGAACAACTACATTTTACCGTACAGAGCACAGACACCACAAACAGGCGCATTACCAAGAGCAGAGTCTGCCAAATGCAGCCCGGGAGGGCTACAAATCATGCAGGTGTCATGCTGTTTCCAATAGAAGGACATGTTATCATGGTGGCGGAGGGCGTACAGATGGTGGAGGGGGCAGTGGCACCTGGCTGCAGCAGACCATGGCCTAGCCCGGTCTAGGTGGGTGCCGTGCACTGCAACAGACAGGCTCAGTATGACAAACATTCATGGTACCTCTAGGGAGTGATCTGTCCCTGTGGCGCAGTAAGCACAGCCAATGTGCCCAAGAGCAGAAAATCACAAGTTCAATACCAAGCTGTGGTCCCTGCCAACTCTGTTCCCATACTTTTTACCAGTAATAAACCGTGGTAAGAAAGATGGAACCTTGTATTGCTGATAGAATAAACATGCTTGGAACACCTACATTTTACCGTAGAGAACACAGACACCACAAACAGGCGCTTTACCGAGAGCAGAGTCTCCCAAAGGCAGTCATGGAGGTCCAAACAACATTCAGGTTCCATGCTGTCTGCAATAAAGATGCTTGTACTGTATGTCGATGCGCCGCCCCCATGGTATGCAGATGTATCTCATGCATATTCATCAGGAACAGCATGAAAACCCGAACATGGTGCAGCCCACCAGGACCGGAGTTGGGAACCCCTGTCCAAGAGCATTGATCCACAGGGGCGGAAACACCCGCACCCACAGGCCCCATTAGCCACAGCATCCTGGAGAGGCAGGATGTTGGGCCCTGTGTGCATCTAACAATATTAGCACTTGCATACCCTAGCAATGACACCCAAAACCAGGGAATACGGTACACAGATAGCAAAAGGTTGCTATGATAACTGGCACATAGCAATCCCTATGGTTAGCACAAGCTACCCAGTGTGCTGTACCATACCAACCTCTGTGATGTCTGTGGAGTGTGTGTCACGTCTGGAACCTGACAGTTTCCACCACCTTGGGAAGAGACCCCAACAGTACAGCATACCATAGCCATGCCTGCACTGTGCCCAGGACTGGTGCGGTGTCCTGGGCGGTGCGGTGCGGTGTCCTGGGTTGCCAAAAGCCTATATTGGTGTGCAATACTGGCATAGGTGCTGGGGTGTGCATCTGCCAACACCCTCTGCAGCCCACACCGCTAGCACTGTTGCTAATATTGGCCTGCCAATGTGCATAATGAGGAGCAAGGTACTGTGGGTATAGACGGAGAGGGCGGCCTGGGCAGGATGCACCTGCACAGGGCCCAGGGCAATGGCTGGGACATTGTAGGGCCCCACCACCTACACGGACAGGGTGCTGTGGGGGTGCATACCCCATCTTGTGTTCATCTATAGACTGCAGTTCTGCATGTGCAGTGCACCATGGGTATGAGTGGGTTAACCCAAATCCTGGCCACCACAGCAGACAGTTTGTGTGGTGACCTGATGTCCTTCAGCTGCCAGCCAGGGATTTGTTATTAGCACTAGTGCTGTGGCCCACTAGTTACTTCACTGCCTGTGGAGCCAGGGGTCATGGGTTTGATCCCACAGTGGGGTTATTTGTTAGGGCTGTCTGAGGCATTTTCTTTTTTTAATTTAAATTGGTGCTGCCAGCAAAAAACTCTCACAGTGCTGTCTCCTTACAGTGCCTCATCAGGCGCCCGATACAGTGCCCAATGCGGGCCCTATACTGCGCCCTGTGGGGTGCCCCATAGGGGACATTCTAGGGTGCCTTGGCGGACAGTGCACTTTATAATGTGCCCTCTGGGGTGCCTTCTGGGTGCCTTATGCGGCACCTTGGGTTACAGCCCTGTGAGGGTGTGTTTGCTGGAAGCACTAATTATAATTAACAAACAAAAAGCTTCAAGCAGCACTGCTTTTGAGTAAAAGGTGATGTCTCTGCCAGCTTTACTCATTAGACCCACAGGGGGATTGAACTCACATCCCCTGCACCACTGGTCAGTATATTAACCATTGTGCTACAGCTCTAGATGCCTTGCTAGACACCTTATCAGATGCCTTATGGGCGCGCGTTGCGTGGCGCTCTACACGATGTTTTTTAACGCCCGTTAGGCTATGGCGCCTGGTAACGCGCGTTATCGGTAACGCCCATGAACTTATTTGGGATTTCTGCCTGTACCGCGGATCCTAACGCGAATCACACTAACGCAGTTTAGTAAACATCCCCCTTAATGTGGCAAATAACATAGTTAATGCCTCCTTTATTAGGTGCAGCTAACTGCATCGCATAATCTGCAATGCAGCTAGCACACTGTCAAAGACATTTCTTTTGGCAATTAATGTGTGATAACTGCAAAACTGTACCAGACGTTAGTACATAGACCCCTAAGGAGGCTATCAAATTGCCTCTATAGTCATTCTGGGTGTATGTGGCCACATACATTTATTTATTTATTTTATTTATTTATAGTCTCTTCTATACCGCACTATTCAGCATCAGCGCGGTTTACAATGAACAAAGAATTTACACATTTCCGATGGTACTTTGTGTTTACAGTTGAACAGGCAAAAGTAACTTGGATAACAGGGGTAACTATTTACAAATTATAACATAATCATGAACTCTTCTTGGTTTCAGCCTTAGGGGTTTTGGGAGGTCTGTGAGGTGGTTGAAATATCTGCATTGGTTACTGGGTAATACAAGAGGAAGAGGTGGTGTTTCAAGGCTTTTCTGAACTGCAATAGATCCGGGATTGCTCGGATGTCTTGAGGGAGGCTGTTCCAGCACCTTGGTGCACAGAACTTGAAGGCCCTGTCTGCTGTTGCTTTGGTGCATTGTGTTATTGATTTTGGGACTACAAGTGTGTTGAGTGTTACTGTCCATCTGTCCCTATTTTGAGGTGTCATCTGGATCAGATCCGTTAGTGACGCAGATGAGAGCCCTTTGATGGCCTTGAATGTAAGTAGTAATGACTTGTAAGTGAGTCTACTTTGTATCGGAAGCCAATGGAGTTGTTTTAGGATGGGTGAGACATGGTCTTTCTTGGATGCTCCATGTAGGACTCTTGCTGCGGCGTTCATTGCCAGTTGCAGTGGCTGCAAGGTGGCTTGAGGGAGCCCTTGTAAGATTGAGTTCGCATAATCAAAATGTGGTATGATTAGGGCCTGATAGATGGTTCTGAAATCATCCGGCTCTAGCAGGGATCGTAGGTGTCTAAGGGAACGGATTTTATGGTATACCGCTCTTACAATGTTTCCTATGTGCGCCATCATATCCAAGTGCTGGTCTAGAGTGACGCCGAGGTATCTGATAGTGGGTTTGGTCTGGAGGTCTGCTTCCTTCACCTTCAAGAAAGACGGAGCAATGAAGTTTCGGTCTTTTGTGATGAACAACACCTCCGTTTTCTTGTGTTGGATCTTGAGGTTTTGGGATTGCAGCCAGTTGGATACTTCATTTATACAGTTTGTTAATGGAGTGAGGTCGGGATTCTCTGTTGTAAAAGGCATGTATAACAGCACATCATCCACGTATATAATGCAGTTGATACTGAAGGACCGTATCAGGTTGCAGATAGGCTGCATGTATATATTGAACATGAGGGCGGAGAGGGAGGAGCCTTGTGGGACCCCCTGCTTTTGATGGAACAGATCTGATGCAGTATTGTTGGATTGTACCTGCTGCCACCTGTCAGAAAGGTAGGACCTGCACCACTCGAGTGCTTTATCGGTAATTCCCTTACCCTCGAGTCGTTCCAGGAGGCGTTCGTGGCTCACGGAGTCGAATGCCGCTGCTATGTCTAGGAAGACCAGGACGAACCCTTGGCGGATATTGTTGATGCCTGTTAATATGTTGCTGAAGAGAGTAGTGAGCAGTGTTTCCACACCGTGGGCTTCTCTAAAGCCGTGTTGACAAGGGTCCAGTGGTGCGTTAGTTTCTATATGCTCTTCGATTTGTCTTTGTACTTCCTTTTCCATTATTTTTGCCAGCAACGGTATGCTTGATATTGGCCTATAGGATTCTGGCTTCAGAGGGTCCAGCTTGTTGTTTTTTAGTAATGGCCTTATGGATGTGCGTTTGAGGGTACGTGGGAAAGTTCCTGTTGTGAATGAAAGTTCCATGAGTCTGGATATGAATGGGCTCAGGTGGTTTCGTAGTTCTTTGATCCAGAAACGCAGGGCATGGATCGGTTTGGGCGGTGGTCATGTTGATGCCAGCAATGGTGTCCTCGATGCGCAGTTTGGGTGGTATTGCGAAAGTAGTGAGTAGAGTCTGATCGTATGGTTCAAGGATCTTGCAAGGTGTTGGGATGTTGTCAATCTGGCAGAGTTTGGATTGTAAATAGTCAGCGAAAGTTTGAGGGTGGATGAATGGCTTCTTATAAAATACCGACGGAGTTAAAAGTGCATGCTTTGGCATGAAGCTGCAAACTTTACTTGTAGACATTGCCAGAGGTGAGATATGGGCAAAGCATGGGTGGAATTTACAAGCATTGCATTGCTTATAAAATACCTTAATGTATGTGCATCCTTGTGAATTTTATGGGCACTCATTTTCCCCGACTATAAAGCAGGTATAAATGCTGTCTGTGTCGGAATTTAAGGCACAATATCTGCCACTCTTGCTAGCATTTTATAAAGATAAATAGAGACCTACTTGCCTTTATAAAACAGGTTTAAAATAGGCATATTTTGCTGCTTATCTTATGTGCCATGTTATCCTCTAAGGCAGGGATGTCCAAACCTGTCCTGGAGGGCCGCAATCCTGGCAGGCTTTTGGGATAGCCCTAATGAATATGCATGATATATATATGCATTAGAGATATCCTGCCAACCTGACTGGTTTGTGGCCCTCCAGGACTGAATTTGGAGACCCCTGCTTTACACCTCTGTCATTTAAGATTGTGAGTGGGCAAGGTACAGATGTCCTAGACATCAAAAGGGTAGATAGACTTTGTCACATTCCTCCTCACTTCTCACCACCACCAAAATGTGGTCTATTAGACAACTTTTTGGTGGTGGTGGGAATCGAGAAGGAATGTGAGAAATTCTATCTACCCTTTTGATGTCTAGGACATCTGTACCTTGCCCACTCACAATCTTAAATGACAGAGGTGTAAAGCAGGGGTCTCCAAATTCAGTCCTGGAGGGCCACAAACCAGTCAGGTTGGCAGGATATCTCTAATGCATATATATATCATGCATATTCATTAGGGCTATCCCAAAAGCCTGCCAGGATTGCGGCCCTCCAGGACAGGTTTGGACACCCCTGCTCTAAGGGGTATGTTTACTAAACTGCGCTAATGTGCGTTGCGCACATTAGCGTGCGCTAAGGTACCTTAGCGCACGCTAATGTCACGTTACGGGGCACAAATGTGCCCCGCACAGGTGCGCGGCGCACTAAAGTGCACGCTCATGTGCGCGGCGCGCTAATGTGCGATAAAGGCGTGGAAAGGCACCCGGAGGGCATAGGAAGGCTCCCCAGGGGCAGAGAGAAGGGGTCAATGGGTGGAGAGTGGGAGGGGAGAGGCTCCCCGCACACTAGCGGGGCTGAAATTCAAGGCAAAAAATACCGCGAGTGAAAACCTCGCGGTACAGTCGATTTAAAGGGAAGAGAAACCATTTCTGTCAGCAATGTACAGCAAAACCAGGGAAACCTACAAAACAGTGATAAGTATGATACATGTGCACGGAACAAAAGTGCAAATAAACATTGAAAATGACCCCAACAAAATAAAAGAAAATTATAATCAAGCAGGGCAATAGTGATAGTAATGGGAAACATCAAAAAACACTCCCAAGAAAGCCCCAAAAAATAAATATGAATTTTAGAAGGGTCTACGCTCCGTCCCCATACAAGTGAATGATCCCACAGTGAAATAGCACTGATCAGGGTTTCCCTCTCCATTGGACAGGTTACCTATGGCATGCACATGTTCCACAACAGCAGGGCGGGCAGGTCGGAATGGGCAACTGGACAGATGCTGGGAAAGGGGATACAGAGGGCTGCAGGCGGCACATGCTGTGGTGCAGCTGGGGCACAGTGCGGACTAGTCAGATACCTAGATGGCACTTAGGAATGCTGAAACTGAACAGCAGACAGACAGCAACTGATGAGGGCCCAACATGGGCACGAGAGTGTTTAGCACAGTGTCACAGGGGATATTACCCAGCAGGTACCCGCAAGGGCACAGAACATTGGCAGGCGGTGATTGGGGGACGTGCGGACAGATATGCAGGCACCCCTACCCCAGAACCCGCACCATAGGCAGCCGCCTACCCACACACAGGATGGCCTGAGACTGCGTACCACCAGCACCACCAGCAGAAGGGCATGTCAGCATGGTGGCACAGGGGTACTGGAGGTGGAGGGGGGCAGTGGCAGCTGCCCAGAGCAGACCATGGCCTAGCCCTGTGTAGGTGGGTGCAATGCACTGCAACAGACAGGCCCTGCCAGACAAACAGTCATGGTATCATCAGGGAATGCACTGCCTCTGTGGCAACACGGTGGTGCAGTGCACACAACCAGCATGTTTGGAGACAGAAGATCACAGGTTCAAGCCCCAGCTGGGGCTCCTGCCAATCCAGTCCCCATATTTTACCCATAACTAAACTGTGATAGTAAAGACGAACCTTTATTGCAGAGAACATAAGCATGGCTCAAACACCTCTATTTTACCCTACAGAGCACAGACACCAGAAACATGCACATTACCTAGAGCAGATTCCCCCAAATGCAGTCCTGGAGGACCACAAATCCTTCATGGTTTATGCTGTCTCCAATCTAAGGATGGAGCAGTACTGGTGGTGGAGGTGCAGCAGCTGGTGGCCACAGCAGACCATGGCCAAATCCTGTCCAGGTGGGTGCCATGCACTGCAACAAAAAGGCCCTGTCGGATGTACAGTCATGGACTCCCCAGGGAATGCAGCATATCTGTGGCAACATGGTGGTGCAGTGCACAGCTTGCTGCTGGAGAATATCAGATAGGGGTGGGGTGCAGCTTAGTATATCCAGGCCTGATGTCTGTCTGCTATTGTGTTATGGATGTGTACAGAGCTGCATTGACTGCCCTGTAGTTGTCTGTTCTGCAGTGGGACCGGGGTTGATGGTCCCCTCTACTGCCACCATTGCAGGGAGGTAGAATGTGGATCTGTTGATGGGAGACCCTGCTTGCCACCCTCAGTCCTGGAGGAGGAGGGTGGTGGTGGTGGTGGTGGTGGTGGTGCATGATCCTCCTGGGGGTCCGTAGGGGCTACACCTGACTCAGACATACCGATATATCCAAGGTGTGTCTGCAGAAACTACCTATCGCACACATTAGCACTGCTGGAGACCTGCAGCATGGCCTATTTCTGTCATGGAAGGTGCTGTGGACCTGGTGCTGGGCGCCCCACCGCACACTCAGGGTGAGCACAGTACCCGCACAATGTGACGGTGTGTAGCTACTCTGTGCCAGTAACACACATGGTCATTTCCCCCTACCAGGCCGAGGTGCTGTGGGGGTGCATACCCCATCTTGTGTTCATCTGTAGACAGCTGATTTGCATGTGCAGTGCATCATGGGTACGGGTGGGCTAACCCTATCCTGGTGACCACAGCAGACTGTCTGTTTGGTGACATGCAGTCCCTCTGCAGTCAGCCAGGGACTTGCTAGCAGCTGTAGCCCACTGGTTACTTCACTACCTGTGGAGTTAGAGATCATGGGTTCAAACCCACAGTGGGGTTATTTAATAGGGCTGCCCAAAGCATTATCTCTTTTTAATGTACATTATTGCTGCCAGCAAAAACACCCTCAGCATACTGTACCCATAAGGTGCCTCAGAGGGCACCCTATAGGGCACCTTATGGTTACCGTCCATATATGGTGCACTATACCAGTGTTTCCCAACCCAGTCCTACGGGGCACACCGGCCAGTCAGGTTTTCGGGATATCCCTAATGACTATGCATGAGATATATATGCATTAGAGATATCCTGCCAACCTGACTGGTTTGTGGCCCTCCAGGGCTGGATTTGGAGACCCCTGCCTTACACCTCTGTCATTTAAGATTGTGAGTGGGCAAGGTGCAGATGTCCTAGACATCGAAAGGGTATATAGAATGTGACACATTCCTCCTCGATTCTCACCACCACCAAAAAGTTGTCTAATAGACAATATTTTGGTGGTGGTGAGAATTGAGGAGGAATGTGTCACATTCTATATACCCTTTCGATGTCTAGGACATCTGCACCTTGCCCACTCACAATCTTAAATGACAGAGGTGTAAGGCAGGGGTCTCCAAATCCAGCCCTGGAGGGCCACAAACCAGTCAGGTTGGCAGGATATCTCTAATGCATATATATCTCATGCATAGTCATTAGGGATATCCCGAAAACCTGACTGGCCGGTGTGCCCCGTAGGACTGGGTTGGGAAACACTGCACTATACGTTATCCTGTGGAGCAACTTATAGGGTGCCCTATAGGGGACATTATAGGGTGCCGTGGCAGACAGTGCACTTTATAATGTGCCCTCTGGGGTACCTTATGAGGCGCCTTATGCAGCACCTTATGTTACAATACTTTGAGGGTGTGTTTGCTGGCAGCACTAATTAAAATAAAAATAAAATGCCTCCTAAAGCAATATTACCTATAACAGGTAATGCCTCAGCCAGCTTTCTTCATTAAGCACAGTGGGGGATTGAACCCATGACTCCTGCATCATTGGTCAGTGTCTTAACCATTGTGCTACACTGCTGCTCCTCTTTCCATATCAGTGCACCTACTTACGATTTTCATTCGTTACACTGCACAGTGCTGCCATCAAAAACAGTGCTGTGACCTTGCCATGCCTCATATTGCACCCTATAAAGCGCCCTATAAGCAACATTCTAGGGTGCCTTGGCGGACAGTGCACTTTAAAATGTGCCCTCTGGGGTATCTTATGGAGCGCCTTATGTTACAGTGCTTTCAGAGTGCGTTTGCTTGTAGCAGTAATTAAAATAAAATTAACATGCCTCAGACTGCAATATTGCCTATAACAGGTAATACCTCCAGCCAGCCTTCTTCATTCAGCACAGTGGGGGATTGAACCTATGATCCCTGCACCATTGGTCAGTGTCTTAACCATTGTACTGTGGCTCTGTTCTTGTACTTGTACATCAGCGCGCCACTTATGTTTCCCGCGCAAGTTTCTCATGCACATTAGCGCATGATTAATCCCAGTTTGCTTTTATCAGACTGAAACGCCCACTCCTTATATGGCATCCCGCACACTAGCACGGCGCGCACCTAACGGGGTTTTAGTAAACATACCCCTAAATGTTTTCTTATGTTATTTAGGATTAAGGAATTGCATTTTCCAAGACATGTGTTAGGGGTATGTATTTGTTTCAAACTAATGGTCAAATGCAACAAATGAAGACTTTTTTGCTTAGTTTGCCTTTAAACTATCCAAATAGACATGGGTCCCAAATGCATTAAAAATTGATTTGCTTTGGGCACTCATTGTAGTCTTTGGGACAAGAGACATAGCATTTAATTTTGCTTGGTTAATGTGAAACTTACTGGGGATCCAACACATGGCCCCTTAGGTATGAAGGCTAGAGATGTATACCTGATGCCACAAACACTGCACAGCTTGTGAATAGTTATCCGATGGAGAGCAAAAGGAAGGACAGCATTTGGTTCCTAATAGAGGACATGGCCATGCTAGTCCAATGAGTTTCTTTGGAGCTATGTCTTACTTTCTGCTGCTCAGATGATAACCGTTCCCTGGCTTCTTCCTTGCCTGTTGAGCTCCTGTGGTTTCTAACCTACATCTTGATGATCTTGGATTCACTACACAGAGTTGATAGATCTCAGATAAAAGAGGCTAGCTGCTCTTTGTTTCAAGGACAGCTGAGGAACTTTGGTGGGTCTATTTCATTTCCTTCAACAGGTACCAAAGCTCTAACAACTGAGTTATGGTTGGGAAAAATTATGTTGCCAAAGTTGTTGCCCCTGCTACAGCTTCTGTCTCTGTCCATATGGACAGCTTAATCCCAGATGAGGAGCTGGTTCCATGTGCATGATGCTTGCAAGCTGAATCCCTCATGCAAGAAGTGGAGGAACCGAGAGTACTACTACTATTACTCTACTACTACTATTGAGCATTTATATAGCGCTACAAGACGTACCACAGCACTGCACAGAAATGTAAGAGACAGTCCCTGCTCATCAGAGCTTACAATCTAGTCAAGACAGACTACACAAGGGAAACACAAGGAGATCAGGTGAGTCAAGATCCAAAAGCTGCAGCAAAGATATGGGTTTTCAGCATGGATTTGAAAAGGGTCAGAGAAGGCGCCTGACATACAGACTCAGGTAGTTTGCTCCAGGCATAAGGTGCAGCAAGGTGAAAGGAGCAAAGTCTGGAGTTAGCAATAGGAGAGAGAAGAGGTGACGAGGCTGAGAAGAATCCATGACAGGGAGAAGTACATCAATGACATGCTTCTTGAGGCATCCAAGCTCTCCAATAGAGGTGAAGATGGTATGATACAGAAAGAAGAGAGCTGGATGCGAGTCACCAGAGGCTGCAGAATCGACACCCAGTCTTCAGTTCCATCATCCCTCAAACTGAAGAGTTGGTATATAGCCCTGGACGTAGAGGAGGCAAAAACATTCCAAGAACAGGAAGAACCACAGCTCAAGCACCCCAAAGTTGTACAATCAGTTGCCACAAGGAAGCGAAGAGTAGTGGTGGTTGGTGACTCTCTTCTAAGGGGTAATGAGGTGTCCATCTGCTGACCAGACTTGATGTCCCTGGAGGTGTGCTGTCTGCCAGATGCCAAAATCCAAGATTTTATGGAGAGTTTGCCAAGATTCATCAAGCCTACTGACTATTAATAAATAATAAATAATATTTATTAATAATTAATAAATAAATAAAATATTATCCAATATTGCTCATCCATGTTGGCACAAATGATACTGCTAGGTTTCCCTCCGAGCATATCGAGTGACTTCATGGGGTGAAGCAGATAGGTATGCAGGTGGTGTTCTCCTCAATCCTTCCTGTTGAGAGTAAAAGCCAAGGCAGAGAAGCTTGCATCAGAGATCAATGCATGGCTGCGTGGATGTTATCACTGAGGGTGTTTTGGTTTCCTGGACCATGAAATGATCCTCCAAGGGCTGCTGAGCAGAGATGGTGTCCACCTATCCAAGAAAGTCAAAGTGTCTTGCTGAAATCTGTGATTAGGTTAACTGTTCAGAGTACATTTTAAAGAGGAATTATGGGATTATTTGATTGTACTTTTTAATTGATTTTGTTTTTGTTTACTAATTATAACCTTGCTTTTAATTGTTTATTTGTATTTTATCTTATTTTAATATTTAGAAGCATAGATACATGACAGCAGAAAAAGACCACATGGCCTATCTAGTCTGCCCTTTCATATTGACGCACACCCTGCCTATACCCATATTTCCTGTGAGTTTTTTATAACAGTGCTTAGAAATAGTGATTATCTGGATATAAATGTTTTGAAATAAATATAAGTTCTAACTTTGCACCTGAAGCAGTAGAGGATATGAGTCCTGACTTCTCTTAATTTTATCCCACAGGTCTAACCACTAGTCTATCCATCCTCTCCAGTATCAAGTTTAATTGAAAGTAGATGGAAACCCCTCACTGTTACAGTACAAAATTGCTTGACCCATTGAGTTCAAAGGAAACAAAGGAAATGAATCACTGGGTATCTGAAAATTTCACCTGTACATTCCTAAAATGCATTGGGTGTCATTCCGATGCTGGAGTAACAGGGATGTACATCCAGTTTGGACGTATAGCCCCCGCTATTCACTCGGGGCCAATTCCGTGCCCAAAGCTTTCCCCATGTACATAGGAGATGTGTGGGGAGCTATGGACGGGGGCAAGTGGGGGAGGGCCGGAACAGAAGCATGGGGGGGGAGGCGTAGGCGGGACCTTGACCCCAGACGTACAGGGCTGATTCCGGTCGCAGCCCTGTATGTATAGACATGAGGAGGTAGATGGGGGACTTATTCCATCTCGGAGGTGGAATAAGTCCCCCTGACGTCAACGGTGATTGAGGCGGCACCCCCGAAGACCAGATGAGCAGGGCAGGAAGTTCCAAGCAGCCCGATCCCGGCCTTGGCAGGCCCCATCGGGGGTTGGGCGATGGGGAACAGGATCTTCTGACATGTGCGGCGGAGAGGTGCTCCTGCATGGCATCCTGGTACAATGGCACAGGATGCCATGGTACTGGGGCTCCATGCAGGTGCTTCAGCTGGGTTAGACGGGATGGGAGCTGTCCATCCTGCGGCACAGAATCGGGGCACGTCCTGCCCTTGCAGGCCCTTTGCACCCAATTCTGCTGCCACGGGAACGTCTAGCTCCCGCAGGTGCAGAATCTGGTGCAAATCCAGTCCGTACAGATTTTGGACATCCAGATAGGCTGCATGGTCCGATCTGAATCAGGCCCATTATGATTTTAATTTTATCACTCAAGATTCTTCTCGAATTTATTTATTTTAAAATTCATATACAAAAAGTGCAGTTAAAAAAGAAATTTCTTTTTACACTATTGTCTTCCCAAAATGCAGGTTAAAGTATGTGCATAAATCAGTATGTGTACACTTTTAAATGTATATTTTATAGGCATTCTTGGCAGTGAGGGCAGGATGGGATTTTCATTTATGCATATATATTTTGATTTTAAAAAGCATGCATGTAAATTTCACCAACACATTTCGGCAGGTATAAATTGTGCGGATGGTTTTGCCGGGGAAAGATTTAAATTAAACTTATGCATGTATAACATAGGTGGGCTGTTAAAAAATTACCACTTTGGGGGGTCATTTTAAAAGTCTTAGGGGTATGTTTACTAAACTGCGGTAACGTTACATACCGCGCGTTATGTAACGTTAACGATTGTTAATGTTACATAACGTGCGTTATGTAACGTTAATGCGCGTTAACATTACTTAACGATCGTTAACATCCCCGGCTGCGGTAAACACCGCAGAAGGTGGAGAGAGGGCGGAGAGAAGGGGTCAATGGGCGGAGAGTGGGCGGGGAGAGGCCCCTTTCACACTAATGCACGGAACTGAAGGGCTGAATCCTACTGCGAATGAAAACCTGCTGTTAGATGCACATTTGCAGGAGAGAGAAACCATTTAAGTGTCAGCAATGTACAGCCAAGGCAGGGAGCCCAAGAAACGTGATAGTAGTGTTCCATGTTCAGCAACACCATAGTGCCAAAGTATGAATGGCCACTATGGTGATGGTGCAAATGGGGCATAGGGGTCCGCAGGCGGGACATGTAGCATGGGAAGCTGGGGCACAGGGTGGACCAGGCGGGCGCCTAGGTGGCACATAGCAACATAGAAACCGGAAATCAGCAAGACAGCAGCTGACCAAGGCCAAACACAATCCACCTATATCTATCTGGTTCACCCTAGCCAATAGTTGCTAGGGCACAGACCTGACATCCCCCCAGCCATCCCGCTCCCATGTGCAAGGGACATAATATTGGTAGGCAGTGATGGGGGGATATGAGGATGTCCATGTATGGCCCCCCCCCCCACTCCAGGATCCGCTCCCTAGGCGGGTGCCTACCTACACAGTGGATGGCCTGTGACTGCGCACTACCAGCATTGACAGCAAATGGCCATGTCAGCTTGACAGGGGGGTGCCACCTCCCTGCAGTGGACCTAGGCCATGCCCTGCATCAGTACGTGGTGTGCAGTGCAACATACAAAGTCTGGTTGAGGAAAGGTACAGGTAGCCCAAGGGACTATTGTACATCTGTGGCAACAGTGTGGTGCAGTACACCCATCCAGTGTGTCCAGAAGCAGAGGGTCACAGGTTCAAGCCCCACCTGTGGACCCTGCAGAGCATGTCCCTATGTTTTACCCTACAATGAAGATACAACAGCAACATGTGCAAAGCCCAAAGCAGCAGCGAACAGGGGTACAAACACCCACCTACACAGGCTCCATTATCCAAAGATGCATGGAGAGTCAGTCTGTTGGCCCCAGCATTGAGCTGAAGTTATCACCAGAGCACTACTTCTACCCCCAATGTCAGCACTGTGAGCAGGACCAGTGTGGTGGGCAGGGTTGCCAACCACCCCTATCAATGCTGCAATAGGAGTGAGCGTGTGTATATGTCTATCCATTGTTCTGTGGCTGCCCACCCTTCACTGGGCCCAAAATGTCCCACTGTTACCAGTGTTAGCCTGAATAGGTGCATAATGAGGAGCAAGGAATTTTGGGTATGGCCAGGATGCATCTTCACAGGGTGTGGGGCAATGACTGGGGCACTGTAGTGCCTGACCACCACCTGCATGGATAGGGTGGCCACAGCATGGCATGCTGGGAGGGCACTCACTCTGACTGAGCAGTGACCATGGCAGGTCTAGGTTCCCACATAGCGCTCTACACTATCTGCCTCCAGTGATATATTTGTGTTCCTTAGTCCTGGGGTACCAATCACTGAGTTGCCTGTTTGCTGCACATAATTCTTCTGTGAGCAGGCTGGTGGACTGTCTACAGTTAGACTGTGCATGGTCAGAACACCTTTAAGGTACAGTCTGACTGTGCTGTCTGCTGGTGACTGGCAGACAGTGGTGGGAGGCAGTTGGGGTTTTCCAGACCTAACCCCAGCATTGCTGCTGGTCTGTCACTGCTCCAGTCATAGGTATGGCTCTGGCCCACCAGCCTTGGAGGGCTGTCTCATACAAACAGGATGGAGGTTGCTTGGCAGGGGCACCTGTTCTTTACCTACAAAAAGGGTGATGTGGACCCTTTGGGATATGTAATACATACCACTGTGACCTATAAAGGCACTGCTACACACACCTCATGCAATTCTTGGAACCCCTCTGCCCTAATAACAGCTTCCCATGTCAGCCAGACCCTATCACAGGGTACACCCCAATCTGGCTGGTGTCTGGTCACACAGGGCCACATGTAACTGCAGGATACAGATGGACACCAAATTACCCTCAGCTGCACTGCAAGGAACACCTGTCACACACTGGTAGTGATGGGGATGTAAAGCAGGACCTATATCTAGCACCACATGTACTGCAGACCTAGTGCTGGGCACCAATCCTATCCCTCAAGGTGACCACAGAACCTGCACAATGGCATGGTCTGTAGCTACTCTGTGTCAGTATCACACACTGTCAGTTCGTCTTTCCAAGCTGAGGTACCGGAGAGGTGCAGACCCCATTTGGTGATCAGCTGTAGACTGCTATTCAGCATGTGCATTGCATCATGGGTATGGTGGGGTTACCCTATCCTGGCACTCAGAACAGACAATTTGTGCGGTAACCTGCAGTCCTTCTGTACCCAGACATTGCTGTGACATACACCATGGAGGTATAGCCTACTGGTTAATACACTGCCATTCTTGGCAGTGTTCATGGGTTCAGTTCCTCATTGTTCCCCCCTCTCATGCCTGTCCTACTCATATAGTGTGCATGCCTATAGAGGTCATATTTTTGCAGATCTGTGCTTCCAGCCCATAATACCCTCACCACAATTGCCAACATTCCCTTGGTCCATCTATCTGCGTCTGTCAGCTGTGTAGAGTCCTGTCTGCCAGTGCAGGCTGCCACCCCATGTCATACCCTTTCCTGCATTGCACCTCTTCATGCTTGCCTCGCCTGTGCCTGATCTGCATGGCACCACCATTCCTCTGTCCACCCATCATTGTAACTATCCTGCCACCTCTGCCTCCACTGGGGGACACGTATTCCCATTGTCTGCCACCAACTGTTTTTCTGGTACTTTACATTGCCAACACCCTGTGCTGTGGTACAGCTGCCCCACCATGTTTGTCATCAGTACTGGCAGGCACATGGGATGCCCGCAGATATGGCAGGTCCAGCGACTCCCACTTCTCCCTCCTTCACTCACCTGTTCATTGCCTTTCCTGAGTGCTCTATCTAGTGTTAGGGCTACATCTGTCTCTGTTCTGCACAGGTCATGCATGTCATCCTGAGGCACCTTGCAGTCCCTAGGGCACGCTAACCTAGGACACCATAACCTTGTTAGGCCACCTTAACCTATGGTTCCATAGCCCAGGGTGCCTTTTGCGGTGCCTTGTCCAAGGGTGCCTAATATGGCGCTTAGCCTAGGAGGCCCTATAGGGCGCCTTATGAGGCACCTTACAGGGCGCCTTACAAGGTGCCTTGCAAGGCGCCTTACAAGGCGCCTTGTAATGCTCGTTAGTCTAAGGCGCCTTGTAATGCGCGTTAGCTGTCAGCTTGCTGTAACGATGCAACGCCCATGCCTTTATATGGGCATGTCTACCTTTACCGTGGAACCTACCGCGAATGACATTACTGCAGTTTAGTAAACATACCCCTTAGTCATGATGTGGACATCTGAAGACATGCACATCTCCAGAGCCATTTCAGAAATTGCTTTTAAAGATGTCAACAGTGTGGGGCCATCCAAGTAGGCAGGGGGTGTGGCAAAGGCAGGTCTGGGGCTTACACGTCCCTGTTCAATCACAAAGGCACACACTGAGACTTGAACCCTGCTCCTAACCCACTAGTTTAACCATTATGCTATTAGATGTCCTTGTTCTGAGATGCTATTCTGGGGTTGTCTATGTAGGCGTCTCCATAGATTGCCATATAGGGCACATCCACATTTCCGAAATCATGCCTGCACGAGCACGGGCCTGCTTTTTTTTCAGATATTCTGGCTTTGACATTTCAAATTGTACTTGGACGTCCTTTGTAAAATATGCCTTTTTGGTTTACTAAACTAGCAGCCCAATGTCCTTTCCTTTGTTGTTCATTCTACATTATACAATCTGATTCATGGCTCCTTTATACTTCTTTATGTTTGATCCAGCTGTTTCCTCCTGTTCCTTAATATTTTCAGCTCCATTCGAACCAGTGCTGGAAACTAGACACATGAGCCTTCCTGTTTATAACCCCACCTCTCTCACAAACACATAGCCTGGTCTTTGCAGTGATGAACCTTATCCAGTGGCCACGTAGAAGGACTCCTTCCAGAACCTCATGGGCCCTGAATTCAGTCACTAGGTATCACCCTTAAGTAAAATGCACATCTCCTTCCTCTCTCCCCTCACTGGAACTGACATCACACCCAGTCCATCCAACCCTAAGCGTAGACCCGACTCTGGATCAAACTGGGTCCTTGTAAATGGCAAGCGCACCCAATGTACCACCAAGCTGGCCAGTTCTATTACACTTTTTCAGAGGGCAGCCCCATGGTTTTACATTCAGCATTGAGTGTTCACTTATACTCCCACTACATTGTTTCCTATCCATTTATTTTTAGAATCAAAATGTGTTCTTATTTATACCGAATCACAATTGTGTTTGTATTAGCAGCTATGCTTTTTAAATTTATTTTTGTAATTACCCTTGGTCTGTTGATTTCCCAGTGTGTGTAAGGATGACCTTGGCATGGTTAATTGCTGTCTCTGAGCATTAAGTTCACTGTTCTCATTATCAGGTCGGTACATGCCCAGTCTGCCAAGTTTTATTGCTTAACTATGATTCTTTCAGATATGAAAGTGGGTATTTTTGCACTTAATCTTCATACCTAGCAAGCCTAATTATTATACACAGTATTAATTATGGTGAAAAGCTGCAATGTTCCTGAGTAGACAGCAACTCTTACAGCCTCAGGCCTTCTTCTCATTAAGCTGCAATTAGTATGATGAATGGATAGAGTTATTTGGTTACCACCAGTCTTGGCAGTGCTTGTTCATTAGATCATAAAACATCACAGAAGAAAAGCAAAGATCAGGAGCATAGTAATGTTTAGGTCATCTGCAAATAAAGCAGATAATGCATGAACATTAGCATCTCAGTAGCTCTCTACACATGAACAAAATTGCATTGGTTTTTAAAGAGCTGCCAAACCGTGAAAATACCCTCTTAACTTTAGCCCGTTATTTTGGGTAAATGTTCGATCAAATCTAACCTGCTAGGTTTTCAGTTAAAAATTCTCCTGTTCTATCTTGGTTTGAATCATTTTTGGAATGCAGATTCGCCCAGGTTGTCCTGCAACACAGTTACCTCTTCTCCTAAAGAGATGCTGTTGAGTGCCTGTTATATTCAGTCTATTCCTTTTCCTAACTTTTATCCTTTTACAGGATCTAGAGATTACTTCCTTTTCTTATGCAAGTAATATTCAACTTCTCTGTAGCTACAGCTCAGCCAATCAGGATTTGTAGACTTGCAATTCTTATTTAGATTTGGCAGCCTATTAGCCGACAGTAAATAAAAGAAACATAATCCAGATAAATGTGAAGCTATTTGCTATCCATGTGGTTCTTTTATTCCCACTGAGATGCCAGCAATTTTTTGTTCTTCACTTCAGCTTAAAGAGGTAGTCATGGTGCTGGGAGTAAAATTTGACCCTTTTACCGTTTGAACAACAAATTTGTTTTACTTTGGTCCTCTTTCTTCTTTCTTGGAAACATACATTGTTAGATTTATTCTGGGAAAAAAGATCTTAAAAATCTCATTTATAACCTGATTTTTAATTGGATTGATTATTGCAATGTCTTTTTAGTTGGATGTGGATCAAAATTAATGAAGAGAGTATAAACTTTGCAAAAATATAGCAATTCCTAGAACAAGTTACAACCCATCAACAGCATGTGCCTTCATGACCATGGTGAAAAATCAGTATAGTCAGGTTTGAATAATAAATCCATACTTCTTGTTGTTGTTATTAAGTGCCATTGAGTCGGTGTTGACTCATTGTGACCCTCTGGATAGTTGTCCTGAACTGCATTTGGTCTTCACTCAGGCATTGTTGACAGAGTGGCACCTATAGCTGCTGTTATTTCATCGATCCATCTCATTGCTGGCCTTCTTCTTTTGCGTTGACCTTCTACTTTGCCAAGCATGATGTTTTTCTCTAATGATCTCTCTCTTCACAAAATGTCTCCAAAGCATGAAAGTCAAAGTCTTGTCATCTGAGCTTCTAAAGAAAACTTGGGTTTGATCTCATCTAGTACTGACTGATTTGTTCTTTAGGCAGTTTTCTTCCTGTCTATCTTTTTCACTGTCCACCTTTCACATCAAATGACATTATTGAAAATATCATGGCTTGAACAAGTCAAATCTTTGTATGAAGAGAGACATTTCTGCTCTTGAGAATCGTGTCTAGTTCCTTCATAGCCCTTCTGCCAAGAGCAATGCATGGTCGGATTTCTTGACTGCTTATGGTTTCTTTATTGATAGTTGATCCAAGTAGGTTAAAGTTGTCCACTATTTCGATTTTTTCTCCATCAACAATGAACTTATTGATTTTTCCAGTTGTCAGAATCTTTGCCTTCTTTACGTTAAGGTGCAGGCCCATTTTAAAACTATGTTCCTTGATCTTGAGAAGCAAATATTTCAGATCATCTTCACTTTCAGCCAGTAATGTGGTATCATCAGCATAACAAAGGTTGTTGATGAGTCTTCCACCAATCTTCACACCTTGGTTGTCTTCATACAGTTCTGCTTCTTTGATGATTTGTTCTGCAGATAAATTAAACAGGTAGGGGGAAAGTATGCAGCCTTGTCATACAACTTTGCTGATTTTAAACCATTCTGTTTCTTTTATTTTTTTTTTTATTTTTAATCACATTTATATACCGCAACTTCCAAAGTTCAGTAGCGGTTTACAGTTAACAACAATCAACAAAGCAAGTATGTTTGTTTTACATGGAACGTCGAATATAACAAAACATATTTACAAGGAACATCATATTAAATATCAAATAAACAATGTGATATAATACCAAACAGTGTGAAAACTATATACAAGTTTATATATGAATATATATACATGGATGTTCCATTTGAACTGCTGCTTCTTGATCAATAAAGGTTGTGCAAGAAAACGACCAGGTCTTCTGGTATACCCATGCGGTTTACTGTGGCACAGAATTTCTCATGGTTTACACAGTCAAAAGCCTTGTTGTAGTCAATAAAACTCATATAGATATCCTTTTGGTATTCTTTAGTCTTTTCAAGGATCCATCTCATATCCACAATGATGTCTCTCATTCCTCGCCCTTTCCTGAACCCTGCTTACACTTCAGGTAGTTCTTGTACCAGGTATGGTTGTAGTCTCTACTGAATAATCTTCAGTAGAATCTTGCTGGCATGTAGGATCAAAGCGATTGTGTGATAATTTCCACAGTCAGTTGGATCACCTTTCTTTACTATTGGTATAAACACAGATCTTTTCCAGTCAGTTGGCCATGATGTTGTTTTCCAAATTTCCTGGCAGAGGCTTGTAAGTACAGTGACAGCTGCATCAGATTGATGTAATACATCAATGGGAATGCCATCAATGCCTGGTGCTTTGTTCTTTGATAAAGCCTTCAATGCTGCTTTGACTTCTTCTTTCATCACCAATGGTTCCTGATCATAAGATATAGGTTGAAACGGCTGTTGGTCCACTTGATCTTTATGGAATAATGACTCTGTATATTCTTTCCACCTTTTCTTGATCTTCTCAGCATCATTCAACATGGATCCCTCAGCATCTTGTGACATTCCAATTTGAGGCTGGAATTTTTTCTTTGACTCTCATAGCTTTAGGAATACAGCTCTTGTTCGTCCTCTAATAGTTTCTTAATCTATTTCCTTGCATGCATCATTGTAGTACTTCTCCTTATCTTGTCTTGCTGAATGTTGGAAATCTCTGTTAAGTGTTGTGATTGACTCTCTTTCTCCTCTGGCTTTAGCTTCTCTGCATTTCTAGGCAATTTTCAGAGTTTCTTCTGTCATCCAATCCATTTTGGCCATTTTTGCTTTTTCACCTTTTGTAGAGATTTCTCACTTTCTTCCAATACAACCTTCTTGATGTCATCCCATAACTCTTCTGGAGCTCTGTCATTTGTATCTAAAGCAGCAAATCAATTTTGCAGGCAGTCTTTAAATTCCGGTGGTATATTCTCAAGGTCATATTTTGCTACATTCATGAGTGGCTTGCTCTTTTTCAACTTTAGTTTGAGTTTGCACACTAGTAGTTGGTGATCTGTAGCACAGTCAGCTCCAGGTTTTGTCTTGTTTGATGTTATAGAGCTTTTCCATCATTGACTTCCACAGATGTACTCTTTGATTTTTGTACAATCCATTGGGTGAAGTCCATATGTACAGTCGGTGCTTGTGATGCTGGAAGAAGGTGTTTGAGATGAATAGATCATTGGTCTTGCAGAATCCTATCAGTCTTTCTCCAGCTTCATTTCTGTTGCCAAGTCCATATTTTCCAACCACTTTGTCTTCTTCTTTGTTGCCAACTTTTGCGTTCCAGTCACCCATGAATATGAGGATATCCTGTTTACATGTTCTGTCAATTTCAGCTTGCACTTGTTCATAGAACTCATCAACGTCATCCTCTTCTGCAGCTATTTTTGGGGCATATGCTTGAATTATAATTGTGTTGATGGACATTCCTCATAGATGAATAGAAATTAAGCATTCACTGATTGCATTGTATTTCATTACAGTTCTTGGAAGTTTCTTCTTAATTATAAATGCAATACAATTTCTTCTTTGTCTTTCATTTCCAGCATAGTAGACCATGTGATCATCAGATGCAAAGTGCCCGAAGCCAGTCCATTTCAGTTCGCTGACACCCAACAGATCGAGTTGTAGACGTTCCATTTCATTCCTGACCACCTCCAACTTCCCTTGGTTCATGCTTCATATGTTCCATGTCCCAATATGTAAGACATCTTTCAGCTTCTGACTCTTATTTCATGTGCAGCTACATCAGCAGCCAGACATCCCAAGGGCTTTGACCCAACCACATCATACATGCTTCATCCTTAAGAATCACAAAAGTTATCTAGAGGAGCCCATATTTTACCAAAAAAGTCCTATTTCTCTTTTATGTACCACTACCTCTTCATATTTGCAAGTAATACACACTTGACCACGCCAAGCATACATAAAGAAACATAGAAAGATGATGGCTGAAAAAGACCATATGACCTATCCAGTCTGCCCTTCCATATCAACTACTACTGTATAGTCTCTTTTTTGCTTTAGAGATCTTCTGAGTTGGTGCAATACTTTCTTGAATTCAGATACTGTCCTTGTCTCTACCTCCACTGGAAGACTATTCCATGCGTCTACCACTCTTTTTCCGTTAAGAAATATTTCCGAATATTACTTGTGAGTCTATCCCCTTTCACCTTCATCTTATGCCCCCTCATTCCACAGCTTTCCTTCAATTGAAAGAAGCTCCCTCTTGTGCATTTATGCAATGGAGGTATTTCAATATCTCTATCATATCTCTTCTCTCCCGCCTTTCCTCCAAAGTATACATATTGAGATCCTGTCTGTCCCCATATGCCTTATGACAAAGCCCACTTACCATTTTGGTAGCTACCCTCTGCACTGACTCCATCCTATTTATATTCTTTTGAAGGTGTGGTCTCCAGAATAGTACCCATTACACCAAATGAGGTCTCAACAAAGACTTATGCAGAGGCACTATCACCTCCTTCCTGCTGGCCATTTCTCTCCATATGCAATGAAGCATCCTTCTGACTTTTGCCATCATCTTTTCTGTTTATCTACCTTAAGATAATCAGAAACAATCACACCCAGGTCCCGCTCTACTTTTGTAGGCAGAAGTACTTCACCCCGTATATTGTACTGTTCCCTTGGAGTTTTGCAGCCCAAATGAATGATCCTGCATTTTTTAGCATTAAATCTCAGTTGCCATATTCTTGACCATTCTTCAAGTTTTGCTAGATCCCTCCTTATTTTATCTACACCTTCCTGGGTGTCTACTCTATTGCAGATTTTGCTATCATCTGCATAGAACCAGCCCTTCCACAATATCAATAACAAAAATTTTAAAAGAAATTGGATCAAGGATAGATTTCAGCGGCATATCACTGGTAACATTCATCTCCTCAGAGTGAGCTCCATTTACCTATACCCTTTGTCACCTCCCACTTAACCAATTTCTAAGACCAGTCAGTCGGTCACTCTAGTGTCCACTCCTAGGGTGTTCAATTTATTTATAAGTCGCCTGTGCGGAACAGTGTCAAAGGCTTTACTGAAATTTAAGTATGCCCACATCTAGGGCTCTCCCTTGGTAGTATTATTCTTCCAAGTTGAAAAAATTAAGCGAATAGCCAGAGACAATGAGAATATCATATAGTATGGCACATTCTTTAAAGAAAATGATAAAGCTCTAGACTGTAAAGTAATGATTTTGCATGAAAGGGACTCCTTCGAGGATAACACTTCGCAGATCCTCTGTCATACTTGCTACCAGTAGGATTGAATGTTAAAACAATAAAATGACATATGTGAGAAAGTGCTCTTTGCTGCATGACAAGACCAGCAATTTTTATTAGTATTACCAGAAAATTTGGCAATCTTGGAAGGGGTCCAAAGTGCTCTATGAGCAACCAAATAAGATGATTGTATGACAGCTGTGGACAGGGAAGGTCAACTCGATTAAGACCAAAATAAGGTCCAATCTTACTTCAATAATTGAAGGGCAAAATTATGCTCCCAAACCTTTTCAATGCCTATAAAAAGTTAGTCTTCTGCAGACTGCAATATTCGGTATAGTCGAGAGTAGACATCAGGACTATACATAAAAGGTTTCTTTGTCTGCCTCTGAATTGATATCTTCAAGATCTAATATTTAGGAGATACAACAATGTTTTAACTATAACCATTGATAGAAGCGTTATGGGGCAATTTAAATGCTATAAAATCCATTCAAAAGCAAGGGCCTTAGACTTTAGGAATACTAACTTTGTCAAGATGGGACAATACCTCAAGGAGTTGGTAGCAGGATGGGAACAGTTGGGGGATGTGGAAAAGCAATGGGCAAAACTGAACGGGGATACTTTAAGGGCAACAAACCTTTTTGTTAGAAAGGTAAATAAATGTAAAAAGAAAAGGAGGCCACTATGGTTCTCAAAAGAAGTAGCTGAAAAGGTGAAGAAAAACAGGATGGCCTTCATAAAAATACAAGAGATCATAGAGAGAGGAAGACAAGTGTCAATATTTGGAAAAACTTAGAGAAGCTAACAAAGTTGTCAAGAAAGCAAAGATACCAAAAGAAGAAGAAATAGCCAATGCAATAAAATGGGGAGACAAGGCAATTTTCAGATTTGTTAGCAAGAGGAGGAAGTGCAAAAGTAGTATTGTCAAACTCAAGGGTGAAGGGGAGGAATAGGTAGAAGCCAATGAGGATAAAGCGGAATTGCTAGACAAATATTTCTGTTCTGTGTTCACAGATGAAGGACCGGGAGCAGGACCTCAGAAAACACCCACAAATAGCAACAGAAGTGAAGGGGATCTTAAATGATTTACAGAAGATTGTGATTGTGAGGAATTAGCTAAACTAAAAGTAGACAAAGTGATGGGGCCGGATGAGATACATATCAGAATACTGAAGGAACTTTTCAATGCTTATTTAGAGTTGAGAGTGGTCCCAGAGGACTGGAGAAAGGCACATGTGGTGCATTTACAAAAAAGTGGAAGTAAGGATGAGATTGAGAAATATAGGCCAGTTAGTCTGACCTCTGTGGTAAGTAAATTGATGGACTAGAAAAGGGGACTGTTACTTCTGGAGAGAGATCTGCAATTTTGAGTATATACTTCTGGGAATTTTCTGAAAGGAATTCTTTGTATTAAAGCTAATTAATCTGTGAACCCACTATTTTTTGTTAAATCAGTCAGGGCCCAGTAGCAGCAGTTTAAGTTTAAATTTAAAACACAGAAGAGAACTTTCTGGTTACATTACATACCCAGCAGAGAGCTTGTAGTTTAAATTTAAAAGTCACTCAGGGCCTAGTATCAGCAAAGTACTTTTAGTTTAAATTTAAAACACAGAAGATAGCTTTCTGGTTAAATTTGGAACCCAGCAGAGAGCTCGTAGTTTAAATTTAATAGTCACTCAGGGCATAGCATCAGCAAAGAGCTATAATTTAAATCAAATCAGAATATAGCTTACCTCAGCAGCACAAGACGGTACTGTGTAGCAGCCCTCTTTTAATAATCTGTACATTGATCAAGAAGCAACAGTTTGAACGAAACAAGGAGAAACAGAATGGTTTAAAATAAGCACAGGTGTAAGACAAGGCTGCATACTTTCCTCCTACCTGTTTAATTTATATGAATTATCTGTAAACTTGACATATGTTTTATGCTTAAGTACAAGGTTGTTAAAATGTAAACCGCGCTGATGATGAATAGCGCGGTATATAAAAACTGTTAAATAAATAAATAAATAAAATATGCTGAACAAATCATCAGAGAAGCAGGATTGTATGAAGACAACAGAGGTGTGAAGTTTGGTGGAAGACTCATCAACAACCTTTGCTATGCTGATGATACCACATTACTGGCTGAAAGTGAAGATGATCTGAAACATTTGCTTCTCACAATCAAAGAACCTAGTCTCAAAATGGGCCTGCACCTTAATGTAAAGAAGACAAAGATCATGACAACTGGCATAATCAACAGGTTCATCATTGAAGGAGAAGAAATTGAAATCGTGAACAACTTTAACCTACTTGGATCAACTATCAATAAAGAAGCAACAAGCAGTCAAGAAATCAGACAATGCATTGCTCTTGGCAGAATGGCTATGAAAGACCTAGATAAGATTCTCAAGAGCAGAGATGTCTCTCTCCATACAAAGATTCGACTTGTTCAAGCCATGGTATTTTCAATAACATCATATGGATGTGGAAGCTGTTCAGTGAAAAAGATAGACAGGAAGAAAATTGATGCCTTTGAATTATGGTGCTGGTGGCGAATACTGTGTATACCATGGACTGCCCGAAGAACAAACCAGTTGGTACTAGAGGAGATCAAACCTAAGCTTTCTTTAGAAGCTCAGATGACAAGACTTCGACTTTCATAATTTGGACTCATCATGCGAAGAGAGAGGTCATTAGAGAAAGACATCATCCTTGGCAAGATAGAAGGTCAACGCAAAAGAGGAAGGCCAGCAATGAGATGGATCGATACAATAACAGCAGCTACGGGTACCAGTCTGTCAACAATGAGCCGCCTGACTCAAGACCGAACACAATTTAGGATAGCTATCCAGAGGGTTACCATGAGTCAAATCCGACTCAACGGCACTTAACAACAACAACATTCCCAAATCCATGCCCTTTTTAATCCATAAATACTGTAAAACCATTTTGAGACTCTTTCTAAACTTGCAAAAGTGTGGAAGTTCCTCTAAGTTTGGTTGACACTCCATTCCACTGCTTGAGGGCATTTATTCTGAAGGCTTTTGCCCTCCACTGTTCCTTCATAATACTATGAGCATCTGGGGTCATCAGCCTACCATTCTGCAATAATCTTACATTATGACCTGGACCATACCAATGCACAAGATCAGTTTCTGATCATGTAGTACCTTAAAAGTCATCAACATCAGTTTATACTTATTGGGGGGCATATTCAATGGAGGCAGTCAGCACTGTAAAGGCAGTTGACTGTTGCCGCTTTAAATTATGCCTGGATATTCAATACTGGGGCCATATCCAGCCACCGGTATTGAATATCCGGGTTGCTCGGTTACAGGCTCTTTCCAAGCCGTGAATAGTGGGGATGGATGTCCCAAGGGGAAGTCCATCCTTGCTATTTGTGCCTTTTCCCACCAGTGTCTAACTTCCCTGATTCTAATGTCGGCTCTATACATCCAGGGCCAGGAACTTGAACGGGGAAGTTTTTCCACCACCAAAGTGGAATAACCCCTGATTCTGCAGGATCAGCAGACATGGGGCTGGGAAGGGGCAGCAGGGGGCAGAGGATATTCCCCGCAGCCTGATCCTGGCCCTGGGAGGCCAGATCGGGTATCGGGCTGCAGGGAATTAGCTGCAGGATCCGGTGGCCGGGGATCGTGGCTTTTAAATGGAGCTATGGTGCCATGGCAACTGGACACCATGGCATCACGGCTCCATTTAAAAGTCGTAACTGAGTTAGTCGGGCATTGCCTGTATGTACAGGCCAGGCTGAATCGCAGTCCCAGCCTGCACGTACAGGCCTGATCACGATTTTGATCCCAGGGGCTAGATGTGCCCCGTGGGATCATAATCGCAATGCCTTCTGTACGTCCAGTTCAGACCGGGCATACAGAGGGCATGTATGTCCGGGATGAAACTGGGCTGTTAGCATTTTAACTAACTAGTCAGCGGTGAAATTCAGCCACTGGCCAGATAGTTAAACCAGCTAAAGTTAGGCCAGCCTTTTTTCTAGCTAACTTTAGCTGGTTTAAGTTAACCGGCCGGTGGCTGAATATTGCTACTGACTGGTTGACTCTAGTGTGTCACCGGAACACCCTGACATTAGCCAGCTAGCGTCAGGGCGTATAAACTTTGTAGCAGGAGATATTCAATGGCACTAAATGATTTTGTGCCACTGAGTATCCCACTGACCGTGGTTTAACTGGTTAGTGGGTATATTAACCGATTAAATCTCTATGGGGTATGTTTACTAAAACCCCGGTAAAGTGCGGGCCGCTGTAGTGTGCGGGTGCCATATAAGGAGTGGGCGTTCCGTCCTGATAAAGAAAAGCCGTGATTGACATATGCGCTAAGGTGCGCGGCGCCCATGTGCGCCCCGCACATTAGCGCATGAGGAAGCTGCGCGGGAGGCATAAGTGGCGCGCTGATGTGCACACAGCAGAACAGAGCCACAGCACAATGGTTAAGGCACTTGCCAATGGTGCAGGGATCAGGGATTCAATCCCCCACAGTGCCCAATGAAAACAGCTGGCTGAGGTGTTAATTTATGAGACATGAAAATAATGGGTGGCATAAGGCAGAGCGCTAATGTTGTGGGAGGCATTTTAATAAGGCGGAGCGCTAATGTTTTCGGAGGCATGTTAATACTGGGAGGCATAAGTGGCGGGCTGATGTGCACACAGAAGAACAGAGCCACAGCACAATGGTTAAGACACTGACCAATGGTGCAGGGATCAGGGGTTCAATCCCACACAGTGCTCAATGTAGACAGCTGGTTGAGGCATTGCTTTAGGAGCCAGTCCAATATTGTGCAGCATAAGGGGGCATGCTGATGGGCATTCGGCAGTGTGCTATTGATAAAGGTGACTTTTTAATATTGGGCGGCATAAGGCAGCACGCTAATGTGCAAGCACAGGAACAGAACCACAGCACAATGGTTAAGATACTGACCAATGGTGCAGGGATCAGGGATTCAATCCCCCACCGTGCCCATTGAACAAGGCTGGCTGAGGCATTATGTATTATGGGGAAGATTGCTTTTGGAGTCATTTTATGTTTATTTTAATTATCACCACTAGCAAACGCACTCTCAAAGCGTGTTAACATAAGGCGCCCTATAAGACACATTTTAAAGTGCACTGTCAGCCAAGGCACCCTAGAATGTTGCTTATAGGGCGCTTTAGAGGGTGCCGTATGAGGTACCGCAAGGTCAGAGTACTGTTTTTGATGGCATCACCGTGCAGTTTAGGGAATGAAAAGCATAAGTAGGTGCGCTGACAGGCAAGGAGGAGCAGCAGTGGAGCACAATGGTTAAGGCACTGACTGCTGATACAGGGGTCATGAGTTTGCTCCCCAGTGTGCCTAATACGTAAGGCTGGCTGTGGCATCAGCTTTGCATTGTACATATTTTTTCCTGCAGCACTTTATTTTTATTTTATTAATTGCTGCCAGCAAACACGCCCTCACGTGCTGTAATTGAAGGTGCCGCATAAGGCACCCTATAAGGCACTCCATAGGGCAAATTATAAATTGCACTGTCCGCCACAGCACCCTAAAATGTCCCCTATAGGGCACCCTATAAGTTGCGTCACAGGATAATGTATAGTGCACCTTATATGGACGGGAACCATATGGTGCCCTATAGGGTGCCCTTTAGAGCAACCTCAGAGGCACCTTATGGGTACAGTACGCTGAGGGTGTTTCTGCTGGCATCAAAATATGTACATTAAAAAAAGATAATGCATTGAACAACCCTATCAAATAACCCCACTGTGGGTTTGAACCCATGACTGCTGGCTTACAAAGGCAGTGAAGTAACCATTGGGCTACAGCTCTATAGCTGCTAGTAAGCCCCTGGCTGGCTGCAGAAAGCCTGCACGTCACCACACAGACAGTCTGCTGTGGTCACCAGGATAGGGCTAGCCCACCCATACCCATGATGCACTGCACATGCAAATCAGCTGTCCACAGATAAACACAAGATGGGCAATGCACCCCCACAGCACCTCGGCCTGGTAGGGGGAAGTGACCATGTGCACCCACACAGCACCTCGGCCTGGTAGGGGGTTTACTGGCACAGAGTAGCTACACACTGTCACATTGTGTGGGCACTGTGCTCACCCTGAGGGTGCAATGAGGCGCCCAGGACCAGGTCCACAACACCTTCAACAGCTGAATGAAGCCATGCCAGAGGTCCAAAGCAGTGTTAGTGTGTGAGATAGGTAGTTTCTGCACAAACACTTTGGATATTTCTGTCTGTTTCTGTCAGGTGTAGTCCCCATGGACCTTCTAGGTGGGCCATGCACCACCACCACCACCCCCCCCGGGCAGCAAACAAGGTCTCCCATCAGTAGATCCACATTCTATCTACCTGCAAAGGTGGCAGTAGAGGGAACCATCAACTCCAGTCCTGCTGAGGAACAGATACCCCACAGGGCAGTCAATGCAGCTCTATACACATCCATAACAAAATAGCAGACAGACATTAGGCCTGGATATGGTAAGCTGCATCCCACCACTATCTGATATTCTCCTGCAGCAAGCCATCAGCCACTGCACCCTGCAAGCCACTCCATCAAGACACATGCCAGTTGCAAGCAGTCTGCTAGTTAGTCCATAGTGCATGTTCCCAGTGGAGATGCATGCACCCAGAACTGGGATGTCAGCATACACAGCAAGCAGATAAATTAGTGACTGGGCCCCAAAAGAAAACCCATATCTATCACATGAGACAAATACTATATAGCACTATGGGGGTGCCTAGCCATGCTGTGGTCACTGCACAGTCAGGGTGAGAGTGATCTCTCAGCAGGACATACTGAGGTCACCCTGTCTGTGTAGGTGGTGGCCAGGCACTAAAATGTCCCAGTCAGTGCCCTATGCCCTGTGCAGATGCACCCTGGCCAGGCCACCCTGTCTGGCCTATACCCATGGTACCTTGCTCCTCATTATGCACATTGGCAGTCCAATACTGGCAACATTGCTGGCAGTGTGAGCTGTGGAAGGTGTTTGCAGCCACCACACACTGGATAGACCAGGGGTGGGCACCTCCGGTCCTGGAGGGCCGCAGTCCAGTCAGGTTTTCGGGATAACCCTAATGAACATGCATGAGATATATATGCATTAGAGATATCCTGCCAACCTGACTGGTTTGTGGCCCTCCAGGGCTGGATTTGGAGACCCTTGCCTTACACCTCTGTCATTTAAGATCATGAGTGGGCAAGGTACCATTTGCTATTTTGTTTGCTATTTTGTTCTGTGCACATGTATCACACTGCTCACAGTGTTTAGGTTTCCCCGGTTTTGCTGTACATTGCTGACGGAAATCGTTTCTCTTCCCTTTAAATCGGCTCTAACGCGAAGTTTTCACTCGCGGTATTTTTTTGACCGAAATTCAGCCCCGCTCCTGTGCGGGGAGCCTCTCCCCTACCACTCTCCGCCCATTGACCCCGTCCCCCCGTCCCTCGGGAGCCTTCCTCCGCCCTCGGATTGCCTTTCCACGCCTCTATCGCACTTCAGCGCGCCGCGCACATGAGCGGGCCCATTAGTACAGCGTGCACGTGTGTGGGGCCCAAAAATGCATTATTAGCGTGCGCTAAGGTACCTTAGCGCACGCTCAAGTGCGCCCCGCACAATTGTGCGGTTTAGTAAACATACCCCTATGAATATGCTCCCTCCCCCAATACATTCTTGAATATGTAACCAATGTACCTTTCTAACTACAGGCATAGTGCTCTTGTTCCTATAATCATCCACACAACCATATTTTGGACCACTTGTAATTTCTTAATATATTTCCTTCATAATCCAACACATTACAGTAATCCAATACACTCTCCACCATACCTTCTACCACCACTTGTAGAGCTCATCTTCCAAAAACAAACACAATTGCCTCACCAGCCTCAGCTTAAAATAGCCCTTGTTTTTTCCCCACCCCCTCCCATTTCAGAATCATATTAACTGTTAGCACAGGCCTGCACTAGTGGTTGCCATGCAGTAAAAACAAGTGTCGTGGTAAAAAACCCATGCCTAGTGCTTTGGATGGGTTTGAGCGGGATCAGGGCGAGTTCAGAGTGGCAAGTAGTTGTGGTGGCAGCTAGCACGCAGGATAGTAGCAGGTGCTAGCCGTTGCAGCTGCTGATCGCATGTCTTTACCTAGTACTACCTTAAGTGATGGCCTTATGTGCAATCGCACTACCAGCAATCCTATAACACAGCCACAGCCTCAGCTTCCATCACCCCAAAACCAAAGACCAATGACAGCAAGCATTACTGACAGTTACTCCTTCCACACTCTTGATCACATCCGTGCTGTATCTCGAAAACCTCCCACCCTCCTGATCTGACACCCTCCCTCTGACCCCCTCCCTCCCTATGACAAGTGTGGTGATCTGATGCAGTCCCAACACAATTCTCCCATTACAATGACCTCCCCAGTCCCAAGGACTTCCCAATCACAGTGACTCCCAAAATGTCCCCCCCCAATCAGAATGCCCCCCTTCCATTGACGCCCTAACCCTTCTATCTCTCTGGCACTTATCCACAATTATCGGTGGTTTCTAGTAGACAAGGCAGAAGCAATTCATCTTTGCGCCTGCCCTGCCATCCAGGTTCAAAATAAACAATGCTCCCTTGTATATTAAATACTGCAATTGTTCTATACTGTATTTCTAAGGAGAGAAAAGACCTCAGGAAATGTCGTTAACCAGCAGAGATCAAATTAAGCAGTCAGCCTTTTATTATTCATTGGTCCAAACCCCTTCATTTTACAAGTATTTTTAGCTTTTTTAAGATATTTCATTACTTTGTCTAACAAAACGAAGGCCGCTGTTGGACATTTGAAGGCACATTTTACAGTGGGACGTCCAAGTGCAATCAGAGACATCAAAGCTAGAACGTCTGATAAAAGAACAGGCACGTGCCAGTTCAGGCATGATTTCAGAAACGTGGACATGCCCGATATGAACGTCTATAGAGACACCTACATAGACAGCCCCAGAATACTATCTCAGAACATGGACGTCTAAAAGCCTAATGGTTAAAGAAGTGGGCTGGGAGTAGGATGGCAAGACTTCCAATCCTTGGGTGTTAGACTAGTCACTTAACTTTCCATCTTTTCTACACTCTGGGTATTTTAAGGCCAAAACGAGCACTTTCCTGATGCCTATTTATGTCTGCAACGGATATAAATGTGGACGTGCCTGCAGACATCCCCGTCATTCCTGAAATTGAATGGGGACATGTAAGTCCATTGCACCTCTTCAGACATGCCCCCATCACACCCCCTTACCTACTTGCATGTCCTTTATGAATTCCAATACACCCTGCTTAAAAATGGTCACTATTCAGTGGTAATCTCTATCTTTTTTATCCATAAAATCTATAATGCCGACCATGACTGTCCATTTCGAATAGAATGTCTTATTCAGCTTCAGGGCAACAAGATTTTCAATTTACACAATCCACTTATCTATATGTAGAAAGTCCATAGCAGTCCTTCACTGACTTTTAAACATTATACTCCACTTTATTTATTTACATTCTCTTATATACTGTGCTATTCTGCACCAGTGTGGTTTACATTGAACAAACTGAAATTACATTGAACAGGGCATTATAACTTGGAGATAACTATTTTACATGGAACATGGGCTATGGAGGGTTAAGTGGCTTGCCCAAGGCCACAAAGAGCACCTGTGGGACTAGAAACCCCAGTCCTTCCAGCCCAAGGTTGCTGTCCTCTAGTGGGATTTGAACCCCTGACCTTCCAGCCTGAAGTATCTTGCCCCAACCACTAGGCCAATCCTCCACTCCACACTTTTCTTCCAACTTGAACGTCTGAATGTTTAAAAGACAGATAAATGGATTGTGTAAATTAAAAATCTTGTTGCCCTGAAGCAGAATGAACCGTGACAGTTATGGTCAGCATTATAGATTTTATGAATAAAAAAGAGAGGCTATGAGGGTCATTCTGAGCTCGCCCCTGTATGTCCTGGGTTGGCCTTCTAGATGGGGGACATTCCAACTCCAAGGTGAAATAGTTCTCCCTGAATGTCAGGGGACAGCAGAGGCCAGCAGTGGCAGGAAGGTGAGGGGTGCAGTCGGTTCCCCGCAGCCCGATTCTGGCCATGATAGGCTGGATCAGGAGACTGTGGGGAAAGGGAGGCTCTGTCCTGCAGCTGGCAATTGCAATCTCCTGAACGGAGCCGTGGTGCCATGGCGATAGGAAGCCATGGCATCGCGGCTCCATTCAAGAGCCTGACTGAGTTAGCTGGGGATCTGTAGGGTGTACAGCCCTTCAGAATCAGGGCCTGGCCTGCACATACAGGCTGGTTGATCCGATTCTGAGGGGCCATACAAGGGCTGGACATTCAGAAAGGAAATGGCCTCCACAAGTGTGAATATCCATTAGAGTTTGTTTATATATATAAAAAATACAACAAAAAAGTACTTTTGATCACAAATAATAATAAAATGGACTACTATGCTAAAAGCCTCTCACTTGGTTTGCAGCTTGTCGTGCTGTGAGGGCTTGTGTGCATCAGTGATGCTGAGAGCTAAACTATCGGTAGTTTAACTACTGGCAGGGTCTCCCAAGATGGACAGGTCTCAGCTGAGGTGCCAGACGAAGACAAACCACCCATCTGGGCAGCAGCAGAATGGGATAGTGTTGACGGCGGAGGATCACATTTCTGTGACAACGGCAACAACACCAAACTTAAACTGCGCGGAAGGAAGGCCCGGCAATCTACTTCTGTATCTTGCCATGAAAACCCAATGGATAGTTACAACAAAACAAATTGTGCTATGGTGCTGGAAGATGAGACTCCCAGGTCGGAAGGCACTCAACTAGCTACTGGGGAAGAGCTGAAGACTTTTCAGAGTAAAGCCAGCATTTATGATGTGGTTGGATCAAAGCCTTCGGGATGTCTGACTGCTGATGTAGCTGCGCATGAAATGAGAGTCAGAAGCTGTAAAGATGTCTTACACATTGGAACATGGAACGTACGAAGCATGAACCAAGGGAAGTTGGAAGTGGTCAAGAATGAAATGGAACGTGTACAACTTGATCTGTTGGGTGTCAGCGAACTGAAATGGACTGGCATCGGGCACTTTGCATCAGATGATCACATGGTCTACTATGCTGGAAATGAAAGACAAAGAAGAAATGGTGTTGCATTTATAATAAAGAAGAAACTTGCAAGAACTGTAATGAAATACAATGCAGTCAGCGAACGCTTAATCTCTATTCGTCTACGAGGATTGCCTATCAACACAACTATAATTCAAGTATATGCCCCAACAACAGCTGCAGAAGAGAATGAAATTGAAGAGTTCTATGAACAAGTACAAGCTGAAATTGACAGAACATGCAAACAGGATATCCTGATAGTCATGGGTGACTGGAACGCAAAAGTTGGCAACAAAGAAGAAGGCAAAGTAGTTGGAAAATATGGACTTGGCAACAGAAATGAAGCTGGAGAAAGATTGATAGAATTCTGCAAGACCAATGATCTATTCATCTCAAACACCTTCTTTCAGCAACACAAGCGACGACTGTACACATGGACTTCACCCAATGGATTGTATAAAAATCAAATTGACTACATCTGTGGAAGTCAACGATGGAAAAGCTCTGTAACATCAACAAAGACAAAACCTGGAGCTGACTGTGGTACAGATCATCAACTACTAGTATGCAAACTCAAGCTAAAGTTGAAAAAGAGCAAACCACTCATGAATGCACCAAAATATGACCTTGAGAATATACCACTGGAATTTAAAGACTGCCTGCAAAATCGATTTGCTGCCTTAGATACAAATGACAGAGCTCCGGAAGAGTTATGGAATGACATCAAGAAGGTTGTGCTGGAAGAAAGCGAGAAGTCTCTACAAAAGGTGAAAAAGCAAAAACGGCCAAAATGGATGACGGAAGAAACTCTGAAAATTGCCCAGAAACGCAGAGAAGCTAAAGCCAAAGGAGAAAGAAAGACAATCGCAGAACTCAACAGAGATTTCCAACGTGCAGCAAGACAGGACAAGGAAAAGTACTACAATGACACTTGCAAGGAAATAGAAGCAGAAACTATTAGAGGAAGAACAAGATCGGCTTTCCTAAAGCTGCGAGAGTTTAAAGAAAAAGTTCCAGCCTCGAATTGGAATGTTACAAGATGCTCAAGGTTCTATGTTGAATGATGCTGAGAAGATCAAGAAAAGGTGGAAGGAATATACAGAGTTTTTATATGATAAAGATCAAGTGGACCAACAGCCGTTTCAACCTATACCTTATGATCAGGAACCATTGGTGATGAAAGAAGAAGTTGAAGCAGCATTGAAAGCCTTATCAAAGAACAAAGCACCAGGCATTGATAGCATTCCCATAGAAGTATTGCAGCAATCTGATGCAGCTGTTACCGTACTTACAAGGCTCTGCCAAGAAATATGGAAGACAACATCATGGCCAACTGACTGGAAAAGATCTGTATTTATACCAATACTAAAGAAAGGTGATCCAACTGACTGTGGAAATTATCGCACAATCGCTCTGATCCCACATGCCAGCAAGATTCTACTGAAGATTATTCAAAAGAGACTACAGCCATACCTAGAACAAGAACTACCTGAAGTGCAAGCAGGGTTCAGGAAAGGGCGAGGAACGAGAGACATCATTGCGGATGTGAGATGGATCCTTGAAAAGACTAAAGAATACCAAAAGGATATCTATTTGTGCTTTATCGACTATAGCAAGGCTTTTGACTGTGTAAACCATGAGAAACTCTGGGCCACATTAAGAAGCATGGGTATACCAGAACACCTGATCGTTCTCTTGCGTAATCTGTACATTGATCAAGAAGCAACAGTTCGAACGGAACAAGGAGAAACAGAATGGTTTAAAATAAGCAAAGGTGTAAGACAAGGCTGCATACTTTCCCCCTACCTGTTTAATTTATATGCAGAACAAATCATCAGAGAAGCAGGACTGTATGAAGACAACAGAGGTGTGAAGATTGGTGGAAGACTCATCAACAACCTTCGCTATGCTGATGATACCACATTACTGGCTGAAAGTGAAGATGATCTGAAACATTTGCTTCTCACAATCAAAGAACATAGTCTCAAAATGGGCCTGCACCTTAATGTAAAGAAGACAAAGATCATGACAACTGGCATAATCAACAGGTTCATCGTTGAAGGAGAAGAAATTGAAATCGTGAACAACTTTAACCTACTTGGATCAACTATCAATAAAGAAGCAACAAGCAGTCAAGAAATCAGACGACGCATTGCTCTTGGCAGAATGGCTATGAAAGACCTAGATAAGATTCTCAAGAGCAGAGATGTCTCTCTCCATACAAAGATTCGACTTGTTCAAGCCATGGTATTTTCAATAACATCATATGGATGTGAAAGCTGGACAGTGAAAAAGACAGACAGGAAGAAAATTGATGCCTTTGAATTATGGTGCTGGCGGCGAATACTGTGTATACCATGGACTGCCCGAAGAACAAACCAGTCGGTACTAGAAGAGATCATACCTAAGCTTCTTTAGAAGCTCAGATGACAAGACTTCGACTTTCATACTTCGGACACATCATGCGAAGAGAGAGATCATTAGAGAAAGACATCATGCTTGGCAAGATAGAAGGTCAACGCAAAAGAGGAAGGCCAGCAATGAGATGGATTGCTACAATAACAGCAGCTACGGGTACCAGTCTGTCAACAATGAGCCGCCTGACTGAAGACCGAACACAATTTAGGATAGCTATCCAGAGGGTCGCCATGAGTCGACTCCGACTCGACGGCACTTAACAACAACAACAACATGCTAAAAGCAGCTGATGGTAGCAGCTTTGAATGAAATAGTCCAACAAATATAATACCACTGAATAGTGAGCATTTTTAAGCAGGACATGTTGGTATTCGTAAGTGACTTGTTTATTCCTGTAAGGATTCAAATTAGAGTGGTACTTGAACATCCTTGCACTAGAGATGTCTGTAAACGTCATTTGTGGAACGGCTTCAGACGTCCTAAATTACAACTAAGCCTTTTAAAATGACCCCATTGGGCATCTAGAAATTGTCCTAAAGATAAGTAAGGCTTTCAAGATTGCTGTTTTGCTCCTTCAATTGTATGGATTTGAAGTTTGACTGTTTTTGAGAAAATTAAATTAAAAAAGAAGAAAATTAATTCTGAAATATGAAATATGAATTATTTAAAGAAGGTGCATGTCTGGGCCATCCAGACGTCCAGAAATCGCTAAGACCTGTTGCTTCTTTCTCTTCAACATTGGAAAAATCCACCCCTTTCTCTCTGAGCTCACTACTAAAACCTTCATCCATTCCCTAATCACCTCCCGCCTTGATTATTGTAACCTCCTTTTTGCTGGTCTCCCTCAGTCTCATCTCTTCCCTCTTCAGTCTATTCAGCACTCCGCTGCCCTTTTGATTTTCCGTCAGCCTCGTTTTGCCCACATCACTCCCCTTCTCAGATCTCTTCAATGGCTCTCTATCCATTTCCATATTCACTTTAAGCTTCTCCTTCTGACCTATAAGTGCATTCACTCTGTGGCTCCTCAGTACCTTTCTTCTCTCATTTCTCCCTATTTCCCCCCTCGTGTACTCCATTCTTCTTCCCAGTTGCTTCTTGCTATGCCTTTCTCCTCTATTGCCAACTCCAGATTCCGCTCTTATCATCTTGCTGCTCCTTACGCTTGAAATAAACTTCCTTTGTCTATACGTCAGGCATCTTCTTTGCCCCTTTTCAAACTCAAGTTAAAAGCTCATCTTTTCGCCTCTGCCTTTGGCTCTTGATTTTGCTGTTCTCTTTCCTTCCCCTCTTTTATTTCACCTTTCTTTCTTCCTCTTACACTTGTTCTTAAGAACATAAGAACATAAGAACATAAGAAATGCCATACTGGGTCAGACCGAGGTCCATCAAGCCCAGTATCCTGTTTCCAACAGTGGCCAATCTAGGTCATACGTACCTAGCAGTTTCCCCAAAAAGACACAGGTTCTGCAGTGCTTGTACTAGGCCAAGCATTGATATCCTGGGTCCCTTTTTAATAGTGGTTTATGGACCTTTCCTCCAGGAACTTGTCCAAACCTTTTTTAAACCCAGCTATACTAACAGCCCTTACTACATCCTCCGGTAACAGATTCCAGAGTTTGATTACACGTTGAGTGAAGAAATATTTTCTCCTATTTGTCTTAAATAGTTTACCCTGTAGCTTCATTACATGCCCCCTAGTCCTTCTATATTCTGATAGCGTAAAACAATTTATCCACGTTTATCCGTTCCACTCCATTCATTAATTTATACACCTCTATCATATCTCCCCTCAGCCGCCTCTTTTCTAGGTTAAAGAGCCCTAACCTTTTTAGCCTCTCTTCATAGGAGTAGCCTTCCATCCCCTTCACCAATTTGGTGGCTCTTCTCTGTACTTTTTCTAATAACTCTATGTCCTTTTTAAGATACGGTGACCAGAATTGCACACAATATTCAAGGTGCGGTCGTACCATGGAGCGATACAGAGGCATTATAATATCCTTTGTTTTATTCTCCATCCCTTCCCTTATGATACCTAGCATTCTATTTGCTTTCTTGGCCGCCGCTGCACACTGGGCGGAGGGTTTTAACATGTTATCCACGATGACTCCTAAATCTTTTTGCCTGGGTGGTGGTTTCTAATGTGGAGCCTTGCATCTTGTAACTATAGTGTGGGTTGTTCTTTCCTAGGTGCATAACTTTGCACTTGTCCACATTAAATTTCATCTGCCATTTGGATGCCCAGTCTTCCAATTTATCCAGATCCTCCTGCAGTTTTCCACAATCCTCTTGGGTTTAACAACTTTAAACAGTTTTGTGTCATCTGCAAATTTGATTACCTCACTAGTTATTCCCTTTTCCAGGTCATTTATGAATATGTCAAAAAGTAGCGGACCCAGTACAGATCCCTGGGGTACTCCACTATTCACCTTTTTCCATTGGGAATATTGGCCATTTAGCCCTACCCTCTGCTTTCTATCTTTTAACCAGTTCCCGATCCACAATAGTACACTGCCTCCTATCCCATGACTTTTTAGCTTACCTCTTTCCTTTGTCCTGTCTCTTTGCCCTTGTTCTTATCTTTTTTTCTACTCCTTTTCTTGCTTTGTCTTTTTAGATTGTAAGCTCTTTGGAGAAGGGACTGTCTTTTTGTGTTTTCATTGTAAAGCACTGCGTGTGCCTGGTAGCGCTTTATAAATGCTTAGTAGTAGTAGCAGTAGTAGACATCTGGACAGCCCAGAGATGCACCCGATTCTGTTCCTGTGGGGGCTAGATGTGCCCACAGGAGCAGAATCATGGCATCGGGATTGGACTTCTGCGACGTGCCCCGATTCAGGCACCTCAAACATCCAATCCATTGCTCAGCTAGTCCAGCCTGGTTCCTGCATGGAGCCGTGGTGCCATGGCATCATGTTGTCATGGCACCATGGCTCCATGCAGGAGCTCTGATCCCCAGCAGCAACAGCGAATCCTTCATTCCTTGCAACCCGAACCCAGATCAAGCCTTTCATGGCCAGGATCAGGCTCTGGGGAACCCCCTGCACCCCCTCACCTGAATTGCAGACCCCAGCTCCAGCATTCCCTGACTTCCAGGGGGATTTAGTCTACCTCTGAAGTGGAATATGTCCTCCGTTTAAATGTCCGACCATGGACTACAAGGCTGACCTCGGAATTGGCCCTGCACGTCTGGGACTATGGCATCGCCCACTGCCCGCCATCACTCCTCCTTTGATCCTTCCTTGGACTGTCCCCTCCCGCCCCCCATCCAGAGCTCCCCGCACATCTCCCCTATACATGCAGGGAGCTTTGGAGTGGGAAGGTACTTCAGGCCGGAAGGTCGGGGGTTCAAATCCCACTAGAGGACAGCAACCTTGGGCTGGAAGGACTGGGGTTTCTAGTCCCACAGGTGCTCCTTGTGGTCTTGGGCAAGCCACTTAACCCTCCATAGCCCATGTTCCCTGTAAAATAGTTATCTCCAAGTTATAAATGCCCTGTTCAATGTAATTTCAGTTTGTTCAATGTAAACCGCACTGATGCAGAATAGCGCGGTATATAAGAGAATGTAAATAAATAAATAAATAATAAAATAAGGTCATTGATGTTTAGCTGGTCTGGAAGTCCAGATTGAACGTCCAGACCCACTAAATGCAGTTCAGAATGAGCCCTATGTATTTCTGAAATAGAATTTTGATGGCGCTTTTTAATTAATAATTAATAAATTGGTGTATGTGTGTGTGTATAAATATATATATAAGGAGTTTATTCCCGGTCAATGATGGTAATTGTAAGCCTTGCATGCTAAGATGAATTATGGTTGACTTAACTGGTAAGCCTTACGCGATAACTGAGTGCTGGTGACTGAACATCTGAGCTACTTTTTCTCCTTTATATGAGTGCAATTTATAGGTGTGGTTTTAGAGTGGTTTGTTTAAAATTGCAGTTCACCTCTTTTTTTTTGTCTAGTTGAAGTATATCCCAAGGATTATCAGTAGTTTTCTCTCAGTCTGCCTTAATAAAGGTTTATGGTCTTTTCATCCGGGAATTTGTCCAAAACTCTTTTAAACCCAGCTACACTACTTGCTTATACCACAACCACATGATCTGGCAATGAATTCCAAAGCTTCTTATGCAATGAGGGAAAACATATTTTCTTCTACTTGTTTTAAATACATTACATTGTAACTTCATGGCATGCCCCCTAGTCTTTGCACTTTTTGAAAGAATAAACTAGCAATTCACGTTTATCCATTCCACTCCATTCAGGATTTTAAAGATCTCTATCATATCTCCCCTCAACTGTCTCTTCCCCAAGCTGAAGAGCCCTGACCTCTTTATCCATCCCTCAGAGGAAATTAAGGGGACAGTGTTGAGTGGCAGCAGTCAGCATGTTTTAAGTGGCTGAACGTCGCTCCTTTAAGAGCGGATATTCAATACCGAGGTCATATCTGGCTGCCGGCAATGAATATCCAGTGCACCCAATTAGCATTTTGCTAACCAGGCAGGGCTGATAGTCAGCTGCTGCCCAGTTAGCTAAACCAACTAAAGTCAGGCTAGCCTTTAAAGTGCTTAACTTTAGCTGGTTAAGGTAACCAGGCAGTGGCCGAATATCGCCGCTGACCAGTTATCTCAAGCGCTGCCCCTCAGAAGGCCCCAATGCTACACGGTTAGCATTGTGGCGTTTAGTGGCGTTGCGATAGAATATTCTGCAACACAAAATGGCTATGTGCCGCTAAATATGCCACTCAGTGTCATTAACGCGATCATCAGGTTTGCTAACCATGCTAATCGCTTTGAATATGCCCCCCTAAGTTCCCATAATGGGCAGCAATGTTGACTCTAATATAGCCATAACTTCTCTTGTGTCTTCTAGAGATACAGTTAATAAATACCGAATAGATATTTAAGAAATATTCACAATCCTTAAATTTAAGGGCCTGGAAATATTATCCAAGGGACTGAATTTAAGCACTTAAGCAGCTGGTCAATGGGAAGCTGGACAGCTAAAGGGTGCTCACTGCGATATTCTGCAACACCCTGCTCAAGATCAACACAGACCACCCCTGGCACTCTCCGGTTTGTGCAGGGGCGGTACATAAGCAGGGCAAGAGTGGTGTCAGTGCTAACCGGATAAATAGCACTTTTATCCTGTTAGCAAGATTTCCAGCAATCCTTACCTACCTGGCCAATTTAGGCAGTTTGAAAGTTGCCTTTATTTGGAAACTAGATAAGTGATGGCTGGAAAGTGTCACTAACTGGATAAAGTGGTCATTTATCTGTTTAGGGCTGCTCATCCCAGATATTCAGGTTGGGACATCCATCCCCGCTATCTGTGCTGGCTCCTGCCCCTGTATAACTTCCCTGCTGGTTGTGTGGGGAAGTTATATGGGGGTGGGGAAGGGGCAGCATGGGGGCAGAGAGTGGGTGGGCAGTGGGCGGTTTCCGGCACTAGATGAACACGGCTGATCTAATGTCAACCCTGTACGTCTAGGGACGGCGAAATGACCAGGGAAGTTATTCCACCCCCAGGGTGGAATAACTTCCCTGGACGTTTCAATTTTGCTGCTCTGTGGGGCAGAAGGGGATGGGGGGGGGGCAATGTTAATTCCCCGCAGCCCGACCCTGGCCTTAGGAGGCAGGATCGGGGATCGTGCTGTGGGCAATTAACATTTTAGGCAGGCGGCCAGCATCGTGGCTTTTAAATGGATCTGCGGTGCCATGGCAACATAGCATGATCGTGTTTGATTTAATTAGTGAAGTAGGGATAGTAAGGAAATCCACAGTACTACCTTTTAACTTTCGAAAGGGAGACTATAATAAAATGAAGAAAATAGTAAAGAAAAAACTAAAAGGATCAGTTGCAAAGGTTAAAGACTTACATCAAGCTTGGGTGTTGTTGAAAACTACTATCTTGGAAGCCCAGACCAGCTGTATTCCACGCTTTAAGAAAAGTGGAAGGAAGTCCAAAAAACTGCCAGCATGGTTTAAAGATGAGGTCAGAGAGGCTGTTGTTGCCAAAAAAGCATCTTTCAGGAAATGGAAAAAAGAGCCAAACGACGAAACCTGGAAACAGCACAAGCACTGGCAAGTTAAATGCAAGGAATTGATAAGGTAGGCAAAGGGAGAATTTGAGAAGACGCTTGCTGCGGAAGCAAAAACGCGAAATAAAGACTTTTTCGAGTACATTCATAGCAAAAAACCTGTGAGAGAGTCAGTTGGTCCATTAGAAGATAGAGGGGTTAAAGGGGCACTAAGAGGCGACAAGGCGATAGAGGAGAGACTGAATGAATGCTTTGCTTCGGTCTTTACTGAGGAAGATGTTCGGTCTTTACTGAGGAAGATGTAGGGTTACTACCCATGACTGAAGTGGTATTTAAAGGTGCGGAAGAATTGAAGGAAATATCGATACATCGGGAAGATGTATTACAACTTAGACAAACTGAAGAGTAGCAAATCACCTGGGCCGGATGGTATACATCCAAGGGTGTTGAAAGAACTGAAATATGAGATTTCAGACCTGCTATTAGTAATCTGTGACTTTTCATTAAAATCATCTGTAATACCTGAAGACTGGAGGATCGTCAATGTAACGCCAATTTTTAAAAAGGGTTCCAGGGGTGATCCAGGAAACTAGAGACCGGTGAGCCTGTCGTCAGTACTGGGAAAAATGGTAGAAACCATCATAAAGAACAAAATTGCTGAACATGTAGATAGTCATGGCCTAATGGGAGACAGCCAACATGGCTTTAGACAAAGAAGGTCTTGTCTTACTAATCTGTTATGTTTTTTTGAAGGTGTGAATAAGCAGGTGGACAAAGGTGAGTCGGTTGATATAGTGTATCTGGACTTTCAGAAAGCCAGACTTTTGGCAAAGCTAAAGAGTCCTGGGATAGGAGGCAGTGTACTATTGTGGATCAGGAACTGGTTAAAAGATAGAAAGCAGAGGGTAGGGCTAAATGACCAATTTTCCCAATGGAGAAAGGTGAATAGTGGTGTACCCCAGGGATCTGTGCTGGGTCTGCTGCTTTTTGACATATTCATAAATGACCTGGAAAGTGGAATAACGAGTGAGGTTATCAAATTTGCAGATGACACAACACTATTTAAAGTTGTTAAAACCCAAGAGGATTGTGGAAAATTGCAAGAGGATCTTGATAAATTGGAAGACTGGGCATCAAAATGGCAGATGAAATTTAATGTGGACAAGTGCAAAGTTATGCACCTAGGGAAGAACAACCAAACTATGGTTACAAGATGCAAAGTTCCACATTAGGAACCACCACCCAGGAAGAAGATTTAGGGATATGTTTACTAAACCGCGCAATTGTGCAAGCGCACTTGAGCGTGTGCTAAGGTACCTTAGCGCAAGTTAATAGTGCGTTTTTGTGCCCCGCACACGTGCACGCTGCACTAACTTGCCTGCACAAGTGCGCAGAGAAGTGGATATTTGCCTCCTGTGACACCTTGCTGTGAGTTCTAGCTGTTTATGTAATTATTTATTGTTTGTCTAACTGTTTATTTAATTATTTATTGTTTGTCTAAGTGGTGTGCTAGTTCAGCCTTCTCAACTGTAACTTACCTTGCCTCTCTCAACTAACTGGGCTTTGTGTGGTAGCCAGGTTAACTGTTCATTTTAAATTAAATCTCTCTCCCCAGAACCTGCTGTGTGTTAAACATTTTTCCTGTCTTAGCCTGCCTGAGTGAATCCTCCCCCTCCTCCCCCCTGCTGAGGTATTGTGTAGCCTTCTTCCTGTTTCCTCCACGTGTGCATAGTCTGTTTTAGTTTGCTTTTCTCTGATCAGGGAAGAGCAGTGCTTTCACAGTGCTCTGCTAGAGAAGTGTATATTTGCCTCCTGTGACACCTTGCTGTGAGTTCTAGCTGTTTATTTAATTATTTATTGTTTGTCTAACTGTTTATTTAATTATTTATTGTTTGTCTTAGTGGTGTGCTAGTTCAGCCTTCTCAGCTGTAACTTACCTTGCCTCTCTCAACTAACTGAGCTTTGTGTGGTAGCCAGGTTAACTGTTCATTTTAAATTAAATCTCTCTCCCCAGAACCTGCTGTGTGTTAAACATTTTTCCTGTCCTAGCCTGCCTGAGTGAATCCTCCCCCTCCTCCCCCCTGCTGAGGTATTGTGTAGCCTTCTTCCTGTTTCCTCCACGTGTGCATAGTCTGTTTTAGTTTGCTTTTCTCTGATCAGGGAAGAGCAGTGCTTTCACAGTGCTCTGCTAGAGAAGTGTATATTTGCCTCCTGTGACACCTTGCTGCGAGTTCTAGCTGTTTATTTAATTATTTATTGTTTGTCTAACTGTTTATTTAATTATTTATTGTTTGTCTTAGTGGTGTGCTAGTTCAGCCTTCTCAGCTGTAACTTACCTTGCCTCTCTCAACTAACTGAGCTTTGTGTGGTAGCCAGGTTAACTGTTCATTTTAAATTAAATCTCTCTCCCCAGAACCTGCTGTGTGTTAAACTTTTTTCCTGTCCTAGCCTGCCTGAGTGAATCCTCCCCCTCCTCCCCCCTGCTGAGGTATTGTGTAGCCTTCTTCCTGTTTCCTCCACGTGTGCATAGTCTGTTTTAGTTTGCTTTTCTCTGATCAGGGAAGAGCAGTGCTTTCACAGTGCTCTGCTAGAGAAGTGGACATTTGCCTCCTGTGACACCTTGCTGTGAGTTCTAGCTGTTTATTTAATTATTTATTGTTTGTCTAACTGTTTATTTAATTATTTATTGTTTGTCTTAGTGGTGTGCTAGTTCAGCCTTCTCAGCTGTAACTTACCTTGCCTCTCTCAACTAACTGGGCTTTGTGTGGTACCCCCTCCCCCCTGCTGAGGGTTCAGGACAGGGTACCTTGTAACTGCCCTCTTTAATAGGTCTTATCTCCCTCCCTCCCTCCCCAGCACCCACCCACCCCTGGGGTAATTGTAGTTTTATAGGTACTTGCACATCTTAGAGAAAAGGGACTGCTCTCAGGTGCAGCTCTTTATCCAAATCAGTCATACACGGAGGACCTGAGATTAATTAATTAAGCTTCAGGTACACAAGATGTATTAGGGGTATTAGATACACTTTTATTAGTATAAGCATCCACACCAATGCTTATTATATACAGAATTTAAAAGACCTAAACACAAGCTTTAAACTAAGATGCAGACAGAAGTCCAGCAACGAGATGGGGGTTCTCCGGTCTTTTGCATTGAGTGTCACATGTATGATTTTCTCCCAGTTGGTGAGAGGTCTTACGTATGCACTAAGTGCAAGGAGCTCTTTGCTCTCAGGGAACGAGTCCGTTCTCTAGAGGCTAGAGTAGCAGACCTGGAAGACATAAGAAAGACAGAGAAGTACATGGACGAGACCTACAGGGATATAGTCCTGAAGTCCCACCTCCAGTCTGGCAGCATCCCTGTTGCCATGGAGGAGAGAGGTCACGTGACAGGAGAGCATCACCCTGGTGTGGCAGGAAGTGATCCTGTAACTAGGACCTGTCCTCCAGGTGATGTAAAACCCTCTCGCACCGAGGACGTTTCTCCAGGGCCATGTCCCCATGAGGGAAGGATCAGGACAGCTGTTATAGTTGGTGATTCAATCATTAGGAATGTAGATAGCTGGGTGGCTGGTAGACGTGAGGATCGCCTGGTAACATGCCTGCCTGGTGCGAAGGTAGCAGACCTCACGCACCGCCTAGATAGGATCATAGATAGTGCTGGGGAGGAGTCTGCTGTCTTGGTACATGTTGGTACCAATGACATAGGAAAATGTGTTAGGGAAGTTCTGGAGGCTAAATTTAAGCTTTTAGGTAGGAAGTTGAAATCCAGAACTTCCAGGATAGCATTCTCCGAAATGCTTCCTGTTCCACGTGCAGGACCCAAAAGACAGGCAGAGCTCCGGAGTCTCCATGCGTGGATAAGACAATGGTGCAAGGATGAGGGTTTTGGATTTGTTAGGAACAGGGGAACATTCTGGGGAATGGGGGGGCTCTTCTGAAGGGATGGGCTTCACCTTAATCAGGATGGGACCAGACTGCTGGCATTAACCTTTAAGAAAGAGATAGAGAAGCTTTTAAACTAGAAAATAGAAGTCTAAACAATAAGATGGGAGAGTTAGAATATATAGCACTAAATGAGAGGTTAGATATGATTGCACTCTCAGAGACATGGTGGAAGGAGGATAACCAGTGGGACACTGTGATACCTGGATACAAACTATATCGTAATGATAGAGCTGATCAAATTGGTGGAGGGGTTGCGCTCTATGTTAGAGAGGGCATTGAGTCAGAAAGGATTAAAGTTTTGCAGGGAACAAAATTTGCTGTAGAATCTCTATGGATTGAAATTCCATGTATGAAGGGGAAGGTGATGGCAGTGGGAGTATACTATCGACCGCCTGGCCAGAATGAACAAATGAATGATGAAATGCTCAAAGAAATCAAGGAAGCTAACAAACGTCACAACAGAGTAGTAATAATGGGTGATTTCAATTACCCCGGTATTGACTGGGTCAGTGTCACAGCAGGACAAGCTAAGGAGATAAAGTTTCTAGATGAAATAAATGACTGCTTCTTGGAGCAGCTGGTTCATGAACCAACCAGAGGGGAAGCCATACTGGACCTAGTCCTTAGTGGAACGCCAGATCTGGTGCAAGAAATAAGGGTGTTGGGACCACTTGGCAATAGTGATCATAGTATGATCATGTTTGATTTAATTAGTGGAGAACAGATAGTAAAGGAATCCACAGTACTACCTTTTAACTTGTGAAAGGGAGACTATGATAGAATGAGGAATATAGTTAGGAAAAAACTAAAAGGAGCGGTTCCAAAGGTTAAAGACTTACAGCAAGCTTGGGTGTTATTTAAAAATACTATCCTCGAAGCCCAGACCAGCTGTATTCCACACATTAAGAAAAGTGGAAGAAAGTCCAAAAAACTGCCAGCATGGTTTAAAGGTGAGGTCAGAGAGGCTGTTGCTGCCAAAAAAGCAACCTTCAGGAAATGGAAAAAGGAGCCAAATGATGAAAACTGGAAACAGCACAAGCACTGGCAAGTTAAATGCAAAGCATTGATAAGGCAGGCAAAGCGGGAATTTGAGAAGAAACTTGCTATGGCAGCAAAAACATGAAATAAAGACTTTTTCAAGTACATTCGTAGCAAAAGGCCTGTGAGAGAGTCAATTGGACCATTAGATGATAGAGGGGTAAAAGGGGCAGTAAGAGGAGACAAGGCTATAGCAGAGAGACTGAATGAATTCTTTGCTTCGGTCTTTACTGAGGAAGATGTAGGGATGTTACCCAAGACTGAAGTGGTATTTAAAGGTGATACTGCAGAGGAATTGAGAGAAATATCGCTACACCGGGAAGATATATTACAACTATTTGATAAACTGAATAGTAGCAAATCACCTGGACCGGATGGTATACATCCCAGAGTGTTGAAAGAACTGAAATATGAGATTGCAGACCTGCTATTGGTAATCTGTGAACTTTCATTAAAATCATCTGTAATACCTGAAGATTGGAGGGTCGCCAACGTAACACCAATTTTTAAAAAGGGTTCCAGGGGTGACCCGGGAAATTACAGACCAGTGAGTCTGACGTCAGTACCAGGGAAAATGGTAGAAACCATCATAAAGAACAAAATTACACAGCATGTAGATAGTCATGGCCTAATGGGAGACAGCCAACATGGCTTTAGACAAGGAAGATCTTGTCTTACTAATCTGATATGTTTTTTTGAAGGTGTGCATAAACAGGTAGACAAAGGTGTGTCAGTTGATATAGTGTACCTGGACTTTCAGAAAGCTTTTGACAAGGTCCCCCATCAGAGACTTTTGGCAAAGCTAAAAAGTCATGGGATAGGAGGCAGTGTACTATTGTGGATCGGGAACTGGTTAAAAGATAGAAAGCAGAGGGTAGGGCTAAATGGCCAATATTCCCAATGGAAAAAGGTGAATAGTGGAGTACCCCAGGGATCTGTACTGGGTCCGCTACTTTTTGACATATTCATAAATGACCTGGAAAAGGGAATAACTAGTGAGGTTATCAAATTTGCAGATGACACAAAACTGTTTAAATTTGTTAAAACCCAAGAGGATTGTGGAAAACTGCAGGAGGATCTGGATAAATTGGAAGACTGGGCATCCAAATGGCAGATGAAATTGAATGTGGACAAGTGCAAAGTTATGCACCTAGGAAAGAACAACCCACACTATAGTTACATGATGCAAGGCTCCACATTAGAAACCACCACCCAGGAAAAAGATTTAGGAGTCATCGTGGATAACATGTTAAAACCCTCCGCCCAGTGTTCAGCGGCGGCCAAGAAAGCAAATAGAATGCTAGGTATCATAAGGAAAGGGATGGAGAATAAAACAAAGGATATTATAATGCCTCTGTATCGCTCCATGGTACGACCGCACCTTGAATATTGTGTGCAATTCTGGTCACCGTATCTTAAAAAAGACATAGCGTTATTAGAAAAAGTACAGAGAAGAGCCACCAAATTGGTGAAGGGGATGGAAGGCTACTCCTATGAAGAGAGGCTAAAAAGGTTAGGGCTCTTTAACCTGGAAAAGAGACGGCTGAGGGGAGATATGATAGAGGTCTATAAATTAATGAATGGAGTGGAACGGATAAACGTGGATCAATTGTTTACGCTATCAGAATATAGAAAGACTAGGGGACATGTAATGAAGCTACAGGGTAAACTATTTAAGACAAATAAAAGAAAATATTTTTTCACTCAACGTGTAATCAAACTCTGGAATCTGTTACCGGAGGATGTAGTAAGGGCTGTTAGTATAGCTGGGTTTAAAAAAGGTTTGGACAAGTTCCTGAAGGAAAGGTCCATAAACCACTATTAAAAAGGGACCCAGGATATCAATGCTTGACCCAGTACAAGCATTGTGGAACCTGTGTCTTTTGGGGATATTGCTAGGTACGTATGACCTAGATTGGCCACTGTTGGAAACAGGATACTGGGCTTGATGGACCTCGGTCTGACCCAGTATGGCATGTCTTATGTTCTTATGTTCTTATGTTGATGTGCGATAGAGGCGTGGAAAGGCATTCTGAGGGCGGAGGAAGGCTCTCGAGGGGCGGAGGGACGGGGTCAATGGGTGGAGAGTGGGAGGGGAGAGGCTCCCCGCACAGGAGCGGAGCTGAAATTCAAGCCAAAAAGTACCGCGAGTGAAAACCTCGCGTTAGAGCTGATTTAAAGGGAAGAGAAACCATTTCCGTCAGCAATGTACAGCAAAACCGGGGAAACCCTCAAGACGTGAGCAGTGTGATACATGTGCATGGTACAAAAGGGCAAATAAACCTCAAAAATGACCTCGAAAAAAGGGGAAAAAAACATAACCAAGCTGGCCAATAGTTATATCAATGGGCAACATTAAAAAACACTCCCAGGAAAGCTCCAAAAAAAAAAGAAATGATTTTTGGAAGGGTCTACTCTCCGTAAACGCTTCCAAAAATCATTTCTTTTTTTTGGATCTTTCCTGGGAGTGTTTTTTTATGTTGCCCATTGATATCACTATTGGCCAGCTTGGTTATGTTTTTTTCCCCTTTTTTCGAGGTCATTTTTGAGGTTTATTTGCCCTTTTGTCTCCATACAAGGTGAATGAGCCCACAGTAAAATTGTGCACAGCAGGGTTTCTGACTCTTTCGGCCAGGTTTCCTATATCCAGGGACTGTAGTGTCTCTGTGGCCACAGTGTGGTGCAGTGGACACAGCCAGTGCCTGTAGGGCCAGAAAGTCACAGGTTCAAATCCCAGCTGGGGCTCCTGCCAACCCAGTCCCCATATTTTACCCACCACTAAACAGTGATAGTAAAGACACTCCTTTATTGAAGAGAACATAAGCATGGTTCAAACACCTATATTTTACCCTATACCGCACACACACCATAACAATGGGCATTACCTACAGCCGAGTCCCCCAAATGCAGTCCTGGAGTGCCAAACTCAATCAGGTCATATGCTGTTTCCAAGATAAGGACATGTCAGCATGTTGGCGGAAGGGTACAGGTGGTGGAGGGAGCAGTGGCTGCTGGCCACAGCAGACAGTGGCCTAGCCCTGTGCAGGCTGGCACCGTCCATTGCAACAGACAGGCTCTGTCGGATGTACAGTCTTGGACTCCCCAGGGAAGGCAGCACATCTGTGGCAACGCAGAGGTGCAGTGCACACAGACAGTGTGTGCAAGAACAGAAGGTCACGGATTCAAAGCCCAGCAGGGGCTACTGCCAATCCAGTCCACATATTTTTCCCACAAATAAACCATGATAGTATGGACAAACCTTTATTGCTGAGAACATACACATGGTTAATACGCCTATATTTTACCCCACCGAGCACAGACACCATAAACAGGTGCATTACCTAGAGCAAAGTCTACCAAATGCAGTCCTGGAGGGTCACACACCATTCAGGTTCCATGCTGCCTCTAATAAAGATGCCTGTGCTGCATATCTATGCACCACCCCCATGGTATGCAGATGTAGCTCATGCATATTCATGAGGGACAGCATGAAAACCCGAACAGTGTTTGGCACACCAGGACTGGAGTTGGGAACCTCTGCCGTAAAGCAGCAGCCAACAGGGGCAGACATACCCACACCCACACCCACAGGCCCCATTGGCCAATGCCTCCTGGAGAGGCAGGACATTGTGCCCTGCGTGCATCTCATAATATTAGCACTTGCATACCTTAGCAATGCCACTCTACACCTGGGTATACGGTACACAGCTCTCAAACGTTTGCTATGAGTACTGGCAGATAGAAATTCCTACATTAAGCACAGTTTGCTGATTGAGCTCCATCATAACAATCATTCTGATGTCTGCGGTGTGTGCTTCAGGTCTGGTCTCTGACAGTGTTTACCACCCTGGGGAGTGACCCCCAACAGTACTGCGTACCATATCCATGCCTGTACTGTGCCCAGGACTGGTGTGGTGGGCATGGCTGCTGAACTCCTCTATAGTAGCACAATGCTGGCATAGGTGTCGGAGTGTGTGTCTGTCTATACAGTGTATGGTGGCTGCAAACACCTTCCACAGCCCACACTGCCAGCACTGTTGCCAGTATTGGCCTGCCAATGTGCATAATGAGGAGCATGGTACCATGGGTATAGCCTGGACAGGGTGGCCTGGCCAGGGTGCATCTGCACAGGGCATAGGGCACTGACTGGGACATTTTAGTGTCCGGCCACCACCTACACAGACAGGGTGACCTCAGTATGTCCTGCTGGGAGATCACTCTCACCCTGACTGTGCAGTGACGGCAGCATGGCTAGGCACCCCCATAGTGTTGTGTAGAATTTCTCTCATGTGATATTTATGGGGCCCAGTCATTGACTTATCTGCTTGTTGTGTGTGCTGCCATCCCAGTTCTGGGTGCATGCATTTCCCCCAGGAACATGCACTATGGACTAACTAGTAGACTGTTTGCAGCTGGTATGTGTCTTGATGGAGTGCTGTGCAGTGGCTGAAGGCTTGCTGCAGGAGAATATCAGATGTTGGTGGGGTGCAGCTCAGCAAACACAGGCCTAATGTCTGTCTGCTATTGTGTTATGGTTATGTACAGAGCTGCAGTGACTGCCCTGAAGCGTGTCTTTTCCCCAGCAGGACTGGGGTTCATGGTCCCCTCTACTGCCACCATTGCAGGGAGGTAGAATGTGGATCTGTTGATGGGAGACCCTGTTGGCACCCTTGGGGGAGGAGAGGAGGATGGTGGTGGTGCATGATCCTTTTGGGGGTCCATAGGGCCTACACCTGATTGAGACAGACAGATATATCCAAGGTGTTTCTGCAGAAACTACCTATCTCACACATTAACACTGCTTTGTACCTGCATCATGGCCCATTTCTGGAATGGAAGGTGCTGTGGACCTGGTGCTGGGTGCCTCACCGCACCCTCAGGGTGAGCACGGTACCCGCACAATGTGACGGTGTGTAGCTACTCTGTGCCAGTAAAACACACGGTCAGTACCCCCTACCAGCCTGAGGTGCTGTGGGGGTGGACATGGTCAGTTCCCACTACCAGGCCGAGGTGCTGTGGGGGTGCATACCCCATCTTGTGTTTATCTGTGGACAACTGATTTGCATGTGCAGTGCATCATGGGTACGGGTGTGTTCACCCTATCCTGGTGACCACAGCAGACTGGCTTTGTGGTGACGTGCACTCCATCTGCAGCCAGCCAGGGACTTGCTAGTAGCTATAGAACTGTAGCCCACTGGTTACTTCACTGCCTGTGGAGCCAGAGGTCATGGATTCAAACCCACAGTGTGATTGTTTGATAGGTCTGCCCAAAGCATTATCTATTTTTAATGTACATTATTGCTGCCAGCAAAAACACCCTCAGCGTACTGTACCCATAAGGTGCCTCTGAGGGCGCTTTATGGGGCGCCCTATAGGGCACCTTATGGTTACCATCCATATAAGGTGCACTGTACATTATCCAGTGACGCAACTTATAGGGTGCCCTATAGGGGACATTTTAGGGTGCCGTGGCGGACAGGGCACTTTAAAATGTGCCCTCTGGGGTATCCTATGAGGCGCCTTATGCAGCACCTTATGTTACAATACTTTGAGGGTGTGTTTGCTGGCAGCACTAATTAAAATAAAAATAAAATGCCCCCTACAGCAATATTACCTATAACAGGTAATGCCTCAGCCAGCCTTCTTTATTAGGCACAGTGTGGGTTTGAACTCATGACTCCTGCATCATTGGTCAGTGCCTTAACCATTGTGCTCCACTGCTGCTCCTCTTTGTATGTCAGCGCACCTACTTATGCTTTTCATTCCTTAAACTGCACAGTGCTGCCATCAAAAACAGTGCTATGACCTTGCGGTAACTCATACGGAACCCTATAAAGCGCCCTATAAGCAACATTCTAGGGTGCCTTGGCGGACAATGCACTTTAAAATGTGCCTTATGGGGCACCTTATGTTAACACGCTTTGAGAGTGCGTTTGCTAGTAGAAGTAATTAAAATATAAATAAAATGCCTCCTAAAGCAATCTTCCCCATAATAGATAATGCCTCAGTCAGCCTTGTTCATTGGGTACTGTGGGAGATTGAACCCCTGATCCCTGCATTATTGGTCAGTGTCTTAACCATTGTGCTGTGGTTCTATTCCTGTACTTGCACATTAGCGCGCCGCCTTATGCCTCTCAATATTAAAATGCCTCCTAAAGCAATAGCACGCTGCCTTATGCTGCCCAATATTGAAATGCCTCCTAAAGTAATGCCTCAGCCAGCTGTCTTCATTGGGCACAGTGAGGGATTGAACCCCTGATCCCTGCATCATTGGCAAGTGTCTTAATCATTGTGCTGTGGCTCTGCTCTTTGGCTTGTACATCAGCGCGCCACTTATGCCTCCCACGCAGCTTTCTCATGCGCTAATGTGCGGGGCGCACATGGGCGCCGTGCACCTTAGCGCATATTTAAATCCCGGTTTTGCTTTTTCAGAAAGAAACGCCCACTCCTTATATGGCACCCGCACACTAGCACGGCCCGCACATTACTGGGGTTTTAGTAAACATATCCCTTAGGCGTCATTGTGGATAACATGTTAAATCCCTCAGCCCAGTGTGCAGCGGCAGCCAAGAGAGCAAATAGAATTTATTTATTTATTTTATTTATTTATTTATTTATTTAATTGCTTTTCTATACCGCACTATTTATTATCAGCGCGGTTTACAGGAAACTTTTGTGCAAAGAGGGTATTTCAATGCACTTACAATAAACAGGGTAAATAAACATGGATAACAGGCTAACAGGTAAAAACAACTATTTACAATTTAGTATGCAGGCTTGTACAATTATCTCGTTAGTAAGTACAGTTGATACGACAATGGCATTCTGTAAATTAAATAGAGGTGGGTTCAGAAGGTAGAGGTATTGTGGGCATGGGGCTCATGTGGAGAGAGTTGGACATGATTGAAGGTGGCTGAGAGCTGTCATTTGAGATGGAGAAGTACTGGGTAAATAGGTGATGTTTCAACGCTTTCCTAAATTGAAGAAGGTTGTTGATGGCACGGATGTCAGGTGGGAGAGCATTCCAGCAGGAGAGTGCGTAGAAGGCAAAGGCACGGTTGCTCGTAGTCTTGGAGCATTTAATGATTGCTTTGGGAAGGATGAGAGTGTTAGTAGCAGCTGACCTCCTCATCCTGTTGGGGGGAGTTATCTGGACTAAGTCAGAGAGGGAGGTGGACGTGCAGTTATGGATGGCCTTGAAAGTCATTGTTAGAATCTTAAATGTAATCCTGTAGTGGACAGGGAGCCAGTGTAGGTGTTTTAGTATGGGGGTAATGTGTTCCATTCTAGAGGCTCCATGTAGAGTTCTTGCTGCAGCGTTCATTGCCAACTGTAAAGGATGTAGGGTGCTCTTCGGAAGTCCATGCAGTATGGAGTTAATGTGATCGAAATGAGGCATTACTAGAGCTTGAAATACTGTTCTGAAGTCAGTCGGGTCTAGCAGTTGTCTGATGTGGCGGAGTGTTCGGATTTTATGGTATATTGCCTTTACCATATTAGATATCTGCTCCTTCATATTGAGTTGTTGGTCAAGGATGATACCAAGGTATCGTATCGTAGGTTTGGTGAAGAGTTCGGCATCACGCTCTTTTATGGATGATGGTGGAGTGAATGCTTGGTCTCTGCAGACGAATAGGACTTCCGTTTTCTTGAAGTTTATTTTTAGCTTCTGAGTGTGTAGCCAGTCTGTAACCGCGTCGAAGCATGAGGACAGGCGGGAGAGATCTGGGTGCTCAGTTGATATTGTTGTGTACATCAGAACGTCATCAGCGTATATTAGACAGTTGATGTGGAAGGATCTAATGATAGCGCAGATGGGTTGCATGTAAACATTAAAAAGAAGTGCTGAAAGTGAGGACCCTTGTGGTACACCCTTCGCTTGCAGGAATGGATCTGATCTTGAGGGGCCGGAGCGAACATGTTGCCATCTTTCATTTAGATATGATGTGCACCATGATAGCGCAGTGCCGTGAACTCCCTTCTCAGCAAGGCGGGAGAGAAGTAGGTCGTGACTGACGGAGTCGAAGGCAGCTGCGATGTCTAGGAAAATGAGAGCGAAGGCTTGCCTGAGGTTGTCGATACCTACAGTTAGGGTGTTAAATAACGTGGTTAAGAGAGTTTCAACCCCATGTGACTCGCGGAACCCGTGTTGGCAGGTGTCCAAGGGTGAGTTATTTTCAATGTGGTGGTCTAGTTGTCGTTGGACTATTTTTTCCATAATTTTGGTTAGGAACGGGATGCTTGATATTGGTCTGTAGGAGTCCATTTTAGCAGGGTCAAGTCTGTTGTTTTTGAGCAGGGGTCTGATTGAAGTTTGCTTCAGGCTGTTGGGGAAGGTTCCGGTCAGGAAGGAAGTGTTAATAAGATTGGTAAGGAATGGGCTGAGTTCAACACGTAGTGTTTTTATCCATTGTGCTGGGCAAGGATCATTCGGTGCCGTGGTGGTGTTTATGCTGTTGATTATGTCTTGGAGTTCTCTGGTGGATGAGGTTATGAATGTCGTGAGCATTTGATGGGTGCCGGCTAAATCAGAGGTTAAGGTGGAGAGGGGGAGCCACCCGGATTTGTCATCCAGGACAACAGTATCGGAAGGTATGTTGACCTGACTGGTTTTGGTTCGGAGGTATTCGGCATATTCTTGGGGGTCAGGATGGTTAGGTTGGTTGGGGGAAGGTTCTTTTGCTAGTGAGCTGACAATGTTGAAGAGATCGTGTGGCTTATTCAGTGATTTGTGCAGCCTTTTAGCGTAGTATTGTTTCATGTTTGTTGAGACTGCTGCACGATGTTTAGCTAGTTGAGTAGTGTAGGCTTCATGATTCTCAGTTGATCTTGAGTGCCTCCAGCGCTTTTCGAGACGTCTGAGCAGTTGTAGAGACTTTTTCAACTCGGGTGAGTACCATGGTGCTTTTGTTCTCTTGCGAGGTTCTCTGGTGGAGGGTAGGTCAATTCTGGCATCTAGGTTTGAGTTCCATGCTGCAATCATATCATCAAGGTTCTGTTTAGGTGGGTTAAGGAGAAGGTGTGCTTTTTTCAGGATTTCATCTTTGTTAAATGGACAGAAAGACTTATGCGTTGAGGCATAAGATTTGTCTGAAGACTGGGGGATGGTGGGCTCAGGGCATCCTGGTATTGAGAAGTTGATTAAGCTATGGTCAGACCAGGGTACTGGGCTTATAGTAATCTTAGGGTCATAGGTGGGGCTAAGAGAAGTGGGTGGTGCAAAAATCATGTCAAGCGTGTTTCCCTTGATGTGAGTTGGTGCGTTAATTAATTGGGTGTATCCTAACATTTCTAGGGCAGTGAGAAAGGCTTTGTTGTGAGTGTCTTGGAGAGCAGGGAGGTTGAAGTCACCTAATACCCAGTTAGGTGTGCGGGGATTAGGGGGGTTGCAGGCGAGGTCAACAATTGTGGCTAGATCGTCAGGTGAGGGGGAAGGAGCCCAGTAGAATAGGTTGATGGTGCTGTGTTTGTTGGCGATGGTGATGGAGTCAAGATGTGGGGTGCTACTGGAGGACAACAGATGAAATTGTAGATCTGTCTTGGTCAGGATGGTTGTTCCTCCTCCTTTTTTATCACTCCTATGACATGAGTGGACAGAGAAGTTGGGTGGGACAAACTGGTGAAGGAGGACAGTGTCCGAGGCTGACAGCCAGGTCTCGGTAATGCATAGGACATCAAGGTCGAGGGCGTCTAACATGTCGACAACTGCTGGCCATTTTTGTCGGATGGAGCGTGCATTTATCAAGGCACACTTAAGTTCTCGGGGAGGGGTATGGTGATCTTGTTGGTGGGGTTTGGACTGCTGAAGGGCTATGTAGATGAGGTGGGGATAAGGTGTATGGCCTGGTTGGTGGGCTGTCTGTTGACTATGGTGGTTATAGCTTCTCTTCCAGGGGCTGTGTAATATTGGGATGGAATTGTAATGAGTGGTGAGGGCTTGAGAGTCGAGTGCCAGGGCGAGTAGTATGTAGCACATGGGGAGGGCATAGGCATGTGTGATTAAAGTGAGTTGTAGCATGGTGGTTCGGCGGTCTGGGGGTTGATGAGTGCTGTGATGGTCAAGGTGTTAGCGGGCTGATGTATCTGAGGGAGAGCTATCAGCAGTTATTCTGGCAGTGCAGTCGAAAATAATAATAATAATAGCAGTAATATTGACAAAAAGGAGTAGTAGCAGAAATGTTAGCAAAAGCTAGCGGCAATAATACTGGCAAGAACTAGAAGCAATACTGTGGGAGAAGTGATGAAAGGCTAATGAAGGCAACTTACTGGCAAAATACTAGTAGGGCATGGTAACAGAGGTAGAAAATTACAATGTAACTGTATGAGGTATTGGTAACAATAACTTGTACAGAGGTAGTAAATTACAATGTAACTGTTTGGAGTATTGGTAACAATAATTGCAACAGTGGTTTATAGGAATACTTGCAGTTAGGTAGCGTTGGGGAGAGCTGAAGATGTGGCAGGATTAGCGGTCGGTGAGCCGGTGAGGAGTTCAGTTTCTGTCTTAAAGGCAGTGTGCGTGGACTGCCAGTCTTGTGGCGTTTTGATATGGTGGTGGTTGGATTCGGAGCGCTGTTGCTTCCTTGGAGGTCCCCTCCTAAGGGCCACGCCAAAGGGCCCTCTGGCGAGGCCCTCAGGCGCGGGCCCACCAGGCGCGGGTGCGCCCGATGGCGCTCCTTTTTAAAAGCAGCTGGCCTGCCCCGATTTGGCAGGGGAAGACTGGAGGGCGTACTTCTCTTCACCGGGTGCTCGATCCCTCCTGGGAGAGCTGCGGCCGGCCTGGAAGTGGAGGAGGCAGCAAAAGGGAGCCTGCGCCCGATGGCGCTCCTTTTTAAAAGCAGCTGGCCTGCCCCGATTGGGCAGGGGAAGACTGGAGGGCGTCCTTCTCTTCACCGGGTGCTCGATCCCTCCTGGGAGAGCCGCGGCCAGCCTGGAAGTGAAGGAGGCAGCAAAAGGGAGCCTGCGCACGATGGCGCTCCTTTTTAAAAGCAGCTGGCCTGCCCCGATTGGGCAGGGGAAGACTGGAGGGCGTCCTTCTCTTCACCGGGTGCTCGATCCCTCCTGGGAGAGCCGCGGCCGGCCTGGAAGTGGAGGAGGCAGCAAAAGGGAGCCTGCGCCCGATGGCGCTCCTTTTTAAAAGCAGCTGGCCTGCCCCGATTGGGCAGGGGAAGACTGGAGGGCATCCTTCTCTTCACCAGGTGCTCAATCCCTCCTGGGAGAGCCTGGAAGTGGAGAAGGCAGCAAAAGGGTGCCTGCGCCCGATGGCGCTCCTTTTTAAAAGCAGCTGGCCTGCCCCGATTGGGCAGGGGAAGACTGGAGGGCGTCCTTCTCTTCACCGGGTGCTCGATCCCTCCTGGGAGAGCCGCGGCTGGCCTGGAAGTGGAGGAGGCAGCAAAAGGGAGCCTGCGCCTGATGGCGCTCCTTTTTAAAAGAAGCTGGCCTGCCCCGATTGGGCAGGGGAAAACTGGAGGGCGTCCTTCTCTTCACCGGGTGCTCGATCCCTCCTGGGAGAGCCGCGGCCGGCCTGGAAGTGGAGGAGGCAGCAAAAGAATGCTAGGTATTATAAGGAAAGGAATGCTAGGTATTATAAGGAAAGGAATGGAAAATAAACCAAAAGATATTATAATGCCTCTATATCATTCCATGGTGAGACCGCACCTTGAATATTGTGTGCAATTCTGGTCGCCGTATCTTAAAAAGGATATAGCGTTACTAGAAAAGGTTCAGAGAAGAGCCAACAAAATGGTATAGGGGATGGAAGGATACTCCTATGAAGAAAGGCTAAGAAGGTTAGGGCTCTTTAACCTGGAAAAGAGACGGCTGAGGGGAGACATGATAGAAGTCTATAAATTAATGAATGGAGTAGAACAGGTAAACGTAGATCGATTGTTTACCTTATCAGAATAAAGAAAGACTAGGGGACATGCAATGAAGCTACAGGGTAAACTATTTAAGACTAATAAAAGAAAATATTATTTCACTCAACTTGTAATCAAACTCTGGAATTTGTTACCGGAGGATGTAGTAAAAGCTGTCAGTGTAGCTGGGTTTAAAAAAAGGTTTGGACAAGTTCCTAGAGGAAAGGTCCATAAACCATTATTAAGAAGGGACCCAGGATATCAATGCTTGACCCAATACAAGCATTGTGGAACTTGTGTCTTTTGGGGAAACTGCTAGGTATGTATGACCTAGATTGGTCACTGTTGGAAGCAGGATACTGGGCTTGATGGACCTTGGTCTGACCCAGTATGGCATATCTTATGTTCTTATGACGCCATGGCATCACGGCTCTATTTAAAAGCCCTGGCTGAATTAGCCGGGCAGTGCCTGCACGTACAGGCTTGTTCGCGATTCTGATCTCGTGGGGCTAGACGTGCCCCGTGGGATCAGAATCGTGATCTCCTTTGTACGTCCAGGTCAGCCCAGACATACAAAGGCTATGTATGTGGGGATTGGAACCGGGCCCATACTGTTACTGAATATCTGCTAGTGTCAGCTGTTTTTAAAATTGATTTCTAAATTCTCCAACCTACAATGGTCTACAAACTTGTCTTTGGTTAAATCCAACAGTGTCTGCTGCATTCTTCCTCCAGTTTCACCAACCTATCTTCATGGGAATTCATCTCCCCAGTTTGATCCATTAGTTTCTGCTGTAAATCCGATACAGAAACATTCACCAAGGAAACTGATTTATGCATCTCTGAAAGAGCCTCCCAGAAGCTATCCAAGGAAATGACTGTGAGTTTCTTAAGCTAGAGAATTGCTCTTCCCAAACTGACAGTAGCATCCCCAGCAGGGGCCTGCAAAACGATCCCGGCATTATCAGACAATGAAGTAGTTGGTAAAACTGCACTTAGTTGATGTTATTGTAGATCCCCTTGCTTCTGATCCAGAACAACTGCTCCAACCTGCTGGCTGCCACTATTTCTGAGTCTCCAGTCAGGCAGGGAAGGCCCTCTCCGATGCAGACTTTTCCTCTTCCAAGTTCGTCAGCGTGAAGCCGCTGCTTCAAGCAGATCTCCGGTAACAATGGGTGAGCCTTCCATGACTTGGCAATGGCTAATCATTCTCCCCTACCGACAGCACAGAGATACAGTAACGTCATTTGACAGCGACATGATATGATGATAATGATAATCCGGTTAGCAGGTGCTGCTAACTGGATAAATGCTTTTAAATTTCAGGCCCTCAGTTCATAATAGGTGTTCTTTGTTTAAAGTCTAACAAGATGCTTATTTTAAACCTATGTTATCAGGGAAATATAGGCACCTAGGTGTCTTTATAAAATAGGCTCTTCGAACCAGCCCCAATAGCACGCAAATTAAATTGCACAAATTGACTCCCGCTCCCAAGCTGGTGTAAATGTATGCACATTCTCCATACATGAACCCACATGTTTTATAAAATACATACATACGCTGCAGCTGTGCCTATGTTCTGCCCAAGCTATGACCCTCAGATATGCCAATGGGCAGTGCACACATACATGTGTTCAATCTTGTAGGTGTGCATATTTCTATATACACATAAGCAACCCTGCAATTTTCTAAAAGGCCCTTTCCACACTTAAAACTGGCTTTATCTACAGAAAAAAACTTAATAAAATTACCCCTTACTTTTCAAAATGCAAAGTATACATACAGTCGTAAATAAACACATATGTCCTCCATTGCTAGGTGTGTCTACGCTCCATGGTTTTAATATACAAGTAGTGTTCTTCATCACTGCTTTTAACTCATATGCCAGCCAAATCTTCTTATACTGCTGGTTCTAGCATCACCTCCTCTAGTCTATGGTCATAAAATAAGACAATTGTATTTTCTGATATATAGAAGTACTTCCTTCGCAAAGACCGTTAGCGGCCATGTTGCTCTTAGAGAACGCTGGACTCTTAGAAAAGATTTATTGAAACATTAAAAAAAGATATTGTTGTACATGTAGAGGAGCATCCATTTTATCTGCTTAGCATGGCCCCATCATTGAGAAGGCAAACAATGGAAGGTGTATCCGACAGCAGCTGCTGAGACTGATTTTGATGCTTTACTACCGGTAGCAATTAACCCGCATGCTTACTGCTTAAATAGAAAACAGTGGGTATTCAGCATGCCTTTCCCCTTCATCCTCAACCTCCTGTGAAGTGGATGATCTTAGCAGCTGTTGCCCTTTCCTTCCAGCAGACAAAAAAACAACATCTTCGCAAAACAACATGTCAGAACTATGGTCTTACAAAAATGAATGCCTTTTCTGCAAAAGCATTTCTTGGCCCAATTTTTTTTCTTTTAAATTGCAGGTCTCCATATATAACATAGGGTTCAGCTGTGGTAACTAGCAATACACATAAAGGAGATGGGAAAAACATGAGGTTTTCAGTGTTCTCTCAGGCCGATTTATCCAAATGGGTTAGTTTTGTGTGTCGTTATCAACAGGCCACAACTAATACTGAAATAGCAAAAATCATAGGTCAAAAAACCCCTCCACATAGTCTTTTGATTTGTCATACTATTTTTAAGTTATCTTTAAATTATTTCTGAACCCCATTCCACATACTAAGGGGTATGTTTACTAAACCTTCTTAACGTGCGCGCTGTGCAATTACGCTTTACGGGGCACAAATGTGCCTTAGCGCGCGCTCACGTGCGCAGCGGCGCAAACGAGCGCTGAAGGCGGGGAAAGGCTCCCGGAGGGCGGAGGAAGGCTCCCCAGGGGAGGAGAGAAGGGGTCAATGGGTGGAGAGTGGGAGGGGAGAGGCTCCCCGCACACTAACGATGTGAAATCCGAGGCCAAAACTAACGCAAGTGAAAACCTCACGTTAGAGCTGATTTAAAGGGAAAAGAAACCATTTATGTCAGCAATGTACAGCAAAACCAGGGAAACCAACAAAAAAGTGATAAGTGTGATACATGTGCACGGAACAAAAGTGCAAATAAACATTGACAATGACCCCAACAAAATAAAAAAAAATCATAATCAAGCTGGGCAATAGTGATAGTAATGGGAAACATAAAAAACACTCCCAAGAAAGCCCCCCAAAAAAGATATGAATTTTGGAAGGCTCTACGCTCCGTCCCCATACAAGGTGAATGATCCCAAAGTGAAATAGCACTGATCAGGGTTTCCCTCTCCATTGGACAGGTTTCCTATGGCATGCACATGTTCCACAACAGCAGGGCGGGCATGTTGGAATGGACAACTGGACAGATGCTGGGAAAGGGTATACAGAGGGCTGCAGGTGGCACATGCTGTGGTGCAGCTGGGGCATAGTGTGGACTAGGCAAATGCCTAGGTGGCACTTAGGAATACTGAAAGTGAATAGCAGCCAGACAGCAACTGATGAGGGCCCAACATGGGCATGAGAGTGTTTATCACAGTGTCACAGGGAATAGTACCCAGCAGGTACCTCCAAGGGCACAGAACATTGGCAGGCGGTGTTGGGGGGAAGCGTGGACGTCTATGCAGGCACCCCTACCGCAGAACACGCACCATAGGCAGACGCCTACCTGCACACTGGATGGCTTGAGACTGCACACCACCAGCACCACCAGCAGAAGGGCATGTCAGCATGGTGACAGAGGGGTACTGGTGGTGGAGGGGGCAGTGGCAGCTGCCCAGAGCAGACCATGGCCTAGCCCAGTTTAGGTGGGTGCCATGCACTGCAACAGACAGGCCCTGCCGGACGAACAGTCATGGTATTTACCAGGGAATGCACTATCTCTGTGGCAACACAGTGGTGCAGTGAACACAACCAGTGTGTTTGGAGACAAAAGGTCAGAGGTTCAAGTCCCAGCTATGGTGCCTGCCAACCCAGTCCCCATATTTTACCCACTACTACAACATGCTAATATAGACAGAGCCTTTATTGCAGATGACGTAAACATGCCCAAAACACCTACATTTTACCTTACAGAGCAAAGACACCATAAACAGGCACATTACCTAGAGCAGTGTTTCCCAACCCAGTCCTATGGGGCACACCGGCCAGTCAGGTTTTCGGGATATCCCTAATGACTATGCATGAGATATATATGCATTAGAGATATCCTGCCAACCTGACTGGTTTGTGGCCCTCCAGGGCTGGATTTGGAGACCCCTGCCTAACACCTCTGTCATCTAAGATTGTGAGTGGGCAAGGTGCAGATGTCCAAGACATCAAAAAGGTATATAGAATGTGTCACATTCCTCCTCACTTCTCACCACCACCAAAATATTGTCTATTAGACAACTTTTTGGTGGTGGTGAGAATCGAGGAGGAATGTGTCACATTCTATATACCCTTTCGATGTCTAGGACATCTGCACCTTGCCCACTCACAATCTTAAATGACAGAGGTGTAAGGCAAGGGTCTCCAAATCCAGCCCTGGAGGGCCACAAACCAGTCAGGTTGGCAGGATATCTCTAATGCATATATATCTCATGCATAGTCATTAGGGATATCCCGAAAACCTGACTGGCCGGTGTGCCCCATAGGACTGGGTTGGGAAACACTGACCTAGAGCAGAGTCTCCCAAATGCAGTCCTGGAGGGCCAAACACCATTCAGGTTCCATGCTGCCTCTAATAAAGATGCCTGTGCTGCATATCTATGCACCACCCCCATGGTATGCAGACGTATCTCATGCATATTCATGAGGGACAGCATGAAAACCCGAACAGTGTTTGGCACACCAGGACTGGAGTTGGGAACCTCTGCCGTAAAGCAGCAGCCAACAGGGGCAGATACACCCACACCCACAGGCTCCATTAGCCAATGCCTCCTGGAGAGGCAGGACATTGGGCCCTGGGTATATATCCCAATACTAGCACTTGCATACCTTAGCAATGCCACCCTACACCTGGGAATATGGTACACAGCTATCAAAGGTTTGCTATGATTACTGGCAGATAGCAATTCCTACGTTAAGCACAGTTTGCTGATTGAGCTCCATCATAGCAACCTTTCTGATGTCTGTGGAGTGTGCTTCAGGTCTGGTCTCTGACAGTGTTTACCACCCTGGGGAGTGACCCCCACCAGTATTGTGTACCATATCCATGCCTGCACTGTGCCCAGGACTGGTGTGGTGGCCAGGGCTGCTAAACACCGCACTGATGCAGAATAGCGCGGTATATAAGAGAATATAAATAAATAAACAGTAGCACAATGCTGGCATAGGTGTGGGAGTGTGTGTCTGTCTATCCCAGGGGTGGGCACCTCCGGTCCTGGAGGGCCGCAGACCAGTCTGGTTTTCGGGATATCCCTAATGAACATGCATGAGATATATATGCATTAGAGATATCCTGCCAACCTGACTGGTTTGTGGCCCTCCAGGGCTGGATTTGGAGACCCCTGCCTTACACCTCTGTCATTTAAGATCGTGAGTGGGCAAGGTACAGATGTCCTAGACATCAAAAGGGTATATAGAATGTGTCACATTCCTCCTCGATTCTCACCACCACCAAAAAGTTGTCTAATAGACAATTTTTTGGTGGTGGTGAGAAGTGAGGAGGACTGTGACAAATTCTATCTAACCTTTTTGATGTCTTGGACATCTGCACCTTGTCCACTCACAATCTTAAATGACAGAGGTCTAAGGCAGGGGTCTCCAGATCCAGCCCTGGAGGGCCACAAACCAGTCAGGTTGGCAGGATATCTCTAATGCATATATATCTCATGCATATTCATTAGAGATATCCCGAAAACCTGACTGGTCTGCGGCCCTCCAGGACCAGGTTTGCCCACCCCTGGTCTATCCAGTGTGTGGTGGCTGCAAACACCCTCCACAGCCCCCACTGCCAGCACTGTTGCCAGTATTGGCCTGCCAATGTGCATAATGAGGAGCAAGGTACCATGGGTATAGCCCGGACAGGGTGGCCTGGCCAGGATGCATCTGCACAGGGCATAGGGCACTGGCTGGGATATTGTAGTGCCCGGCCACCATCTGCACAGACAGGGTGGCCACAGCATGTTCTGCTGGGAGATCACTCTCACCCTGACTGAGCAGTGACCATGGCATGGCTAGGCTCCCCCATAGTGCTATACAGTGTTTCTTTCATGTGATATTTATGGGTTTTCTTTTGGGGCTCAGTCATTTATTTATCTGTTTGGTGTGTATGCTGACATCCCAGTTCTGGGTACACGTATTTCCATCAGGAACATGCATTATGGACTAGTTAGCAGACTGTCTGCAGCTGGTATGTGTCTTGATGGAACGCCTTGCAGGGTGCAGCGGCTAAAGACTTGCTGCAGGTGAATATCAGATAGTGGTGGGGTGCAGCTTAGCATATCCAGGCCTAATGTCTGTCTGCTATTGTGTTATGGATGTGTACAGAGCTGTATTGACTGCCCTGTAGGGAGTCTGTTCTCCAGCAGGACTGGGGTTGATGGTCCCCTCTACTGCCACCATTGCAGGGAGGAAGAATGTGGATCTGTTGGTGGGAGACCCTGTTTACCACTCTCAGCCCTGGAGGAGGTTGGTGGTACATAATCCTCCTAGGGGTCCATAGGGGCTAAACCTGACTGAGATATATAGATATATCCAAGGTGTGTCTGCAGAAACTACCTATCTCACATATTAGCACTGCTGGGGACCTGCAGCATGGCCTATCTCTGCTGTGGACCTGGTGCTGGGCGCCCCACTTCACCCTCAGGGTGAGTGCAGTACCTGCACAATGTGATGGTGTGTAGCTACTCTGTGTCAGTATCACACACGGTCAGTTCCCCCTACCAGGCCGAGGTGCTGTGGGGGTGCATACCCCATCTTGTGATCATCTGTAGACTGCTGATTTGCATGTGCAGTGCATCATGGGTATGGGTGGGTTAACCCTATCCTGGTGACCACAGCAGACTGTTTGTGTGGTGATGTGCAGTCCTTCTGCAGCCAGCCAGGGGCTTGCTAGCAGCTATGGAGCTGTAGCCCACTGGTTACTTCGCTACTTGTGGAGCCAGAGGTCATGGATTCAAACCCACAGTAGGGGTTATTTGATAGGGCTGTCCAAAGCATTGTCTTTTTTAAATGTACATTAGTGCTGCCAGCAAAACACCCTCAGGGTACTGTAACCATAAGGTGCCTCAGAAGGCGCCCTATAAGGCGCCTTATAGGGCACCCTATAAAGCACCTTCAGAGGCACCTTATGATTACAGTCCGTATAAGGTGCCTTATAAGGTGTCCTATGGAAAGCCTTATAGGGTGCCCTATAGGGGACATTATAGGGTGCCGTGGCGGACAGTGCACTTTATAATGTGCCCTATGGGGTGCCTTATAGGGTGCCTTATGCGGCACCTTAGGTTACGGCACGTGAGGGTGTGTTTGCTGGCAGCAATAATTAAAATACAAATAAAATGCCTCAGGAAGCAATACTTACATGTCAAAGCTGATGCTTCAGCCAGCCTTATGTATTAGGCACACTGGGGGATCAAACTCATAGACCCCTGTATCACCAGTCAGTGTATTAACCATTGTGCTACACTTCTGTTTCTATGTTTGTATGTCTGTGCGCCTACTTAAGATTATCGCGCGGCAACGCGCTTAGCGGCACTTTGCCCGATAATGTGTGCAGCAGCGCACGTTATCGCACGCTAATCCCGTTTTGCTACTTTAAACTGAAACGCCCACTCCTTATATGGCATCCTGCACACTAACGCTGGGCGCACATTAAGAAGGTTTAGTAAACATACCCCTAAATTTCTTTTATAAACTATAATCAAAAAGTTCCAAAGAACTTATCTTCATTCGTCTAGGATAAAGATACTTAAATAACACTCACTATTGTTGGCAGTTGGCAAGCACTCTACACCATCGGCATTAATGGCAACTGATAGACTGTCCAATTGATAGAGTCTACGTCATCAGCAATATTAACAGCTGGGGGTGCACCAGACATAACAACATTTCATCACTAGGCTGCCTCAAGAGTGTAGTCAGGTAACTGAAGAATGAGGCATTAAAAAATCTTAATAATATCTTTAGCAAAAATGGGAGAAAACTTTTCAAACATTCTAAAGGAAATAGCACTTAACAGGGAAAGCTCCACAATAGCATCAAGGAAACCCGAAGCACCTCGTCTTATTTAATTTATAGTGACATCTGTGCACAAGTATTCTTTGTAAGAACATTTTTGAAATAACGTATACAGGCTGCATTTATATTTTATATGGGGAGACTTCCACCAGATGATTTTTGCTGTTTCGATATTCGTTTTGTTCATGTAATGACTGTAGTGAACCTCACTTCTAAGCCAGGATAAGTAGAGTGTGATCTCAGTCTAATAGGTCAGTAGGAGAAGTTTGAACTGGATACGGAAGCGGATAGGGAGCCAATGGCCCTTAGGCGGTGGCCATTACCGTGGCCCAGAAAATCTCCACAACGGGCAAAGCTCGACACCAGACAACCATCCCGGAAATAAAGGAGACTCAACGCAGCGAACAGCTCAACGGGGCAAATACCGGACATTCAAGCACTCCAACAAACCAACAAGAAAGAGACTACACCGCTTCCAAAACCCCAGGTACTCGTCCACATCATGCCGCCCTTCCTAACACCCATCTACCTTCTCACCCCACTACTAACACTGCACCCCCACCCAAGCACACTCAGCAATCCTCTCCACGCAGTCACACTGACAGGCACAACCCCTTCCGCACGGACATTGTACTCCCACCTCACCATACCTACTGACCCCCCATACACAGGACCCACAGCACTGCAACCCACAAGCATTCTCAACACCACAAACAACCAGACTCACACACACCACACGCCAGCCAAAAGCACCAATCACATAAGTCACCTGCACCTCTCCATCGCACTCATAAATGCACGCTCCACCAGGAACAAATATCACATGCTCCAAAACCTGATCATATCTGAGAAGACCGACATCCTATGCATAACAGAAACCTGGCTAACAGAAACGGACACAGTAATAATGAACCAACTGACACCAGCCGGATACAACTTTTACCACTGCTCCCGAACCCACGCAAAAGGCGGAGGAGTAGCCATCATCGCAAAGGACTACCTCCACAATCGGAATCAAGGACACTGTACTCCAATGGTTCAGATCCTACCTAACTAACAGACAGCAACAGATACGCACCCTATCCACAACCTCGCCCCCCTACAAACAACTTCAAGGAGTACCCCAAGGATCCACCCTATCAGCCATGTTGTTTAACATATACCTACGTCCACTATGCTCAGTCATACGCACCCACAACATCAACTTCCACATCTACGCGGACGACATAATGCTCTATGCACCAATTACAACCACCAACCCGAAAAACGAACAGCTATCAGCCTGTTTCAACGACGTGGCCAACTGGCTACAGGAGAACAATCTATCCATCAACATAAAGAAAACCGAAGCCCTAATAGTAACAAAAGAACCCGACTTCAAACCACCCACCCACCTCAACATGGGAACCACACAAATACAAGTCCAGCCTCAAATAAGATATCTAGGCATCATCATTGATCAAGCTCTCACCCTCAAACAACAAATCAACAAAACCGCCGGGATGATATTCCACAAAGCTAAAACTATCCAACGACTCCGGCCCCTCCTAGAACCTCACGACTTTAGGACAGTGATGCAAGCTGTGACACTCCCCCATCTGGATTTTTGCAACATAATCTACCATGGACTTCCTGCCTCGCACACCAACTCCCTCCGTACTGCTTTAAACACCACAGCAAGGATTATTCAAAATGCAAAAAAACGGGAGCACATCACCCCAATCCTGAGAGACCTTCACCTCCTGCCCCTGCAGGCAAGAATCAAGTACAAAGCCATCCTACTCATCCACAAAACTATCCACCAAGCACGGAACACCTCACTACACCCCTTACTGCCTCGACCATCCCACAACAGATCAACCAGACATTCCTCCAATAACTCTATCGTTGTCCCCCACAAAAGAACCAAATCTACACAACGGACCTGCAACAGAGCATTTGAACTCTATGCTCCATCCCTCTGGAACTCTCTACCGAACCACATCAAGAACAACAACGACATCACATCATTTAAGAAACAGCTAAAGACAATCCTATTCCGGGAACATCTCTCAACAGAAACACCACCATGACCCCACACGTAGATTTCAACAGAAGTAAAACATGTCTATGTTCACCCCTAATCATTAATTGTTGACCCTGGTGATGGCCCCACCCTAAAAGAAATTACCCCTCCCTATGTTACATGTTACACCGCTTTGACCCGGTGAAAAGCGGGATATAAATGCAGTTAAATAAAATAAATAAATAAATAAATGAAGGGACTTGAGAAGAGGGGTTGTATGAGCATATCGAGGCTGGTGAAGATTAGCCGTGCAGCTGAGTTCTGAACAACTTGGAGGGGAGAGAGATGATTCAGAGGGAGACCAGCAAGGAGGAGGTTGCAATAGTCTAGATGGGAGGTGACTAAGAAGTGGATAAGCGTCTCAGTAGTGTGTTTGCCTCTGGTCCTTTCTGAACACACTACTAAGATGCTGTAGTATGCTGCGAGTGGGCAGGACACAAACTCCCACGGAGCCAGGGGGAGAGTTAAAGGAAAAATGCTTTATTTACAGGGAGTTCACAGCTGTAGCAGAGAAACAATTCTCCCCTCCTCCAAAGTTTCTTCACTCTGGGTTCACAGCTTTACTAGCACAGCCTGCTGACCAACATGGAAACACCCCAACTCCTTCCTTCCCATAGTGTCTCCTTAGGCAGGGGTCTCAAACTCCAGTCCTGGAGGGCTGCATACCCGTCAGGTTTTCAGGGTATCCCTAATGAATATGCATGAGATATATTTGCATGCACTGCCCCCATTGTATGCAAATATATCTCATGCATATTCATTAGGGATACCCTGAAAACCTGACTGGTTTGCGGCCCTCCAGGACTGGAGTTTGAGACCCCTGCCTTAGAGGTAGGTGGTCACTCTGGCACACCTTGAGCTCTTATTTCCTTCTCCCAAAGTTCCTTGCTTCCAGGGATAAAGTCTGGAGCTGAGCCACACCCTTTGTAGGCATTCTGCAGCCTTGCTTCTTAAAGGGGCAGAGGTTTTCAGTGCAACACTTCACTTGTGCTAGATTTGGCTGGGGAGTTTCCTTTTGAGGGGGGCAGGGTGTTTCCCAAACACTCCATCACATACCCTCCCCCTTAGCTCAACCCTATCCAGTTGAATGCCCAGCACTCCCAGTTCTTTAATAATGCCATGGAAGGTAAAATGGCTACGTCCCGGAACAGTAGAGAACCAATCTTTATTCCTCCATACCCTGTGAGTCAAATTCTGTTTATGGGTATTTGAAATGGCCTCCCCGAAGAGAACCTGTTCTGCATTTGAGGGTATCTTCACTTTGAGTCCATGCTGTTCTCCTTGGACCATTGAAGCTAAGACAGGGGTCTATGTCCTCAGCCGAGTCATAGGACAAACTGTGACTCTCCTCCTTTTGTCCGGCTGTGAAATCTTGTAGTCAGCAGGTTCTACCGGCTCTATCACCTCATAGGGGACTTTCCATGTAGATGAGAGCTTACCTCCAAACGCAGGGTAATAAACTAGGACCTGGGCCCCAGGCTGAAAAGTCCGCTGCTGATAGGCACTGGTCCAGGTCCTCTGTGTCTCCCCTAGGTACGGTCTTGCTGTGTCTACAGCTTCTTTTACTCTCTCCTGCATCTGGAGTACATACTCTTTCACATTAGGGCCAGAATTGGGGTTCTCATCCCCTTGGGTTCTTTTAAGTTGACAGACTCCACATGCTCCTCCACTCAGATGGACTGCCCTCATCCTTGGGCTTTCCCAGTCAAGGAGGTAGGATCTCTCGAGAGCTATCTATAGACCTTTCAGGGGACTCTCCGGCTTCTGAGCCTTCTTCTTCAACCATCCCCATAGTCGACATGAGAGGCCTCCTCCCACTGGTGCTGTCTGTGGGACTTGGGAATCCTGCGGTTCGTCCCCACAAGGTCCAGGCCCATCAAATGGCCAAGACCTGGAAAGTCATCCACCATCTCTCCCTCTGGGTTATTTCTCCTCTGGTCCCAGACATCCATGAATTTAGAGAAATCCCGGCCTAAAACCACTGGATAGCTCAGGCGGGACCCAACCACTGCTTCCAGAGTCTCCATTCTGGAAGCTGTTTATAGCTCCACTTGCTTCGTCATATAGACCCACTGATCACCATGGACACAACTTAGAGTCACAAGGTTTTCATAATTAATTTGATGTCTGGTCCTAGTGTCCCTGCTGACAAGGGTCTTTATGCTTCCTGAGTCCAGAAGGACTTGCAGGTGAGCGCCCTCAAGTTCCACCGGTATTACAAACAACCCATGGCTCATTAGAGATACTTCTTTAATACCACACCCATGTGAAGCCATAACATATGTGTCCATTGGTTCCCCCATTTCTAAGAGGCACTTGCGGGCATAGTGACCTTTTCCTCCGCACCTGAAGCAGGTAAGCTGTTAAGGCGACTGGGGAGCATGGAATACTTGGGGCAGTGGCCCTCAAGGGTTCTGGAATTGATGCCTGGCCTCTTTGAGACCTGACCGGCACTGTTCCCTCTAAGCTGTGCACGTGTGTGCGTGCACACACCTTGCTGAGCGAGCGCACATACTTTACAACAGAGCGCACAAAAATTACGGTTCTGATTCTGATAGAAAACACAGACGTCTTAAAATTTAAAAGTTCTGATTGTAATTACTAGAAATTTTCTGCTTCATTTAGTAATCATCTGATTTTAATCAAATTAAATGAAAATAATGTGGTGTACATACTGTATTCTGACGTGTAGTCAAATTTTAAAAGTATATAACTCCGAGTGTTGTTATGTGGCACACAAAAATTTAACCTTCCTTCAAAAACTGCACAGCTGATATTTTATGTGCACACAGCCTACAGAAAATTAGAGGGAACATTGCTGACCGGCCTTGTTCCCCTCATCCTGGGAGACTCAGCAACCGACTATGCTTCATAAAAGCCTTACACTATCCCTATGGCACTGTCCAGAGTCAGTTTGGCAAACTGGCACACCCACTGTCTCATAGGGGAAGATGAGCCTTCTAAAAATTGCTCCAACAGAACAATGTTAGCCACCTCCACTCCAGTCTTTGCCTCAAGTTACAGCCATTTCCAGGCAGTCTCTTTCAAACGATCAAAGAAATGTTGGGGTTTTCCTTTGGTCCCACAACCCCTCCTCTTAAACATGGCTGGTAGGCCTCTGGCTTCTCGCTTCAAGATGGCAGTCTTGACCGCTGCATAGGCAGCCCCTCCATCAGGGTTAGCCTCCTGGAAGATGGACTGATTACTTCCAGTCAGTAAGTTTCCCAGATATGTAGTCCACATCGTCTCCAGCCAGCCAGTCAGTCGAACTGTCCACTCAAAATTTACCAGGAAGTGATCTGGATCCTTGCCTTCCCCCGTTTTAGGCAGGGGTATTACCAGAGGGTGGGGCTGCCATCCTGAGAGACTTGTGCTAGCGAACCCTGATGCATTTCCACTTACTTCTGTAGTATTTGTTGTTGCTGCACCCCTTGTGTTTGCAAAATGTCCTGTAGCAGTTGTTGCTGCTGCTGCTGTTGTTGTTACTGTAGCTGCTGCTATTGCTGCTGTCCCTCCAGTAGAGCACGCTGCAGCTGTTGCTGTCCTTCCATTAGGGTCTGCAGTAATCTCTCCATTTTGGTTTATCAATTCTTACACGTCCGGATTGGAGAAGGGAGAAGGAAAAAAAAAAACACACCTGCCTGTCCAGCACTAACTATACAGACAGTGTGCCATAACTCCGGCAGGGCTTGCCCCTTTAGCCATATACCAAAACCCCTCTTCCATGGAGTGGAGGTCTGAGCCCCAGAGGGATGTGGGGTGTTCTTCTGTCCTTTGATTAAGAGGAAGATCCCACCACTGCCACCATATGAAAGTACGCTGCAAGCGGGCAGGACACAAACCTCCATGGAGCCAAGCAGAGGGTTAAAGGAAAAATGCTTTATTTACAGCGAGTTCATAGCAGTAGCAAAGAAACAGTTCTCCCCTCTTCCAAAGTTCTTCACTCTGGGTTCACGACAATAGCAGAGAAACAATTCTGCCCTCCTACATTGCATAAACAATTTTAACAGACGGCTCCAAACCTGGTATAAACAAGAAGGATTCAGATATATAGGCGACTGGAGAAACAGAAGAATCAACAAGAGACTACACTGTGCTGATGGACTACATCTCTCCGTCGCAGGGAAAAGGATCCTAGGTGAAAAATTCAGGCAGTTTGTGGACAGGCATTTAAACTAGGGAAAGAGGATGACGGATGGAGAAGGACAAGTTCAGGACATCACTCCCAGCAAAAGCATAACAACATTGGAAACAGCGACACTTTTAAACCACACATCAATGGCAAGCGGGAAGAGTGTGTAGAGCAAAATCCATGCAAAATACAGGCATGCCAGTCAACAAATGCTGGAAAGCAATGAGCACAAATGCTCGAAGCCCTAATGGTAGAAATGGACTTGGACATTGTGGCCATTACAGAAACATGGTTTAACGAGTCATACGAATAGGATATAGCCATAGCTGGCTATAATCTATTTAGAAGAGATAGGGTAGAAAAGGAAGAGGAGTAGCCCTATATGTCAAAAGCAATATTAAAGCTGCTGAAATGCAGGGGACATGGGGAAAAGAAGAAGCACTGTGAATTGTGTTGGAAAGAGGAGATGGCACTGTCATCCATACTGGTGTAGTTTACAGGCCTCCGACTCAAAATGAAGAAATGGATAGCGAATGGATAATTGATATTGCAAAGATAGCCACGGAGGGGGAAGTGGTCATACTGCATGACTTTAATCTACTCGATGTGGATTGGAGTATTCCTTCTGCAAATCTGGAAAGAAGTAAAAGAGTTGTGGATGCCTTCCAAGATGCATTACTTAGACAAACGGTGATGGAACTGACCAGGGAAAGCACGATGCTGGATTTAGTGCTCACCAACAGAGATAGCATGTTGAATATCTGGGTGGGTGCCCATATGAGCAGCAGTGATCATCACACGGTGTGGTTTGAGATAAAAGCCAAGGTGAAGTCCAGTCATAGCAAGATCAAAGTCCCAGACTTCAAAAACACTGACTTCAGTAAAATGGTCAAGTACCTGAAGGAGGAGTTGGCAGGGGGATAAGGGAGTTGGGAGGGGATAAGGGAAGTGGAATTGCAATGGGCTAAACTAAAGGTGGCAATAAAAGGGGCAACAGATACATATGTAAGGAAAGTAAATAAAAACCATCAGATCTTCACAGCCAGTTAGAACATAGGAACCTAAGAACATAAGAAATGCCATACTGGGTCAGATCAAGGTCCATCAAGCCCAGTTTCCTGTTTCCAACAGTGGCCAGTCCAGATCACAAGTACCTGGCAGGTACCAAAAGTCCTTAGCTTCCACAATGCTCGTCCTGGAGTAAGCAGTGGATTTCCCAGATCCTCTTTAATAATGATAGTCATGAGTAAGGTTTTCCAGCTCTTTCTTACAGAATCTAGATACTGTATGTTTGTTTTACCATTTTTTTTCTATGCATGCTGTGAACCTTCTCATCCATAATCCACTGTCCCAGGCTACAACTATCAATCTCTCATCTTTGGGTTTCATTTCACTGCATTTGTGCACTTGCCACTTGTTTTTCCTTGTCTTCTGATGTATTTCTTTAAAGACTTTTTTTCTCATGTTTTGCAAATTCCGTATAATCAATTCCTCCTTTGGATCTTGGATGTACAGTACAATCTCATCCTACACTGATTCTTATAAACCACCTCGTGGGCATGGAGGAGTCTTCTTGTTTATACATCCAGTTTTTCAAGTTATTTCAGAGAGCAGTCTATTATTCCAAGCTATACAAGAGTATAGGGATTGCAAGCCATTTGATGGTTTGTATTTTTTGTCTTGGAGCAATTTCTCCAAATGAGTTAATTTTATGCATAATATGATAGTAATGAACCTCATTATTAAGCCAGGATACAAGTATGTAGAAAGTTGGGTGGCTGATGGGCATGAGAATCGCCTAGATATTTGTCTGCCTGCTGTAAGATATGATATGATAGAGCTCTATAAAAAGATGAATGGAGTGGAATGGGTAAATGTAGATTAGTAGTTTACTTCTTCAAAAAGTAGAAAGACTAGGGAACACATAATGAAGCTACAATGTAGTCCATTTAAAACAAATGAGATAAATATTTTTTCACTCAATGCATAATCAAACTCCGGAATTCATTACTGGAGGATGTAATAAAAGCTGTTAGCGTAGCTGGGTTTAAAAAAGATTTGGACAAGTTCCTGGAGGAAAAATCCATAAACCATTATTAAAGAAAACCAGGTACTTGTGACCTGGATTGGTGACTGTTAGAAAAAGGATACTGGATTTGATGGTCTGACCCAATATGGCATACATGTACCTCATGTTCTTATGTTGAAAAATACATTTTATTGTCAAGCAATTGAAAGACCATTCTCGAGATTGTAGCTGCTTGCACAAGTCTGCTAGTTGGTTGAAATCCCCTGGAAGTTAGGTTGCTTGGAGATTACAGTTGAAAGTCACTGCAGACACCCAGATGTGAAGAGCTTCTTTGCAAAGGTGCATGAAACCTGAGCCACTTTACTTGATTATATAAAGCATGGTGACTTGGTTGTCTTTGTGAATCTGTAGAACTCTACTGTTCAACCAGCATGCAAATGTCTTGAGATTATAAACGATGCATGGAGCTCCAGTTGATTGATATACAAACAGCTTTTGGTTGGAGACCAAAACCCTTGAATATGGAGAGAACTGAGGTGAGCCCCCAACCCCATGGGGAGGTGTCAGTAGTTAGAATGAATTGTGCAGAAGAAGGATGAAAAGGAGAGCCCGCTGATAGGTTGACTGGAGATGTCTACCAACAATGATGGGCCCTGAGAATGTTTGAGACAGGGATCCTTTTGGATAGGGAATGTATTATCAGATTCCAAAATTTCTTGAGATGCCACTGAAGCAATTGCATTTTGCATTTGGCATTTGGAACTACCTGAATCACTGCAGTCATGTGGCCTAGAAGGCATAGAATTGGTTTTGCCATTGATTTACATGACACAGCAAGATTTCGGGCTAGATCTGTTATAGCCTACATTCTGGCCTGAGGTAGGTATGCCATTGCAGAGTTGATGTCCAGATCAGCACCAATGAAACAAAGATTTTGAGTTGGAGTGAGATTGGATTTGTTTTTGTTGATAAGGAAACAAACTTTGGAGTAGATGAATAGTGGCATTCAGAGTAGAAGTCACAGCCTGAGAGCCTTTGCCTGTGACCAACCAATCATCCAGACAGGAAAAGACAAAAAGACCCATTACAGTGAGGTGCAGCTCCAATGAGGCACTTTGTGATGGGGAGGACATGAAAGGCTGATGAGGAAAAGAAAGGTTGACGGGGAGGACATGGTACTGATAATGAGATCTGAGGAAGGTGAAGCGGAGGAACTTCCATGGGATATGGGCAAAAGCATCCTTGAGATCCAGCAACACCAGTCAATCTCCTTTCTGAACGAGGGGTTGAATGATGGCTAGAGTATCAATCTTGAACTTGTATTTGAAGGTTCAGAATGGGACACAGCCCCCTGTCTTTTTTGGAATAAGGAAAAAGGCCGAATAGAATCCCTCTCCCCATTGTGAAACAGGGACAGGTTCCATAGTTTCCACTTTTTCAAATTAATTAATTTATTTATTTAGCTAGGCTTATATACACACATTAAATTTGTACCAAATGAAGACTAATAAGGCAAAAAGAGAATATCATACTAAAATAATAATGCAAACTATCGACAAACCCAGAGAACTCTACGATATTGTAAGATCTTTGGTAAAAGAGAATCAAGAAACAGTTTTTCTGACCATTCCTTGACCACAAACCCTGGCTAAATACTTTCATTTCAAAAGCTTAATTCCCCTCCTTATAGACCCAAAGATGTCATCAAGACCTTTACTACCAATCTTTTGCAAGCATTCAACCCCATCTCCCCTGAAAATCTTGAAAACATGATTAGAAACCTTAACACCACTACATCCCCACTTAATCCCTGCCCAGTAAACTGGTTTAAAATGACAAGAGCCAAATTAGCCTCAATCATATGCAAGATGTTATGGCTTTCATTTTCTCAAGGATATATGCCCTCCAGACTAAAAACTGTATTCATACGCCCTATACTTAAGAACCCAAAGCTAGATCTATCAGAGCCAAGCTCATACAGGCCAATCTCAAGCCTCCCCTTTCTGGCAAAAATAATGGAGAAGGTTGTCCAACTTCAGTCACAGGATCATATTAACTCTAATACACCACTTGATCCGCAGCAACATGGTTTCTGGCCTGGCCATGGAGTTGAAACTCTGTTAATCTCTCTTTTTGATAAGCTGATAAAGGACATAGAAAACCAACACAGGGTTTTGTCCTTATATTCTTAGATATTGCTGCGGCCATTGACACAGCATGCGATATAACTCTACTACAGCGTCTGCAATGGAATCTAGGATCTAGCTCTAAAATGGCTGCAGTCCTATCTATCTGGACGCCAGCCATTTGTACAATCAGGACCCAACACCTCTGACCCATACACTCAAAAGCAAGAAGTACCTCCGGGCTCAATTTTATGAGCCCTCTTATATAACATCTACATTCAGCCTATTTGTAATCTCATATGTTCTCATGGGGGTATGTTTACTAAACCGTCTTAACGTGCGCCCGGCAATAGTGTGCAGGCTGCCATAAAAAGAGTAGGCGTTTCGGTCTTAATGTAGCAAAACGGGATTATCGCACAATAACGTGCGCTGCGCACATTATCGGGCAAGACGGGGTGGGGGGTGGGGGGGAGGGGCGGTGGGGGTAAGGGGGTAAGGGGGTAGGGGGGAGGAGAGGGGGGGAGGGGTGTGGGGAGAGGATGGGGGTGGGGGGAAAGTGGAGGGTGGGGGAAGGGGGATGTGGGGGGAGGGGGGAGGGGGAGGTGGGGGGGAGGGGGAGGTGGAGGGGGGAGGTGAGGGTGGGGGGAGGGGGGTGGAGGTGGGGGGTGGGGGGGAAGTGGGGGTGTGTGGGGGGGTGTGGGGGGGTGTGGAGGTGGGGGGTGGGGTGTGGGGGTGTGGAGGGGTGGAGGTGGGGGTGTGGGGGGGTGTGGTGGTGGGGGAGGTGGGGGGTGTGGTAGGGGATGTGGGGGGTGTGGTGGGGGGGTGTACCACCACCCACCCCACCGGGCTCAGGGTGAGAAACAGGATCTCCCACCAACAGATCCACATTCTACCACCCTGCAATGGTGACAGTAGAGGGGACCATCAACCCCAGTCCTGCTGGGGAACAAACACCCTACAGGGCAGGCAATGCAGAGCTGTACACATCCATAAAGCAATAGCAGACAGACAGTAGGCATAGAAATGCTCAGCTGCCCTCCACCACTATCTGACATTTTCCAGCAGCAAGCCTCCAGCCACTGCACCCTGCAAGGTGTTCCAGCAAGACACATACTAGCTACAGACAGTATGCTAGCTAGTCTATAGTGCATGTTCCTGGAGGAGATGCATGTACCCAAAACTGGGATGTCAGCATACACACCAAGAAGGTAAGTCAGTGATTGGGGCCCCCAAAAGAGAACCCATAAATATCACAAGAGAAAAACGCTAGATAGCACTATGGGGGAACCTAGCTATGCCGTGGTTACTGCTCAGTCAGGATGAGAGTGAACTCCCAGCAGGACATGCTGTGGCCACCCTGTCCGTGCAGGTGGTGGCCGGAACCTACAATGTCCGAGCCATTGACACATGCCCTGTGCAGATGCATCCAGGCCAGGCCACCTTATCCAGGCTATTCCCACAGTACCTTGCTCCTCATTATGCACATTGGCAGGCCAATACTGGCAACAGTGCTAGCAGTGTGGGCTGTGGAGGGTGTTGGCAGCCACCACACACTGGATAGACAGACACACACTCCCCACACCTATGCCAGCATTGTGCAACTATAGAGGTGTTTGGTCGCCCTGGCCACCGCACCAGTCCTGGGCACAGTGCAGGCATGGCTATGGTACGCAATACTGTTGGGGTCACTCCCCAGGGTGGTAAACACTGTCAGACACAAGACCTGTAGCACATTCCACAGACATCAGAAAGGTTGCTCTGATGCAGCTCAATCAGAAAATTGTACTTAACTTCGGAATTGCTATCTGCCAGTAATCATAGCAACCTTTTGATAGCTGTGTACCGTATTCCCAGGTTTAGGGTGGCATTGCTAAGGTATGCAAGTGCTAGTATTGGGAGATGCATGCAGGGCCCAACATCCTGCCTCTCCAGGAGGCATTGGGTAATGGAGCATGTGGGTGCGGGTGTGTCTGTCCCTGTTGGCCGCTACTTTAGGGCAGAGGTTCCCAACTCCAGTCCTAGTGTGCCAAACACTGTTCGGGTTTTCATGCTGTCCCTCATGAATATGCATGAGATACATCTGCATACCAAGGTGGCGGCGCATAGAAATGCAGCACAGGCATCTTTATTAGAGGCAGCATGGAACCTGAATGGTGTTTGGTCCTCCAGGACTGCATTTGGGAGACTCCGCTCTAGGTAATGCGCATGTTTATGGTGTCTGTGCTCTGTAGGGTAAAATGTAGGTGTTTTGGGCATGTTTACGTCATCTGCAATAAAGGTTCTGTCTGTATTAGCATGTTTTAGTAGTGGGTAAAATATGGGGATTGGGTTGGCAGGAACCTTGGCTGGGACTTGAACCTGTGACCTTCTGTTTCTGAACATACTGGTTGTGTGCACTGCACCCGTGTGTTGCCACAGAGACAGTGCATTCCCTGGTGATACCATGACTGTTCATCAGACAGGGCCTGTCTGTTGCGGTGCATGGCACCCACTTACACAGGGCTAGGCCACGGTCTGCTCTGGGCAGCTGCCACTGCCCCCTCCACCACCAGTATCCCTCTGCCACCATGCTGACATGCCCTTCTGCTGGTGGTGCTGGTGAAGCACAGTCTCAGGCCATCCAGTGTGCGGGTAGGTGGCTGCCTATCGTGCGGGTTCTGGGGTAGGGGTGCCTGCATAGATGTCCACGCTTCCCCCAAGTACCGCATGCCAGTGTTCCGTGCCCTTGGGGGTACCTGCTGGGTACTATCCCGTGACACTGTGGGAAGCACACTCATGCCCATGTTGGGCCCTCAGCAGTGGCTGTCTGGCTGCTCTACTGTTTCAGCATTCCTATGGGCCAGCTAGGCATCACCCTAGTCCGCACTGTGGCCCAGCTGCACCACAGCATGTGCCGCCTGCAGCCCTCTGTGTCCCCTTTTCCAGCATCTGTCCAGTTTCCCATTCCGACATGCCCGCTCTGCTGTTGTAGAACATGTGCATGCCATAGGAAACCTGGCCAATGGAGTCGGAAACCCTGCTCAGCGCAATTTCACTGTGGGGTCATTCACCTTGTATGGGGACGGAGCATAGACCCTTCCAAAATTCATATCTTTTTTTTGGAGCTTTCTTGGGGGTGTTTTTTTATGTTTCCCATTGATATCACTATTGCCCAGCTTGGTTATGTTTTTTTTACATTTTCTTCTTTTCATTTTCAATGTTTATTTGCCCTTTTGTTCCGTGCACATGTATCACACATCACTTTTTGTCGGCTTCCCTGGTTTTGCTGTACATTGCTGACGGAAATGGTTTCTTTTCCCTTTAAATCGGCTCTAACGCCAGGGTTTCACTAGTTTTGATCCTCGGATTTCACAGCGTTAGTATGCGGGGAGCCTCTCCCCTCCCACTCTCTGCCCATTGACCCTCTCTCTCCGCCCCTGGGGAGCCTTCCTCCGCTCCTGGGGAGCCTTCCTCCGCTCTCCGGGAGCCTTTCTCCGCCTTCAGCGCTCGTTTGCGCCGCTGCACGTGTTATCGCGCGATAAGGTACCTTATCGCCCGGTAACGCGCCTTCATCAGGCGATAAGGTACCTTATCGCCCGATAACGTCACCGGGCGCACATTAAGACGGTTTAGTAAACATACCCCATGGTGTCTTCTTTCATCTTTATGCGGATGACATCATGATATATACTCCTTTCTCTACTGTTGATATGAACCTCATGACAATAATAAACTGTTTCAATGCAATAGCCCAATGGCTCTCTGAGCACTCTCTAGCTATAAATTATAGCAAAACAGAAGAAGTAATCTTCATAACTAGAGACCAATCATTCTCCCCACCAACTTCGTTGAGAATTGATAACGCAGATCTCACAGTTAAGCATGACACCCGATAACTTGGAGTAACCATCGATAATCACCTTAACCTGCAAGCTCATATAAACAAAGCAACAAAAAACAAATACAATAAAATTAGAACCTTCCAACAACTGCGCCCACGAAGAAGACCCATGATTTCCGATTCGTCCTCCAGGCCATGATCCTCCCCCACCTTGACTTTTGCAATGCAATCTTCCAGGGGATTCCAAAAAGCTCCGTACACCCCCTTCAACTTGCCCAGCTTGCAGCTGAATACTTGTAAGGCTCCTAGGTCTTGCCATATCACACTCATTCCTAAAGAACTACATTGGCTTCCACTGATAAGCCGCATAAAAAACAAAACTATTATGGCAACATTCAAAACCTATCGTAAACTATCCTCTCAATACTTACAATCTTTAATAAGGAAAACACTTAAAAATCATCACAAAAGAGTCCCTGCTCTTTCTTTGGACCTTACAAAGTTCAACCAAACCACGTGTTCCCGTGCATTCTCCATTTATGTGCCTAGCATACGGAACGCACTGCCAGGAAACCTTATAGCAACTACGGACCTTGTAGACCTCCGAAGCTTCTTAAAACCCACCTGTTTAAAGAGCATTTTGGAGATATAACTTAAACACTTATACCACCATCATGAACTGAGAACTATACTCTGAACTTAATCACTTAAAGCACCATCATGAACGGAAAACTATACTCTGAAGATTTAAATGCCGAACACCACTTGACTCCTTCCCTGTAACATACCTAACCCCTACCATGTAACCTCCAATCCTTCCCCCTTTCCTTTCCTTATAAGCACACTTAAGTCCCTACATATTACTGTTCACATGTTATATGTAAAGTTGTTCAGTTTTATTGCATTTTGTCCAGTTTTATTGCATTTCATTCGGTTATATTAACTTTGTTCTCTGGAAAGTTCTGTTTTGTTTAATGTAAACCGCCTTGATCTTTGGAAAAGCATTATATAAGCCTTTTCAAGTGAATGAATAAATAAAATAAATAAATATACCACTTTTCACTGGGTCAAATCAATTTACAATGAACAAAAACTCAGTTATAGAGAACATATAAGAATAGACTATTTGCAAATATTGAACTATGTACAATTAGTGAGCTATGTATAAATGGTATATTCTTTAACTATTTACAGGTGCAAAATCTGTCTTGTTTAGGTCATGGTGGAGGTTGGGGGTTAGGTGTTGCATCCAAAGTGGTCAGAGGAAGGCTTTCAAGTGTTCGTGGAAGGTCAGTGATATTTCTTATCGTGTCTGGCAGAGCATTCCAGAGGGATGGTGCATAGAGTTCAAATGCTCTGTGACAGGTTTGCTACTTGAACTTTGTCTTAGAGTGCAGTATGGTGAGTTTGTTGATTGTAGAAGCTCTTCAGGATCTGTTTGGGGTGAGTGTCTGAAGGAGAGATTGGAGGTGGGTGGCTGGGTGGGAGTGCATTGCTTCGTGCATTAGGAGCAAGGATTTATATTTGATTCTGCTGGGGAGCAGCAGCCAGTGGAACTGTTTGAAGATGGGGGTGATATGGTCATGTTTAGAGGCTCCCTGAATTGTACACGCAGCAGTGAGTAGGGCAGTTTGTAGTGGGAGGAGGGCGGCTTGCGGAAAGCCCTAGTAAATTATGTTGTAATAGTCTGTGTGAGGGAGAGTGAGGGCTTGAAGCACTGAGCAGAAATCTTCTGGTTCAAGGAGGGGATGGAGCGTTGTAGTTTTGGTTTTGAAATGTATTGTTTTGGCTGTCATTGTTACTTGTGCCTTGAAGGATAGTTGTTGGTCAAGAATGATCCCAAGGTATTTCAGCTCCGGTCTAACATTTATCTGAATGTTGTTTAGAGTTAATAAGTCTGGAGGGGTGAATAAGGCATCCTTTGTAATAAACAGAGCTTCAGTCTTCTTGTAGTTGATTGATAGGTTATTCATCATAAGCCAGCGAGAGATGTCTATAAAACAGTCTGGTATTCATGTATATATTGGTTGTTTTGTGTGGAGTGGGCAATATAGCATAATGCCATTTTGGCATATACGTGGAAGTGGATGTTATTGTTTTTAATGATCGAGAAGAGGGGTTGGAGATATAAATTGAATGGAGATGCGGATAGTGTGGAATCTTGGGGCACTCCTTGTGTTTGTTGGTATGGCTTGGAGGTGTTTGTTCCCAGTTTTATCTGCTGTCGTCTGTCAGTGAGGTAGATCTGGAACCATTTGAGAACATTATCTTGGATGCCATAAGATTGTAGTCGCTGGAGGAGAGTGTTATAGTTGGCTGTATCCAAAGCTGCTGAGATATCCAGGAATATCAGAAGGAAAGCTTGGGAGTGTTTTTGTATGCCTTGGGTTAGTGTGTTGATGAAATAGGTCATCAGAGATTCTATTCCATATAGTGGGTTGAAACCATGCTGTTGGGGGTCAAGTAGGCAGTTTTCATCAATGCAGTCCTGAAGCTGGAGCTGTATTTTTTATTTATTTACATTCTCTTATATACCATGCTATTCTGCATCAGTGTGGTTTTACATTGAACAAACTGAAATTACATTGAGCAGGGCATTATAACTTGGAGATAACTATTTTACAGGGAACATGGGCTATGGAGAGTTAAGTGGCTTGTCCAAGACCACAAGGAGCATCTGTGGGACTAGAAACCCCAGTCCTTCCGGCCCAAGGTTGCTGTCCTCTAGTGGGATTTGAACCCCTGACCTTCCAGCCTGAGGTACCTTGCCCCAACCACTAGGCCACTCCTCCACTGTATGCTTTTTTGATGATATTAGCCAGGAAGGGGAGGCTGGTGATGGGTCGGTATGAGGCGGAGTCTGTAGGGTTGAGACTTGATTTCTTTAAGGTGGGACGGATAGAGAATAGTTTGAGGCATTTTGGTAATATTCCTTGTTGTAGTGTTTCATTTGTTATTTAGGTGAGGATTGGGCTGAGTTTGACCTTTGCTGCTAAATCCAGTTGGCTTGGCATGGGTTGAGTGGGAAAGTGGTGGTGTTGAGTGTCGTTAGTATATCCTCGATATCTTCACTGGTGGTGATATGAAAGGTGGACCAGCAAGTGTGATAAGGATGAATGGTGGTGGCAGGGGTAGTGGTGAGGTTTGTGTGGAAGTGGAGCTGTTTGTAGTGTATAGCTAGTTGTTGGTGGTTGATGGTGGGTGTTGGGTTAAGGTGGGTGGGTGGTTCTGTGAGGTGCTTGACTAGGTCAAATAGTTCTCTTGGGCAATTGACGGATGTACTGATGATATTTCTGTGATAGTCCTTCTTGGCTTTATCTGTGGTTTCATGGTAGTTCTGAAGTAGTGCTAGGTAGTTGTTGCAATCTTTGATCTGGGTGGGTTTTCGCCATTTCCATTCTAGTTTGGATTTTAGTTGTCACAGATTATGGGTGTACGAGGAAGTTTTATGAATGTCATTCTCTGGATGCATTGTGCTGATTGGGTGGTAGTCCAACTGCTTTTCCAAGTACTTGATTCCAGTTGTCCATTAGTATAGTTGGATCAGTTGTGTCCATCTCTAGGTTTGGTATGGTGTTCTCTATGATGGTGTCCTTGTTGAACTGTCTGAATCATCAAGTGCTTTGTTGTTGTTTTATCTGGGTTATTGGAGATTTTAGGGGAAAAGAGAAAGTAATGAGGCTGTGGTCGGTCCATGGCATGGTTTGTAACATGTGAGGGGGGCTGGTATGGATTAGGAGGGTAGGGGTAAAGATTAGGTTGAGGATGTTGTATTTGTTGTGTGTGAGGAATCTCATGTTTTGGATAAGGTTCATTGATTCCATGGATGAGAGGAAGGTGTCGGCCATGTTAGGAGGCAAGGAAGGGAGGTTGACGTTCCCCAGGATGAGAAGATCCTTCTTGGTTTTGGAGTTGTCTAGTTTATTTTCTATTATGCCAGATAGGTCATTGGAGGACAGGGTGAGAGTTCTGTAGCTGAGGATGGTGGTTAGATGGTTATTCATGATGGTGATTGAGTCTATTTCATTGGTGCTCACTAATGATAGGGGATGGAAGTGGAGATGTGCTTTGGTGAACAGAAATATCCCACCACCATGTCTGGTTGTTTCTCAGACAGTGGAACAGCAAGAAACCTTCTGTTTTGAGCTGGTTGAGGGGAACATTATCAGTGTCTGAGAGCCAGGGCTCAGTTATGCAGAGAATGTGAGCAGATCAGTGATAATGTGGATTTTATTTCTTACTGACCTGACATTGATTAGTGCGCTTCGGAGTATCTGTGTTGTTGCTTTGAGAGTGGTGGAGATGGGAGTGATGGGGGTAGAGGTTGGTATGTTTATGATGCGTCTGGTTGTGCGTTGCTGGGATCGGTTGGGGGGGTGAGTGTTGGAAGGTGTGTATGGAGGGTGGAGGGAAGATAATGAGGGTGAGGAAGGTATTGTATGCTGTGGTCAAGAGGATAAAAGCAAGCCATGTAGCATGGCTAGATATATAGTAATCATGGTGGTCTGTCTAGCAGCATGTGGGTAAATAGGGCTTTTATAGAGGTTTTTGTCTATTCGCTGAGTGAGCAGACTTTGGTAGTTGTAGAGAAGCGATGATGCTGTGCCTTATTGCCTTAATGACTTACTTGCTGGTGTCCCCGCCTAAGGGCCATGCTAAAGGGCCCTCTGGTGAGGCTCTTTGAGCAGTGGTTGAAGTTCCCTCTGCAGAATGAGAGTATGTTCCAAGGTGGGTATGGTTTGTCAAATTAATGGTGCGGAGGGAGGGAGGCTGGAAAACTGTAGAAGATGTCGCTGATTCACAATGGTCAAAACTCAGTGATCAGATGTGATCACTCCTCAGGCCTCTTTGAAGAACATTATTTGCCCCTCCCCCAACCAGAAAGTAGTCAAAAAGAAAGACTTGGCTTGATGGGAGCAACAACTGGGGTAGACTGTTGCTTGTGCTCTTTGGGCCATTGCCGGAGTAGGTAAGGAGAGCAGCCTACCGAGGAGGGGCTGGCCTAGCATAGGGCTATAGCAAAATCTAGGATGGAAATGTAGAAAATATTGCTGAGGATAAGGCTTTCTGAAATAACCAGGTTGAGGTTTATGGTACTGGGAGGAGGTCTCTGGTGTAGGGATGTATAGCTTGTGGACAGCGAAACAATTATCTTTCATCTAATTCACAATATCTTCCATTATGTCTCTAAAAATCAAATCCCACAAGCAAGGAGTATCTGTGAGATAGTCATGGTAGTCTTCACAGAGCCAAGATGAACGTTGTCATACTGTCCTTCTGCAATGCCTATTGTTGCAGAGTGGGAAGTGATATCAAAGACACCATAGTTGCCTCTCAAAAGGTTATAGGCACATTCTTGCATGACAAGGTGACCCTGAGCCAAATTCTCCTTGGATATAGCTAAATGGTGGCCTTTGCCCGGGGGCATATGAGACAAAGCTCTAGACAATGTTGAATGCTTGAGAGCAGCTTCTGATATAACGGAGAGATGGTGAAGCTGTGATTGTAGATGTCCTGGATCTCCTGTTAATTTATATTTCGTCTCTAGACAACGAGAAGAAGATTTCACAGAGAGAGGAGTATGCCAAGCAGTTAGCTGTACGTCTTGGAGATCCTTATGTGGAGGAAGGATGAGAATCTCCTTAGGTAAGACATGGACTTTAGGATAGACTGAAAATCCTTTTTAGTGGATGGAATGTCACTTGGACCCCGAGCCAGGGCTTTCATGAGCTTGAGCAGGAGCTTAGGGTACGAATGCTCATCCAGGAGCAGGTAGCTGTGTTTAGAATTAGGAGAGGACACCTCTTCTTCCCCCTGACTCTTCATCAGAACCATGTCAGATAGATGATTCACCTATAGAACTAAGCACCTCAGAGCTGTGCTGCTGGGCAGCTAGTGGCCTATTAGGGTGGGATTCTGAACTTAGAATCTGTGGGCCAAAAGGACAACCATGCAGAGGGAAGAAAGGGAAGGGTTTAAGAGACTCTGAAACTCCATAGAACAGGTCCCCCATGAAGGATAAGAAAGAGGTAGAGTTGGGAGAGTCCTAGATTACTGTAGCATAGCAGTGGACTCACAGACATTTTTGCAATAAGGAATGATGCTGAGTAGGAATATGGGGGTCAGGGGTCAGCACAGATCCAGACTGACAAGGAAAAAGAGGGTAGCTGACAGAAGACCCCGACTGCAGAGGTTGACTCACAGAGGCATTTACCAATGGCAGAGTTGGTGAAGAAACACAAGGCATCCAAACACAAGGCATTCCTCAGGGTTCGGCACTCTCGGCGCTACTTTTTAACATTTACATGCAACCACTCAGTGAAATATTCAGGAAATATGGCATAAACTACCACATATACGCAGACGATATCATGCTGTACACCCAACTAGAGACCACCGACCCGAACTACGCCCAGCTTGAAACCTGCATGGGAGAGATGTCGGGATGGCTACAACAAAATAACATGTCGATTAATCATAAGAAGACCGAAGTAATGTTTATATCAAATACCTTGGGCTTCGAACCACCTCCAACAATCACATTGTGCAACAATACATACAATACTAAGAAAGAAATAAAATATCTGGGAGTCACAATTGATAACAAACTGAAAATGGAAAAACACCTCAACAACACCAACAAAGCCATCTTCCACAAGCTTAAAGTGCTACGACCCCTGCAGAACATACTAGATCCGTGCGATTTCCGATCAGTTGCTCAGGCTCTCATCATGCCCCACCTGGACTACTGCAACGCCATCTTGCAGGGGCTACCAAGGAAAACAACCAACATACTACAGATGGCCCAACACGTAGCAGCAAGGATCATCATGAGAACTAGCGTCACCGAACATATCACACCTGTATTGATGGAACTACACTGGCTTCCAGTCGTTGCAAGGATTCAATACAAATCATTGGTAACTACATTCAAGTTAATTCACAACCTGGCCCCCTCATTCCTCTCCACCCTGATCTCCATGCAACCTACAACCAGAAGCAGGAGAACCATGAACTCTGACACACTAAGAGTTCCAAACAGCTTTAGGCACGTAAAGGTCAGTACTAGTCGCAGAGCGTTCTCCTTATCTGCCCCCACATTATGGAACCAGCTCCCACACGAGCTGAGAGAAATTAAAGACATAAGCAACTTCAGAAAACAACTGAAGACGCACCTGTTCAATTGTCATTATACCAGATGAAAATCCAAAAGGACAAAAGAAATTGAATTGCAGTATGTACAAATTTAAATAGATGGTGGTTAGTGCCTGTGTAAATGTATGATAATAGCTAAGGTCTTTATATGGACCCGCATATGTGTGCTGTGTATCCCCCTGATCTCTCTATCTAATCCCCAAATAATTCTGTCTGTAATTTATGACAAATCCCGTAATTGTAATCAAACCGCTTCTGATCGCTGGAAGGAGCGGTATATAAGTCCTTACTAAATAAAATATAAAAAAGAAGGATGCCTGTTAGCAGTTTTATCAAAGTTTGCATTCCAGAAAGCAGTGTTTTGGCAGGGGCTGCATGTTTATTTTTGACGTGCTTTTTGGATGGTTGTTGACTGACCTCCTGCAGTTCTGAGTTACGAGAGTAGTTGGAGTGAATGCGCAGTCCTTAACCATATGGCTGGCGGCCCCAAAAGCTATTGAAGCCGACAGTGTGCTGGCTTAACTGATTTCTTGTCGACTCTCTCCTTCGGTGGCATACTAGAGGGACCTGGAGGGGGAGGAACAGTTGCAGCTGCAGTAGTCTCCATTTTATCAGGATTCAGAAGGCAATAAAATATAATAAAGGTACTCAAAGAATTTGTTCAAAAGTTTGCGATTAGAGCCAAAGCAAAAGAAAAAGAGAGAAACAAACCTTCTCAGAGAGTGTCAGGAGAGGAGCGAGCAATGGCTGTGTCCGGATTCCCCACAGATAAAAATAGACTGGCTTCACCTGAGAGTGTCAGAAGACATGAAGGCACTTGTGCATGCTCAGAGAAAAAAAAAAAAGTTTCCTAAGCTAGGATAGAACTCCATACACCGGATCAGTCCACTGGACTTCACCATCAGGTGTGCCTGCATCTCCCCTGCTTGTTCACGGTGAAAAACGTTGACGTGGCTCAGGACATCCAGAACATTTCTGAAATCAAACAAGGATGTCCAAGTTCTTGGGAACGCCCCAGCCAGGCCTACACTACATCCTTGTTCCAAGTTGGACGTCCTCGCTCTGGGGTTGTCTGCAGACCTGGCTTCTAAAATGGCTCCGAGGACATCGATGTGCTTTGGACATCTCTATGCCCATTTTCAAATAGCCAAAGCAGTATAGGTCTTCTAAAATAACCCCATTCTCTATATATATTTGCCTCCTCACCCCTGGAACACCCTCACCCCACCCCTTTCACTCTGAGGCCACCGTCAGCACCTGTACGGACACTCAGAATTGGGGCATACAGCGGTAGACCCGATTCTGATCCCGCGGTCAGAGCCCCCTTTCCCCGTAGCCTGACCCCCAATCCAGCCTACCATGGCCAGGATTGGGCTGTGGGCAACCCACTGCACCCCCTTACCTTCCTGCCACCACAAGCCTCTGCTGCCCCACGACGTTCAGGGGGACTTATTCCACATCCGAGGTGGAATAAGTCCCCCATCTAGAAGGCCAACCCAGGACATACAGGGCCAACCTCAGAATCAGCCCTGTATATCCGGGATGATGGCCCGCCTCACACTGCCCTCACTCCGCCCCCCACACGCCTCCTTCCACCCCCGTCTAAGGCTCCCCATACAACCCCGCTGTTCATAGAGGGAGCCTTGCATTGGGATGGCAAGGGGGGACAAATATCAGGGATGTATATCCAGGCAGGTCATACATCCCACTATTTGTGCCTCACAATGACCCCCTCTATGTCTAGCACTATACGTATATTGATTTATACAAAATCACTGTACCTATTATTCCACCAGATGGATATTTGGTACGGTGCTGAACATATAACTGCTTTTTGAATATTGACTAGCTAGTGTACCTAAATGTAACTCATCTTGGAAAAAGACGTGAGTTAAATCCAAAGGTGGGCTTACATACCACCCTATTATAAAATTTCCTCCATAGACCTCTTCCATGCATGTGATTCAGGAAAGTAAAATGCAGAGCGTCAGGCGTTGCTTATATTTAAACCTTATAAAAAAAAACCCACAAAGGAGGAAAATATCCAAATGTCCAAACAAACCCCTTCGAAACAATTCCCTTTGATTATTAACAAGAAAAATTTGTAAACTGAAAACATCTACAAAGTTATTTTTTGTCGGACCATTTGCCATGAGAGAAAAACCCTCTTAAGCAAACATTCCTTTTTATTCTTTTTCATGAGCTTTCGGCTCACGGTAAAAATCTTTGACGTGGCTTTTGGCTCATGAAAAAGAATAAAAAGGAATGTTTGCTTCAAGAGGGTTTTTCTCTCATGGCAAATGGTCCGACAAAAGATAACTTTGCAGATGTTTTCAGTTTATAAATTTTTCTTGTTAATACTCAAAGGTAATTGTTTTGAAAGGGTTTGTTTGGACATTTGTATATTTAAACCTTAGCTTTATTCCATTGCTTTAATGACTCTTCGCTATATGCAATGCTGAATTCCCTTACTTTACTTTCCCCTTCAATATCCCCATCTCTCTCTGTCTCCCTCTCTGAACTTCACACAACTGTCACATACCAGATGAAACAACCAGGAAGATGGTGAAGAATCAATCAGATTGCATAAACTCTTAAACTGCAGTGCATTTTTCAGAGAGGAATAGCCTTTTCAGAGCCATGGGGATGCTGACCTCTAGGTTATCTCTCTCCTTCAGGAAGCACAGATACCTTCTGTTTCGTCTCCAGAAATCTTAGAGAAAAACAAAAACACAGAAGAAAGGAAGAGAATAGTCATTATTCTTGTCAAGTCCCTTCTGTCCCTGCATATAGCATGTTTATAAACTGAATGCGTTTAGAGTCCTGAGGCAACCTGGTCAGTGTATACCCTGGTGCTTAGCTTGAATCATATGTTCAGTGGTGCTATCCGTTCATCTAGTGCAGCTGAATATACATCTGACCAGTAAATGCTCTGGTGACTATGCATTTAAAACTGCACTTACCATTTAGTAGGCCTAACTGTAAATGCATTGTGGTTTATATTCAGTGGTGACAGTCACTGTGTTAATTTAAATACCACGCACATTGTTTAAATATATATACATAGAGTCACTGTACAGTACATATAGACAGTGGCATTAAATATATGTTTAGTGCAGTCAGCATCACTGCTGTTATACAGGCCTAAACAAGTTGAATTGCTTATTTATACAGCTGAATATCACAGCTATATGGATGATTTTGCCACTCTCCCTCTCTCAAACTCTATACTATCCATATAGTGGTAGAAAATATGTGGATAGTGGAGTTATATGTTTACCAAAACCAAATGCCATTAAAAGGACAAGTCCTGGGCCCGGCACTGTTCAATGTATTTGTGGGTGTTATTGCTGAAGGACTGAATGGAAAGGTCTGCCTTTTTGCAGATGATACGAAAATTTGCAACAGAGTGGACTCCCCTGAGGGATTGGTTAGCATGAGGAAAGATCTACAAAAGCTGGAAGAATGGTCTAATGCTTGGCAATTAAGATTTAATGCAAAGAAGTGCAGTGTCATGCACTTGGGTAGCAGAAATCCAAGGGAAATGTACGCGATAGGGGGCGAGAGGTTGGTGTGCACGGAGCAGGAGAAAGACCTTGGTGTGATTATTTCTGTAGATCTCAAGGTGGCAAAAGAGTGCGTCAAGGCGGTGGCAAAAGCCAGGAGGATGTTGGGCTGCATACAAAGAGGGATTACCAGCAGAAAGGAAGAGGTACTAATGCCACTGTATAAGTCACTGGTGAGGCCTCACTTGGAATATTGTGTTCAGTTTTGGAGACCGTATCTTGCAAAGGATGTAAAAAGAATGGAAACTGTTCAGAGGAAGGCGACCAAAATGATTTGGAGCCTGCGAGAAGAGACTTGAAGACCTAAATATGTACACTTTGGAGGAGAGGAGGGATAGGGGAGATATAAGAACATAAGATATGCCATACTGGGTCAGACCAAGGTCCATCTAGCCCAGTATCCTGTTTCCAACAGTGGCCAATCTAGGTCATATGTACCTAGCAGTTTCCCCAAAAGACACAGGTTCCACAATACTTGTATTGGGTCAAGCAGTGATATCCTGGGTACCTTTTTAATAATGGTTTATGGACCTTTCCTCCAGGAACTTATCCAAGCCTTTTTTAAACCCAGCTACACTAACAGCCTTTACTACATCCTCCGGTAACAAATTCCAGCGTTTGATTACACGATGAGTGAAAAAATATTTTCTTTTATTAGTCTTAAATAGTTTACCCTGTAGCTTCATTGTATGTCCCCTAGTCTTTCTATATTCAGATAACATAAACAATCGATCTACGTTTACCCGTTCCACTCCGTTCATTAATTTATAGACTTCTATCATATCTCCCCTCAGCTGTCTCTTTTCCAGTTTAAAGAGCCCTAACCTTTTTAGCTTTTCTTCATAGGGATATCCTTCCATCCCCTTTAACATTTTGGTGGCTCTTCTCTGAACCTTTTCAAATAACGCTATATCCTTTTTAAAATACGGCGACCAGAATTGCACACAATATTCAAGGTGTGGTCTCACCATGGAACGATATAGAGGCATTATAATATCCTTTGTTTTATTTTCCATTCCTTTCCTTATGATACCTAGCATTCTATTTGCTCTCTTGGCCGCCGCAGCACACTGGGCCGAGGGTTTTAACATGTTATCCACAATGATGCCTAAATCTTTTTCCTGGGTGTTGGTTCCTAATGTGGAACCTTGCATCGTGTAACCATAGTTTGGGTTGTTCGTCCCTAGGTGCATAACTTTGCACTTGTTCACATTAAATTTTATCTGCCATTTGATGCCCAGTCTTCCAATTTATCAAGATCCTCTTGCAATTTCCCACAATCCTCTTGGGTTTTAACAACTTTAAATAGTTTTGTGTCATCTGCAAATTTGATAACCTCACTTGTTATTCCCTTTTTCAGGTCATTTATGAATATGTCAAAAAGCAGTGGACCCAGCACAGATCCCTGGTGTACACCACTATTCACCTTTCTCCATTGGGAAAATTGGTCATTTAGCTCTACCCTCTGCTTTCTATCTTTTAACCAGTTCCTGATCCACAGTAGTACACTGCCTCCTATCCCATGACTCTTTAGTTTTGCCAAAAGTCTCTGATGAGGGACCTTGTCAAAGGCTTTCTGAAAGTCCAAATACACTATATCAACCGACTCACCTTTATCTACCTGTTTATTCACACCTTTCAGACCTTTAAATACTGAAAGAGAAATAATGAACAAACAAACCTCTTCCAAAGACGGGGAAGCTGTAAAACTAGAGGGCATAACATGAAGCTGCAAGGTGGTAAATTGAAAGGCAATGTCAGGAAATACTTTTTCACTGAAAGGGTGGTGGATGCTTGGAATGCCCTCCCGATGGAAGTGGTGGGGGCAAACACAGTGACGGAGTTCAAAGTGGCATGGGACAGACACCGTGGGTCCCTTTACAGCAAATGGATAATATCAAAATAAACTGAACCATCTAATTTCTCAACAAATAGGGATGTCCTACACAGAGCGGCGGGTTCATCCCTAAACAAAGACACGGGGAAGTGTGGCCTGCACAGAGTTGCAGGTGCACCTTCTCCTGCCATCTTACTGGCCAGACTAGATGGACCATACTGGTCTTTATCTGCCGTCATTTACTATGTTACTGTATTTGAAAATTGACATCATAATTTGTCTCTTGAATGAATGAATGTCAGCACTGAACATAAGGGCTGCTTCCATTTTTGCCCCTCCCCAACGTCACCTTCTTCTTGTACAGATAGAAAAGGCCATTTAATGAATTAAATATGTTCACCATCTGCCAACAAACACATAATTTGCGTTGAATATCTGGCTCCTTGTTATTTACACTGGTATCTAAATATTATGCAGCAATAAGTTATTAGGGGCATGCGTCTGTTAATGCTCAATTTTCTAGTGTGCCTTAAAACATTTAATGCATACTAAATTGGTTTAACGCAAGTTAATTGTCTTTGCAGTATATTTACTAAAGTGCTGTAAGTGTTTGCATTTATCTCACTTTAACTACTACTATTAAATGTTTATAAAGTGCTATAAGGGATACGCAGCGCTCTACAGACATACATAGAGACAGTCCCATCAGAGCTTACAATCTAATCAAGACCGACAAGACAAAAGATACGAATAAGGATAGAACAGGGAAGGGTAAGGAGAACAAGGAAACAAGGGATCAGGATCCAAAAGCAGCCTCAAAGAGACGAGCCTTTAGCATAGATTTGAAAAGGGACAGAGATGAAGCCTGATGTACAGACTCAGGAAGTTTGTTCCAGGCATAAGGAACAGCAGGGTGAAAGGACCGAAGTCTGGAGTTAGCACTGGAAGAAAAGAGCAAAGAGAGGTGCAAGCCAGTGGAAGAGCAGAGTTCACGAGGAGAGGTGCAGGGGGAGAGGAGAGAGGAAAGTTAGGGAGGAGCAGAAGAATGAATGCATTTAAAGGTCAGAAGGAGGAGTTTGAATTGTTTACGGAACTGGAAGGGAAGCCGATGAAATGACTTGAAACGAGGGGTTATAGGAGTATATCGAGGCTGGCTGAATAGATTGAAGGGGAGAGAGATGACTCAGAGGGAGACCAGCAAGAAGGAGGTTGCCATAATTGAAATTGGAAGTAGAGAGTGGACAAATGGTTTAGTAGTGTGTTCAGAGAGGAAGGGGTGAGTTTTGTTAATGTTATAAAGGAAGAAATGACAGGTCTTAGCTATCTATTGGATATGTGAGGAGAAGGAAAGGGAGGAGTCAAAAATGAAACCAAGGTTATGGGCTGAGGAAATAGGAAGTAGAAGAGTGTTATCAACAGAGATAGAGAAAGGAGGAAGGGGGAAGGGGGAAAAATAAGAAGTTCAATTTTGTCCATGTTTAGTTTCAAATGGCAGTGAGACATCCAGGTGGCGATGTCAGAGAGGCAGGCAGAGATACAGGCCTAGAGTGTCAGAGAAATATCAGGTGTAGAAACATAGATCTGAGAACCATCAGCATAAAAATGATACGAGCACCAAGGGACTGGATGTAGAGAGAGAAAAGGAGAGGGCCCAGAACAGACCCTTGGGGTACACCAACTGAGAGTGGGTTAGCAGAAGAGGAGGAACCACCAGAACAAACACTGAAATAGCAATGGGAGAGATAAGAAGAGAACCAAGACAGCCCAGAGTCCCTAAAACCAAGCGAGGACAATGTGTCAAGGAGAAGGCGGTGGTGAACAGCATCAAAAACAGCAGAAAGGTCAAGAAGGATAAGGATAGCACAGAGGCCCTTAGATATGGCCAGGAATAAATCACTGGAGAATGTGGTCAGTGCTGTTTCAGTAGCATGTAAGGGACAAAAGCCAGACAGAAAAGGATCCAGAAGGGCTTGAGAAGAAAGAATTTCAAGACAACAGTGGAGGATTGTGCACTCAAGAAGTTTGGAAATGAAGAGAAGAAGGTAGATGGGACAAAAATTAGGAGGACAGCTAGGATCAAGAGAAGGTTCCTTGAGCAGGGGTGTGACCACAGCATGCTTAAAGGCAACATCAAGGTGCTGCAAATGCAGTCTGTGAGATACAAGCAGTGGGCATGCCCAGCATTTGCCCTACATTTAACATACGTGGGAGCTGCGTTTCCTGCGTTGACTGATTTTTAGTTTTAGAAACCTAATTTAGAGTCCCTTTTACTAAACTGTGCTAAGCAGTTAACGCCCAGTTAACTGTTACTGTGTGGTTATGACAGTTATTTTGTGCTAATTCCTAGGGTAACAGCACATTGGACATTCAGGCAGGAAATGGCAGAGAGCACATTGCAGTTAGCTTCAGGACACCTAGGGGCATGTTTACTGAAAGGTAATGCATGTTAAGTGCCACTGCACCCATAGAAATCAAACGGTTCTGGGCACTTAACACCCATTAACAACTTTAGTAAACATGCCCCTTAATATCACCTCAAAGGGTGGCATTAAGTATGCGCATGTTAATTGCAAATGCCACTCCCACACGTCAAGATACTTTTCTGTGCGGTAACTACCCAGAATATGCTGGTCACACCCCCAACAGCACATGATTTTTGCACGTTAATTTTTTAAGCAATAGGCATTTTTCTGTCCACAAAAGTTTTTACCTGTGGCAATGGAGAGTTAAGTGTCTTGTCCGAGATCACAAGAGCAGCAGTGGGGTTCAAATCTGGCTTCCCTGGTTCTCAGCCCATTGCGCTAACCATTAGACTCCTCCTCCCTGTAAAATACACACTAACTGCAAAATCTTACTGCACCTTAGTAAGAGGCCTCTTAAGCTCCTCAATCTAGAAGAGGGGTTGCTAAGTCACCCTTTGCCCAAGACAGGAAAAAGAAAAAGAAATACTGCAAGGATCTTCATCTTGCTGGTGGACGGCCAGGGCTGATGGAGAGTATCTGAACCCCACAGTAAGTGCCACTGGGCTTTGAAGTTTCCTGGGACAGAGGATAGGTGGACCACAGAGAACAGTGTCCTGGAGAGTCTAAGAGAGAACCAAGGAGAAGAGTATTGAATCTTACACATGCAAAGGAGAAGAACAGAGGAACCAGAAGGAAGAAGGAGATAAAGAGCTGGCTAGTCACTTAAAAGAATGGTGAAGAGTTGAGAAATGCTTGTGGAGGCACATTCCGCTTTGTACATCTCTGGGTCATCTGGACATACAGACATCCAGAAGGCCGGGAGACACAGCCGATTCTGCTCCTGTGGGGGCTAGACATCCCCATGGGAGCAGAATCGCAGCACAATGGCTGGATGTCTGGAATGTGCCCCTATTCAGGCTCCTTAATGGGGCCGTGGTGCCATGGCATCATGTTGCCATGGCACCGTGGCTCCATTAAGGAGCCACAAACCCTAGCTGCCGCCGAAAACTTTATTTCCCTGGAGTCAGACTCCCGATCCGACCCCCCATGGCCAGGGTCCGACGTAAGGAACTTCCTGCACCCCTACCTACCTTTTTCCCTGTCAGCTGCCACCAAAATGCCGCGTCCAGGGGACTTATTCCACCTCTGAGGTAGAATTAGTCCCCTGTCTACCCGGCCGATCCCAGATGTACAGGGCTGACCTGAGAGTAAGCCCTATACATCCGGGGATATGACCCGCCCTCAATCCGCCCTCCCCCTGCCCCCATCTATGGCTCCCCGTACAACTCAAATGTTCGTACGGGGAGCCTTTTGCTGGCTGCCACATCTGGATGAATATCGGGGATATATGTACAAGCTGGACGTACATCCCCATTATTCATGGTTGGGAATGATCCCCATAATATATTGAAAGATTTATTTTATTTATTTAACAGGTTTTCTCTACCACCTTTTCCTATAATCCTATTTATTTATTTATTTATTTAATTAAAAGTTTTTCTATACCGCTTTATCCTATGGTCAAAGCAGTTTATATTGTAACAGAAACATTAAACAGGGAGATCAACTTGGAGATATCATTAAGCACAGGAAGTCAGGGGAAGAGGTTTGAGGGCATGTAAACTTGGGAAGGGGGTGTGATAAAGTAGATGATTGGGGGACTGGATGAGTGAGGGTCTCAGCAAAGCAGTCTTTGAATAAGTAGGTTTTTAGGGCTTTTCTGAAGGTTGCTGTATCCGTTGTGGTCCGTAGCTTCTTGGGTGTGGAGTTCCATAATTGTGGAGTGTAAAGGGAAAAGGTTCTCCTTGAGAGGGTAGTGCTGGTTTTCATCATTAGTGATGGTGTGTGTAGCATTTTCTGTGAGGCGGTCGTCATTTTCTGTTGTCGGAAGTAGGGACTGTAGCTGCAGTGTGGAGGAGTTATTGAGGATCTTGAAGATTGTAAAAATAGATTTGTATTTTATGCATTCTATTACCGGAAGCCAGTGAAATTGTCTGAGTAGGGGTGTGATATGTTCCTTTTGTCGTGAGTTGAAGAGTGCAAGCTGAGTGCAGTGTTGAGTGCAAGCTGGAGCGGGTGGATAGTTGCTTTTGGAAGACCTTGAAAGATGATATTGCGGTAGTCAAAATGGCAAAGATGGTTGCTTAGAGGACTGAGCGAAAGCCGTGGTTGGATAGGAGAGGTTTCAGGTGCTTGATTATTCTAAGCTTGAAGTAGATGCTCCTTGTAATGTTCCGTGTATGTCCTGTGAAAGTGAGTTGTTGAACTTAAATAGTATACATAGTAATAGGGGTGCAAGGGATACATGCAGGGGCTACTTAGTGGTCTAACCTATATACATAGGGAGGAGTAGCCTAGTGGTTGGGGCAAGGCACCACAGGCCAGAAGGTAGGTGGTTCAAATCCCACTAGAGGACAGCAACCTTGGGCCGGAAGGACTGGGGTTTCTAGTCCCACAGGTGCTCCTTGTGGTCTTGGGCAAACCACTTAACCCTCCATTGCCCATGTTCCCTATAAGTATTAGTATATGTGTCTCATATCCCCTCATGTTAAATGTATCCCCCAATTGTGTTGTGACCACTTTGATAGAAGGATAAGGTGGTATACAAAACTGTTCAAATAAATAAATAAATAGTTAACTGTATACAATATGTACAGAGGGGTAGATTGGGTTAGTGTTTGAGTTTGGGCTGCCGTGTGCTCATGTTGCCAGAGGGAGGAGAGAGAGCTATGCACTAGGTGATGCTCCTGAAGTGGGCTATGAATAGGAAGGGTTTTAGCTTTTTCTGGAAGTTTTTAGCATCAGTGGTGGCTCTTAAGTCATCCGGAAGGGAGTTCCTGAGGGCAGGGGCTGCTAGGGATAAAGCTCTGCCAGATGTAGATTGATTGGTTTTAGTGTAGGTTCTGGGGGTTAGGATGTTGTCCTTTTTTGTTGCGTCTTCTAAGTCTGGTGCTTTTGTCAGCGTTGAGTAGGCTGGTCAGTATGTTGGCAGACATGTTATGCTGAATTTTGAATATGTCTAAGGAGTTTTGAATCTGATAGGGGAGGCAACTGGGAGCCAGTGTAGCTGGTGCCGGAGAGGAGTAACATGTTCAAGTTTTGCCGACCCGGTTCTGAGGCGAGCAGCTGTATTTTGTGCAATCTGCAGGGGTCGGATTGACTGTTTGTGTAGACCATGGTATAGGGAGTTGCAGTAGTCCAGTATGGGCATGATTATGGCTTGGCAGACTATCCGGAAGTGATCTTGGCTGAGGAGAACTTTGAGCCTTCTTATTGCGGCCATGCTTTTTCTTTTTTAAGTACCCCTGTATGTTGACTTATACTTTGAAGAAATCACAGCAATATATTGTCAGGTGGCAATAAGTACCCTATATGTCAATTTTCAGTCACACTATCTGGATAGTGCAGTTGAAAATTATTATAGATCGCCTCAACACTATCCAGTTAGTATTGGGCAGAGCGAGGATGAAACATGAGTATTCCACCTAACAATACAGATAGAGCGATCTTCAGTCCACTATCCATATAGCTATGTGGATACATTTAGGCTAGCAAAAAGGCTCTATACATATAAAGGGGCATTTTACAAATGATGTCCAAGTGCATTCTGGGACGTCCAAGCCAAAATGTCTGAATAAAAAGTTCAGGCACAAATTTGGAAACGTGGATGTGCCTGATATGAATGTCAGTGGGGGCATCTGCAAACTGTAGGCATCCCCAGAATTGTACTGTAGACTGTGGACATCTAGGAATAGCCTAATGGTTAGCATAGTGGGCTAGGCTGAGGGAAGCCAAGGTTCAAATCCCACCACTACTATAATTGTGTTTGTGCAGAGTATGGGGGTGGTAGAGTACCATCTCCTTTGAATGTTTTACAGACAAAAAGAGCACTTTCCTGATGCCTGTTCATGCCTGGAGCAAGTCTAAACTTGAACAAGGTTTCAGGCATCCCTGATGATTCTGAAAATCAAGCTGGTATGTCTAAATCCATTACACCACCATACGTGCCTCTGTCATGCCCCCTGCCTGAGACACCAGAGACGTCTTTAAAAGTAATTTGTAAAACGGCTCCAGGGATGTCTCTGTGATTTGGATGTCTGCATGCAGGTTTTTAGACATTCAAATCGCAACTGAGGCTTTTCAAATGGCCCCCATATTCAGCACTACCACTTCTATGGATTGCAGCACCAAGTATAAGTAAAATATTCAAGTGCCATGGCCAGTATTTAAAAGAAGCACTGACTATAGTGTTTAAAAATCTCTAGTGAAAAAGTGTCTGGTCAGCTGATCCAATAGACGGCAGAGGCTAGTTGCATGAATGCGAAAAGAAGGGTAGAGCAGACCAAAATCCCAAGGGAGCAGTGCTATAGAAGAAACATATTTTCCCCCTTTTGTTTAGTTTTGCATTGCCACCAGTGTTTCACCAGGGAAAGGTAAGTGTGTGGTGTATTCTAAGTGGTCTAGACGTCGCTGGCACACTACTATCCTCTGCCTTGATTAGCTGTGTCCTGCAGCTGGATAGAGGCTAGCGTTCCTCACCTACAAAAGGTTGTCCTGGAGGACACTTCGTAATTGAAAGATTTAGAAAAATGAAACATACTTCATTCTTCCCAACTTGGGTTTCAACGGTATCATAGTACTGAAACTTATGAGTAAGGCAAAAGAATTTTTAGAATCGGGCAAATTAGTTCTCTCCTGTCTCCCACATTTACAGGACAAATGAGTAGGTGGAATTTTTCTTTGCAGATGATATTTAACGGCTGTTCTCTACAAACACATTGAGGGGACTGGACAGATATTCAGCGGCAGCAGTTAGAGCTGCTCACGTGGCTAGCCATCGCCACTGAAAACTAAGCCCGGATATTCACTGCTGGGGCCATATCCAGCCACTAGCATTGAATATGTGGGTCGCCGCAGAAGCTGGAAGCTAACCTGGCAGCGGCACTTAGCTTCAATGGATAAAGTTAGGCCTGCCTTCGCTGTGCCTTACCTTACCCGCGGATCGCTATCCGGGCAGTGACTCAATATTGCCGCTGCCTAGTTAGCGACAGTTCTTGCCTCCACTCCGCCCCTCAATGCCGCAATGCTAACCGCGTAGATGGGAACATGTAGCAGCAGCACCTGTGGCTATCCAGTGCCGCTGAATATCCCGCTGACCGGCATTTACACAGTTTGCAGGTCTGCAAATCATCTAAATGCCTTTAAATATGCCCCCCCCCCCCAATCACAAAATCTTATTCCATTAAATAACTGTTGTAAGTTGCGAAATGCTTAGAATAGAATATACTGAAGCTCAATTTCATGCTAGTGGGTCACTAGTCAGGGCCTCAACTTATTCTCTCCACGCCCATGTGAACAGGAAGTCAGCATCGGGCATCAGAGGGGGTGGAATCCAAACAGCCTTGCAGCTCCAGGGATGTAAGGTAAGCACCGAGGGAACGTTTGAGAACATTGCCCTGCTGCAGGTCCTAGACAGAGATGGTAGCAGCAGCTATGGGCCACCCTGGACCATTGGTGCTCTAGGTGGCTGCCTAGCTTGCCTAATGGTCGCACCAGCCCAGCTTATTGCATATAGGATTAGCTTTAAAATCCATTGGGGGGATATTCAGAGGCGGCGGCCAGCGCTTGTACAGTGGCTAGCTGTGGTTGCTGAAGTCAAACCCTGGATATTCAATACCGGAGCTATATCTGGCCACTGGCATTGAATAGCTGGGTCACCACAGAATCTGGAAGATAACGGGCAGCAGCTCAATATAATCACTGCTCGGTTAGCTTCCGCGGGTAAAGCTAGTCCAGCATTTGTCACGCCTTACATAAGAACATAAAACATGCCATACTGGGTCAGGCCAAGGTCCATCAAACCCAGTATCTTGTTTCCAACAGTGGCCAATCTAGGTCACAAGTACCTAGCAGGTTCCCAAAAAGGCACACAGGTTCCACAATGCTTGTCCTGGGGTAAGCAATGGATTGCCCGGGTTCCCTTTAATAATGGTTTATGCATTGAGTAAAATAGTTTTCTCTTGTCAGTTTTAAATGGGTTACATTGTAGCTTCATTGCAAGCCCCTAGTCTTTCTACTTTTTGATGGCGTAAACAACGTTAACCCATTCCACTCCATTCATTAATTTATAGACCTCTATCGTATCTCCCTTCAGTCGTCTCTTTTCGAAGTTGAAGAGTCCTACCCTTTTAAGCCTTTCCTCATAGGTATATCCTTCCATCACGTTTACCATTTTGGGAGTTCTTCTCTGTATCTTTACTAATTCCACTATATCCTTTTTAAGATACGGCGACCAGAATTGCACACAATATTTGAGCTGCGGTCACACCATAGAACGATACAGAGGCATTATAATATCCTTGGTTTTGTTCTCCATTCCTTTCCTTATGATTCCTAGCATTCTATGTGCTTCCTTGGCCACCGCTGCACATTGGGTGCAGGATTTAAACCTATTATCCACAATGACACCCAAATCTTTTTCCTGGGTGGTGGTTTCTAAGGTGCTACTTTGCATTGTGTAACCAAAGTTTGGGTTGTTCTTTCCCAGGTGCGCAACTTTGCACTTGTCCATGTCAAATCTCATTTGCCATTTGGACGCCCAGGCTTCCAATTTATCAAAGTCCTCTTGCAATTTTTCACAATCCTCTTGGGTTTTATTTTACCTGTGTATCGCTAACCATGCAATGGCTCAATATCGCCACTGCCCTGTTAGTGATGGGTACTACATCCGCTTTGCCCTGGAATGCCCCCAACACACCCCAGCATCGGGGTATTTAGTGGCAGCACCTGCGGATATCTAGCAACCATGTTAGTGCCGTTGAATATCCAGCTCAGTGGCATTTACATGGCTTGCAGGTCTGCAAACTGGGTAAATGCTTCTGAATATCCCCCTCTCCCCCCCCCCCCATGATCTTTGCAGTTTTCTGAGGTTGGTCTTCCAGGGAGAAGATTGTCTTGGATGATCAACCCCTGCAAGTGGTTGAGAATGTTGGGTTTAAGAGGTTGCTGCATCTTTTGTTCAGGTTTAGGTTTGTTAATGTATTTGTTAGACTGCCCTTTACAGTGATATCAGAGCAGTTTATGTATAAATTATAAAGAAAAGAAAGAGAAGGAATTAGTCATTTCCAAAAGCACAGAACCTGCCACTGGACACTGCTCCCCAGAAGACTCATCTTCTCATGATTAGTTACCCACTAATATCGAATGTCTGTGAAAAAAAAGTAAGCCTGACTTAAAACCTTGGGCCGGAAGGACTGGGGTTTCTAGTCCCACAGATGCTCCTTGTGGTCTTGGGCAAGTCACTTAACCCTCCATTGCCCATGTTCCCTGTAAGTATTAGTGTATGTGTCTCATATCCCTGCGTGTTAAATGTATCCTCCAATTGTGTTGTGACCGCTTTGATTGAAGGATAAGGCGGTATACAAAACTGTCTAAATAAATAAATAAATAAATAAATAAAATGGTTCAAGGACAACTCCAGACTTTAATGTTGGGACAGTGATGACAAACACAACTCCATCACTTCTATGATGACTTGCTTACACAAACATTGGGGCTGCTCACCTGCCACCTCACTGAGAGAAGAGGTTTGGGAGACAGGCTTCCTCTTTTCTGTAGTCTTCCTGTTATTGCTACCTGGAATGCAGGACCAGACCCCAGCAATCAGCATGGGAACTGCCTGTTTTATAGAGTACCAGCCTAGTATCGGCACCCTTCCCTGAGTGGTGTTTGTGCAAATAATGCAACATGTCTTTGTTAGAAAGTTGGTGCAGTAGCTTTCATCTACTGATGGCCTTTCGACAAGAAACGGCTTCGGCACAACATTGATCCTCAAGCACTCTACCCTCAAATTCTTTTCTGTATCCTTCTGGGCTGCTGTTGTAGAACTGGGGCAGAGGATCGGTCAGAAGATAAAAGGCCAGGTGCATCCCTCACACTCTTTAATACCTGCTCTTCCTGTTGGGTGTTCTTGCCTTTCATACTTACAACTAGTATATCTAAACCTTCTAATGCTCCTTAACTTTCATTGCCTTCTGATTCTGGAAGATCCTCAGCATGATGATTCATCTATCTCTCAAAACCCACTCCATGCATCTCTCAGTGGGAAACAGGGTATGCTTGCTACTGTACTCTACTGGATTTACCTACTGCTGGCCTCCTGATCCCCCACCCTGCATACCTTTGCCTCTTTTTGACCCTGTGTAGAGATGAGACCAGACAAATGGTGTTTCACATTTCACTAGAATCTACATCTGCTGCTACTGATACTCTCCTCATAAAAAAACTCTCTATATCTTGACTCTTTCCCTCTATGGAGCTAATTTTATAAGGAGCTACTTAGATTTACCCACAAACTAAACACGTAAATTTGTGTACTTTAGTCATTTACGGGCATAAGTGTCGATGTGCCTGCATAAATGGCCTCTTATAAAATACCAACTAGCATGAAAGTACAGATGTAGTTTGCATCTTGTGTGGGCATGCATATGGGCAGAGTGTGGGGGGGGGGGGGTGCCGGCAATTATGTGCATAGAGTATAAAATAATTTAATTTATGCATGTAATTGCAAAAGTAGACATGGTATTTACCCCAGTTCTAGGCAGGGATGGCTTTAGAGGATGGAAAACAGGGCAATTGCACTGGACCATGCTACAAGGGGGCCCCAAGTCTGCCTCAAGCTAAAGGAGGTGTAACCTATAGCTGGGTTTTGTAGCCCCCTCACCATTTCCTGTCCTGGGCCTCTGCATGTCTAACACTGTTCCTGGCTTTAGGTCTGCTGTAAGTGATTGCACCTTAACATATATGTGCGCATTCGCATTTATGCTCTATTTTATAAAGTCAAGGTTGTGTGTATTTAACTTTATAAAACAGACATAAAGTACACATGAAAATATGTGTTAATAAGGTGCCAGTTTATAAAATTACCTGGGAAGCGCTACTTTTTGGAAACCTGACAAGTACTTATGACCTGGATTGACCACAGTTGGAAACAGGATATTGAGTTCAATGGACCTTTGGTCTGACCCAGTATGGCTCCTTACCCTCCAAAAGTCAAGAGATAAATGGTTCTTGGTTTCAATTTTCTACTGACATTATCAGCCAAGGAATTTGGAAGAAATGAGGGTGGGATAGGCTCGTATGATTTCTTGTCAAAAAACTTCAACATGATAAGTTATGTGAGTCTTGCTTCTTCCTTTTTCCTTCCCAAAGCATCTCTGCTGTGTCTGCCAGGCTTGTTTTCCTGGTCCTATAGACTATAATGGTGCCAAAAGTGGATGGCAAAACAAACTCAAAATGGAGGTGGACCACGGCAACAAACAGATAGTAGAAAACATGTGGAGCCCAATTCCGTAACATGCACCTCCGGCCTGAGGGCACCTCCAAACCAAAAACAGGCCCAATTTAAACCTAATTCTGCACCTGCGGGTATAGACATGCCCATGATACCAGAATCGGGGTCATAGATGTTCTGATGTGACATGAACAATGCACTATGGAGTATGAGAGATGGGTATGTGCAGCAAATGGCCTTGAACGTCCCCGTTCACCGTATTCTGAAAAGATGGATGTTTCCGATCCTGCTCTTCTCTGTCGTATACCCGTGGATGGCCACGCCTCCTCTGTAAACATGCATAAAACAAAACAAGCTACCTCTAGCAGAGCCATATCACTGTCAGCACCGGCCCTCTGGAATTCCCTCCCGGATGAACTGCGGGCGATAAATGACCTCAAGGATTTCCGCAAATCCCTTAAGATCTTCCTGTTCATGGAATTCTATGACCAAGCAGCCTAAGAACTCCATTAACCACGCTCGAATGTAAAGATAATCCCAACCACTTTAATCCTTTTGTAAGTTGTGTCGCCCCTATTCAATGTAAACCCAAATTGTGTATCCCACCACTTTGATGGAAGGAAAAAGTGGTATACAAAGCTGGATAAATAAATAAATGCATCTCCTAAGCTGCTCCTCTAACTGACAGTGTTGTGCTGATGCAAACTACACATGAATACTGATGATACATAAATATTGATGCAAACTACACTATATATACTAATCTGTTGCATGCCCAGAACACTGCAATATAATCTCATTGCACTCAAAGATAGTATAAAAGCAAGTAGAAAGTGACATGTTTGTCATGACATACCTTGCATCACAACATACATGGCAGTAGAAGAACTCCTTAGTTATTCTTGCATTGATCATCTGTGAAAATAGTCTGTACAATGCTAAATATGGACCAGAGGAAACCAGAAAAGGTTCTCTATAGCTAAATGTCAACATATCCCTGTCAATAATAAGGGGCTCTCAGAATGGGAGCATTCAACAGTGCAAACAGCACTAATACATGCGCAAAAGCACCATCATCAGTCTCTAAAAATGTGCTTTTGGGCATGTATTAGTACTGTTTGCACTGTTGAATGCTCCCATTCTGAGGGTCCCTTATTATTGATAGGGATATGTTGTGACATTTATCTATAGAGAACCTTTTCTGATTTCTTCTGCCCAATCACACTGGTACCTGTGACGCTGCGATCATCCCTATGGTCCAGGTACTGGCCAGGCATTCATGATGCCCCAGAATTGCGGATGAGCACACCAGATCCTCCCATGCAACACTCAAACCACACACACAGATACGCTCTCACTTGCGGTCACAAAAAACATACTTCTGCTAAAAAGATGCCCTGCACCTATCAAGAACAGCTGATCTGTGTTTCTCATCCAAAGAAGAATCTGTTCCACTCACCTCACTCACTATCCCTACATCAACAGTCCCATTTTTCAGAACATATGAATTGTTAGGGAACCCTAGATTAGCTCCTTCAGCACAAACAGCAAATGTCAGTATAGCCAGAATAAACACTACTGCTCTTCTTCATATTTCTGTGGGGGTGTTTATTAATGTTTCTTTACCTTACAACCATCCCTCCCCTCTGCTTTCTGTTCTTTAAAACTGCATCTTGTGTTTTTCCAGACTTCAGGCACACCAGTTCAAAACATAATTGTCACAACTATTCTTCAATATGGGATGCACTGAACAGCAGAGCAGAATATTTTTTAAACCCTGGCCTTATTCCATGTTTCAGCAGAAATAACAGGGACATCTATGGGAATATTGCAGCACGTGCATGGGCTTTTACAGAATATGCTTTGCATGTCTCCGCAGCTGACCATGCCCCCATTTTGCTCCTTCTGGGCATTCTTCTGAGATCCCTGTGCTAGAGCCATGGATGTGCATTGCAGCAGTGTTTCAAGCTACAATCGGGGATGTTTTCGGCAGATAAACATCTCCACCACACATACAAAACCCTTATTGATGTAGAAGGGCAGACAAGATAGGCCACGTGGTCTTTTTATTCCATCATGTATCTATGTTTATTTGTGTTCTGGAATGACCTCCTAAGTTTATTAATGGACCATTAATACATTTAAGGCCCGATATTCAGCGGCTTCATCTAGCCATTCTAAAGTTAGGTAATCGTTGCCACTGAACTTAAGACCTGGATAGACAATGTCGGGGACATATCCAGCCGCTGGCGTTGAATATCTGGATCAGCCAAATAGAATTGAAGCTAACGGGCAATGGCGATATTCAGCCACTGCCCAGTTATCTTCAGCGCTGAAAGTTAGGACAACCTTTAATATGCCTGAATAGCGCCGTTGTGGGTTATCCCTGGGGGCTGCCCTCACTCTGCCCCCGGACCACCCTGACACTAGCCGACTAGCATCAGGGCACCTAGCGATAGCACCTGCAGATGTTAGTGCCACTGAATATCCCAGTCAGCACGATTAATGCAGCTAGCAGGTCTCCGAACTGCATTAATCACTTTGGATATCAAGCCCTTATTGTTTTATATCACCTGTTTCTGGCCATAGTCCACCTCCATTTTGTGTTTGTTTTGCCATACTTTGGTTCATCATGGAAATCTTTCTTCTCTGTTGCTGGCCAAAAATGCATGGCAATGTTTGGATTTTGGCTCATTCCAGCCCTGTGCCAATTGTGTTCATTTAAAGAAGAATGAACCAAAAAAATGGTCTCATTCATTGCATTATACAATTTGTTTTCAAAAATGCACATCCCTACCAAAAATCAAATCTAGGGGATATCCTCCTCCAGTGGGTGATGCCTTTTTACATCTGCCTCAGGTCTGTAAACCACCTAAATGCCTTTGAATTTCCACCCTTAGAATCCATGAGCTACCTTTCTTAGAGGGAAGGGGGACAGACCTGGATACTGGATAGGAGAATACAGTGGGGATCAATGGATACAAATTGAAAATCAGTCCCTAAGGCAAGGGGAGATAGAAGACCAAGGGGGAGAGTCTAGTAGTTTATCTGTTGCCCAGGTAGCCAGGAAAAGGGTGCAGCTGGCATGCTTCCCTGGGGATATAGTCAGGATGTCCTGGAGCCCAGGGAGGAGAGCAGCATCTCACCTAGAGTTTCCCCTTCTCCTGGCTCACTCAGTCCCAAGACTTACCAGAGCCCATGGAGACTGAATATAATGGGAAGTCTGGCGCAGATTCAGATGAGATGGAATACCATGAAGCAGACTACTGACCAAAGAGAGAAGAGGAAGGGCAAAAGTGGTATTGTCAAGGGTGCAGGGGAGGAATATGTAGAAGCTGATAAGGATAAAGCGGAATTGCTTAACAAATATTTCTGTTCTGTGTTCATAGATGAAGAACCGGGAGCAGGACCTCAGAAAACACCCACAAACAGGAAAAGAAGCGAGGGACATCTTGAACAATTTTCAGAAGACTGTGTTCATCAGAAAGTAGCTCAACTTAAAGTAGACAAAGCAAGGGGACCAGATGGGATACACCCTAGAATACTGAGGGAACTTGGGGACGTTCTAGCAGCTCCACTGACTGACCTTTTCAATGCCTCGTTGGAATCGGGAGTGGTGCCAAAGGACTGGAGAGAGGCTCATGTGGTGCCTTTACACAAAAGCGGAAGTAAGGATGTGGTTGAAAACTACAGGCCGGTTAGTTTAACTTCGGTAGTGAGTAAATTATTGGAAACACTGCTGAAAGAGAAAATAGTGAGGTTTCTGGAGTCCAGTGGATTACAGGATCTGAGGCAGCATGGATTCACCAGAGGCAGGTCTTGTCAGACAAATCTGATTGATTTCTGTGACTGGGTGACCAGGGAGTTGGATCGAGGGAGAGCTCTAGGTGTGGTGTATTTGGATTTCAGTAAAGCCTTCAACACTGTCTAGAAGGATGCTTTGGTGCATACGGAGAGGAATGGCTAGCAGAAAAAAGGAGGTGATAGTGCCTCTGTATAAGTCTTTGGTGCGACCTCATTTGGAGTATAGTGTGCAATTCTGCAGACCGCACCTTCAAAAGGATGTGAACAGGATGGAGTCGGTGCAGAGGGTGGCTACTAAAATGATTAGTGGTCTTCATTATAAAGCATATGAGGACAGACTTAAGGATCTTAATATGTACACCTTAGAGGAAAGGCATGATAGAGGTGATATGATTGAGATGTTTAAATACCTCCATGGCATAAATGTTCAGGGTGAGAGCCTCTTTCAATTGAATGCGAGTTCTGCTACGAGGGGGCATGGGATGAAGATGAAGGGAGATAGATTCAGGAGTGATAAGCAGAAATATTTCTTTACAGAAAGAGTAGTGGATCCATGGAATAGTCTCCCAGTGGAGGTGGTAAAGATGAGGACTGTAACTGAATTCAAAAAAGCATGGGACAAACACAGAGGATCTCTAAAGGAAAAAATTGGACTGTTGTAGTTGTTGATATGGAAGGACAGACTAGATAGGCCATGTGGTCTTTTTCTGTAGTCATATTTCTATGTTTCTATGTTTATGGGATGGGGGGTTCCCTCTACGTCTCCAGTAACAAATTAAGCTAAGAGGAAATAGCTTTTTAAGATGTGAGTAGGTCAGTGCTGTCAGAGAAAGGAGTGCCTTTCCCACATTTGCTCTCCTAGCTCCCAGCTAGGGAGACGAGGAAACGTAAGCACGTCTTGCCTGTTTGTGTTGGATTCATATTAAGGAGTGCAAAGATTTTTTTTTTGGAAGTTAAAAAATTGTTTTTTGTAAAAAGGACTTGTTTGCTTTCATGACTGCCACGGCAGCAGGAGATTGAAAAGGAGAGTGGATTTTCCTCAGCTCCACAGGGACAAGACCGTTTGGCCTAAGTAAGTACTGTGCTCTGTGAGTAAGGAAAACTCATACTCAGTTTAGGGACTTGATAAGTGTTTTTGTTTTGCATTCTCCTTGCAATTACTGCCCATGCTGGAAAGGTTACAAGCTGGGATATTCAACGACTGCTTTGGAGCGTTGTCAATCCCGAGAAGGCCTGCAAGAGCTGAGTGGAAATGGATTTTTTTCTTGACCTTTACAGAAAGGATGCAGGCCACATTTAAAGATCATTAGTGTTATTTTGCCAGGAATTGTTTCCTTGAATCTGTTTTGGAGTGCTGGCAGATGCATCAGTCTTGAGCTCTTTTTATTACTCGTGATGTTTAAGTTTTCCTGAAAGGACTAGCGATCCTTCAAGAGGTCGCCTACTATAAATCAGTTTCCACTGGAATATCGCAGAAGCTGGGTTCATGGACTCATATTGTGCCAGAGGGCATGCCGCTTCTTCTCAGGGCCACATGCAGGCCCTTGCATATGGCAATATTTAGATCCTTCAGTCTTTAGCCTTTCTCTATGCTTTCTCAGATACAGCAACTGACTCATTCCAGGCGAGGCCCTCACCGACAATCTATCTAGAGGCATCACGGGCACCGCAAGATCTGAACACATCACCCCCGTCTTACAAAAGCTCCACTGGCTGCCAATAATTGCAAGGGCAAAATTCAAAATAATCCTGAACATCTTCAAAATCTACCACCACCGCTCAGCAAATGCTCTCCAGGAAATAATAACCAGGAATGTCAACAACAAACCTAGAAGAACCAACAATGGCAACAGGATCACCACACCTGCAGGCTTTCACAAGACTAAACAAACAACATCTAAGAGAGCTCTGTTGCTACTGGCACCTGCATTATGGAACTCCCTCTCTATGGACTTAAGAAACCTAAACGACACCAAAGACTTCCGCAAGGCACTCAAGACACTTTCTTTACCGAGGCCTATGAGCAACCACTTTAAGTCCTACCATTAGAGACCACCCAATGAACCCAACAACTCCCTACACCACCTGGCCCTTCTACCCACTCCCATTTTGACCTACAAATACTGTATTTACGCATGTGAGTCATTTCCCATCCTGTTATTTTTATTTTATTTATTTATTTAACAGCTTTTATATACCGCACTATTCATCATCAGTGCGGTTTACATTAAACAACAACATACCTGTCAATATATAACTGATCTAGGTTTACAGATAACAGGGAAGGTAAACTGGGTGCAAACTGGGGAATAACTATATACAATGTTAAATGTACTCCTCCAATTGTGTTGTGACCACTTTGATTGAAGGATAAGGTGGTATACAAATCTGTCTAAATAAATAAATTGAGGGTTATTTTAGAAGCCTTATTTGCTACCATCACCTGTAAAATCTGGCATTTAACATTTAATGGTGATCTTAGAAATGGCTAAATTCAACAACCCAAAATGAATCTGCTCTCAATTGATCTCTGAAGCTAAGCTGAGTCAGACCTAGCTAATATTTGGATGGGTGAACACCCTGGAATACCAGGGGCTGTAAGCTCACAGTGCAGAAGAAAGGTCTGGCCAGCTGCATCCAGTCACACCTTACCAAGAAAACACAGGGGCTGGGTCACCAGGAGTCAGTATTGACTCAATCGTACACATTGCATTTTGCAAATTTACACATTGGATCCAATAATAAAAATATAGAATCATAGAAAATGATGATGGATAAAGACCATATGGTGTATCCAGTCTGTCCATCCATACATACCCACTACATATTAATTGAAAAGGGGCATGTTGGGAACATTGTTAGGACATGGCCTGGATGGGTCATAAATCAACACACGTACTTCCCTTTCATATAGGGAATGTACATGTATAACCAAAATTGTTCACGTTGGGATTTACAGCTGTTTCCTGGCACATATAGGTTTTGAACATAAAATATGCCGAAGTGGGTCAGACCAAAGGTCCATCAAGCCCAGTATCCTATTTCCAACAGTGACCAATACAGGTTACAAGTATCTGTCAGGTTCCGAAAAGGTAGCCAGATTCCAAGTGTTCGCTTTGGCCTGCCCTTAACAGGAGGGATTAAGGGAGTTATTGTCCTTAATCTCCCATTGCTTATTTCCCCCTCCAAACTGAAATTGATTAAAGAAGGCATCAACTGCAGTTAATTGGTGGCATTTCTATATGTGGGTTTGCAGAATGATCCATAAACATGTATAAGCACGGCACTGACACGTGAAGTTCTGAAATACCAACCTACACATGTAAGTGGTTGAGTTTCTTCTGTTAATGTTTCCCATTTTTTGATTTTTTTCAATCTATACTATCCACTTTGTGAGTGGGGGGGGTTTTCACCTCACTCCTGGTACTGTGTTCTGTTCATTGCGAGTGTGAGTGCTTCCTTTCCACAGTGTTATCACATTATTTTGCCATCTTGAAATCTTTAGACACGATCATCCAAAGGTCTCCGTTCTGGTCAGCGCACATCAGCTCTTTATCTCCTGATGCGTACCACTACCTCAGCTTTCTGCACCATGAATGCATGACTGCATTCTTTGCGCTGAATTTTAACTGCCGAACCTTTTACCACTCCTCAAGTTATTTTTTGATCATTTCTCAGATTATTTTGTCATCTGGAAACAGGAAAAACTTTCCTTCAAACTTCTCCCCTCTGCTGTGCTGCTCACAAAGATACTGAATCTTTCTTTCCTCAGAGTGAATTCCATTTATCAATGTCCTCTTTTGTCTATCATTCAACTAGTTTCTAATCGTATTAGTTTTTGAATAAAGTTGATTACAGATACTCCCTCTGTACATGGTAAACATGTTTATAGTTAACCTCTTGTTCCTATGTTGCACTTTGCTTTCAAGTTTTAATGTAACTTCCCTGTTCAGTCTTCATTGTAAACCACCCTTGATCGCTGGAAGGGGCGGTATAAAAAAAAAAGCTGTTAAATAAATAAATAATCAATCAATCTCACCCACCACACTGGAACCCACCTCTAGGCTCCTCAGTTGTTTTAGGAACCTCCTATGTGGAACAGTATCAAACATTTTGATAACATTCAAGAAGACCATGTCCAACGCATGACCTTGACACTCTGGTTAGCACTTGCCAACTGGCTAAGTGCCGCTGACCATGTGGCACTTTCTGGAGGGTGGCATTTAATATCACTGAAGACCACCTCCCATAGTGCCAAGGCAATCCAGGAGCAGAGTTAGGGCAGAGCAAGAATTTATCCTGCTCGAATTGTGACAATGCTTTGTTCAAAATAAAGGGCCGACTTTTCAGCTGAGGAGACAAAATCCCTTCTCGATTTTGTACATGTGTAGTTTGCCTTCGCATCTAAGAAAATTCTTTAGGGCAATTCATAACTACTACTACTATTATATAGTGCTACAAGGCTATGCAGTGCTATACAGACACACATAAGAGACTGTCTCTGCTCATTAGAGCTTATAATCTAATCAAGATAGACAATACAATAGATGAAAATAAAGGTAAAAAGGAAGTTAAGGAGACACAAGGAAAACAAGAGATCAGAATCCAAAGCAGCCTCAAAGACGTAAACTTTTAGCATAGATTTCAAAAGGGGGGAACATAAGAACGTAAGATATGCCATACTGGGTCAGACCAAGGTCCATCAAGCCCAGTATCCTGTTTCCAACAGTGGCCAATCTAGGTCATATGTACCTAGCAGTTTCCCCAAAAGACACAGGTTCCACAATGCTTGTACTGGGTCAAGCATTGATATCCTGGGTCCCTTCTTAATAATGGTTTATGGACCTTTCCTCCAGGAACTTGTTCAAACCTTTTTTAAATCCAGCTACACTAACAGCCTTTACTACATCCTCCGGTAACAAATTCCAGAGTTTGATTACACGTTGAGTGAAAAAATATTTTCTTTTATTAGTCTTACATAGTTTACCCTGTAGCTTCATTGCATGTCCCCTAGTCTTTCTATATTCTGATAACGTAAACAATCGATCTACGTTTACCCGTTCCACTCCGTTCATTAATTTATAGACTTCTATCATATCTCCCCTCAGCCGTCTCTTTTCCAGGTTAAAGAGCCCTAACCTTTTTAGCCTTTCTTCATAGGGGTATCCTTCCATCCCCTTTACCAGTTTGGTGGCTCTTCTCTGAACCTTTTCTAATAATGTTATATCCTTTTTAAGATACGGCGACCAGAGTTGCACACAATTTTCAAGGTGCGGTCTCACCATGGAACGATATAGAGGCATTATAATATCCTTTCTTTTATTTTCCATTCCTTTCCTTATGATACCTAGCATTCTGTTTGCTCTCTTGGCTGCCGCTGCACACTGGGCAGAGGGTTTTACAATGTTATCCACAATGACGCCTAAATTTTTTTCCTCGGTGGTGGTTCCTAATGTGGAACCTTGTATCATGTAAACATAGTTTGGGTTGTTCTTCCCTAGGTTCATAAATTTGCACTTGTCCACGTTAAATTTCATCTGCCATTTTGATGCCCAGTCTTCCAATTTATCAAGATCCTCTTGCAATATTCCACAATCCTCTTGTGTCTTAACAACTTGTGTCATCTACAAATTTGATTGCCTCACTCGTTATTCCCTTTTCCAGGTCATTTATGAATATGTCAAAAAGCAGTGGACCCAGCACAGATCCCTGGGGTACACCACTATTCACCTTTTTTCATTGGGAAAATTGGCCATTTAGCCCTACCCTCTGCTTTCTATATTTTAACCAGTTCCTGATCCACAATAATACACTGCCTCCTATCCCATGACTCTTTAGTTTTGCCAAAAGTCTCTGATGAGGGACCTTGTCAAAGGCTTTCTGAAAGTTCAAATACACTATATCAACCGACTCACCTTTGTCTACCTGTTTATTCACACCTTCAAAAAAACATAACAGTTTAGTAAGACAAGATCTTCCTTGTCTACAGCCATGTTGGCTGTCTCCCATTAGGCCATGGCTATCTACATGTTCAGCAATTTTGTTCTTTATGATGGTTTCTACCATTTTTCCCGGTACTGACGTCAGGCTCACTGGTCTGTGGTTTCCCGGATCACCCCTGGAACCCTTTTTAAAATTGGCGTTACTTTTGCCATCCTCCAATCTTCAGGTATTACAGATGATTTTAATGACAGTTCACAGATTACTAATAGCAGGTCTGCAATCTCATATTTCAGTTCTTTCAACAACCTTGGATGTATATCATCTGGCCCAGGTAATTTGCTGCTCTTCAGTTTATCTAATAGTTGTAATACATCTTCCCAATGTATCGATATTTCCTTCAAATCTTCCGCACCTTTAAATACCACTTTAGTCATGGGTAACATCACTACATCTTCCTCAGTAAAGACCAAAGCAAAGAATTCATTCAGTTTCTCCGCTATTGCCTTGTCGCCTCTTAGTGCCCCTTTAATCCCTCTATCATCTAATGGACCAACTGACTCTCTCACAGGTTTTTTGCTACGAATGTACTTGAAAAAGTCTTTATTATGCGTTTTTGCTTCCGCAGCAAGCTTCTTCTCAAATTCTCCCTTTGCCTGCCTTATTAATGCCTTGCATTTAACTTGCCAGTGCTTGTGCTGTTTCCAGGTTTTATCGTTTTTTTCCAGGCATAAGGAGCAGCAGGGTGAAAGATTGAAGTCTGGAGTTGACGGTAGAAGAAAAGGGAACAAAGAGAAGCAAGCCAGTAGAAGAGCAGAGTTCATGAGGAGCCAATGATCAAGGATTAATCCACACACTCCATTTTCCTTCACTAGGAGGTAGTCTAAAGTCATGCGATTCTGGGCTGCATAGGCAGACACCTTGTCCACTGCACCTTGTAACACACTAATCACCTCTGTGAGATCCAGGGCTGTAAGTTCAACAACTGCCTGTAATCGCATAATCTGGGTACCATATTCTCTCGTGGATGCTATTGCTCCAAAAGTTGAAAGCCAAACGGTACCCGTAAATACATCAATCTGAGATTTAGTTAAAGGACTTGTAAAGTCTACTAGTTGCTGTGCAGCTGCTATGGCCTTATCCTGAGGGGAGATATCCCTTTTTCTTCCTAAAATGTATCATTCGGGGTTGATAATAAAGTAATATTTTGGTACGGTAAAAATAGCCACGGGGTATCTAACTGGTCAACATAGCAAGTACCTGACCAACCTCTAAGCCAGTGGTTCTCAACATTTTTTGTACCGTGACCCCTTTTACCATTGGACAACTTGTGGTGACCCCCAATGATAAAAGCAAATGCGTCTCTCTTCCTTTACCATTAACGCATTGTCGTTGTAATCATTTGTTGAATTATTAATATATTATAGGCCTTTGCAATATGTTTTTATTTATAAAATGTCCTTATTTAAACCACAATAATTAATCACAAGTAACAATATTTGATTTCAAAATTATTATGATTTTGTAGTCAAATCACTAATATGAAATAAAATTATTTTTTCTACCTTTGTTGTCTGACCAATTTATTCTCTGATCATGCTGGTCCCGATCTGAGGCTTCTGCTTTCCTGTTTTCTCTTAGCTCTCTTTCTGTGGTCTATGGTCCATCTGCCATTTCTTATCTCTTCTTTCATTTTCTTCACTTCTTTCCATCAGCCTATTTCCAGTCCCAGTAACCCTCCCCAGTATCAGCCCCTTTCCAGTCCTCACTCCCAGTACCTTCCAATGTCAACTTGCATTCCCATGACTGCCACTGGTGTCCATTCCCTTCCAGTCCCCCTCCTTCCCCACTGACCAGTCCCTTCTAGTACAAATACCATGGCCGCCCCTCTCAGATCCACTCCCTTCCAGTTCCATTCTCCCATCCCCTCGTATCAACCCATTTGTAGCCTTAGCCCCCAGTTTTCTTCCAGGGCCAGCAGCTCTATCCTCCCCTCCCACAATCATCCCATTCCCAGTCAAAGCCCCCCAATCAGCTCACTTCTAGTGCTAATCCTTCCATCACCAGTGCTAGCCTCCCCTAATCAGCCCAATACCAGTCCTACCCCCCATCAGCTCATTACCAGTCCTAGCCTCCACTAATCAGCTCATTTCCAGTCATAACCCCCCCATCAGCTCATTTCCAATGCTAGCCTCCCATCAGTCCATTACCAGTCCTACCCCACCCCATCAGCCCATTACCAGTCCTAGCCTCCCCTAATCAGCTCATTTCCAGTGCTAGTCCCCCCTCAACCCCATTACCAGTGCTAGGCTCCCCTAATCAGCCCATTACCAGGCCTACCCCCCTATCAGCCCATTACCAGTCCCAACCCCCCTTGATCAATCCATTCCCAGTCCTAGGCCTTCCCTAATCAACCCATTACCAGTCCTAACCCCCCATCTGCCCATTACCAGTGCTAGCTCCCCCATCAGCCCATTATAATCCTAACCCGCACTGTCTCTCGCCTCTGTCCAGCATTTATCCCGTCTGTCCAGTATGTCCCCTTGTCTCTCCCCTTTGTCCATGCCAGCCCCCCTCCCTCCATCCATCCATATCAGCCGCCTCCCTCCCTCCATCCATGTCAGCCCCCCTCCCTCCATCCAAACATATCAGCCCCCCTCCCTCCATCCCTTCATGTCAGCCCCCATCCCTCCCTCCCTCCATCCATGTCAGCCCCCCTCCCTCCATCCCTCCATGTCAGCCCCCCTCCCTCCATGTCAGCCTCCCTCCCTCCATCCATCCATCCATCCATATCAGCCCCTCCCTCCCTCTGTCCATGTCAGCCCCCCTCCCTCCATCCCTCCATGTCAGCCTCCCTCCCTCCATCCATATCAGCCTTCTCCCTCCCTCTGTCCATATCAGCCCCCTCCCTCCATCCATCCATATCAGCTCCCTCCCTCCATGTCAGCCCCTCTTCCCTCCATGTCAGCCCCCTTCTGTCCATGTCAGCCCCCTCCCTCCATATCAGTCCCCCCTCCCCCCCATCGATGTCAGCCATGTTGCAGGTTCCTTGCCCCCTCATCACCTCTCCCCATGTCTGCCTCCCTTCTAATGCAGCCGTGGCTCCCTGCCTCTTAGGGAACTGCGGCTGTGCCTCTAAAATCGTTGCGGAGCCTCCCTGTCTCTTGACGGGCTCCGTGCAGCATTGTCCTGCCTTCAAAGGAAGTGGTAAAGAACTTCCTTTGGAGGCGGGACAATGCTGCACGGAGCCCAGCGAGAGACAGGGAGGCTCCGCAACGATTTTACAGGCACAGCCGCGGTTCCCTAAGAGGCAGGGAGCCACGGCTGCATCAGAAGGAAGGGGGTGAGTTTGCCGCTGCCGAGAAGCAGACTCGGCAGCGGCAGCAACTTGGGCGCATTTTAATTTTTTTTTTTTTACTTCACTGAGACTAGGCGACCCCTGCTAAATCCTGTGGCGACCCCCATTGGGGTCGCGATCCACAGGTTGAGAACCGCTGCTCTAAGCAGTTCTGTATATGCAAGATTACTACACAGAAAATAATCTCCTTCTAAAGCCACTAATCCACTCTCCAAAATTGTCAACTTGTGGGGACAAGATATATTCTGTGTACAGTTATTCAAAGCCCACTGAGTAATGCTCATCTCTTCAATTCCTACAGATAGGGTATTACCATCAATGGAAATGTAACCTAATAAGGGGCAACTCCAGTTAGGTATGTCTAGGTCTGAACTAGAGTCATTCAAAGGGGTTGGGTATCCAGAACTAGTATACTGTAACAATTCATAATCATGCACTTGGTTCCCTTGAACTGGCACTAATTGTACCACTGAAATAAAGGAACCTCTTACATGGGATTTTTTATACCAGATAGAGGAATTATGTAGCATTACTGTTTTACAAATGTTCCAAGGAGTATCCCCTACCTTTTTCCCTGTATTTTGAGCAGTAAAACATATTGGAGGGGACATTAGAAGCATAGGGCTAATCACTCTAGGGTCTGTGTTTGTATGAGACCATGGTACAGTGGTTAGATTAAAGGCTATGTCACGAAACTCTTGAAAGGTTTTAGGCCTAACTTGTAGCAGAAACCCATGATGAGTGGCTGTCACAGTCGGAAGGCAAACAGCACAATTTGACAGATTAAAGTATTTTGTAACTGAGTGTAGATGTGACTCAAAAATATTTGGGTATTCCCCATAACATTCCTAAGATTCTGAATGCAGTACTGCTTTATTAACAATAATATGCCACAACACAACTACGACCAGATAAGGAAACATTCTTAACAAACCTCTAAATATCTAAAACTATTAATTACTCCAAAAATAAATGTTCTGAGACAAAATGAAAACACAACTATCCTTCTTCGTACTATGAAGATAAACACTATAACTATAATCATCCCCAATTCCCAATCTCCTCATGAAGTAGAGGTTAAGTGCCAAAAGGTCATTGCTTATATATCAGTAAAGCACTACTCAAACTAATTTTATCTACCTAATCAACAGTATAGATGCTGGAAAAATGTCTTCTGCATAATTAGTTCATTCAAAAAGCACTTAATCATGATTGTCTTTTCTGCAATTTCACTGTTGTCCAAGTCTGAATGAGTCTCTGCATTGCAATCTCTTGATTCACAGATGCAGGGAACCACCTTCTGGATCCTGTGAAGGAGCCTTTTTACATTGTGAAAGATGTATCCAACAAGATTGTCCTTCTATTTTACAAGCTGAGTATCCCACCAGGAGCACACGGAATGGACCTAGGAACTTGGGATCCAAAAGTGTCTTTGGATGCAAATTCTTAATCAGGACCCAATCTCCTGGCTTCAATTCTGGATGTGATAACTCTGAAAGAGTATCTTGCTGAGGATTCACCTGCAATAAAGGAGAAACAGACAGGACTGAGTGCAGTCATTAGCAATAAGTCAAAATATCGCTGCGCAACAGTTGAGGATCTGGGATTCTGTCAATTCATGTGGAGAAGTAGCTGGGCGTCCAGTAACTATTTCGTACGGTGTCAGGCCTCCTCGAGCACGCTGGGGGAAACTACGCATTTCCATAAGGGCAAAAGGAAGGGCTTCTAACCAATCTGTAGCCCAATCCTGTGTCAGAGTGCGTAAGTGACCTTTGAGTGTCCTATTCATCCGTTCCACTTGGCCAGAGCTTTGCGGATGATAAGGAGTGTGCAGTTGTCTTTTAATACCAAACCAATTTTCAATACCCTCCCAGACACTCGCAACGAAGGCTGGACCCTGATCAGAAGAAAGAACAAAAGGTACACCCCAAACAGGAATAAACCGAGTGAGCAGCAATTTGATGGAGACACTGGTAGGGGATAAGCTTCTACCCATCCGGAGAAAAGACAAGTGATCAATAACAAATACCATTTGCCCCCTCTGGCACAGGTCAGATCTGTAAAATCAAGCTGCAAAATCAAAAAAGGGTCTGGAAGGTTTGGGAAGGGTGGCAGAAACCCTTATAACTGACCCTAAAATGTCAGGTGATACCAGAGAGCCGAAAAGGCATGATTCATAGCCACAGCGGACAGGTGAAGCTTATGATGCAGGAACAGGGCAAGTGGAAATAATAGACTGTCAGGGCAAATGAGCAGATGATCCTTTTTCCAATAGCCCTGTGCATCACAGGTCGCACCCCACGAAGTCCACAGAGTCTCAGTTTCAAAGGGAGTATCTTGATAGTGCTGTAAGAGAGATGAAAGGGAGAACAAAGTCATGTTAGATGGTGTTAAGTACAATGTTGGTGACACTGATGTTTGGAGGGCTGCTCACCGTGCTTTTTGGTCTGTAAAATGGTTTGAAAACAATCATGAGACCCATCATCCTCCACAAGATCTGTCAATGGAGCTAGAAGTGTTGAAGGGTTGCATATTGATGTAGTATATACTGTAACATGAGGCTGAGAAAACTAGAAAATCAGTAATGTCAATTGCAAAAGCCACTGCTACCGAACTACGTAGACATGGTGGGAGTCCCAAAGTCACTGAATCAAATTGCTATGAGAAATAGCCTACTGGAGTACAACCAGTCGGGAAGGCTTGTAAAAGCACACAAGTAGCAGAGGAATCAGAAATAGCCACATACAGTTTGAATGACAGAGAATAATCTGGCAAAGATAAACATGGCGCACTTTCCAGGGCAGACTTTATATTCAAAAAGGCTTCCCACTGTGGTAATGTAGGTGCCATGAGACCTTCAGGTCCTTCTTCCCAAGGAGAGCATAAAGCGGAGCATTAATTTCTGAGAAATTTGCTAGCCATTGTTTACAAAATATTAACAAACCCAGGAATCTGCGCAGTAATACTGGTGTTGCTGGGAAAGACATTGAAAGAATAGGTTTCAATCTAACAGAGGTAATTGCACGACCAGATGGTGTTAAGGCAACACCCAGGAAAATAACATTTTGAGATACAAATTGCAGTTTTGACAAATTGACTTTCAGTCCTAAATCAGCAATATGAGCTAATAGAGACAAGGAATCTGACAAACAAATCTCATAACTTGGTGAACATAAAAACAATTCAACATACTGAACTAAAGAGGAATGGTCGAGCCTTACATCAAGCAGTGCAGTTCTTAGAGCCTGCGCAAAATACGTAGAACTATCGGTGTACCCTTGACACAAAGTGGTCCAAGTATATTGTTTATTGTCAAATTGGAAAGCAAATAAAAAATGATTTTCTTTGCTAATTCTCACTGAAAAGTAAGCAGAACTCAAATCCACAACAGAGAACCAGGTAGTCCCTGGAGGTAAAAATGCAATGTGTGCCTTCGAGTCAGTCCTGACTCCTGGCGACCCAGAAGCTCCTGGATTTTTTTGGCAGTGTCACTGGAAGTAGATTGCCAGGCCTTTCTTCGAGGCAATGGAGGGTTAAGTGACTTGCACAAGGTCACAAGGAGTGCTTATCTGTGTCCAAATATCATGTGGATTAAGTACCAAGGGAAAAACTGGCAAAATCACATTATTTACTGCTCGCAGGTCTTGCACAAATCTATAAGTCTTACTGTCAGCCTTTAGCACAGGAAGAATTGGAGTATTACATGGTGAAATTGTAGAATAAATGACACCTTGTTTCTGGAGATTTTCAATCACAGGACGAATTGCATCGATGGCAGCTGCTGGTAGCAGATACTGCTTGAGTCTGGGAAGCTGGGCTCCAGGTTTCACAGTGATCTTCACAGGCGGAATGGAAAGGGATCCGACATTGGATCCTGGCACTGCCCACAGGGTAGAAGGAGGTTCTCCAAGAGCAGGATGAATGGTACTGGCATCTGCAGGGGACAGCACGTCAGAGAGAGAATACAGCTGGAAAAACAACTTTCCACTCATCCAGGATAGAGTAGCATGGTGTGAAGCTAAAAAGTCCCGACCTAAAAGATTTACTGGTAAAGTGTCTCCCTCAAGAAAGTTAGTAGGATACGCAGTCTCTCCAATCTATCGGTGCTTGTGCTAGATGAGTGTGATAAATGGCAGGCAAATCCTGTAAACGCAGTTCTGAAGTAGTAGCTCCAGTATCAATAATAAACTTCAAATTAGGTCCTCCCAGCTTAGCTTCTAACTCACCCTGAGGGGTTAAATTCAAATTGAATAATAGCCATGCATCCCATGTATTTATTTATTTACATTCTCTTATATACTATGCTATTCTGCATCAGTGTGGTTTACATTGAACAAACTGAAATTACATTGAACAGGGCATTATAACTTGGAGACCACTATTTTACAGGGAACAAGGGCTATGGAGGGTTAAGTGGCTTGCCCAGGACCACAAGGAGCACCTGTGGGACTAGAAACCCCAGTCCTTCTGGCCCAAGGTTGCTGTCCTCTAGTGGGATTTGAACCCCCAACCTTCTGGCCTGAAGTACCTTGCCCCAACCACTAGGCCACTCCTCCACTCCACAATCTCCTCCACAATCTTCTGGGCTAGAGAAACATTGATATACGGGAGTGAATTCCGCTTTTACTGGAGGGAAATCAGCTTTCTGGATGTCAAGATTCTGATTCTGGGGGCAATCACGCTGTAGATGCCCAATCTCACCACAAGTATAACAAGTACGCATTCCTCTTGACTGTCCACGTCCTCGCTGAGGATTCACATAACCTCCTCTCCCTCTGTTTCTACCTCTACCCCTGCCCATGGGCGGTTGCATAGAAGCAATCTGTAAATTGAGCAATTTAGTCTTTTTCACATCTATCTTGGTTTGCTCTTCTTGCTGTTCCTTGATAAACTTCAACTCACTGTATCGAGCACCTTCCAGAATTGCATCTGCTGTTCTAGCTGGCCAATCTATTATTGAAGTCTCCACAATTTCTTTTATTCTCGGATGCAAACCATTTACAAAAATATTAGTGAATCCTGTAGGTGTGTCTTCTGCCTCACCAGAATAGTCCTTAAAAGCTAGCATACACCTAGTGTGAAAATCTGTAACCTTTTCACCCCTATCCTACCTTAGAGATGTTAGTCTCGACCAATCCTTTACAGGCTTACATACTACTTTAATAGATTCTAACAATTTTTCTCTACTCAAAACAAAATTCTCTCTCTGAGTCTTCTCTTGAAAATCTATCACAGGGTCTGTGAGTGGCCACTGCCAGTTATCCACATGGATTGAATGAAAATCAACTGGATTAAAAAACACAGCCCTAAACAAATATCTAGATCTGCCCAAATTAATTATTTGAGACCGTAAGGACACAAATCTACCAGGGTTATCCCTGTAATTAGGAAAAGTTTCAGCCAAATCAAACACTTCCTTAGGGCTCCAATTTGCAGGCACAGTCATAGAACCTGTCAGGCCCACTGGATACAAACGGAAAGGATAAGTAAGCACAATTTCATTTCCCTCGGCTGTTTCAGATTTAACTGTGCTAGAATGTGAGTTATTTTGCTGGTGCATAGCCTCCTGAATAGAGCCTAGAGCAGCGATGGCGAACCTATGGCACGCGAAGGCCTTGCAGCTGGCACGCGGGAAGGTCCGCAATCAAAATATGCGGCATTAAAAAAAAAAAAAAAAAGCTGCCGCTGCCGGGGCCGGGGCCGCCGCGGCAGAATCGAGTGTGCCGCGGGGCCCCCCCCCGCCCAGCAGAGCCTGCCCTCCGTCCCCGGTATTACCTCTCTGAGCTGCCTCCAGTCACACGCGCCGGCTTTCAGAGCGCGAGGGGAGTTTCTCCCTCGCTGCTCTGTTAAGCTCGCGGGGGCTGATGGGAAGTTCCCATCAGCCCCGCGGGCTTAACAGAGCAGCGAGGGAGAAACTCTTCCCTCGCGCTCTGAAAGCCGGCGCGTGTGACTGGAGGCAGCTCAGAGAGGTGATACCGGGGACGGAGGGCAGGCTCTGCTGGGCGGGGGGGGGGCCCCGCGGCACACTCGATTCTGCCGCGGCGGCCCCGGCCCCGGCAGCTTTCTTTGTAAAAAAATTTCGCTGGGGGGGGGGGTTAGGAGTGGTGATGGGCTGGGGGGGTTAGGAGTGGTAATGGCTGGGGGGGGGGTAGGACTGGTGATGGGCTGGAGGGGTTAGGAGTGGTAATGGCTGTGGGCTGTTGGGGGGTTAGGACTGGTGATGGGCTGGGGGGGGTTAGGCGTGGTAATGGCTGTGGGCTGTTGGGGGGTTAGGACTGGTGATGGGCTGGGGGGGGGGGCTAGGACAGGAAATGGGCTGATGGGGGGGTTAGGAGTGGTGATGGGCTGGGGGGGTTAGGAGTGGTAATGGGCTGGGGGGGGTTAGGAGTGGTAATGGCTGTGGGCTGTTGGGGGGTTAGGACTGGTGATGGGCTGGGGGGGTTAGGAGTGGTAATGGCTGTGGGCTGTTGGGGCTAGGACTGGTACTGGGCTATGGGGGGCTAGGACAGGAAATGGGCTGATGGGGGGGTTAGGAGTGGTGATGGGCTGGGGGAGGTTAGGAGTGGTGATGGGCTATGGGGGGGCTATGGGCTATGGGGGAGCTAAGTCTATATGGGCTGATGGGATTAGGACTGGAAGTGGGTTGATGGGGGCTTAGGACTGGTAATGGGCTATGGGGGGCTAGGACAGGAAATGGGCTGATGGGGAGGGGTTAGGACTTGAGGTGGGCTGTTGGGTGGGGTTAGGACTGGAAATGGGCTGATGGGGGGTTAACACTTGAGGTGGGCTGATGTGGTTATGACTGCTAATGGTCTGATGGAGGGGCTTAGGACTGGCACTGGGCTGTTGGGGGGTTATGACTGGTAATGGGCTGTTGGCTGATGGGGGCTGTCTGGTAATGGGCTATGGGGGGTTAGGACTGATAATGGACTATGGGGGGGGCTAGGACAGGAAATGGGCTGATGGGGAGGGGTTAGGACTTGAGGTGGGTTGATGGGGTTAGGACTGGTAATGGACTGTGGGCTGATGGGGGGGTTAGGACTGGCAATGGGCTATGGGGGGCTGACTGGAAATGGGTTGATGGGGGTTAGGACTGGAAGTGGGCTGATGGGGGGTTAGGACTGGAAGTGGGCTGATGGGGGTTAGGACTGGTAATGGGTTATAGGGGGGCTTAAACTGAAAATGGGGTGATGGGGGGTTAGGACTGGAAGTGGGTTGATGAGGGGGGGCTAGGACTGGTATTGGGTTGGGGGGTTGCTAGGACTGGAAATGGGTTGGGGGGCTGCTAGGACTGGAAATGGGCTGATGCAGGGACTAGGAGGGAATGGATGCTGGGTGAGGCTGGAACTAGAAGGGAGCTGGTGTTGGGGGAGGATTAGAATGGGATGGGGCTTGGAGAGTAAAATGGAGAGGGGAAAAATATTTTGTGTGGGAGGGATAAAAAATCTACAATTGGCCGGGTATTGGGAGAATAAGTGGGGATTGAGGATGAAGGGGTAAATTTTGAGTAGATGAAATAGGAATGAGGAAAGAGCAAAAGGAGAAAGATTAGTATGTTAAAGCAGTTGTAGTTATTTAATTTAAAAAAAAAAAAACAAGACAGAAGAAAGGACAAATGGACAGCAGATGGAGAGTTAGCAGAAGACACGAAGAAACCAGAAGAAAGTGGCTGGAACAATTGCAACTGAAAAAAAATGCACAAAAGGTAGAAAAATATCTCTTTATTTTGAATTTATTAACTGGAATATGTCAGCTCTGGGAAATGTGCATCATTAATTTTTGCGTTTTGTTTAGTACAAGAGGAAATTAATTTATAGTTTTATTTCTACAGTGTTGTTGTATATTCCAAGTTTGGCTTTTGGGGTTCCCAGTTTAATTATTGTCTTCCTGTTTCTAAATTGTGATTCCTTGTTTGGTGATGGTTTGTTCTGCATGTGTAACTGAGCTGAGGTATTCTGTTTATATAATTCCTATTTGACATTGCCACTTGTTCTTTCCCCAGTAGGTCATGTATTGTTGTTCTCTGAAATGTATTGGTTTAATATTTGCAGTGTTGCCTTTTGATAGTTAGGGTATGGTGCTTTGTGAGTCCTGGTAGTGCTGTTAGGATACGGCGGGTTTGCTATGGGTTCTAAATGGGCAGCGTTTGTAGTAGTTCCTAATGTGCCTGGCGGTTGGTACTGGATTATAGTAATGTAGAAACCTTTTAGTCTTTCTTTATCCATATACTCATTAAGAGGCATGTTTACTAAAAGTTAGTGTATGGTAACATTATGCAAATATTTATGCAAATGAGGCACCTTATGCAAATGAGGCTTTAATTGACGTGCTGGCACTTTGAGGAAATTCTTTGGTTTTGTGCGGCAGTTTGGGCACTCGGGCTCAAAAAGGTTAGCCATCACTGGCCTAGAGCATGATATAATCTGACATGCTCCTATTTATAAGTTTCATAATATCTGTCCAAATCTCCCTCAATTCTGTCAATAAGTTCATCATTCTTAATTCCTTTGCAATAGTAACACTATGACCTATTGCCACTCTTAAGGTCCCTATTACTTGTACAACACTCTCTATTTCTCTGTTCACACGTGCTCTCAATTCTTTGAGCTGGGAGACATTACAAATATCCAAAATACACAATTCTACTCCCCCTAACTTCTATTTCTCTTTAAGTATTTCTTCTCTTAGTTCCGCTGCATGAGTGACCCTCACTCGCTCAGCTGGTCATTAGTTACATTTCCTAACACAAACAACTTTTGTTTCAAATCTTGAACTTCATTCCTATGTTTTTCTTCATGTACCATCCATTCCCACCATGTAAGCACAATCTATTCATGACTATTGCACGGTTTAACTTTAACCGCCAACTCATATCTCAGGTAATGGACCTTATCTACAGAGAAAGCTTCCGCCAGAGGAAACTGCAAATTCTCATTACCTCTAGTCACTGAATCCCTATGTGCTATGGAATCGATGGCTACATCAGCATGCTTCCCATACATACAATAGAAGCATTCAATAAGAAGGGTTATCTTTCTTAAACGCTAAAGCCCTAGCTCTCTCATGCCACTCACGCATCTGAGACGGAGCCTGTCTACTTAACAGATTACCCATCACTGGTAATACTCACAAATCTTCTGGCACCTTCTGCCCTTGCTGTGAATGCAGAGACCCATATCCAGCACAGCACCAACTGTTTGTGTACTCTGCACCTCCCCTCACCGGCAACAGCACCTGCGTTCTTGGGTAACAGATGTCCACTTCCAAAGCAATGAGAAGGAGCAAGTATGGTTAACACAAACCAGAAACCACACTTGTATTATAAAAACCACCAAAGCTTTGGGAGAGAAAACCAAGTCAGCAACTTGTTTACTCTCCCGACATGGACACTGGCTATTTTATTTATAGGTCAAAATTCCATTACACAGCATAATTTTCACTTTATTGTTCTACGTCAAGCATCACGTATATTCATAACGTGCATCTCTATGTCTCTATGTCATAGGTCAGTTCGTCATCATGAGGAGACATACATGTATTCCCAGACATAACTTCTTAAACAATAATTCTAACACTAGCAGTTTTGATATCTCTGATTCGAGACTGCGAGACTGAAGAAACAACTTCTCCCTGTACTATCTTTTTCATAACAAACCTAGTGTCTTTGTTTTAGGAAAGTTCAGCCTGGTTATTTCAGTAGAGTCTTTCAAGGTTGTTGCTGAGTAATAATCCCTGTAATGTCTGAGTTACTGAATCTGTGGTGTTAACTCTTTCTGAGGATTTTCAGTAATATAATGTTATTAAGTACCCTCACAGTGTACACAGCCCTGTACAGAGAAGCTTCCTTTCAATGGACAAATTGAAATTTCTTCCTTATTGATCTAGCATTAAAGTATAGTACTTTCAAAGCATTGAACTTGGCATTATCTTGGGAGAGACTAAACATCATGGCTTTTTAAACTAAGCCCAGTAACTGAGCCTTCTACACTGAAGGGCATCAGATACATTCCTACCAATCCCTGTTATAACTGAAATAGGAATAACTATTAAGCCTTCATCACTTAAGAAGACATATTATATTTATGCTGACCATTGACTATGTTTACCAATAATGCAACAATGGCATTTACAAGCAAAACAATCATAAAGACAGCATACAAGTTGGTGACTCTTCTGAGGGGTACTGAGGCGTCCATCTGCTAAGCACATTTGATGTCCAGAGAGGTGTGCTGTCTGATAGGTGCCAAAATCTGAGATGTTTTGGAGAGTTTGCTAAGACTCATCAAGCCTACTGACTATTATCTGATGTTGCTCATCCATGTCGGCACAAATGATACTGCTAGGTATCCCTCTGAGCATATCAAAAGTGACTTCATGGCTCTGGGACAGAAGGTGAAGCAGATAGGTGTACAGATGGTGTTCTCTTCAATCCTCCCTGTTGAGGGTAAAGGCCGAGGCAGAGAAGCTTGCATCCTGGAGATGAATGCATGGCTGTGTGGATGGTGTCAACAAGAGCGTTTTGGTTTCCTGGACCATGAGATGATGTTCCAAGGGGTGCACAGCAGAGATGGTGTCCATATGTCCAAGAAGGGTTGAAGTTTCTTCAGCAGCAGATTGGCTAATGTACTTTAAACTAGATTCATTGGAGATGGGTGAAGAAAGCTCCTAGATAAGTGAAACATTAAATATCTCTGTAGAAATAGGTAATAGGGGCAACATCTGGAAAGCGGTGTGTACAAATTCCCGTAACATGGGAAATAAGATTCCAGATGTTGAGGCTTTAATGGAAGAGGCTGACTTGGATTTAGTGGCAGTTACGGAGACATGGTTCAAGGAAAACCATGACTGGGATGTAATTATACTGAGCTACACTGTATTCAGGAAGGACAAGATAGGAAGAAGGGGAGGTGGAGTGGCACTACTGTATATGTAAAAAATAATCTTAAAGATATAGAATTGCAGGGTCTAAAAGGAAGAGAGCAGGCACTGTGGTTTAAACTAGAAAGAGGGAAAGGGAAATTCATTTGCATTGGAGTTATGTACAGATTCCCCTCACAGGGAGTAGAAGGTGGAAGAAGATTTAATAGAAGACATACACAGTATCACCATGAAAGGAGAAGAGCTACTGATAGGTTATTTCAATATACCTGGTTAGAAATTGGTTGAGTGAGAGGCGAGAAAGGGTACAGGTAAATGGAGCTCACTCTGAGGAGAAGGGGGTTACCAGTGGTGTGCCACAGGGATCTGTCCTTGGTCTTATTCTGTTTAACATCTTTGTTAGTGATATTGCGGAAGGACTGTCAGGTAAGTTTTGCTTGTTTGCAGATTTTGGTATCAACCTCAATAGAGTAGACACTCAGAAAGTAGATAACATGAGGAGGAATCTAGCTATGCTTGAAGATTAGTCATGAATTTGGCAGCTGAAATTTAATGCTAAAAAATGCACAGTCATGCATTTAGGCTGCAAAAATCCAAAGGAGCTGTACAGTGTAAGGGGTGAGGTTCTTCTGTCCACAAAAGTAGAACGGGACCTGGGCGTAATTGTGTCTGATGACCTTAAAGTAGAAAAGGCCACTGCGAAAGCCAGAAGGATACTCGGGTGTATAGGGAGAGTAATGGCTTGCAGAAAAAAAGGAGGTGATAATGCCTTTGTAAAAGTCTCTGATAAAATGTCATTTGGAGTATTGTGTGCAATTCTGGAGACTGCGCCTTCAAAAGGATATAAGTAGGTTGGAGTGGTGTAGAGGGTGGCTACTAAAATCTTTAGTGGTCTTCGTTATGAAGCATATGAGGATAGACTTAAAGATCTTAATATGTATACTTTAGAGGAAAGGTGGAATAGGGGTGATATGATAGAGACATTTAAATGCCTCCATGGCATATATGCACAGGAGGGTCTCTTTCAATTGAAGGTAAGCTCTGTTATGAGGGGACATAGGATGAGAGTAAAAGGGGATAGAATCAGGAGAAATAAGCGGAAATATTTCTTTATGGAAAGAGTGGTAGATGTGTGGAATAATCTCCCAGTGGAAATGGTGGACATGAGGACAGTATCTGAATTCAAAAAAGCATGGTACAAACACAGAGGATCTCTAAACATAAAAACGTAACTATTGTAATTGATATGGAAGGGCAGACTAGATAGGCCATGCGGTCTTTTTCTGCCATCATGTTTCGATGTTTCAAAGCAGCATAGGAAGAAGCAAGGCTTTTTTTGAGGGGGGTACTCAGCACCACTGAGTACCAGCACCTTTTTTATTGCTCGCTAAAACTGACCCATGGTCCTCATGTATTAATAAAATAACCCTGCATATGAGTACTGGCACCTTTTTTTGCTAGGAAAAATGCATTGCAAAGAAGCATACAAAGAGGCCTACAAAGAGGCATGCCCCTTTGTCACACCCCTTTGCTGGCATGCCAGCAGTGGGGCTCCACAGCACTGATGATGTAAGTGAGGGAAAGAGCTTACTGCCCCCTGACTTAAGTAGGGTCATGCTGACTGCAGAGCCTGTTGTGAAATATATACAATAACCCAGAGAAAAGCACATGTGTCTTGCAGTGGGAGCAGCCATTTAACAAAGGAAAATGTTTTAAAAAGAGCAGCATTACTTGGGGTTCTGAATGTGTAAGTATTATTTTTACAAGCTACACATGTAAGTGCCAGTAGGCATAAGTAACTGATATTACAAAACTGCACATCTATGAAGAGTCAATTAAGATTGTGCTTTTCAACCCTCTCCTGAAGGCACACCTAGCTAGTTGGGTTCTCTGGATTGCCATAATGAATATGTATGAGGTAGATTTGCATACAATGGATCTCCTTTATATGCTAATATATGTCATGCATATTCATTGTGGTAATCCTGAAAACCTAACTGGCTAGGTGTGCCTTCAGGAGAGGGTTGAAAAACTCTGAATTAACAAACCTAGTGAAAAAAAACTTTTTTTTCAGATTTTTGAGGTATATGGAGGTTCCATAATGTTGTGGGGCTATTTTACTACCTCAGGGAGGCCTGGAATGTATTAAAGGAATCACAAAGTCAGAGAATCATCAAGGTATTTTGGAGTGAAATGTGCTATCTAGTGTCAGAAAGCTAGGTCTGGGTCGAAGGTCATGGGTCCTTCTGCAGGACAATGACCCAAAATATACACCTAGAAGTACAAGAAAATGGTTAAAAAATAACAAATGGACTGTTTTTTTAATCTGCCAACAATGAGTCCTGATTTCAATCCAATCGAGAACATTTGGAAAGAGCTGAAATCTGCTAATTGGTAAAAGCAATCCTTCAAACATTCATGAGTTGGAACAAATCGCAATTGAAGAGTGGGAGAAACTACCAGCAGACAGATGTACAAAACTTATAGATGGCTACAAGAAGCATTTGGAGGCTGTCATCACTACCAATGGTTGTGCAACCAAATATTAGTAAAGGGGGCCATTAATCCTGTCCAGGTTATATTTTGTTTTTTTTCTCAGAAATTACTATGTTGACGTTGCACAGACATCTTTTTTTGGTGTATACCTTTGAACATACTATTAAAGTATTATGATGACATACAGTTGGCATAGTTCCAATTAGTGCTCAAGATATTGTACACAACATACCAACAATGCAAGGTTGCCAATAATGTTGACCACAACGTAAATCCCATGCTAGCCTTCTAAAATGATCTTTGTTTTTCAGAGACATTCACATGGATGGGAAGAGGGTTGGCTATGCAAGCACACATGAAATGGCATTTTAGAAAGATGTCCAAGAAGAAGCTGGGATGTCAGATATACAAAATACTGGAGGAGTGGTGGCAGTGAAAGGAGGGCTTGTGTAAGTGCCTTCTGAAATCGCTTTGTCTCTGCCCCAAAAGATGCATGTCCCCACAACCAGTACAGGAGACGGGCCTGATCACATGTCAAAGCTGTGCACATGTTAGAAGTGCAGATATCCCCGAAATGCACGGGTACATAGACATGCCCATTTAAGAATTTCAGAGCAGTGACATCTTTGTTATGATACATGCATGTCCCAGCTTGCATGTTAGAACTGCAGACATGCGACATTGGAGCAGTAATAATGGAAAAACTCTGTTTATTTGGGCACTTGATATACTGCCGACAAGCAAAAAGGAAAAACAGAAGAGGGCATTACAATGTTCTGTTGACCCAACGAAAATTACTGTGGTAATGAGAGAACATTTCTCTCTTCCCTTGCAAGTGCTGGTGCCGCAAAATTAGCATTTTTCTGCTATTTATTGGTGGTCAGTAGCAGGTATAGTCATGGATATGTCCATAGCCATGCACAGGACCAGACATGCACAGGCTTTTCTGAAATTGTGTGGCTACGTGCATCTCCATAGGACCACCCAGATCGTGCCTCCACCATGTCCCTGTGGGATACGGACAAGATTGTGCCGGGGACATGTATCTACCCAGCTTTCTAAAATAGCTCTGAGGACGTCTTTGTGATTTGCACCTCTGAATGGCTGTTTTCAGATGTTCAAGTCACGAGTAGAGCTTCTAGAAGGACTCCCATACAGTTTTGAATAATGGAAACTATATGCACTGTTTCTGATGGAAAAATTACCTGTCGAGAAAGCAAGAGTCAAATTTTGTGGGGAATTTTTCCAGGATTAATTGTGAAAGCAAAACAACTTTGATTGGTGCAAACCCTGTAAGTTAAAAGTACCCTTGGGGTTTGCACCATTGATTATTACCTTCATACTGTAAGGCAGCTAGCAATTAATAGAACCCAATTTGTTTCTAACTGCTTACTGCTAAAACCTTTTTAAAATTCAGCTCCTGCAATCCACTAAGGAAACAGGAGCTAATAAATGATTCATAAACACATTAATTGGGTACAGTAAATAAAGAAAAAAAAGAAAGAAAATTCAGCTGGATGAATGAATTCCTGACTCATCCAATTCAAGTGGGGAGCACTAGGAATTTACATGCAGCAACAGGGCAAACCAAGAGTCAGCAAATGGAGTCAAGGCTGGTGCAACACAGGAACGAGCAGCTTTACTAAGCCCCACGTTAGTAAAGCTTGTTTGGGTCATACTGTATTACACTGATCTTTATGCAGGGGGACCGACAGTCCCCCACCTGAATTTAGGGCAGCTCGCCACATTAATACCACTACGGGAAGCAACTACCTCCGTGATAGTGGCTCTGTGCCAAGCGAAGGCTGCGCTGCCTGGGCAGCATGGGCATTTAGTGCAGGGCCATGTGCTACTTCATAGTGTGCTGCCAACACTAACCCCATGCATACTTTAATATATATGCCCCTAAGTGAAGCAAACATGGCAGGGGGCATCAACAATTGGAGGGCGTCAAAGTGCAGAAAAATAAAAAATGAGGAAATAAAAAAATTTAAAAAATGAGAAATGAAAGCTAAAATATGAGAAAATTAAAGCAGCAAAAAGTGAAAGAAACTTTAAAAACTAAGGTGTTATCAAAAGGAGCACTGTGGCTCATCAGCTAATGAGGGAAAAGGGCACCAATTTATCATTTGCAGGGGAGTGCCAGAAACCCTAACACCAGCCATAATTGAGCCATGGAAATGCCCGGATGGCAGCAAATAGGTGCCTGGATAAAAAAGGTAGAGGAGAGGTGAAAGCAAAAATGAGCAAAGGAACTGTTATAGGCAAGGAGGACCAGATGATTAAGCACACTAAGGTTGGTGTGAAGGTCAAAAGCAGAAAAATGATTTGAGCAAACAAAGATTGACAAAGCAGTTGTTCATCTCCTATATGAGGAACAACCTGGGTGGCTCTTAAGCACCCGCCCAGCAAGACCTAAAAAGCCCAATTCACCACCAAATGGTCACCTCAAATCCCATTTATATTAGCTTGCTGAGTCAGGGAGGAGAGCAGGTATGTCTGGATTTCAGATTTTGGCATCCATAAGCATGACCAAAGGGTGAGGGCACAGATTGTCTTCTCTTGGTGATGACTCTCTGAAACAGTACTGTTAGATAGCCATCAAATAAGTAGAAGGCTCCTCCTTGACCTGAATACTTGGTGTCTTCTAAGATCTGACGCCAGGGTGGCTCTATCATTAAGCAGAGTGAGATGGTCACCTAGGGCATCAAAATTTTGGGAGCAGCAAAATGTGCCCCCAAAACAACCTAATGGTGGCTGCCTCACTTCTGTCTGGCCCAACAGTAGCATTTCCCTTCTGGTTTCCTCGCCTGAACCACCACTGCCACTTCTCCCAAAGTTTGCGGTGGTGACAATAAGCTAAACCCTAAGCATGGAGTCTTTGAGAGTCTCTCGCTCTTTCATGCCCTGCCAGTCCCACTCCCCTCTGGATACTTTTCACATCGGTGAGGTTGGGGCCTGCAGAGCCTTGTAAGCAAGTGAGAGTCTCAAAGACCCCACGCTTAGGGTTTAGCTTATTGCCACTGCCGCAGACCTCAAAAAAGTGTCACTGGCAGTGGTAGTAGAAGAAACTGAGGGGCTGGATGCTAGACACAGGGACTACGGTTGCAGGGGGGCATAGGCAGATGGAAGGGGACACTGGACATTAGAGGGGTCCTTAAGGAGATGAAGGGAGGATATCAGACACAGAAAGGGGCCTTAGTAAGATGGAGGGAAGATTCCGGACACGGAAGGAATGCTATATTGCTATGATATTCACAATATTGCTATGAAAGGGGAAGTACTATTAGTAGGAGATTTTAAGTTGCAAGATGTTGATTGGAATATCCCTCCTGCGGTGTCATCCAGAAGTAGTGTGATCCTGGATTCTCTACAGGGAGAACTGTTCCAGGTTCAATATAAGGACACAGGTGAAGATGGTTCATTCAAAAACAAGGGCCATAGACCAGAAAACTAACTTTGCAAAGATGAGGAAATACTTCAAGGAGTCGTTAGCAGGATGGGAACATCTGGGGGAAGCAGAAGAACAGTAGGCAAAACTGAAAGGAGATATTTTAAGGGCAACAAACCTTTTTGTTAGGAGTAAATAAAAGAGACTACAACCATACCCGGAACAAGAACTACCTGAAGTGCAAGCAGGGTTCAGGAAAGGGCGAGGAACGAGAGACATCATTGCGGATGTGAGATGGATCCTTGAAAAGACTAAAGAATACCAAAAGGATATCTATTTGTGCTTTATCGACTATAGCAAGGCTTTTGACTGTGTAAACCATGAGAAACTCTGGGCCACATTAAGAAGCATGGGTATACCAGAACACCTGATCGTTCTCTTGCACAATCTGTACATTGATAAAGAAGCAACAGTTCGAACGGAACAAGGAGAAACAGAATGGTTTAAAATAAGCAAAGGTGTAAGACAAGGCTGCATACTTTCCCCCTACCTGTTTAATTTATATGCAGAACAAATCATCAGAGAAGCAGGATTGTATGAAGACAACAGAGGTGTGAAGATTGGTGGAAGACTCATCAACAACCTTCACTATGCTGATGATACTACATTACTGGCTGAAAGTGAAGATGATCTGAAACATTTGCTTCTCACAATCAAAGAACATAGGGGTATGTTTACTAAACCGCGGTAATCGTGAATAACGCGTGTAATGTACGATTAACGATCGTTCGCACGTCAAAACGCGCGTTCTGACGTGCGAACGATCGTTAATCGTACATTAAGCGCGTTAACCGCATTTAACGATCGTAAACCCCCGCGGCGCGTTAAAACAGCGCAGAAGGCGGATAGTGGGCGGAGAGAAGGGGTAAATGGGTGGAGAGTGGGCGGGGAGAGGCTCCCCTCACAGTAACGCGCTGAATTTCAGAGCTCAATTCCAACGCGAATGAAAACCTGTCGTTAAAGGCATATTAAAGGGAAGAGAAACCATTTCCGTCAGCAATGTACAGCAAAACCGGGGAAACCTACAAAACGTGAGCAGTGTGATACATATGCACAGAACAAAATATCAAATAAAACGTTAAAATGACCACAAGAAAAATGGTAAAAATTATAATTCAGCTGGGCAACAGTGATATCAATGGGAAACAATAACAAACACTCCCAGGAAAGCTCCAAAAAAAAGAAATGATGTTTGGAAGGGTCTACGCTTCACAAAACTAATGCAACACCCATTTACATTAAAGTATTGTACATAGTTTGAGTTAATATGTATTTAGTTCCCCTGGTTTCCTTCCCATGTTCATTTTCCTGTTCTCTGTAAAACTCAATGTTGTTTGTATACATTGTAGTATGCTTGTTTGATGTACACCGCGCTGATTTTAATAGCGCGGTATAGAAGCAAATGTTAAATAAATAAATAAATAAAACATACGCATGGTTAATACGCCTATATTTTACCACACCAAACACAGACACCATAAACAGGCGTATTATCTAGAGCAGAGTCTCGCAAATGCAGTCCTGGAGGGCCCCACACCATTCAGGTTCCATGCTGCCTCTAATAAAGATGCCTGTGCTGCATATCTATGCACCACCCCCATGGTATGTAGATATAGCTCATGCATATATATGAGGGACAGCATGAAAACCCAAACAGTGTTTGGAACACCAGGACTGGAGTTGGGAAACTCAGCCGTAAAGCAGCAGCCAACAGGGCCAGACACACCCACACCCACACCCACAGGCCCCATTGGCCAATGCCTCCTGGAGAGGCAGGACATTGGGCCCTGCCTATATCTCCCAATACTAGCAGTTGCATACCTTAGCAATGCCACCCTACACCTGGGTATATGGTACACAGCTATCAAACATTTCCTCTGATAACTGGCAGATATCAATTCCTACGTTAAGCACATTTTGCTCATTGAGCTCCACCATAACAATCATTGTGATGTCTGCGGTGTGTGCTGCAGGTCTGGTCTCTGACAGTGTTTACCACCCTGGGGAGTGACCCCCAACAGTATTGCGTACCATATCCATGCCTGTACTGTGCCCAGGACTGGTGTGGTGGGTATGGCTGCTGAACACCTCTATAGTAGCACAGTGCTGGCATAGGTGTGGGGGTGGCTGTCTGTCTATCCAGTGTGTGGTGGCTGCAAACACCTTCCACAGCACACACTGCCAGCACTGTTGCCAGTATTGGGCTGCCAATGTGCATAATGAGGAGCAAGGTACCATGGGTATAGGCCGGACAGGGTGGCCTGGCCAGGGTGCATCTGCATAGGGCATAGGGCACTGACTGGGACATTTTAGTGCCCGGCCACCACCTACACAGACAGGGTGACCTCAGTATATCCTGCTGAGAGATCACTCTCACCCTGACTGTGCAGTGACCACAGCATGGCTAGGCACCCCCATAGTGCTGTGTAGTATTTCTCTTATGTGATAGATATGGGTTTCCTTTTGGGGCCCAGTCACTGATTTATCTGCTTGCTGTGTATGCATCTCCACTGGGCACATGCACTATTGACTAACTAGCAGACTGTTTGCAGCTGGTATGTGTCTTGATGGAGTAGCTTGCAGGGTACAGCGGCTGATGGCTTGCAGCAGGAGAATATCAGATAGTGGTGGGGTGCAGCTTAGCATATCCAGGCCTAATGTCTGTCTGCTATTGTGTTATGGATGTGTACAGAGCTGTTCCCCTCTACTGCCCCCTTTAGCAGGGAGGTAGAATGTGGATCTGTTGTTGGGAGACCCTGTTTGCTGCTGAGGGGGTGGTGGTACATGGGCCACCTAGGGGTCCATGGGGGCTACACCTGACTGAAACAGACAGAGATATCCAGGGTGTTTCTGCAGAAGCTACCTATCTCACACATTAACACTGCTTTGGACCTGCACCATGGCCTCTTTCAGTCATGGACGGTGCTGGGCGCCTCACCGCACCCTCAGGGTGAGCACAGTACCCGCACAATGTGACGGTGTGTAGCTACTCTGTGCCAGTACAACACACGGTCAGTACCCCCTACCAGGCCGAGATGCTGTGGGGGTGCACATGGTCACTTCCCCCTACCAGGCCAAGGTGCTGTGGGGGTGCATTCCCCATGGTGTGTATCTGTGGACAGCTGATTTGCATGTGCAGTGCATCATGGGTGTGACTGGAACAATCCAACCCTGGGAAAATCCAGCACCTGCTCACAGGCTCTGATAAACCATAGGCCATCACACGTACATCTGTTAGCATAATGCATAGGTGCAAGACACCCTAAAGAGTCTGTAATATAAGGTGCCCATGCTGGTAAAAACACACGTACCCACGCACCAACGCCCCTACCAAAGCACGCAGCCATGCACGCACCAACGTACGTGGCTACGCACACTGCGAGGGTGTGTTTCTGACACCACTACTCAACGTAAAGAAAAACATGCCTCCTCATTCCTTATGTAATGTACAGGGTGATGCTCGGGCCAGCCTTCTGCGTTAGGCACACTGGGGACTTGAACCCATGCTGCCTGTAACAGCGGTCAGTACAGTAACCATTGTGCTACAGCTCTGTTTCAGTGATTTGTGTCTGTACGCCTTCTTACGATTAACGCGCAGTAACGTGCCACGGCGCCCTGTAACGCTCGTTAGTTTTTGGAACGTGCGTTAGTGTTAACGATGTACCGCCCATGTCCTTATTTGGGGTTTCTGTCACTACCGCGGCTCCTAACGCGAATTGCACTAACGCAGTTTAGTAAACATACCCCATAGTCTCAAAATGGGCCTGCACCTTAATGTAAAGAAGACAAAGATCATGACAACTGGCATAATCAACAGGTTCATAGTTGAAGGAGAAGAAATTGAAATTGTGAATAACTTTAACCTATTTGGATCAACTATCAATAAAGAAGCAACAAGCAGTCAAGAAATCAAACGATGCATTACTCTTGGCAGAATGGCTATGAAAGACCTAGATAAGATTCTCAAGAGCAGAGATGTCTCTCTCCATACAAAGATTCAACTTGTTCAAGCCATGATATTTTCAATAACATCATATGGATGTGAAAGCTGGACAGTGAAAAAGACAGACAGGAAGAAAATTGATGCCTTTGAATTATGGTGCTGGCGGCGAATACTGTGTATACCATGGACTGCCTGAAGAACAAACCAGTCGGTACTAGAAGAGATCAAACCTAAGCTTTCTTTAGAAGCTCAGATGACAAGACTTCGACTTTCATACTTTGGACACATCATGCGAAGAGAGAGATCGTTAGAGAAAGACATCATGCTTGGCAAGATAGAAGGTCAACGCAAAAGAGGAAGGCCAGCAATGAGATGGATCGATACAATAACAGCAGCTACATGTTCCAGTCTGTCAACAATGAGCCTTCTGACTGAAGACCGAACACAATTTAGGATAGCTATCCAGAGGGTTGCCATGAGTCGACTCCGACTCGACGGCACTTAACAACAACAACACAAATAAAAGTAAGAATAAAAGAAGGCCACTATGGTTTTTAAAAGTAGCTGAAAGGTAAGGAAATAGAGGCTAGTCTTCATAAACTACAAGAGATCACAGAAAGATTGAAGACAAACACCAATATCTGGAGAAGCTGAGAGAAGCTGATAAAGTAGTCAAGAAAGCAAAGAAGCAAATGGAAGAAAAAATAGCCCATACAGTCAAGCATTGGGAGAAGACATTTTTTAGGTATGTTAGTCAGCGGAGGATGTGCAAGGGTGGCATTGTGAGACTCAAAGATGGAGGAGAGGAATATGTAGAGGCTGAGGAGGATAAGGCAGAATTACTTTTCAAATATTACTGTTGTATGTTCCCAGATAAAGGGCCAGGAATGCAACCTCAGAAAACACACATATATAGGAATGGAAGTGAGGTGGAATTCAAACAATTTTCAGAGGACTGTGTTCATGAGGAACTAGCAAAACTAAAAGTGGACAAAGCAATGGGGCCGGAGAGGAATTCAAGGAAACTGAAAAAACATAGGGAGGTAATGTCAGCTCCACTGGATGGCATTTTCAATGCTTCTTTAGAGTCCGGATTGATCCCATAGGACTGGTTCCTAGCAGAAGTAAAGAAGTTGGTAATTACTGATCAGTTAGTCTGATCTCTCTATTCAGTAAATTAATGGAAATGCTGCTAAAATAGAGGATGGTGCAGTTTCTGGAATCCAAACTATTACAGGATCTGAGACAGCATGGCCTTACTAGAGGTAAGTCTTGTCAGATGACTCTGATTAATTTCTTTGACTAGGTGACCAGAGAATTGGATCCAGGAGAGTGCTAGATGTGGTAAACTTGGATTCTGGCAAGGCCTTTGACATTGTTTCACATCGATGACTTACAATAAACTGAATGCCCTTTGGATGGACCCTGAGTGACTCAATGGTTAAGAAACTGGTTGAGTGTAATCGTAACTGGAGTTCACTCTTAAGACAGGGGCGTTAGCAGTGGCATGCTTCAGGGATCTGTCCTTGGTCTTCTTCTTTTTAACATTTATGTAAATGATATTGTAAAAGGTCTGTTGGCAAAGGTATGTCTCTTTACAGATGATACCAGAATCTGCAGCAGGGTAGACATCCTGGAAGGTGTGGATAGCATGAAGAGGGATCTATCAAAACTTAAAGAATGGTCAAGACTTTGGCAGCTAAGATTTAATGCTAAAAAATACAAGGTCATGCATTTGGGCTGCAAAAACTCAAGGGATTGAAACCTTATAGGTGTGAAGTACTTCAGTGTGTGAAAGAAGAGCAGAATCTCATGGTGATCATATCAGATGATCTTAAAGTGGCCAAACAGGTAGAAAAGGCAATGGCAAAGGACAGAAGGATTCTTGGGTGCACAGGGAGAAGAATGGCCAGCAGGAAAAAGGAATTGCCTTTGTACAAGTCTCTAGTGAGACCTCATTTGGAGTACTCTGTACAATTCTGGAGACCACACCTTTAAAAGGATATAAATAGGATGGAGTTGGTCTAGAGCATGGCTACTAAAATGGTCAGTAGTCATATAGGGGGTCATTCTGACCTGCAAATAGCAGGGATGAATGCCCCACTTGGATGTCCAACCCCTGCCATTTGCAGGGAGCGAATTCAGAAAGCCAGACTCCCCTCATGTACACCAGCATTGTGCAGGCAGCTCTGAATGGTGGCAGGCCAGATGAGGAGCATGGGTGGGGAAGAGGAGGGACTGTGACCCCGGACGTACAGGATTAATTCTGGTCACAGCCCTGTATGTCCGGGGCTGCAGGAATGCATGGGGAACTTATTCCACCACAGAGGTGGAATAAGTCCCCCCTGTGGACAGGGAACTGCACCAGCAGACCCCTCCCCCAAGGATTTGGGATATAGAAGGAGATGCCCCATCACCCGATGTGGGCTGTGGCAGGCCCCCCTGGGGGTCGGGCGGTGGGGAAGGAAAGGTATGTGGCCTGGCAGGTAATCGGGGCATCTGCATGGTTCTATGCAGGTGCTCCAGCTGGGTTGGATGGGGCAGCCGGTGTATATACAGTGGTACAGAATCGGGGCACGCCCTGCCTGTTGCACCCAATTCCGATCATTCCCGCGGTTTCAGAATCTGGTGCCAATCTGGCCCATCCAAGTTTTGGATGTCCATATGGGTGGACATGCCCTGATGGGAATCGGGCCCATAGCATATGGAGATAGGCTTTAAGATCTTAATATGTATACTTTTGAGGAAAGGCGGAAGAGGAGTAATATGACAGAAACATTTAAATACCTCCAGTGCATTTATCCCATGGAGGTGGACCTCTCTTAGTTGAAAGGAAGCTTTGGAATGAAGGGGGTCATAAGATGAAGATGAAAGGGAACAGACTCAGGTGTATTCTGAGGAAATATCTCTTTATGGAAAGGGTGGTGAATGCATGGAACACCCCCCTCCCCCACTGGAGACAAGAACAGTATCTGGATTCAAAACTGCATGGGATAAATACAGAGGATCTCTGATTGAGAGGAAGGGATTGTCGAACTTAATAGTTCTTATGGACAGCAGACTGGATAGACCATATGGGCTTTATTTGATGTCATTTTCTATGTTTCTATGTATTTTTCTATAGGGAGATGAAGGGAGGATGCTGGACACTAAAGGGGTCCATAGGGACATGCAGGAAAGATGCTGGAAATGGAGGGACAATGCTGGACACAGAAGAGGGCCTTAGGTAGATAGAGGGAAGATGCTTGACATGGGGGGAGCAGGGGATATAGGCAGACTGAGGAGGATGGTGGACATGGGAGTGGCATAGGAAGATGGGGATGCTGGACCCAGGAGGGGCAATAGGGAGATGCACAAAGGACGCTGGACACAGGGGTGGGTCTTGGAGAAATGGAAGGAGGATACAGAACATGGAAGAGGACCATAAGGAGCTGGGAGGGAGATGCTAGACATGGGAGAAGCAGGCGGGTATAAGCAGATGGAGAGGGATACTGGATATGGGGCACCATAGGGATATGGGAGTGATGGATATGAGATGGGGCCTTAGGGTGATGGAGGGGGATGCTAGACATAGAAGGGGGCCATAGGGAAACAGAGGATGAGTTCTGGATATGGAGGGGCCCAGAGAGATGGGAATGCTGGACACAGGTATATGTCTGTGCAGCGCTGCCTACATCTTGTAGTGCTATACAAATGCTCAGTAGTAGTAGTAGTATAGGGAGATAGAGGTGGATGCTGAACACAAGAAGGAGCCGTAGAGAGATGGAGGGAGAATACTAGACATGGGGGCAAAAGGGTGATATAGACAGAGGGGGATGTTGTACATGGGGGGCATTAAGGATATGGGGGGATGCTGGGACATGGGAGGGAGCCATGGGAAATGGAGGGGGATACTGGGCAAAAGTGGTATTGTCAAACTCATGGGTGAAGGGGAGGAATACATAGAAGCTGATGAGGACAAAGCAGAATTGCTTAATAAATATTTCTGTTCTGCATTCACAGATGAAGGGCCAGGAGCAGAGCCTCAGAAAATACCCACAAACAGGAACAGAAGTGATGGGGATCTTGAACAATTTTTAGAAAACTGTGTTCATGAGGAACCAGCTAAACTAAAAATAGACAAAACAATAAGACCGGATGGGATACATCCGAGAATACTGAAGAAACTTAGTGGCTCCACAGACTGGACTTTTCGATGCTTCTTTAGAGTTGGGAGTGGTTGCAGAGGACTGGAGAAAGGCACATGTCGTCCCTTTACACAAAGGCAGAAGTAAGGATGAGGTTGTAAATTACAGGCCGGTTAGTCTAACCTCTGTGGTGAGTAAATTATTGGAAACACTGCTAAAACAGAGAATAGTGAGGTTTCTGGAGCCCAATGGATTGCAAGATCTGAGGCAGCATGGGTTTACCATCAGCAGGTCTTGTCAGACAAATCTTTTTGATTTCTTTGACTGTGTGATCAGGGAGTTGGACCGAGGGAGAGCCCTAGATGTGGTATATTAAGATTTCTGTAAAGTCTTTGACACCGTTCCGCACAGGTGATTTAAAAACAAACTGAGCACGCTAGCGATGGACCCTAAAGTGACTGACTGAGTTAGAAATTGATTAAGTGAGAGGCGACAAAGAATACAGGTAAAAGGAGCTCACTCTGAGGAGAAGGATGTTAGCAGTGGTGTGTCGCAGGGATATGTCCATGGTCTGATTCTTTTTAACATCTTTGTTAGTGATATAGCAGAAGGGCTGTCGGGTAAAGTTTGCTTCTTTGTGGATGACACCAAGATCTATGATACAGTAGACACCTAGGGAGGAATAGATAACATGAGGAGGGAGCTAGCTAAGCTTGAAGAAAGGTTGAGAATTTGGCAGCTGAGATTTAATGCTGAAAAAAGCAGGGTGATGCATTTGGGCTGCAAAAATCCAAGGGAGCAGTACAGTATAGTGGACGAAGTACCTCTGTCCATGAAAGAAGAGCAGGACCTGGGCACGATTGTTTCTGATAATCTTAAAATGGCTAAACAAATAGAAAAGGCAATGGTGAAAGCCAGAAGGATGTTTGGGTGCATAGGGAGAGGAATGGTCAGCAGAAAAAAGGAGGTGATAGTGCCTCTGTATAAGTCTCTGGTGCAACCTCATTTGGAGTATTGTGTGTAACTCTGGAGACTGCACCTTCAAAAGGATTTAAACAGTTTGGAGTCGGAGCAGAGGGTGGCTATTGAAATGGTTAGTGGTCTTCATTATAAAGCATATGAGGACAGAGTTAAAGATCTGAATATGTAAACGTTAGAGGAGATGATAGAGACGTTTAAATACCTCCATGGCATAAATGCACAAGAGGAGATCCTGTTTCGATTGAAAGCAAGTTCTTCTATGAAGAGGCATAGGATGAGGAGATAGACTCAGGAGTAATGTGCGGAAATATTTCTTTATGGAAAGAGTGATAGATATATGGAATAGTGTCCCACTGGAGGTAGTAGGGGCAAGGACAGTATCTGAATTCAAGAAAACATGGGACAAACACAGAAGATCTCTAAAGGAAAAAAGGGGACTATTGTAGTTGAATGGAAGGGCAGACTAGGGAGGCCATTTGGTCTTTTTCTGCCATCATGTTTCTTTATTTCTATGAGATGCTGGACATGGGAGGAGGCCAAAGGGAGACAGAGAATGGATGCTGGACAGGTGGGGACGAAGGGGGATACTGAACATGGAGGGGCTATAGGAAGAAGGGGGTTGCAGATATGGGGGGAGCATAGAGGGAATGGAAGGGGTGCTGGACATGGCAGGGGGTGAGAGGGAGATGGAGGAAGATGATTGAAATAGGAGAGCACCATAGGGAATGGAGGGGGGATTGTGGATAGAGCAGGAATAGAGGAAGAGGTTGGACATGGACAGAAGAAAGCAGAAACCAAAGACTGGGATTGACACGATTAGAGAACAAAATGGTCAGACAACAAAGGGAGAAAAAAGAATTTTATTTTCAGTTTAGCAATTGGATTATTTATTTATTTATTTACATCATCTCTCACTGCAAATTTACATGTTTGGTCTTTATATTTTGTACAGTACAGGGGCATCTCCATATCTTTCTATTTCTGCAGTCTGTTTTCTTGGGCTTTCAGTTTGTCTCTATATTTCTATTTTTAGTCTGTGGTCACTTATTCTGTATTTGGTGAGGGTCTGTGTTCTGCATGTGTGACCGAGGCCACGTGTCTGTTAATATAGAGTTTCTATATAGAGGTACTGTAATAATCATGCTTGGTTATTTTTCTGAATAGGTGTATGGAGAAGTGAATGTATTTTGCTCACACCTTTTCTGAGAAGTTCAAGATGAGTTACAATCAGGTATTCACCTGTTTCTAGAGGACTTACAATTTAAATTTTCACCGGAGGCAATAGAGAGTTAAGTGACTTGCCCAAGATTATAAGAAGCAGCAGGGGGATTTGAATCCTGGCTTCCCTAGTTCTTGGACTGCAAAATTTATGGTGCTCCTCTTCTCTTGGTAGGCTCCTGGTCTGAGTTTTGGAAATTAATGCTATTATGGTATGGTATTCCATAATAGCATTAACTAGCATTATAGGTCCTGAGTGATTTTTGTGAGGTTTTGTATTACTTCATAATTGGTGGGGTTTATATTGATGTTACTGAGATGACACCAGAATGAGAAATTATTTTGGCATGCTGAATTCTATGGGGAAATGTCCTAGTTCTGTTCTGCACCCAGCAGAATATGTTGAAAAACAAAACAAGAACCATAGCGCAGTTTAACACACCATAATAAAACTAGTTATAATAATTTGATGTTGGTATCATAAATTGCACTGTAGTTCACACTTTTCCTTGTTGTGTGAACATCTTGCATCTCCTTTGCTTTTGGCAGACTATGGGGATCATTTTAGAAGCCCTATTCATGATTTCAATGCCTGAAAATGCCTGTTCAGACACTGAAATCACATGGATGTCCCAGAGCCATTTTTGAAAGTCCCATAGATACATGTGTCCTGCGCAATCACATCCAAGTCACACGGAGGCATACAAGAGGCATGCCTGGGGCACAACAAAAAAGATGCACGTGTGCATGCAATTTTAAATGAGCGCTGCATATCTCAATTCACTGTTGGGGACATCCATAGCTATACCTACTCCAGGACATGAATAGGACTCTGAAAAGTGTTCACTTCGGCAAACCAACAACTGTAAGATGAAGAAGGAAATGTTCCCTCACTCCCCTAGGGCCTCATTCCGATCAGGACTTCCAGGCCCCTGTGCGCCCAATCGGAATCAGACGCACAGGGGCAGACGTGATTCTGATCCTGCGGGGCACGTCTAGCGCCACGGCATCAGAATCGTGACTAGGCCTGTACAGGCCAGGGTCGGACTGCCGGGACTCTCCTGCACCCCCTCCTACCTGTTCCGCCACTCAGGCCTGCCATCGCCCGCTATCTAGGGGAACATTTGCATTTCAGAGGTGGAATAAGTTCCTCTTTCAGTTTGCCAGCCCAGGACTACAGGGCCAACATCAGAATCGGCCCTGTACATCCGGGGCCATGGACCTCCCACTACCCGCTCTAACTCCACCTCCACACTGCCCCTTTCCCGCCCCCATCTAGCCTCCCCATACAAACACCTTGTTTGTATGGGGAGGTTAGTCGGGGACAGCAGAGGGGGCCAAATAGTGGGGATGGATGTCCCATGGATTCATGGCTCAGAATGACTCCGTTAATGTTTTTTTGTTCCTTCCAAAAAATGTCAGTAAGTAAAAAGGCATTTTTCCTAGTTCCTGTGCTGCTGCATAGCTGAGACGTGTGAAGGGAGAGATATAAATTGTGCTGCGGCTACGTCTATGTGCCCAGAAGGCAGACTTCCATATCCGATACGTGCAAGATTTGTACACCTTGTAGCGCTATGCAAATGATAAAGTGGTATTTGGACAGCAATGTTTTTATTGGCTAATAAGATTGCATCACAGGTACTGTCTAATTCAGCCCAGGTATCTTGTAATGCTACTGAACTTGCCGCAGTTAAAGAAACCATGAAGACTTTGCAGTCAAAAGTTGAGAAGCATGAAAATAATTATTCACTTGTAGTAAAGGATGTGACTGCCATTAAACAAAAGTTGAGTTGCTGGAGAATCAAGCTCGTTCATCAAATTTACGCTTGCTTAATTTTCCACATTTATCATTGATCTCGGCAAAGGACATGCTGAAGCAATACATGATGGAGACATTGGGCATTTCTAATGAAACTCTACCCCCATTATCTAAGGTGTATTATATTCCTCCCAGGAAGAGAGGTCCTGTTGGTCTCAGCAGATCTCTCTCCCTGGATTACAACATGCTGATATCTTGAATATTTCAGAAATTCTGGAATCCTCGGATAGTGGTTCGATTGTACCAGTTACTTTGTTAATCTCTTTGGCTTTGCCCTCTGATCGAGATTGGCTCATTAAGTTAAATTTTCGGAAGTGCTCCATACTCTTTAAAGGGCTACAGTTCCATATGTATCCTGATCTTGCCCGTGATACCCAAAAAAGACACTGGGAATTCTTCTTGTTCAAGCTGACAGGGACACATTTTGGGGAGGGGGGGGCAATTTTTCTTAAAATTCCCATTAACATTAAAAATCCCACTATCAGGCTGCAGTCTGAATTTTTTTTTTTTGCTCCCCCCTCAGCTGGGTGCCTTCGTGAGCGCTTGACTACCAGCCTCTCATGATATTGTATAAATATTAATCACAGCATTTTGTTTAACTTGCAGACTAAATAGTTAGTATTTGCTTTCCTCTTGTATTTGGTATTGTTTTTCTCTACATCTTGGACCTCACTGTTGTTGGGCTAGTGGGATTTGGGTAACAGAATGTGGGGGTTTTTTGTGATTATGTATATTGATTTCCTTGTATTCTAAATTTACCTTGCCCTGCCCTTTTCTGTTTGCAAGTGTTATGGTTGGAATTTATTTGTAAATTTCAAAATATAAAATAAAATATATATTTTAAAAAAATGATAAAGTAGTAGAAGTAAGTTTCTAAAACTGGATGAAAACCTGCATGTGTTTCACCCATTACTCTACAAGTCCCGATTTTGCTTTTTATGTGGCAAAAAGATGTATCTTTTCAGTGTGGAGACAAGCCAATTTTTTGCATGTGCCCTCCTTCTCTGCTGCCCCTCATTAGATTTTTAACATCTCAAATTTCACCTACGGTGCAATACCTTTCTAAAATGTGCCTTCATATGTTTACATTTAATATCATGCTGGTCCAGTGTACACTCCCAGGCTACATAATTAAACAGTTTTAAGTTTTGCTGCATATAAACAGCATTACAAGGATTTTTTTTAAATTATATAGCCTAGGATTATGTTGCTTTCTTTTTTGGAGGGGTCAGTCTCCTGACTGGTGTCGAGTGAGGGGGTCCCCTGCTCCCAGCACCTTTATTCTGGGTGTTAAGATCAAGGGCCCACTTCATCTCTTGCCTCAGACAGCAGATTGTCTTGAGACAGCCTCACTGTATACGCCTTATAGCACTATATTGATGATTAATAGTAGCAGTAGTATGTTGTCTATGCATGGGAGCAGGTAGTGTTTGTTACTGGGCAGAGTCCTGAGCTTTTTCTAAATCCAATGACAGGATTTTTTTCCAGAGGAGAGGGATAGGGGACTAGATACAGCAACTACTTAACAAGCAAGCTCTCCTTAACAGCAGCCCTGATCAGCATTGCAACCCAGAGAGGGAAGTTGCAGACTCCTCCCCTCTGCATCAAAAGGCCAATCAGAGCCTGATCAAACTGTTTTAAAGATCAACACTGGCAGGCGGCCTGCACCTGAGGGCCTTGCCAGAGGGCCCTTTGGTGTGGCCCTTAGGAGCAGGCCCGTGGCGTGAAAGCCTGAAAATCATCAGCACACCCATCGGAGGCCGATACTCTTGCATAGCAGTGAGAAGCTCTTGCTTCTGAATCGGCACCTTTATTCTCTGCATCTAATCCAGACCCTATTACACAATCCACTGGGCAGCTCCAACCTACACTCACCTACATTGGCAGGGTCCTTCGGGAGCAAGATATCAACAGCAACGAAGTCCAGCAACACAACTACCGCTCAAGGAGGGGCTCAAATATAAGGAGGCATAGTAACATATTAAATGATGGCAGATAAAGACCAGTATGGTCCATCTAGTCTGCCCAGTAAGATAGCAAGAGTAGGTGCACCTGCCCTCTGTGCAGGCCACCCCTCCCCATTTATTTTTATTTATTTATTTAACATTTTTTATATACCGCACTATTTAACATCAGCGCGGTTCACATGTATGTCTTTGTTTTAGGGGTGAACCCACTGCTCCGTGTAGGACATCCCTGTTTGTTGAGAAATTAGATAGTTAAGTTTATTTTGATTTTATCCTGTTGCTGTAAAGGGATCCACTGTGTCTGTCCCATGCAAAAGGGAACAGAGCAGAAAAAGGGGAGGAAGCAAGTCACCACCGCCTCTCCACCTCTGGACCAGTGCACAAACTGAACTCAGGTCAGTTAAACCACAAGCATGCATCCCAACCACCAGCACCTCATGGCCTACCTCACACTCCTGCTCTCTATAGCATCCAATGCACATGGTACCAGGCCCAATGCGCAGACTCCACTGCTCCACCTGCTGCCTACCCAACCCACACAAATGCCCTGGACGTCCCTCCCTCAAAGACTCCAGCACACTAAGCCAACAGCACGCAAGATGCGAACTCAATATTACAAGGTCTCCCTCAAGCCACATTACATCCACTTCAATTGGCACTGAATGCTGCAGCAAGAGTCCTTCATGGAGCATCCCGGAAAGAACATATTTCACCTATTCTAAAACATCTTCATTGGCTCCCGATACGAAATAGACTCACTTTCAAAACTTTACTAATTACATTCAAAGCCATCAAAGAGCTCTCATCTGCATCATTATCAGATATGATCCAAACAACACCCCTCAATAGGGATAGAAGGTCAGTATCACTCAATTCGCTGTTAGTCCCTAAATCAATAACACAATACACCAAAACTACTACTGACAGGGCTTTCTTTTTCTGTGCACCAAGGTGTTGGAACAGCCTTCCTCAAAACATCCGATCAATACCAGACCTTTTGCAGTTTCGAAAAGCTTTGAAACACTACCTCTTCCTCTTGTCTTATCCATTAAACAATCCAGATAACACAACCTATCCACAGACCTTCCAAACATACAAATTCAATACAGACACCCCACAGACCTCCCATACACAATACTGAAGCCAGGATGAGATCATGTCTGTTATATTAATTAATTACCCTGTTATCCGAGTTGTATTTCCTGTTTTTTCTGTAAACACAAAGTACCGTTGAATTGTGTAACTCCTTGTTTATTGTAAACCGCGCTGATGCTGAATAGTGCGGTATATAAGAGACTATAAATAAATAAATAAAATAAATAAGATGCCCAATACCTCACGTACAACACTCACTCATTCCACACACAGCGCACACACCAACCCAATCACAACGTATGCTATCAAATGTGCATTACTGAATGCTAGATCAATCAGAAACAAACTGAATACTATCCATGACCTTATTCTGGACCATAAACTGGACATAATCTGCATCACCGAGACCTAGCTTGATGACTCTGACCAGGTTATTCTAAACCAAGTCACTCCATCAGACTTTCGGCATTCACCTGCATCAGAGCACACAGGAGAGGAGGAGGAACCCTGATATTAGCCAGAAAAGACTACAGATTCAAATTGATCTCTATCAGTAACTTGACCGAGTCAAGCACAATCACCATATCTAATAAGTACCTCAGCATCTGCCTCACCTACAGGCCCCCTAGTGCCACGGCTGAACATCTCTCCACGGTTCTAGAAGCAATACGCGCATTTAGCAGTCAGCACAAACCTCTCATTGCACTAGGAGACTACAACTTAACCTCCACGCCCTCAGTTCATGTAAGGCCTACTGGCCAAGGACACTTGGGATATAAAGCTACTTGGAATAGAAATACTTTGATTTGCAGGGACGTGGTCATACCTGAGTCTCCTACTTTAGAAGCAAAGGTATCATTTAAAGTTACAGGGACCTTTGCACAGTAGGCAGATACAAAATGTTAAAGGTTCAGTTTAACTATTTCTACTTCCATTGTTTGAATTGTCTGCAAGCCTGCTCACAGGGAGGGACTAATTAAATTATCTTACGGCCCTTCCACAAGTACCTGGTCAAGCCTAGCCTTCACAGCTTCCAGAGCCTGCACACAGCTAAGTTTTCAGCGTGGTGGTGGTGGGGTTGTTGTTGTTGTAGTTGTAGTTGTTGTTGTTGTTGTTGTTGCTGTTGCTGTTGCTGTTGTTGCTGTTGTTGCTGCTGTTGCTGATATCAAATTAACTGTTGGTTTTACATTCACTTTTGGGAATATTCTGACTGCCTACATTCCTTGTATAACCCTTAAATCAGATATCTAAGTGTGCCCTCAGTTCATGTAAGGCCTACTGGCCAAGGACACTTAAGTTGCCGTCCAACCTACCCTTCACCCCACCTACCCCAGGGCTGCATTGCCTATATAGCGGTCACATACGCTGACATCTATCCGCTTAATGTGGTGTTAAGTCCACCTTCTCTTCTTCTCCTTCTAGGACCAAGCATGTCTTGTATTCAGTGCAATAACTGTGGTGCCTTCATTTTGAGAAGAATCATCTGGAACCTAAGAGCTTGTCCTATATGCCTGAAGTTAGTCGCCATGCATAAAGAACTGACTCTATTAAGGGAAGAACTAGCTGCAATGAAACACACCTCTTCTAGGATACAAACCAAACAAAGTCCACCACCGCTTCCACAAAGAATCAAACATCCCAGGAACAAATGGATCACAGTGGGCTCTGGCAGATTGTGACCTGTAATGCAGAGACACCCTATACATCATGAGATATCACTGCATAATGCCTTCTTTGCTTTGGTTAATGAGGATGCCCAATTCATGGAAACTGAAGGGCCTTTAAATGAGACAGTCAATGCCCAATCTCCTGATAAAGCACCAAATATGAAGAAAAACTCATGGAACAGAAAACTACTACTACTTGGTGATTCCATCATCAGAGGCACCAACTTGGGAACACAGTTCAAAGGAGAGAAGTTAGTCAAATGCCTCCCAGGCTCTTCAGCTAGCAGTAATACAAACCAAATTGTTGATGTACTTAGCGCTGAAAGTGAGCACTCCAAAATTGATGTTGTCATCCACTTGGGTACAACTGACCTGGCTAGAAACAGTGCCACTACAGTTCAAAGGGACTTCCAAACTCTGGGAGAGAAACTGAAGCCCATTGTTAACACTGTAGCATTCTCAGAAGTTCTACCTGTTCATGGTAAGGAGGCAGAAAGGCTGCATCGCATAAACAGCTTTAACACATGGTTCCAGACCTGGTGCAAACAAGAAGGATTCAGATTTATAGGCGACTGGGGAAACAAATGGACCAATAAGGGACTATATTGTGCTGATGGACTACATCTCTCTGTCGCAGGGAAAAGAATCCTAAGTGAAAAATTCAGGCAGTATGTGGATATGCATTTAAACTAGAAAAAGGGGGTGACGGATGGGGAAGGACAAGTTCAGGACGTCACTCCCGGCAAAAGCAGAATAACATCAGAAACAGACACACTTTTAAACCACACATCAAAAGCAAGTGGGAAGAAGTGGGCAGAACAAAATCAATGCAAAATACATGCAAGCCAGTTAAATGCTGGAAAGCAATGAGCACAAATGCTCGAAGCTTAGCCAACAAAGTTCCGGACCTGGAAGCCCTAATGGTGGAAATGGAGTTGGACATTGTGGCCATTACAGAAACATGGTTTAATGAATCACATGATTGGGATATAGCCATAGCTGGCTATAATCTATTCAGAAGAGACAGAGAAATTGGAAAAGGAGGAGGAGTAGCCTTGTATGTCAAAAGCAATATTAAAGCTACTGAAATGTAGGGGGCATGGGGAAAAGAAGAAGCGCTCTGGATTGTGTTGGAAAGAGGAGATGGCACTGTCATCCATACTGCTGTAGTCTACAGACCTCCGACTCAAATTGAAGAGATAGATAACGAATTGATTATAGATATTGCCAAGATAGCCACAAAGGGGGAAGTGATCATATTGGGTAACTTTAATCTACCCGATGTGGATTGGATTACTCCTTCTGCAATCTGGAAAGAAGCAAAATAATTGTGGATGCTTTCCAAGATGCGTTACTTAGACAAATGATGATGGAATCAACCAGGAAAAGCTCAACGCTGGATTTAGTGCTCACCAACAGTGATAGTGTGTCGAATGTCTGGGTGGGTGCCCCTGTGAGCAGCAGCGATCATCACACAGTGTGGTTTGAGGTAAAATCCAAGGTGCAGTCCAATCATAGCAAGCTCAAAGTGCTAAACTTCAAAAACACTGACTTCAGTAAAATGGCCGAGTACTTAAAGGAGGAAATGACGGGGTGGAAGGAGATAAGGGAAGTGGAATTGCAATGAACTAAACTAAAGGTGGCAATAAAAGGGGCAATAGATAAATATGTAAGAAAAGTAAATAAAAACAGGAGGAGAAGGAAACCTATTTGGCTTTCCAAAGAAGCGGCTGCTCAAATAAAGGCAAAAAACTGCTTTTGCAAAATTCAAAAGCTTGCAAACAGAGGAACACAGAAATGAATACAGGATCAAACTCAAAGAGACAAAAAGAGAAATAAGGAAAGAAAAATCAAAGGCAGAGGAAAAGAGGGCTAAAGATGTGAAGTGTGGCAACAAAACTTTCTTCAGGTATATTCGGGAAAGGAAGAAGATCAGAGGTGGAATTGCAGGACTCAGAAGTGCTGGGAATGGACTCGTGGAAAGTGACATTGAAAAAGCTAAATTGCTAAACCAATACTTCTGCTCTGTTTTTACTAAAGAAAATCCTGGAGAAGGACCACCTGTGACTCCCAAATATAAAAATGGGAATGAAGTAGATACCACACCATTCACAGAAGATGATGTGTTAGAACAATTTGCAAAACTGAAAGTGGACAAGGCCATGGGACCGGATGGGATACATCCCAGGATACTGAAAGAGCTCAGAGAGGTTCTTGCAGAGCCGTTAAAGGATGTTTTCAACAGATCCTTGGAAACAGGAGAAGTTCCTCAGGACTGGAGAATGGCTGATGTCGTACCTCTTCACAAAAGTGGTGACAGGGAAGAAGTGACAAACTACAGGCCCGTGAGCCTTACCTCGGTGGCGGGAAAAGTAATGGAGGCGCTCCTGAAAGAGCGAATAGTGGACTTTCTCAAAACCAACGGGTTGCAAGATTCGAGGCAACATGGTTTTACAGAAGGACCTTCTTGCCAAACAAATCTGATTAAGTTCTTTGACTGGGTGACCAGAGAACTAGATCAGGGGTATGCGATCGATGTCATCTACCTGGATTTCAGCAAAGCCTTTGATACTGGTCCTCATAGGAGGCTTATCAATAAACTCAGTAGTTTGGGCATGGGCAAGGTGGTAAACTGGATCAGAAGTTGGTTGACTGACAGACGACAGAAGGTGATGGTAAATGGAGCTCACTCGGATGAAAGGAAGGTGATTAGCGGGATGCCCCGTGGTTCGGTCCTGGGCCCGGCACTGTTCAATGTATTTCTGAGTGATACTGCTGAAGGACTGAATGGAAAGGTCTGTCTTTTTGCAGATGACACGAAAATTTGCAACAGAGTGGACTCCCCTGAGGGATTGGTTAACATGAGGAAAGACCTACAAAAGCTGGAAGAATGGTCTAATGCTTGGCAATTAAGATTTAATGCAAAGAAGTGCAGTGTCATGCACTTGGGCAATTTAATTTAATTTAATTAGCGAGTTTTTATATACCGCATCTTCCATTGATCAGTTGCGGTTTACATGGAACAACAGTAAACAGGCAAAGCTGCTTTTACAGATAACATTGTGAAACTACAAAGAAATTTAATTTTACAATTAACAGTTTGTTAACTATATACAAAGAACCAAATATTAACTATGTACAGGTATGTATGTTTTTGAAATCGTCGGTTTGGGGCAGGGCCTGATTTACCTTGAGTGAGGCCCTACGCCAACAAAAATTGTGGGCCCCCAGCAGGGGCGGCCCAAGGGGGGTGCGGGGCCTCATTTGCATAAGGGACCTCATTTGCATAAATATTTGCATAATGTTACCATATACTAACTTTTAGTAAACGTGCCTCTTAATGAGTGTATGGATAAAGAAAGACTAAAAGATTTCTACATTACTATAATCCAGTGCCAACTGCCAGACACATTAGGAACTACTACAAACACTGCCCATTTAGAACCCATAGCAAACCCGCCGTATCCTAACAGCACTACCAGGACTCACAAAGCACCATACTCTACCAATCAAAAGGCAACACTGCAAATATTAAACCAATACATTTCAGAGAACAACAATACATGACCTACTGGGGAAAGAGAACAAGTGGCAATGTCAAATAGGAATTATATAAACAGAACACCTCAGCTCAGTTACACATGCAGAACATAGACCATCACCAAACAAGTAATCACAATTTAGAAACAGGAAGACAATAATTAAACTGGGAATCCCAAAAGCCAAACTTGGAATGTACAACACTGTAGAAATAAAGCTATACATTAATTTGCTCTTGTACTAAACAAAGCGCAGACGTTAATGATGCACATTTACCAGAGCTGACATATTCCAATTAATAAATTCAAAATAAAGAGATATTTTTCTACCTTTTGTGCATTTTTTTCAGCTGCAATTGCTCCAGCCACTTTCTTCTGTTTTTTTCGTATCTTCTGCAAACTCTCCATCGTCTGCTGTCCATTTGTCCTTTCTTCTCTCTTCTAGTTTTTTTCCATTCTCTCTCTACATCTGCTTTAACATACTAATCTTTCTCCTTTTGCTCTTTCCTCATTCCTATTTCATCCACTCAAATTTTACCCCTCCTTCCTCAATCCCCACTTATTCTCCAAATACCTGGCCAATTGTAGATTCTTTATCCCTCCCACACAAAATATTTTTCCCTTCTCCATTTTACTCTTCCAGCCCCATCCCATTCTAATCCTCCCCCAACATCAGCTCCCTTCTAGTTCCAGCCTCACCCAGCATCCATTCCCTTCTAGTCCCTGCATCAGCCCATTTCCAGTCCTAGCCACCCATCATCCCATTTCCAGTCCTAGCAACCCCCCAACCCAATACCAGTCCTAGCCCCCCCATCAACCCACTTCCAGTCCTAACCACCCATCACCCCATTTTCAGTTTAAGCCCCCCTATAACCCATTACCAGTCCTAACCCCCCATCAGCCCACTTCCAGTCCTACCCCATCAACCCATTTCCAGTCAGCCCCCCATAGCCCATTGCCAGTCCTACCCCCCCATCAGCCCACAGCCCATTACCAGTCCTAACCCCATCAGCCCACCTCAAGTCCTAACCCCATCAACCCATTTCCAGTCAGCCCCCCATAGCCCATTGCCAGTCCTAACCCCCCCATCAGCCCACAGCCCACTTCCAGTCCTAACCCCATCAACCCATTTCCAGTCAGCCCCCCATAGCCCATTACCAGTTCTAACCCCCCCCAACAGCCCACAGCCCATTACCAGTCCTAACCCCATCAGCCCACCTCCAGTCTTAACCCCCCAGCCCATTTCCAGTCCTAGCCCCCCCCCATAGCCCATTACCAGACAGCTCCCATCAGCCCACAGCCCATTACCAGTCTTAACCCTCCCATATCCCATTACCATTTTTAAACCCCCCCCAACAGTCCACAGCCCATTACCAGTCCTAACCCCATCAGTCCACCTCCAGTCTTAACCCCCCCAGCCCTTTTCCAGTCCCAGCCCCCCCAATAGCCCATTACCAGTCCTAACCCCCCCCCCCCCCATCGGCCTAAAGTAAAATTTAATAAAAAAAATAAAACACTGGCTGCTACCGCTGCCGCGGCGGCAGCATGGAATGACCAGCGGGGCCCCCTCTGCCTGGCTGAATCCCTCCCTCCGCGATGGCTGAGCCCCTCTGTGCAGGCTTTGAGAGGCGCCAAGGGAGAATGTCTCCCTCGCATCTCTGTTAAGCCCGCAGGGGCTTTTAACAGAGACGCGAGGGAGACACTCTCCCTTCGCGCCTCTCAAAGCCGGCACAGAGGGAAGGAGGGAGGGACGGACGGACGGATTCAGCCGGGCAGAGGGAGCCCCGCGGGACAGTCCATGCTGCCGCGGCAGCAGAGGGGGCCCCGCGGGACAGTTCATGCTGCCGCCGCGGCAGCCAGCATTTTTTTTTTTAAATTTTAAGGCGGCTAACAATTTTTTCAATTTTTGTGGGCCCTTGTCAGCTGTGGGCCCTACGCCACGGCGTAGTTGACGTATAGGTAAATGCGGGCCCTGGTTTGGGGTTTTCTCATTTATTCCAGTTCAAAAATGGGATATGTCAGCTGGTGAAGCTATCCTTTTTCCTGTTGAATAGGTGAGTTCGACAAGGATCCATAGTATGTTGAGAATAAGTGAGTTTTGAGTTTTTTCCTGAACTCCATGATTTGAGGTAAGGATCTTAATTCCGATGGAGTGTTGTTCCAAATTATAGGGGCAGCATGAGAGAATGCTTTCTTGTTTGTTGATTTTTTGGCCTTTATAAATTCCTTTGGTGTTATAAGTTTGTTTAGTTGGTCTCGCCTATGGAGATTATGATTGGGTTCTTTGTTAATAAGGTTGTTTAGAGTAAGAGGTGCTGTGTTGTTCAAGACTTTGTAAGTAGTTAAAAGAGTTTTATAATGTATCCGGCATTGAATCGGGAGCCAGTGTAGATTCTCTAAAATAGGTGTTATATGTTGGAATGGTGGAGCATTCATGATAGTCCTTGCTGCTGCGTTTTGTGCTAGTTGGAGTTTTTTTAGATTTTGTTTTGTTATGCCTAGTAGGGTTAAGTTCGCAAAATCGAAATGGGGAGTTATTATAGCTTGTATTATACGTTGAAAATCCTGTAGATGCATTAGGGAGCGGAGTTGTTTTAAGACTTTTAGGGGCATGTTTACTAAACATTCCTAACATGCGGGGCCGCGGTAGTGTGCCTGTGCCATATAAGGAGTGGGCGGATCAGGCTGAAAAAAGGAAAAAACCGACTGTACGTGTGCGCGCCGTGCAAATGTGCGGGGCCCACATTAGCGCGTGGGAAGGCTAAGTGGGGCGCTGCTGGGCACATAGAGGAACAGAGCCATAGCACAACAGTGAAGACATGAACCAATGGTGCAGGGGCCACAGGTTTGACTCCCCATTGTGCTCCACAAAAATGGCCAGCTGAGGTATCAACTTTAATGGTTAAAAGTGGTTGAGGAAGCAAAATAATTTTGGGCGGCAGAAGGCGGCACACTGTCATTTTGGGCGGCAGAAGGCGGCGCACTGTCATTTTGGGCGACAGAAGGCGGCGCGCTGATGGGCATCAGGCTGCGTGCTGATGTGTGCGGAGGCATTCAAATAGTGGGCGGCAGAAGTGGCGCGCTGATGCTCATGCACAGGAACAGAGCCACAGCACAATGGTTTGGACACTGACCAATGGTGCAGGGAGCAGGGGTTCAAATCTGTACAGTGCCCAGTAAACAAGGCTGGCTGAGACATTATATATTATGGGGATGAGTGCTGTAGGGGGCAAGTTAAGTTTATTTTAGTACTCATGACTAGCAGACGCACACGCAAAGCGTGTTAACATAAGGCGGCCCATACGGCACATGTTACAGCTCACTGTCCACCAAGGCACCCTAGAATGTCCCCTATAGGGCACCATATATGTTGCGGCACAGGGTAAGGTATAGTGCACCTTATATGGACAGCAACCATAAGGTGGCCAATAGGGCGCCCAATAAAGCACCCGCAGAGGCACCCCATGGGTACAGTACACTGAGGGTGTTATTGCTGGCAGCAACATATGTACAAAAATAAAACAATGCTGTGGAAAACCCTATCAGATAACCCCACTGTGGGTTTGAACCCATGACCTCTGGTGTTATAAGCAGTGATGTAACCATTGGGCTACAGCTCTATAGTTGACAGCAAGCCCCTGGCTGGCTGCAGAGAGCCTGCACGTCACCCCACAGACAGTCTGCTGTTGTAGACAGGACAGGGTTAGGCCACCCGTACCCATGATGCACTGCACATGCAAATCAGCTGTCCACAGATGCACACAAGATGGGGAATGCACCTCAACAGCTCCCCGGCCTGGCAGGAGGAAGTGTCCATGTGCACCCACACAGCACCCCGGCCTGGTAGGGTGTACTGAGCGGGTGTTCCACTGGCACAGAGTAGCTACACCCCGTCGCATTGTGCGGGTACTGTGCTCACCCTGAGGGTGCGATGAGGCGACCAGGACCAGGTCCACAACACCCTCCACGTCAGAGCTCCAAAGCAGTGTTAATCTGTGAGATAGGTTGTTTCTGCAGAAACATCCTGGATATATCTGTCTGTTTCAGTCAGCGGAACCCCCCATGGACCCCTAGGTTGGCCATGCACCACCAACACCCCCCCCCCCCTCAGCCGAGGGTGTCAAACAGGGTCACCTATCAACAGATCCACATTCTACCCACCTGCAATGATGGCAGTAGAGTGGACCATCAACCCCGGCCCTACTGGGGAACAGACACGCCACAGGGCAGTCACAGCAGTTCTATACACCCCCAGAGCACAATATCAGACAGACATTAGGCCTGGATATACTAAGCTGCACCCCACCACTGTCAGATATTCTCCTGCAGCAAGCCATCAGCCACTGCACCCCTTCAAGACACAGACCAGCTGAATACAGTCTGCTAGTTAATCCTGGTGGAAATGCATGCACCCAGAACTGGGATGGCAGCACACACAAGCAGTTACATCAGTGACTGGGCCCCAAAAGGACACCCATATATATTACATGAGAGGAATACTATATAGCACTATGGGGGTGCCTAGCCATGCTGTGGTCACTGCACAGTCAGGGTGGAGTGATCCCCCAGCAGCACATACAGAGGTCACCCTGTCTGAGCTATACCCATGGTACCTTGCTGCTCATTATGCACATTGGCAGGCCAATACTGGCAACAGTGCTGGCAGTGTGGGCTGTGGAAGGTGTTTGCAGCCACCACACACTGTATAGACCAGGGGTGTCCAAACCTGTCCTGGAGGGCCACAATCCTGCCAGGTATTTGGGATAGCCCTAATGAATATGCATGAGATATACATGCATTAGAGATATCTTGCCAACGTGACTGGTGTGTGGCCCTCCAGGACTGGTTTGGAGATCCCTGCCTTACACCTCTGTCATTTAAGATTGTGAGTGCACAAGGTGCAGATGTCCTAGACATCAAAAAGGGTAGATAGAATTTGTCACATTCCTCCTCGCTTCTCACCACCACCAAAATGTTGTCTATTAGACAACTTTTTGGTGGTGGTGAGAATCGAGGAGGGACAAATTCTATCTACCCTTTTGATGTCTAGGACATCTGTACCTTGCCCACTCACAATCTTAAATGACAGAGGTTTAAGGCAGGGGTCTCCAAATCCAGTCCTGGAGGGCCACAAACCAGTCAGGTTGGCAGGATCTCTCTAATGCATGTATATCTCATGCATATTCATTAGGGCTATCCCAAAAACCTGGCAGGATTGTGGCCCTCCAGGACAGGTTTGGACACCCCTGGTATAGACAGACACACGCCCCCACACCTATGCCAGCAATGTGCTACTATAGAGGAGGTTAGTAGCCCTGCCCACCATACCAGTCCTGGGCACGGTACAGCCATGGATATGGTACACAGTACTGCTGGGGGTCACTCCCCAGGGTGGTAAACACTGTCAGGGGCCAGACCTGTAGCACGCACCGCAGACATCAGACAGCTTGTTCTGATGGAGCTCAAGAAGCAAACAGTGCTGAACGTAGGACTGTCTATCTGCCGGTACCCACATCAAACGTTTGAGGGCTGTGTACCGTGTACCCAGGTATAGGGTGGCATTGCTAAGGTACGCAGGTGCTAGATCTGGGAGATGCACGCAGGGCCCAATGTCCTGCCTCTCCAGGAGGCATTGGCCAATGGGGCCTGTGGGTGTGGGTGTGTCTGGCCCAGTTGTCTGCTGCTCTACGTCAGAGTTTCCCTACTCCAGTCCTGGTGTTCCAGATACTGTTCGGGTCTTCATGCTGTCCCCTATGAATATGCATGAGCTACATCTGCATACCATGGGGGTGGTGCAGACATATGCAGCACAGGCATCTTTCTTAGGGGAAGCATGGAACCTGAATGGTGTTTGGCCCTCCAGGACTGCATTTGGGAGACTCTGCTCTAGATAATGTGCCTGTTTATGGTGTCTGTGTTTGGTGTGGTAAAATATAGGCGTATTAACCATGCCTATGTTCTCAGCAATAAAGGTTTGTCCTTACTATCACGGTGTAGTTGTGGGAAAAATATGTGGACAGGGTTGGCAGTAGCTGCAGCTGGGATTTTAACCTGTGACCCTCTGGTCTTAGAGGTACTGGCTCTGTCTGCTGCACCACACTGTGGACACAGAGACAGTGCAGTCCCTGGAGATGGTAAACCTGGCAGGATGGGGTCGCAAACCCTGCTCTGCACATGTTTACTGTGGGCTCATTCACCTTGTCTGGTCACATACGTGCAGATAAACCCCGGAAATGACCACGAAAAACAGGGGCTATACTTTTAGCCAAGCTGGGCAACAGTGCTATTAATGGGCAACCATAGGGAACACTCCCAGGAAAGCTCCAAAGATGGCAATTAGTTTTGGTGGAGTCTCCGCTCCGTAGACCCTTCCAAAATTCATTTCTTTTTTCTGGAGCTTTCCTGGGTGTGGTTTTTATATTTGCCCATTACTATAACTGTTCCCCAGCTGAATTACTATTTTTAATATTTTTGTTGTGGTCATTTTCTATTTTTATTTTCACTTTTGTGCTGTGCACATGTATCACACTGCTTACGTTTTACAGGTTTCCCCGGTTTTCCTGTACATTGCTGACGGAAATGGTTTCTCTTCCCTTTAACTGCCCTCTACTGCGAGTGTTTCACTCGCGCTATTTTTTCCTTGTAAATTCAGGCCCGATAATGTGCGGAGAGCCTCTCCCCTCCCCTTCCCCGCCCATTGACCCCGTCTCTCCGCCCCTCGGGAGCCTTCGTCCGCCCTCCGTTAGCCGTTCCACGCCTCTATCGGACATCTGCGGGCCCGTACTTGTGCGGGGCCCGTTAGTGTGTTGCGCACATGCGTGGGGGTTCATTGCACGTGTGTGGGGCGTTTAAGAGCGTTTAGAAGCGTTTAAGTGCCGCTTTTCCGTGCGCTATTGTGCGGCGCGCACTTTTGCGGTTTTTAGTAAACATCCCCCTTAGTTTAAAATAAACTTTTTTTGTTATATTTCTTATATGTGTGTCCATACTGAGGTGTTTGTCTAGTATTACTCCTAGGTAGCATATTTCAGTTTTTATATTGATATCATTATTTTGCAGTGTGATGTGTGATGGGGGAATGAATGTTGTGTTTTTAGTTACTATTAGGGCTTCGGTTTTTGCATGGTTAATGAATAAGTTGTTTTCATTTAGCCAATTGTTTATTTCATTGAGGCAGGTATTAATAAGTAGTGTAGGAATATTATGTATTGTGAATGGGACATACATCATTATGTATTAGGTATTGTGAATGGGACATACATCATTATGTCGGGTAGCAGAAATCCAAGGGAAACGTATGCGATAGGGGGTGAGAGGTTGGTGTGCATGGATCAGGAGAAGGACCTTGGTGTGATTATTTCTGAAGATCTCAAGGTGGCAAAACAGTGCGACAAGGCGGTGGCAAAAGCCAGGAGGATGTTGGACTGCATACCAAGAGGAATTACCAGTAGAAAGGAAGAGGTACTAATGCCACTGTACAAGTCACTGGTGAGGCCTCACTTGGAATACTGTGTTCAGTTTTGGAGACCATATCTTGCAAAGGATGTAAAAAGACTGGAAACTGTTCAGAGGAAGATGACCAAAATGATTTGGAGCCTGCGTCAGAAGCCTTATGAGAAGAGACTTGAAGACCTAAATATGTACACTCTGGAGGAGAGGAGGGACAGGGGAGATATGATTCAGACCTTTAAATACTGAAAGAGAAATAATGAACAAACAAACCTCTTCCAAAGATGGGGAAGCTGTAAACCAAGAGGGCATAACATGAAGCTGCAAGGTGGTAAATTGAAAGGCAATGTCAGGAAATACTTTTTCACTGAAAGGGTGGTGGATGCTTGGAATGCCCTCCCAATGGAGGTGTGGGGACAAGCACAGTGACGGAGTTCAAAGTGGCATGGGACAGACACCGTGGGTCCCTTTACAGCAACAGGATAAAATCAAAATAAACTGAACTATCTAATTTCTCAACAAATAGGGGTGTCCTAGATGGAGCGGTGGGTTCACCCCTAAACAAAGATGTGGGGAGGGGTGGCCTGCACAGAGCGGCAGGTGCACCTACTCTTGCCATCTTACTGGGCAGACTAGATGGACCATACTGGTCTTTATCTGCTGTCATTTACTATGTTACTATGTATACAAAACTGTCTAAATAAATAAATAAATAAACTACTTTATTTGCAGTCAGCTCTGTTCCTCCAATTTCAAACTTTTTTTTCTGGGTTCCTTCTTAAAAATGAGCTTTAAAATGTTGTCTATTTCAAGGAGCAGTTCTCCTTTTTTTTTCTTTTTTTTTTAACGATACAGGATCTCACAACTTTCATTCCCCTTTTGGGGAAGAATATAATTTCCTGTTCATTATTTTTTCTTCCTGCTGATTGAAAGGATTTTCTTGTCTTGTATCTTGGAGGTGTTACAAGAAAGTACAGCTGCTTTGGCAATTTAGGTAGGTTTTTCCAGGGGTAGCTCACGGCAGTCTGCTTCCTGAGGCAAGGGATGAGCTGCCCCACCCCCGCTTAGGGGGTGGGGAGGCTCTCTCAAAATTCCAGTCAGGGACTGAGCCAAACCAAAAAGCCGATTAGATAATATGGAGGAAATGCAAGATGTGCGCACACCAAGGAGCTAAAAGAAAATGTGAGAACCACAGCACAGTTTATAACACCAAATTACAACTCATTTTTATTTTGTTATAAACTGCATTTTGATTCTTGTTTTTTTCTATTTGAACATATATTTTGCATTCACAGAACCCCCTCCTTCAACAATGGGCGCAGAAAAGAACCAGGACATTCACTCACAGAACTCAGTATCTAAAGAAAATCTGATTCTGATCATCTCACCAACACAACAGCAAATATTCTCCAGTACCAGACATATTGGGGGCTTTCCCCTCCTGTCTAACTTCCCCTGCCGGTTGTGTGGGGAAGTTAGACAGGGCGGGGAAGGGGCAGCATGGGGGTGGAAAGTGAGCGGGCAGTGGGTGATCGCCGGCCCTGGACGTACAGGGCCGATTCTAATGTCGGGCCTATATGTCCAGGGCTAGCGAAATGTCCGGGGGAGTTATTCCACCCTCTAGGTGGAATAACTTCCCTGAATGTTTCTTTTGTTCAGCTCCGGGGCACAGATGGGGCTGGGGGAACAAGAGATAATTCCCCACAACCAGACCCTGGCCTTAGGAGGCCGGATCGGGGGTAGGGCTGTGGGGATTTAACTCGCTTTTGCAGCGGCCCGCATCGCGGCTCCATTTAAAATCCCTGACTGAGTTAGTTGGGCAGGCATGTACGTACATGAATCACAGTCCCGGCCTGCACATACATGCCTATTCATGATTCTGATCCTGCGGGGCTAGATGTGCCCCGCTAGATGTTCCCCACGAGATTAGATCGCGATCTCCTTTGTACATCCGGCTCAGCCCGGACATGCAAAGGAGATGTACGTATGGGACAGAATTGGGCCCATTGTGAACTAATACAAAATCCTACAACAAACTCACTGAGGATCTATAGAGCAATACCATACCATACTAGCACGTACTTCCAAAACTCAATTAAGAATCCTACCCAAACAAAAGCATCACTGTAAATACTGCAGCGGGCCCTGGAACATCCAAACAACTACTTGAAAAGCTGAATAATTTATAAGAACATGAGATATGTCATACTGAGTCAGACCAAAGTCCATTAAGCCCAGTGTCCTGTTTCCAGCAGTGGCCAATCTAGGTCACAAGTACCTAGCAGTTTCCCCAGAAGACACAAGTTCTAAAATGCTTGTACTGGGACAAGCAGTGGATTTCCCGGGTCCCCTTTAATAATGGTTTATGGACCTTTCCTCCAGGAACTTGTCCAAACCGTTTTTAAAACCAGCTACACTAACAGTTTTTACTACAACCTCCGGTAATGAATTCCAGAGTTTGATTATGTGTTGAGTGAAAAAATATTTTCTCTTATTAGTCTTATATGGATTACACTGTAGCTTCATTGCATGTCCCCTGGTCTTTCTACATTTTGATGGCATGAACAATCGATCTATGTTTACCTGTTCCACTCCATTCATTAATTTACAGAGCTCTTTCATATCTCCTCTCAGCCATCTCTTTTCCAGTTTGAAGAGCTCTAACCTTTTTAGCCTCTCCTCATAGGGGTATCCTTCCATCTCCTTTACCATTTTGGTGGCTCTTCTCTGTACCTTTTTGAATTCCGCTGAATCTGTTTTTAAGACAAGGTGACCAGAATTGCACACAATATTCAAGGTGCGGTCACACCATGTAACAATATTGAGACATTATAATATTCTTTGTTTTACTCTCCATTCCTTTCCTTATGATTCCTAGCATTCTATTTGATTTCTTGGCAGCTACTGTTCACTGGTGGTGGTTCCTAATGTTGAACCTTGCATGGTGTAACCATAGTTTGGGTTGTTCTTTCCTAGGTGCATAACTTTGCACTTGTCCACATTAAATTTCATTTGCTATTTTAACATCCAGTCTTCCCATTTATTAAGGTCATCTTGCAATTTTTCACAGTCCTCTTGGGCTTTTAACAACTTTGAATAATTTTGCGTCATCTACAAATTTGATTACCTCACTCATTATTCTTATTTCTAGGTCATTGGCGAATATGTTAAAAAGCAGCAGAGATCCCTGGGGTAATCCATCATTCACCTTCCTCCACTGAGAAAATTGGCCATTTAGCCCTACTGTCTGCCTTCTATCTTTTAACCAGTTTCTGATCCATAATAGTACACTGACTACTGTCCCATGACTTTTTAATTTTGCCAAGAGCCTCTCATGAGTGACCTTGGCAAAGGCTTTCTGAAAATCCAGATACATTACATCGACTGACCCACCTTTGTTAACCTGTTTATTTATACCTTCAGAAAAATGAAAAACAGATTTGTAAGATAAGATCTTCCCTGGCTAAAGCTATGTTGGTTGTCTCACATTAAACCATGACATATTCAGAAATTTTGTTTTTAATAACGGTCTTTACCATTTTTCCCAGTACTGCTGTCAGGCTCACCGGTCTGTAATTTCCTTTATCCTGTAATTTCCTGGAACCCTTTGTAAAACTTGGCATTACATTGGCTATTCTCTAGTCTTCAGGTATTACTGATGATTTTAATGATTGCTCACAGATTAGTAATAGTAGGTCTGAAATCTCTTATTTCAGTTCTGTCAACACTCTTGTATGTATACCATCCAGTCCAGGTGATTTGCTACTCTTCAGTTTATCAAATAGTTGTAATACATCTTCCTGGTTTATCGGTATTTTTTTCAATTCTGCTGCATCCGCTTTCAATACCATTTCAGGCATGAGTAACTTCCCTACATCTTCTTCACTAAAGACCAAAGCAAAGAATTCATTTAGTCTCTCCATTATGGCCTTGTCCCCTCTTAGTGCCCCTTTTACACTTCTATCATCCAATGGTCCAAATGACTGACTCTCTCATAGGTTTTTTGCTACGAATGTACTTGAAAATGTTTTTATTATGTGTATTTGCTTCCAGAGCAAGCTTTTTTTCAAATTCTCTCTTAGCCTGCTTTATCAATGCCTTGCATCTAACCTGCCACTGCTTATGTTCTTTCCAGGTTTTGTCATTTTGCTCCTTTTTCCATTTCCTGAAAGATGCGTTTAAACCAGGATGTGTTTAAACCATGCTGGCAGTTTTTTGGATTACTTCCACCTTTCTTAGAGTGTGGAATACAGATGGTCTGGGCTTCAAAGACAGTATTTTTAAACAATATCCATGCTTGATGTAAATCTTTAACCTTTGCAGCTGCTTCTTTCAGTTTTTTCTTGTTTTCCTCATTTTATCATAGTCTCCCTTTTGAAAGTTAATATGGATTTCCTTGCCATCCTTCCTCCATTTATTAAATCAAACATGATCATGCTATGATCACTATTGCCAAGTGACCCCAGTACCCTTATCTCTTGCACCAGATCTTGTGTTCCAGTAAAGACTAGGTCCAAGATGAACTAGCTGCTCCAAGAAGCAATCATTTATTTCATATAGAAGCTTTATCTCCTTAGCATGCCCTGCTGGTGGTACTAAGACCTGACTGACTCAGCAAAAACACTAAGGGGTATGTTTACTAAACGGCGCTAACATCGCAGCGGCGGTATTATCGCGCGATAATATCACGCAATAACGTCACTTATCGCGTGATAACACGGCTGCAGCATTAAGGCACCCTAACGCTGTGAAATCCAGCTCTGAAGAGTGGAGTAAGGCTTCCCAGAGGGCGGAGAGAAGGGGTCAATGGGCAGAGAGTGGGAGGGGAGAGGCTCCAGGCACACTAACGCTGTGAAATCTTTGTCTGAACACTAACGCCAGTGAAACCTTCGTGTTAAGGCACATTTGCAGGAAAGAGAAACCATTTCAGTCAGCAATGTACAGCAAAGCCAGGGAAACCCAAAAACGTGATAGTAGCATGGAACAAAAAGGCAAATAAACATAGAAAATGACCTGAACCACATTTAAAATCCCAATAACCAAGCTGGCCAATAGTGATATTAATGAGAAACATAAAGAAACACTACTGAGAAACCATAAAAAGAAGATATCATGTTTGGAATGGTCTATGCTCTGTCCCCTTACAAGGTGAATGATCCCACATTGGAATAGCAGTGATCAGGGTTTTCCCTTTATATTGGGCAGGTTTGCTATGGCGTGCACATGTGCCACAACAGCAGGATGGGCATGTAGGAAAGGGCAACTGTACAGATGCTGGAAATGGGATACAGAGGGCTGCAGGCGGCACATGCTGTGGTGCAGCTGGGGCACAGTGCGGACTAGGCAGATGCCTAGGTGGCACATAGGAATGCTGAAACTGTAGAGCAGCCAGACAGCAACTGATGAGGGTCCAACATGGGCACGAGTGTGTTTCTCAGTGTCACAGGGGATAGTACCCAGCAGGTACCCCCAAGGGCAGGCGGTGTGGGGGGGGGGGGGGAAGCGCGCATGTCCATGTAGGCACCCCTACCTGAGAACACACACCATAGGCAGCTGCCTACCGGCATACTGGATGGCCTGGGAATGCGCACCACCAGCACCACCAGCATAATGGCATGGCAGCATGGTGGCGGAGGGGTGCTGGTGGTGGAGGGGGCAGTGGCATCTGCCCACAGCAGACCATGGCGTAGCCCCATTTACGTGGGTGCCATGCACTGCAACAGACAGGGTCTGTCTGATGAACAGTCATGGTATCCCCAGGGAATGAAGTGTCCCTGTGGCAGCAGTGTGGTGCAGTACACACAACCAGTGTGTTCATGAGCAGAAGGTCACAAGTTTAAGTCCCAGCTGTGGCTCCTGCCAACCCAGTCCCCATGTTTTACCCAGTACTAAACTGTGGTAATAAAGACGGAACCTTTATTGCAGATAACATAAACATGCCTGAAACGCCTATATTTTACCCTACAGAGCACAGACACCATAAACATGTGCAATACCTAGAGCAGAGTTTCCCAACTGCAGTCCTGGAGGGCCAAACACCATTCAGGTTTCATGCTGTCTCCAATAAATATGCCTGTGCTGCATTTGTATGTGCCGCCCCCATGGTATGCAAATGTATCTCATACATATTCATTAGGGACAGCATGAAAACCCGAACACTGTTTGGCCCAGCAGGACCGGAGTTGGGAACCTCTGCCCTAGAGCAGCAGCCAACAGGGGCATAAACAGCCACACCCACAGGCTCCACTATCCAAAGCCTCATGGAGAGTCAGGCTGTTGGGCCCTGCGCGCAGCAGCATCTACTAGCACCTTCATACCTTAGCAATGCTGTCTTAAACGTGGAAACATGTTCCACATTGTGATGGGGCCCGTGGGTAGAGCCCTTTAACCCTATATAGGCGGTTGCCTAGGGTCTGTAAAACAAGTAATCTGCTCTTGCTAGGTAAATGATAGAGTCTCTCAGAGCAAAAAGTGAATAAGAAAATAAGATGGGTTTTATTCCCCGTCCCGCTCGGACTATCAACAAGATCAAAAAAACTTCAGATACAAGCAATGAACAAAAATAGTATCAGCAAACTTATATTCCTTTGTTTAAATTCACAAAGTTCTTTTTGTTATCCAATTAAACAGCAGGGCTGCACTTGTAACAAATGCTACAGTCCATGGGAGAGGGGTCTGGAAGGCTGCTGCTATCTTCCCATAACATACTCTCTCCAGCACTCCCCAAACTCCCTGTATCACACTCTTCCTGTGTGGAGTACTCAGGCATGTCTTCTTGTGATAACTCACTATAGCTTTCAGTGAAGGTTCCTCTCTCTTCAGGTTTATACCTGTCTGGCATGCAGTAGCTTCTCTCTGAGTTTTCCTCCCAGAACAAAAGGTCTGAATCTCCTTGCTTCCTGTATCTATGCTCAGGACCGCGCCCTTGGCACTTATATGTTTTAAACCTTTCTCTGTAAGCACATGGATGCCTCCTTTTATCCGTAGGGATTGTCTTGGCACTTGGCTCCCTGTATCTCTTCTCTCTAGCCTCCCAGGCTGGTTGTGCAGTAGTGAAGTTAGTATTAGCTTTGCAGCTATTTCTTAATGTGCACGTGTATTTGGAGTTCCCATCCCCCAACACTCTCTTTCTAAACTGACCTGTGCTTAGTGCTGGCACATACCGGTCTCCTGTGTGGTAGGACACTCCTGGCTTCTCTTGAAGACTAACTCGGGTGGCATGCCTTCTCCCAGTGCTGCTTGCCTCAAACCTCTTCTCCTAAGTGCTGGAGCTCCCTTCACTTCCTGGTTCTCCGACAGAAAACTTTCCTCCCAGCACTCCTCTGGGGTTTCTGCTCAGCTGACTGTAGCCACACCTCTTGCTGCTCTCTCTCTGGCTTCTGCCCTCCTCCTGGGTTGTGTCCTGCCTCTCTCTCCACTGACTGGAACCCTGTCTTATGTAATCCCTAGCCCTGCACGTGACGTGGGGATTTGCAATCAGGTGTTCCTGATGAGCTTTCTGTTTGGCACGTAGTAACAGTTTTCCCTGCTCAACTGTTTCAGTGTGCCTAGTGCCTCTTTTCAACGCTGAATCTAAGGTAAGCTCTTCTTTTACCTGCACTTCCATGGGCTGTGTATCCTCTGCTGCACCACAACATATATCAAAAGGTTGCTATGATTAATGGCAGATAGCAATTCCTAAGTTAAGCACAATTTGCAGATAGAGCTGCATCATAGCAACCTTTCTGATATCTGTGGAGTGTGTTTCAGTTTTGGTTTCTGACAGTGTTTACCACCCCGGGGAGTGACCCCAACAGTTTTGCGTACCATAGCCATGCCTGCACTGTGCCCAGGACTGGTGTGGTGGCCAGGGCAACCAAAAGCCTCTATATTTTCATAATGCTGGCATAGGTGTGGGAGTGTGTGTCTGTCTATCCAGTGTGTTGTGGCTGCCTACACCTTACTCAGCCCACACTGCTTGCACTGTTTCCAGTGTCAGCCTGCCAATGTGCATAATGAGGAGCAAGGTACTGTGGGTATGGCCCGGATAGGGTGGCCTGGGCAGGATGCATCTGCACAAGGCATAGGGCAATGGCTGGGACATTGTAGTGCCTGGCCACCACCTGCACGGACAGGGTGGCCACAGCATGTACTGCCGGGAGGTCACTCTCACCCTGACTGGGCAGTGACCACAGCATGGCTACGTTCCCCCATAGTGTTTTATAGCATTTTTCTCAAGTGATATTTATGGGTTCTCTGTTCTGGGGCCTGATCACTGACTTATCTGCTTGGTGTGTCTGCTCACATCCCAGTTTTGGATGCATGCATTTCCTCCAGGAGCATGCACTATAGACTAGCTAGCAGACTGTCTGCAGTTAGTATGTGTATGGCTGGAACACCTTGCAGGGTGCAGTGGCTGGAGACTCACTGTGCTTGCTGCTGGGGAATGTCAGATAGTGGTGGGGGGCAACTGAGCATTTCCAGGCCTACTGTCTGTCTGCCATTGCTTTATGGATGTGTACAGATCTGCATTGCCTGCCCTGTAGGGTGCCTGTTCCCCAGCAGGACTGGGGTTGATGGTCCCCTCTACTGCCACCACTGCAGGTATGTAGAATGTTTATCTGTTGGTGGGAGATCCTGTCCCCCACCCTGAGCCCCAGAGGGCGAGTTGGGTGGTGCTACATAATCCCCCTATGGGTCCAAGCACCCCCTTCACTTAAAACATGCAACCATGGCACCCACACAAGATATGCACTATTCTGGGTGCATCATAGTCCACAAGGGCTAGACGTGACTGGGAAATACAGATGGACATGGGTGTATCCTAGGTGTGTTTGCAAGGACTTCCTATCACACACTGGCACTGATGAGGACCTGCAGCATAGCCTATCTCAACCAAGTCAGGTGCTGTGGACCTGGTGCTGAGCGCCCCACCTCACCCTCAGGGTGAGCACAGGACCCGCACAATGTCACAGTCTGTAGCAACTCTGTGCCAGTAACACACATGGTCAGTTCCCCCTACCAGGCTGAGGTGCTGTGGGGGTGCATACCCCATCTTGTGATCATCTGTAGACTACTGATCTGCATGTGCAGTGCATCATGGGTATGGGTGGGTTAACCCTATCCTGGTAACCACAGCAGACAGTTTGTGTGGTGACCTGCAGTCCTTCTGTAGCCAGCCAGGGGTTTGTTAGTAGCTATAGAGAAGCAGCCCACTGGTTACTTCACTGACTGGGGAGGCAGAGGTCATGGATTTGATCCCACAGTGGTGTTATTTGATAGGGCTGTCTGAGGCATTTTCTTTTTTAATTTAAATTAGTGCTGCCAGCAAACACACCCTCACAGTGCTGTAACCTTGAGGTGCCTCATAAGGCGCACTGTAAAGCGCCCTATAAGCGCCTTATAAGGTGTCCTATAGGGAACATTATAAGGTGCCTTTGCGGACAGTGCACTTTATAATGTGCCCTCTGGAGTGCCTTATAGGGTGCCTTATGCGGCACCTTAGGTTACCGCACTGTGAGTCCCTGGGGCTACCTGTTCTTTTCCTCAGCCAGACTTTATATGTTGCACTGCACACCACATACTGATGCAGGGCATGGCCTAGGTCCACTGCAGGGAGGTGGCACCCCCCCCCCTGCCAAGCTGACATGGCCATTTGCTGTCAGTGCTGGTAGTGCGCAGTCCCAGGCCATCCACTGTGTATGTAGGCGCCCGCCTAGGGAGCATATCCCGGGGTGGGGGGCCATACATGGACATCCTCACATCCCCCCCATCACTGCCTACCAATATTATGTCCCTTCCACATGGGGGCGGGATGGCTGGAGGGGATGTCAGGTCAGTGCCCTAGCAACTATTGGCTAGGGTGAACCAGACAGATATAGGTGGATTGTGTTTGGCCTCGGTCAGCTGCTGTCTTGCTGATTTCCGGTGTCTATGTTCCTATGTGCCACCTAGGCACCTGCCTGGTCCATCCTATGTCCCAGCTGCCCATGCTACATGTCCTGCCTGCAGCCCCCTATGCCCCATTTGCACCATCACCATAGTGGCCATTCATAATTTGGCACTATGGTGTTGCTGAAAATGGAGCACTACTATCACATTTCTTGGGCTCCCTGCCTAGGCTGCACATTGCTGACACTTAAATGGTTTCTCTCTCCTTCAAATGTGCATCTAACGGCAGGTTTTCATTCACGGTAGGATTCAGCCCTTCAGTTCAGCGCGTTAGTGTGAAAGGGGCCTCTCCCCGCCCACTCTCCACCCATTGACCTCTTCTCTCCGCCCTCTCTCCACTTTCTGCGGTGTTTACCACGGCCGGGGACGTTAACGATCGTTAAGTATCGTTAACGCACGTTAATGTTACATAACGCGCGGTATGTAATGTTACCGCAGTTTAGTAAACATACCCCTTAGAAGCATTACATACCTATCCACATTCCTCACTCAACTCAAAACTTTCCTATTCATTGAACATTGTGGACAAAATGAACCATCTCCAAATGTCGATCCAACATACCACATACTCCATAGTGCAGCATACTTGAAACATTCCTACACACAACTATCCTAGCCTCCCTTTACAAATCAACCGCCCCACACTCTTTAGATACCTTTCTTCCCTCTCAACTACTTAGGAACAATTCCTAAAAACTATTCCTAAGTCTTCTTTATTCACCGAATTCTAAATAAGTTAAATCTGTAAGAATCATGTAAATATATCTGATTGCTTGTACATCTGCACTTGTTAAATTGTCAAAATGTTCCATGTATCCCAGTTGTTCTGTATGTAAACTGCTATGATTACCCAAAATGGCAGTATAAAAATAACACAGATAAATAAAATAAAATAAATACTAGCATATGTGGCAAAACATATGCCTACATTGCAGACATACACATCTACATCTCTGCTGGAACAGGTGTAAATATCCACACCTATAATTGTTTAATGCAGGCGTAGATTATCTTATTTTATATTCTACAAGGCCACTATTGAGCAGCGGCGGTGGATGTGTGATTTAAAGTGCCTTTCCTCCAGAGCTTTATTTAAACCCAGATATGAAGCACCAGGATTTATCTGGCATCCAGCACCAGTTTCGCCGGTCAATGCATCACTATCCCATTAACGGCGATATGCAATCATTAATTGGGTAGCGAAAACCGGTTAGAATAAAAACAGCTATTGAGATGACATAACTTTATCCTATTAAGCTACCCAGTTAGCAGCTGAAGATTGCTGTTAGCTGCATAGTGATTGGCACCATCCCCCATCAGCCCACAGACCACCCCGGTTTTAACGAGGCTTCTTTGATGTGGTCTGTGGAATATTCAACAGCACTTACCGGTATTGAACTGTATTGAGTTTGTCACTTAATGGTCAGGGCTAGACTATAAGAGGGTGATTCTGTAAGGCACAGCTAGATTTCCATGCCTAAATCATGGAATTTTGGGGTTTATGCATTGTAAATGGCCACTTAACATGAGTTTAGTCAATTGCTATTCTAAAAGTATGCACAGTGAACCAATGACGCATACTTTCACTATGGATATACATGACGCAAAGTATTCCATACAAAAATATCCCAACACAGAGTCAATCAAAATACCAAAACCAAAAAGACCCTGGAAACAGTCACATTAAATATTTTCCATTTTTTTGTCGGATCACATCAAAGGGGAGGAAAGGTTATAACTTTATCCCCCAATAGATGGAATCCCTTTTATTCAAACAAGTTCCTCATTGTAGTGAAAAACTAAATAGTATGACGTATCTTAAATCAATTGAACAACATCACTTATCTCATGTTGTAATATGGCACAGTCCAATACAGCACTCCAGGACAGCACAACGTATATGTTTCAGGGTAACAAAACCCCTGTATCAAGTGCTCCCGTCTGGCAAAAGGTGAGTAACTGTTATTACTTGAGCGTGCTGTCTACCACCGCTGTCTCGACTTCCTTTCCTCTCATGCCCTCCTAGATCCTTTACAATCCGGTTTCCATCCCCTACATTCTACCGAAACTGCTCTTACCAAAGTTGCCAATGATTTGTTTCTGGCTAAGTCCAAAGGCTTTTATTCTGTCCTCATTCTTCTGGATCTCTCTGCTGCCTTTGACACCATTGTGTAGAAACCATCATAAAGAACAAAATTACACAGCATGTAGATAGTCATGGCCTAATGGGAGACAGCCAACATGGCTTTAGACAAGGAAGATCTTGTCTTACTAATCTGATATGTTTTTTTGAAGGTGTGCATAAACAGGTAGACAAAGGTGAGTCGGTTGATATAGTGTATCTGGACTTTCAGAAAGCTTTTGACAAAGTCCCCCATCAGAGACTTTTGGTGAAGCTAAAAAGTCATGGGATAGGAGGCAGTGTACTATTGTGGATCGGGAACTGGTTAAAAGATAGAAAGCAGAGGGTAGGGCTAAATGGCCAATATTCCCAATGGAAAAAGGTGAATAGTGGAGTACCCCAGGGATCTGTACTGGGTCTGCTGCTTTTTGACATATTCATAAATGACCTGGAAAAGGGAATAACTAGTGAGATTATCAAATTTGCAGATGACACAAAACTGTTTAAAGTTGTTAAAACCCAAGAGGATTGTGGAAAACTGCAGGAGGATCTGGATAAATTGGAAGACTGGGCATACAAATGGCAGATGAAATTTAATGTGGACAAGTGCAAAGTTATGCACCTAGGAAAGAACAACCCATACTATAGTTACACGATGCAAGGTTCCACATTGGGAACCACCACCCAGGAAAAAGATTTAGGCGTCATTGTGGATACCATGTTAAAACCCTCCGCCCAGTGTGCAGCAGCGGCCAAGAAAGCAAATAGAATGCTAGGTATCATAAGGAAAGGGTTGGAGAACAAAACAAAGGATATTATAATGCCTCTGTATCGCTCCATGGTACGACCGCACCTTGAATATTGTGTGCAATTCTGGTCACCGTATCTTAAAAAGGACATAGCGTTATTAGAAAAAGTACAGAGAAGAGCCACCAAATTGGTGAAGGGGATGGAAGGCTACTCCTATGAAGAGAGGCTAAAAAGGTTAGGGCTCTTTAACCTGGAGAAGAGACGGCTGAGGGGAGATATGATAGAGGTCTATAAATTAATGAATGGAGTGGAACGGATAAACGTGGATCAATTGTTTACGCTATCAGAGTATAGAAAGACTAGGGGACATGTAATGAAGCTACAGGGTAAACTATTTAAGACAAATAAGAGAAAATATTTTTTCACTCAACGTGTAATCAAACTCTGGAATCTGTTACCGGAGGATGTAGTAAGGGCTGTTAGTATAGCTGGGTTTAAAAAAGGTTTGGACAAGTTCCTGGAGGAAAGGTCCATAAACCACTATTAAAAAGGGACCCAGGATATCAATGCTTGACCCAGTACAAGCATTGTGGAACCTGTGTCTTTTGGGGATATTGCTAGGTACGTATAACCTAGATTGGCCACTGTTGGAAACAGGATACTGGGCTTGATGGACCTCGGTCTGACCCAGTATGGCACATCTTATGTTCTTATGTTCTTATGACCACAATCTTCTTCTTATCACCCTATCTTCACTCGGTTTCAAAGGCTCTGTACTTTCTTGGTTCTACTCCTATCTCTCCCAACCGCTCTTTCACTGTGTACTTCGGTGGCTCCTCCTCCTCTTCTAACCCTTTACCTGTGGATGTACCTCAAGGTTCTGTCTTAGGTCCCCTCCTCTTCTCTCTCTATACCCAATCCCTTGGTGCCCTTATCTCTTCCCATGGCTTTCACTATCATGTCTATGGGGTATGTTTACTAAACCATCTTAACGTGCGCCCGGCGATAGTGTGCAGGCTGCCATAAAAGGAGTGGGCGTTTCGGTCTTAATGTAGCAAAACAGGATTATCGCTCGGTAACGTGTGCTGCGCACATTATCGCTCGATAACGTGCGCTGCGCACATTATCGGGCGAGACGCCGCTAAGCACGTTAACGCGCGGTAATCTTAAGTAGGCACGCAGACATGCAAACACAGAAACAGAGGTGTAGCACAATGATTAATACACTGACTGATGGTACAGGGGTCATGAGTTTTATTTATTTATTTTATTTAACAATCGCTTATATGCCGCACTTTCCCAATGATCAGGTGCGGTTTACAAAAAACAAGTTAAGGGACAGATCAAAGATCTGTGTTTTTACATGGAACATCAGAGAACTATGTACTATGAGTTTGATCCCCAAGTGTGCCTAATGCATATGGCTGGCTGAGGTATGAGCTGTTACGTGTAAGTATTGCTTTTTGAGGCATGTTATGTATATTTTAATTAGTGCTGCCAGCAAACACACCCTCATATGCCGTAACCGAAGGTGCCGCATAAGGCACTCTATAAGGCACTCCATAGGGCACATTATAAAGTGTACTGTCCGCCAAGGCACCCTATAATGTCCCCTATGGGGCACCCTATAAGTCGCTTTATAGGACACCTTATAAGGCACCTCATAAGGCGCTTTATAGGACACCTTATAAGGCACCGTAGAAGGTGCTTTATAGGGCGCCTTATACGGCACCCTATAAGGCACCTTATAAGGTGCCTTATGAAGCACCTTATGGCTACAGTACTCTGAGGGTGTTTTTGCTGGCAACACTAATGTACATTAAAAATAGACAATGCCTTGGACAGCCCTATCAAATAGCCCCACCGTGGGTATGAACCCATGACCTCTGGCTCCACAGGGAGTGAAATAACCAGGGGGCTACAGCTCTATAGCTGCTAACAAACCCCTGGCTGGCTACAGAAGGAATGCAGGTCACCACACAAACTGTCTGCTGTGGTTACCAGGGTAGGGTTAACCCACCCGTACCCATGATGCACTGCACATGCAAATCAGCAGTCTACAGATGATCACAAGATGGGGTATGCACCCCCACAGCACCTCTGCCTGGTAGGGGGAACTAACCGTGTGCACCCGCACAGCACCTCAGCCTGGTAGGGGGTACTGATGGTGTGTGTTACTGGCACAGAGTCGCTACAGACCATCACATTGTGTGGGTACTGTGCTCACCCTGAGGGTGAGGTGGGGTGCCCAGCACCAGGTCCACAGCACCTTTCATGGCTGATATATGCCATGCTGCAGGTCCCCGTCAGTGCTACTGTGTGTGATAGGTAGTTCCTGCAGACACACCTAGAATACATCTGTGTCCATCTGTATTTCTCAGTCATGTTTAGCCCTATGGGCTATGATGCACCCAGAATAGTGCATATCCTGTGTTGGTGCCATGGTGTAGGTGAAGGGGAAGGGAGTGTTTGGACCCATAGGCAGATTATGTACCACCACCCAACCCACCCTCTGTGGCTCAGGGTGGGAAACAGGATCTCCCACCAACAGATCCATATTCTATCCCCCTGCAATGGTGGCAGTAGAGGAGACCAACAACCACAGTCCTGCTGGGGAACAGACACCCTACAGGACACTCAATGCAGATCTGTACACAATAGCAGACAGACAGAACTGGGATGTCAGCATGCACACCAAGCAGATACATCAGTGATTGGGCCCCAAAAGAGAACACATAAATATCACATGAGAGAAATACTACATAGCACTATGGGGGGAACCTAGCCATGCCGTGGTCACTGCTCAGTCAGGGTGAGAGTGACATCCCAGCAGGACATGCTGTGGCCACCCTGTCCGTGCAGATGGTGGCCGGGCACTACAATGTCCGAGCCATTGCCCTATGCCCAGATGCAGCCAGGTCAGGCCACCCTATCCAGGCTATTCCCACAGTACCTTGCTCCTCATTATGCACATCGGCAGGCCAATACTGGCAACAGTGCTAGCAGTGTGGGCTGTGGAGGGTGTTGGCAGCCACCACACACTGGATAGACAGACACACACTCCACACACCTATGCCAGCATTGTGCAACTGTAGAGGTGTTTGGCAGCCCTGGCCACCACACCAGTCCTGGACACAGTATGGTACGCAATACTGTTGGGGTCACTCTGTCAGATACCATACCTGAGGCACACTCCACAGATATCAGAAAGGTTGCTATGATGCAGCTCAATCAGCCAATTGTGCTTAACATAGGAATTGCTATCTGCCAGTTATCATAGCAACCTTTTGATAGCTGTGTACAGTTTTCCCATGTTTAGGGTGGCATTGCTAAGGTATGCAAGTGCTAGTATTGGGAGATGCACGCAGGGCCCAACATCCTACCTCTCCAGGAGGCTTCGAATAATGGAGCCTGTGGGTGCATGTGTGTCTGCCCCTGTTGGCCGCTGCTCTAGGGCAGAGGTTCCCAACTCCAGTCCTGGAGGGCCAAACACTGTTCGGGTTTTCATGCTGTCCCTCATGAATATGCATGAGATACATCTGCATACCATGGGGGCGGTGCATAGAAATGCAGCACAGCCATATTTCTTAGAGGCAGCATGGAACCTGAATGGTGTTTGGCCCTCCAGGACTGCTTTTGGGAGACTCTGCTCTAGGTAATGCGCATGTTTATGGTGTCTGTGCTCTGTAGGGTAAAATGTAGGTGTTTTAGGCATGTTTACGTCATCTGCAATAAAGGTTCTGTCTGTATTACCATGTTTTAGTAGTGGGTAAAATATGGGGACTGGGTTGGCAGGAACCACAGCTGGGACTTGAACCTGTGACTTTCTGTTTCTGAGCACACTGGCTGTGTGCACTGCATCACTCTGTTGCCATAGAGATGGTGCATTCCCTGGTGATACCATGACTGTTCGTCAGACAGGGCCTGTCTGTTGCAGTGCATGGCACCCACCTACACAGGGCTAGGCCATGGTCTGCTCTGGGCAGCTGCCACTGCCTCCTCCACCACCAGTACCCCTCTGCCACCCTGCTGAAATGCCCTTCTGCTGGTGGTGCTGGTGGAGCGCAGTCTCAGGCCATCCAGTGTGTGGGTAAGTGGCTGCCTATGGTGCAGGTTCTGGGGTAGGGGTGCCTGCATAGCTGTCCACGCTTCCCCCCTTCACCGCCTGCCAATGTTCTGTGCCCTTGGGGGTACCTGCTGGGTAATATCCCCTGTGACATTGTGGGAAGCACACTCATGCCCATGTTGGGCCCTCATCAGTTGCTGTCTGGCTGCACTACTGTTTCAGCATTCCTATGGGCCACCTAGGCATCACCCTAGTCCGCACAGTGGCCCGGCTGCACCACAGCATGTGCCGCCTGCAGCCCTCTATGTCCCCCTTTTTAAGCATCTGTCCAGTTGTCCATTCCGACATGCCCGCCCTGCTGTTGCGGAACATGTGCATGCCATAGGAAACCTGCCCAATGGAGAGGGAAAACTCTGCTCAGCGAAATTTCACAGTGGGCTCATTCACCTTGTATGTGGACGGAGCATAGATCCTTCCAAAAGTCATATCTTTTTTTTGGAGCTTTCTCGGGAGGTTTTTTTTATGTTTTCCATTAAAATCACTACTGGCCAGTGTGGTTATGTTTTTATTACATTTTCTGCTGGTCATTTTCACTGTTTATTTGCCCTTTTGTTCCGTGCACATATATCACACTTATCACTTTTTGTAGGTTTCCCTGGTTTTGCTGTACATTGCTGACGTAAAAGGTTCCTTTTCCCTTTAAATCAGCTCTAACGCCAGGGTTTCACTGGCGTTAGTTTTCAGCCTCGAATTTCACAGTGTTAGTGTGCAGGGAGCCTCTCCCCTCCCACTCTCCGCCCATTGACCCTCTCTCTCCGCCCCTGGGGAGCCTTACTCTGCCCTCCGGGAGCCTTTCTCCACCCTCAGCGCTCATTTGCGCTGCTGCGCGCGTTATTGCACGCTAAGGTACCTCTGCGCCCGATAAAGCGCCATTATTGCACGATAAGGTACCTTATTGCGTGATAATGTGGCAGAGCGCACATTAAGACAGTTTAGTAAACATACCCCTATGCTGACGACTCTCAAATCTACCTCTCTACGCCTGTTATCTCCTGAAATTCAAGCTAAGATCGCGGTCTGCCTCTCTGACATTGCTTCCTGGATGTCCTATTGCCGCTTGAAGCTGAACATGGCCAAAACTGATCTCCTTGTCTTTCCCCCTAATGCCTCCCCTCCTCCTTCCCTTTTCTCAGTCTCTGTGGATAACTCTGTTATCCTTCCTGTCTCTTCAGCTCGGAACCTTGGTGTTATCTTTGACTCATCTCTCTCCTTCTCTCTACATATCCAAAACATCGCTAAAACATGCCATTTCTTTCTTTACAATAACTCCAAAATTCTCCCCTTTCTCTCTGATAACACTACTAAACTGATTGTCCACTCTTTAATCACCTCACGCCTTGATTACTGTAACCTTCTCCTTGCTGGCCTCCCTGCTAACCACCTCTTTCCTCTCCAGTCTATTCAACATTCTGCAGCTCGTCTGATTTTCCGTCAGTCTCGTTTTTCACACATTACTCCTCTTCTCATGTCACTTCACTGGCTCCCCATCCGCTTCCGTATCCAGTTCAAATTCCTCCTTCTAACCTATAAATGTATTCATTCTTCTTCCCCTCATTACCTTTCATCCCTTATCTCTACCTACACCCCTTCTCGCCTACTCCGCTCATCTAATTGTCTTCGTTTATCTATGCCTTATACCCCTACTGCTAATTCTAGACTTTGCTCCTTTCAACCGGCTGCACCCCTTTCCTGGAAATCTCTAACTGTCTCTGTCCGCCAAGCCTCCTCCCTGGCCATCTTCAAATCCAAATTGAAATCCCATTTCTTCACTATTGCTTTTTGTTCCTAATTTGTCCTTTGTTCTCTTCATAAACATTTGTTCTTGTCTTGTTAATTTGTTTTTTGTATTATCTAATCTATTTCATATTTTGTCTTAACTAGATTGTGAGCTCTAATGGGCAGGGACTGTCTCTTTTTATGTTTGTACAGCGCTTCGTATGTTGCAGCGCCTTATAAATGCTTAGTAATAATAATAATAATAATAATAATAATAATAATAATAATAAAGGTGACCACAGTTTCATTTATGCATTTTCCTGGCCACTTATGTCAGCATTCTATAAAGTCAAATCCATAGTTTTATAGATTAGGTCCCCTTAACACACATAAATACAAGGGTAAATCTAACTGCAATTTAAAGAATTTCCCATTATGTCTTTAAAGCAAAAGCAAAGGTTCAAGCAAAAGAGAAATTTGTAAGTTATTTGTGAGACAGGAAAGCTGAGCCCACATTCTAGCAGTGAAGGTTAAATTAGACTTACCTGCTAATTGTAGTTCCTGGAGTAGCTCCAGTCTAGTCCCGAACCATTAGAGTTGTGTACGTCCTCCCGCAGCTAGGAGACTGAGCATGTCACTCTTTCAGTGACCCTAGTGTAAGTAGTCCAGGGACCGCCCCCATGAACCAGATTCCTATTGTCAAAGCCGACTCACCAGAGCAAAAAGTAAGGTAGTCCCAACACGGACCCTCTAAAGAACTAAAACTTCTAACCAGAAACTCTGAACTTTTTCAATTTTACTATTAGTAAACCAATGCTGGATATATGAGCCGCCCCTTCTCCCATGCCCCCTAATGAGGCCCTTTACTCTGAAAGAGAAGTTGCCGACTCAGTACTTCTGGGACTCTGATTTGCCATCAATGCCTGCGATAATAGCGGGCTTTCTTCCCCTCCCATGTGCTCAGGCTACCTCATGGCAGTATTCCTTCGGGGGGGGGGGGGGGGGGGCGCGCCGCAAGCGGGACTAGACTGGAGCTACTCCAGGAACTACAATTAGCAGGTAAGTTTAATTTAACCTTCCTTATCGTATCTCCAGTCTAGTCCCTAACCATTAGAGTTGTAGCAGAGCAGTGAACATTCTCAACGGGAGGGACCTGCCAGACCAGCCTGAAGCACTGCCGATCCAAATCTCGCATCCCCTTCCGCCTGCACATCAATTCTGTAATGCTTGACAAAGGTGTTTAACGATGACCAAGTTGCTGCCCTACAAATTTTCACTGCAGGAACTAAGCTACACTCCGCCCAGGATGCTGCCTGAGATCTAGTAGAATGCGCTCTCAAACCCTGCGGCACCACTCTGCCCTTCAGCAGATACGCTGCCGCAATCGCTTCCTTAATCCACCTAGCAATAGAAGCCTTAGATGCCGGCTCTCCCTGTCATGAATTCCCAAACAGGACAAACAACCTATCTGACTTGCGCAGCGCTTCCGTCCTCTGCAAATACACCTTTAGAGCTCTCCCTATGTCCAATCTATGCAACCTGCCTTTAGTCCCCTTTTCACTTGACCTCGCAAAAACTGGCAAGGCCACCACCTGATTGACATGAAAGGCGGAGACTACCTTAGGCAAAAAGGACGGCACCGTCCGAAGCACTACTTTCTTACTTGACAAGGACAAGAATGGCTCCCTACATGACAGGGCCTGCAATTCCAAGATTCTCCTCGCCAAGATAATAGCCACCAAAAACACTACCTTTAGCGTAAGAAACTTCAGGGTCGCCTGTGACAACGGCTCAAAAGGCTCCTTCACCAGCGCCCCCAACACCACGTTGAGATCCCACCCCGGGACCACCTTCCTACAGGGAGGTCTCAACAAAGAGGCCGCTCTCAAAAACCTCTTCGCGATGAGCTCCCAGCGTCTTCCCCTGTACGGTTCCTCAGTAACAGGCTAGAGCCACTAGCTGTACCAAAAGGGAAGACGCTGCTAAGACTTTGTCAAAACCATCCTGCAAAAAGGACAACACTTGCGCTACCGTGGATTTCAAGGCTCGCCACTGTCTCTCCTCGCACCAAGCCTCAAACAGCCTCCACACTCTCACATACACCATTGACGTGGCCCGTAGCCTAGACCTCAATAACGTAGCAATCACCGCTGACGAGTAACCTTTACCCATTAGCCTTGCCCTTTCAAGAGCCAAGCCGTAAGTGAAAATCGATGTACCTGAGGCATGCTTAACGGCCCCTGCACCAGCAGATCCACCCTGTCTGGCAGCTTCCACGGTGGCTCCACCAGCAGACGCATCAAGTCGGCATACCACGGCCTTCTTGGCCAGTCCGGCACCACCAGCAGAACTACTCCCCTGTGCCTCTCTATGCGCTGGAGAACTCTGTCGATGAGCACCCACGGCGGGAACACGTACAGAAGGGAGTCTTCCGGCCACCTTTGTATCAGAGCATCCAACCCCTCTGACATCCTCTCTCTCTTTCTGCTGTAAAACCTGTCAACCTTAGCCGACTCGAACATTGCCATAAGATCCATTACTGGCTGACCCCATCGCCGCACTAGCGCATCGAATACCTCCTGATGAAGGCCCCATTCTTCCAGATCCACACGTACGCGACTCAAAAAGTCCGCCGTCACATTGTCCACTCCTGCTACATGTGCCGCCAACATCGCTGCCAGATGCCGCTCGGCCCAGTCCAGCCAAGCCATCCGCTTCCGTCTCCAACTGCATGCTGCTGGTTCCGCCTTGCCGATTTATGTATGCCACCGCTGTGGCGTTGTCTGAGAATACTCTGACCGCCTTTCCCTGCAGAAAACCCTGCAAGGCCTGGAGCACTAAAAATACCGCTCTCAACTCCAACCTGTTGATGGACCACGCCTTCTCTTGCTCGGACCACTGCCCCTGGGCAAACTGCCCCTCGAAGTGCGCCCCCCCATCCGAACAGACTCGCATCTGTTGTCAATGGCTTCCAGTCCGGCGACTCCAGAGGCATGCCCTTCTCCAGGCCCCCCGGCCGCAGCCACCACCGCAGCGACCTTCGGGCCTCTTGCGGACACACCAACATCCTGGACAATGGATCTGACTGATGAGACCACCTCTGGAGCAACGCTCTCTGCAGAGGCCTCATGTGAGCTCTGGCCCACGGCACCACCTCTATCATGGCTGCCATCATCCCCAGCAAGCTGCAAATATCACCGCACTGATGGAGACCCGATCGCTCAGAAGTCCAGAACTAGCCTCCTCAATTTCTGAATCCGCGCAAGCGGAAGAAAAGCCCTTCCCCTGTGCGTGTCGAAGCGAGCGCCCAAATAGTCTAACTCCTGAGACGGTGTCAACTTGCTCTTTGCCACGTTGACTACCCATCCCAAGCTCTGCAAGAAGGACACTACCCGACTGGTCGCCTTCTGACTTTCCCTCAGCGATTTCGCGCAAATTAACCAGTCGTCCAAATACGGGTTCACTAATACTCCTTCCTTTCTCAACACCGCCGCCACCACCACCATAATCTTGGTGAACGTTCTCGGCGCCATTGCTAACCCAAAAGGCATTGCCTGGAATTGGAAATGCCCCATAGGCACTGCAAAACAAAGAAACCGTTGGTGCTCCAGTCTGATCGGAATGTGTAGGTAAGCTTCCGACAGATCTAACAATGTTAAATACTCTCCCTGCCGCACCGCTACCATGACCGACCGTAAGGTCTCCATTCAAAAGAGTGACACCCAGAGACACCTGTTCACTCTTTTTAGATCTAGAATAGGTCGCATGGTGCCCTCCTTTTTTGGCACCACAAAATAAATTGAGTACTGACTGCTGCCTTGTTCTTCCAGCGGCACCGGTACCACCGCTTCGAGCGCTATTAACCGTTCCAATGTCTGCCTTACCGCCTCTCTGTTGGACTTCGTTCTGCACGGAGACCGCACAAACGCGTCCCTCACGGGGTGTTGAAATTCGAGAGCGTAACCCCGCTGCACGATCTCCAACACCCACTGATCTGAAGTAATGTGGGCCCAAGCAGGAATGATATCTCTTAACCGACCCCCTACCGGTACTGTTCCTGCCTGGACCCGCCTCACTTCATTGCGGCTTTTTGGCGCCGGGGGACACCAAGGCTGCAAAACCTCTGCCTGCCCCTCGGAAGCCACGAAATCCTTGAGACCTATAGGGAAATCTCCCTCTCTGCACTGGGCCAAACCTGGAGGGACGAAAACGTCTAAACTCTCTCAGCTGACTCCTAGACAGTCCCCCCGTCCGACTCTGTTTTTGCTTGTCTTCCAGCAACCGGCCCCCTTTCGACTCACCTAGATCCTTAACCAACTTCTCTAACTCCTCTCCAAAGAGGAGCTTACCTTTGAAAGGGAGCTTACTCAACCTTGCCTTGGAGGCCCCATCCGCCGCCCAATTTCACAGCCAAAGATACTGCCTCACTGCCACTACCGATGCCATACTCTTAGCTAGGCCTCTAATCAAGTCATACTGGCTATCCGCTAGATATGCCACCCCCGACTCAATGCGGGCTGCCTCTTTCGCCGCTTCATCTGCCTGGGTCCCTTTCAACCCCTGGGACCACCGCAGACACGCTCGTGCCACCCAGGCCCCGCAAATCAAGGCCTGTATGGAGAGGGCATTCACCTCAAACACCTGTCTCAGCAAAGTATCCAATCTCCTATCCTGCGTATCCTTAAGCGCGACACTCCCTTCAACTGGGATAGTGGTTTTCTTAGTCACTGCCGAAACCGCCGCGTCCGCCTTCAGCGGCTTAAACATATCCTTATCCAGCTCAACCAGAGGATAAATTTGAGTCATTATCCTAGCCCCCCTGAGACTAGCCTCCGGGGTATCCCATTCCTCTTGAATCATCTCCTTGAATACCCTATGAATAGGAAACGCCCTCTGTGACTTTCTCATCGCCTGTAACAGCGGATCCTCCAGAGCAGTGTCCTCTGCAGAACCCGAGACTGGCACATTTAAAGCCTTTAGTGTTTCCGCAATCAGGGCCGAAAGCTCCTCTCTCCGGAACACTCGTACTATTCTCGCTTGGTCCTCTGGCTCTGCAATCTCACCTTCTTCCAAATCCTGCTCCACCTCTGAATCCTCCATCAGGACTGACTGCTCCTCCAAGTCCTGCTCCTCTCCACCTAAGCGCAGCTTGGGTCTCTTGCCCGCACTACCCCCAGCAAGCTCTTCCAACATCGCCCCCCGGTCTCTTTGAGCCTTGGACCTCAGCCCCCGAGGGCCCAGCTACCCCGGTACTAGGCCCCCCCAGGGCCTGCTGCAGCAGTGACCAAAACTGTGATGAAAAAATCACCCCCAGTCCCCCCATTAAAGGAGCCTGGAGAAAAAGCCCATCCTGAGCTGACGAGGGCCCCGGCATGAGTACCTGACTCACCTCCGGGGACATAGAGGAGTCCTTCAACACCACCTCTCCTGCAGTCTCAGGCCCCTCTTTCTGATCCCTGTCTGCCATGGCAGCTTCAAAGGTACAGCCTCTGCACACCCCTGATTCAGAGACTATTCCTCTCCGTGCCCCACACAAGAGGCACCTAGGTTTGCTAGGCATCAAGTATGCTCCCCAGCACCTTGCCTTACAGACAACCTAGGGTCAGCTTCTGACACCTAATAGATTAACAAAACAAAGAACAAAAAATATACCCGCTTTTCTCTCTCTTTTTTTTTTTTTTCAAAACCTCTCGCCTTGCTTCAGAGCCAAGCGTTCTACTTAAAAAGTGGGTAATCTAGGCCCACCTCAGGAAGCTTTCCGTCTGATCCCCATTTCCCGCGCTTTCCCACGCGGCCCTGCTCCTTTAGCGCTGCAACTAGCTGGCTTCCCTCACGCGGCCCTGAAAAAAAACCCCATCGTGTCTACCTGCTACCGGCGCTTACCTGCTTGCCTCAACTAGAAGTGCCACACTCTTGCTCTGCGCGGTGCCGGTCCTGAGCCTTGCACTGACGCGCTTCCGTTGCCGCCGGTACCGCTGCCCCTTGAGACTTGTAGAGGCGCGCGGCTGCGGCACAATCCTCAATGGCTTCTTTTCCGTCTCGGGGGAAATGAAGCCGGAGGCCCCTGCTCAACCCCCACACTCTTCTCTGTCAGCTCTCCTCACTACAGAAAGGGGGGAGAAGGGGGGGTAGCTCACCAGTGTTCCTCTACCGATTCAGCAGGCAAAGAATTAAATCGCCAATTTAAAGGGTCCAAGACCCCTTTTATTTATTTATTTATTTTTTTAACCAGCTAACACTGACTACTACTAAATGCCTTAATCGTTGCTCTAGTGAGTCCCGAACCACTGGACTCACACCTCCTACCGCTGCACGGAGACTGAGCAAAACTGGTGCAAGGGGGCGGTCCCTGGACTACTTATACTAGGGTCACTGAAAGAGTGACATGCTCAGTCTCCTAGCTGCGGGAGGATGTACACAACTCTAATGGTTCGGGACTAGACTGGAGATACGATAAGGAAGTACAACTTAATCAGGCAGAGAATGAAGATATTCTACTAGTTGTGGGGAAAATCAAATGCACTGTAGGAGTCAAGGACTGAATAATGAAAAACTGGTAGCTGTCTGACCATGGAGGTTCACGTTACAATGGCAAATATTCTCATGACGCTTAATGAAAAGAAACATTTTCATTTTAAAGCTTTTGGAAGAGAACAAGTTTTTTTGACTAGCTAGTTCAAGGTCACAATTAAATTCATTTAATGTGAGTGGTTCACATTTTAGCATCAGTCTTAATTCAAAGCAGAGAGGCAATCAGGATATAAGGATGTGCTGTCATTTGAAACAAAATAGAAAACGTTGAAGTATTTCCTTTTTCACTTCACTTTGTTTCAGAACAAAATTAAATGTTTAAAAATTCATTTATTCTTTTTTATGTTTCATTGTAGCTGTCCTTTTTGGGGTAAGGTTTTAACCCCTCCCTCTGGCCTCCTTCAAGCCCCCACCTAGCCCCTCTTACCTTCTCATGCACCTCTTTTACCATATAAAGTAGTCTTTGTGGAAGGAGCAATACCCATTTGCTTCTTCCCTACCACTTCTCTTTAACAAGATGGTGTTGGCCAATCCTGCCACAGCTTGTCACACTACTGCAGCAACAATGACTGAACACTAAACTTCAGCCCCATCTAGAATGTTGTTGTTATCAATATCAAGGCCCCTATCTCAGAAGTGTATACCATCTAGCTTATGTATCCTAGGGCAATTTTTTGCTATTGGATCAGGCATAAGGCAAAGCCCTGATGGTGAACATGGATCTGCCATTGTTAACCAGATTCAAATACTCACCTGAAGGCAGGGCCAACACTCTCCTGTGTTTGAGACAAAACAGACTACATATCGAAAAGCACTTAAAGTAGATATAAAGCCCATTAGAATGGCAAATAGAAAACATCTCCAAAGGGTGATGTTTTGAGTTACATTGGGCAGGGATCTTGAAAGAGAAAGAGTTTGGAATGAGCAGTGGTAAGATGATGGCCAAGTTGTAGCTTTTACAGCTGGGATGAACGTACTCTGTGCCAGAAGATGGCTCACATGCTAGAGAGGTTCACTCCTGCTCTCCCATGGACTGGAGTGGCAACTGGCTATGGACAAGTTGCTATTTGTGGCAATCAAAGAGCTGATAGCAGCACAATGTCAGAGGCAAAGGTATATATGGCCAATTGACTCATTGCATTGACAGTAGTAAAGGGTGCAGCTTTCTCGACCTACTCTTTAGAGCAGGATGTTGTCATCATAAAAGATAACCCATATTATTGGTCCTGTGATGTTATGTTATATTATGTTATGGTTTATTTGATATACCGTACATCTATAAACTATGCGATTTACAAAAATAAATAATACACATCTAGAATAAATGAAAAAGAACGCCAAAGTAAATAGGAAAGACAAGGCAAAGTAAACATCATTACAAAGAAAACATATTAAAAGTGCTAAGGTATTTTAAAATCATAAAAATAAACTCTGAAATCAGTAGTATTTCCTTTAAATACTTATGAAATAACATCAAAGGTGATAAGTAATGAGTTTTGGGAAAGTTCAGAAGACGAAGGTTCCTGGAACGAAATGAGTTCTCAAGAGCCTCATGTTGTGAACGTAATGAAATAACATCTTGAACTAGGGAAGTAGTAACAGGCTGTTGGGCAGTAAAGCGAGTCTTAATGGAGTCAACGCTTTTCTCAACAGCAGCTAAACGAGATTCCTGATTTGAAATTTTAACAACAGTTTCTTTCGTAAATGCTGAAATCCTTTGAAGAGAGGAGTCCAATGCTAACTCCATTCTAGACATCATAGACCATAAATCTTTTAAAGAAACCTCTTCAGGAATATCACGAGACTCCCCAGTGCCCACAAATGAAATCGCAGATGGCAAAGGAGGAGGCAATAAATCATTAGCAGAATCCATTACAGAGTCCAAACGTAGAAATGAGGAAGAAAGATTAGGGTCCCCATTGTTATTAAGAACCTTTTCAGATAGAATAGATAAAGAAGCAACCTTATCACCCTTCGTCGGAGATATATCCGTAACCGGAGAAGACTCAGAACCCACAGTACTCACTGTCGACCTTTCACCGGGGGAGGTGTCCAATACAGCAATTTTAGGCAACACCTGACCAACGGAGACATGTGCATCCATGGGTCCAATAGTTTTTACCGCCTTCGGTGGGGCCACAGAAAGCGTGCGTTTCTTTCTCTTCCCCATTCACGGAACTGCAGCACCAAGTTGCACCGATTTCTGATGTGGATGCTGTTTCCCTTTCTAATATTTATTATCTTTCCTCTAGGGACACAGCTTATCAAGCTGTGCCTCAAGTAGGAGTTGTTGGTGAGTCCCATAGCCCTGCTTCTTTAAATATTTCTGATTTTTTGGAATCGTCTCAGGACGAGATTCCTACTAGGGCCACATTACTTATTACCTTAGTTTCTGATTTAGATAGACAGAAAATTTTCCTCGCATACTTCAAGAAAAAATCTGAGAAATTTTGTGGCTCCACCATTCAGATTTTTCCTGATGTCTCCAGGGCTACACAGCGGAGGCGGAAGGCCTTTTTGGAAATTCGCCCTCGTGTTTTGGCCCTGGGTGCTTAGTTTTATTTGAAATTTCCATGTCGGTGCCACATTATTTATCAAGGTACTCGTTACATTTTTCAGGAAGTTGCGCAACTTGTGGAATTTTTAGAGGGGAAAGGTTAGGACCTGTTTATGTACTTTGATCTATTTCGTTATAGTATGTTCTATTCCCCTTGTTGGGTTTACCAGGTCTGTTTAGGGATGGTGGTTATTTACTTATTTGATATTGTACTCCTCCTAGATGTGAGCTAATACATGTGATTTCTTTAGTTTGTTGCTGTAAATGTGTGGGTTGGGATTTCCCGCCCCCTTTGGAATGTTTTATTATAATTGTATGTTTCTTTATAAATAAATAAAACTTGGGAAAAAAAAAAAATAAATAAACTCTGACTCAGAAAATGGTGAATTTCTTTTTTTCTTTTTGTTGGAGCTGCCCCACCAAAGTGGGTGGAATGAAATCCGTCCCCTCGCTGTGGGCTCTCCTTTTTAATAAATACGTGAGTGAATAAATAACTTTTCAACACTTAACTTTTTTGGCTGAGCTTATAGCCAAGCTTTTGACGCTGAACTTTCCTCAAGCCATCCATCAAGCTTTGGAGCCGCCAAGAATTCAAATTAACTACATGCCATGTTTCGGGTCTCAACACGCCGACCCTGCTTCAGGTTTACGAAATTCTGGTAGCCATCAAAGCTTCAACACTCTCAGAGAAAAAAGCCATCCATAGTATATAAGAAATCGGCGTCTGACGTCAATACTGACGAAACCTAAATTTAGGGCCAATCAAAATAGTTTCAGATCAGCAACCAATCAGAAAGGAAAATCCCCTACTATCAAGGGAACCTCCTAAACTGATTGGTCAGAATGTGCATCCATAGTTCTTATAGGTCAGAAAGGATAGTTGTCAAATAATTGTGTGCCATTCCATTTGAGCAATTAGACCAATCGGATGTACAGTATTTAACTTAAAGATCCATCTTTGCACTAAGCGTTGTAGTCTCTGTGTGCAGTTACCTCCTCTTGGGTCAGCGGGGACAAAATCCATTATACGCCAGCATAGCTGATCAAAATTGTGTCTATGTTGGAGACAATGCTCAATCATTGGCGCTGTGAGCGTTTTGGTATGAAGGCAAGACGCATGCTCACCCAAACGAACTTTCATAGATCTAATAGTACGGCCAATGTAATACAGGGAACATGGGCATATAATTAAATAGTCCACAAAGGTAGACTGACATGTTGTACTCCATTTAGAACGATAGGTAGAAGATGTATGAATGTCCAACCACTCTCTACCCGTTACTGAGGTTGCACATAATCGGCAACTGCCACATTGAGAATGGCCGGGATTATCCAGGTAAGTTTCTGGGTGATCTAAAGGGGAAGTAGACTTAACTAAAAAATCACATAGATTTGCTCCCCTAGAAAGCAAGCATGCAGGCCAAGAATTGGCCAAAAATGGTGCAGTATATTTACCACTTGAGATATACCATTTATATATGGAAAGATACCAGTAATTTTGTCCTCTAATATTTGAGTAGCCTGTGTGTTCCTGGGCTATGACAACAGCCATTCACGATGGGTAAACTGGGCATGCCTATATGCTGTCATTATCATCTTATATGGATAACCTCTCATAAGCAAACGTTGCGGGGCAGCTCCAACAAAAAGAAAAAAGAGAAATTCACTATTTTCTGAGTCAGAGTTTATCTTTATGATTTTGTACTTTATTCTGACGAGGGGGGCAATTTTCTGGATTTGCAAGGTATTTTAAAAGACATATGCAACTATGTTCGACCACGACCAGAACCCCCTCAGTAGTGGTCTGTATCCGTCCAGAATGCAATCCTGAACAAGTAGGTCTTTAAAGATTATCTGAAGTTTTTCAAGTCCCATATAGTACATAACTCAGTAGGAAGGCAATTCCAGTGAGAAGGGGCTTCAGAAAAAAAAGCCAACCACCTGGTAGACTCATATTTAATAGTAGTTGCAGATGGTAGTTAAATGAAAACCATGTAAAGACCACAGAGTTCTAGCTGGGGTATAAAAGGTTGCCAAAGATGATAAATAATCCAGGGCTAAGTCCATTAATTGTTTTAAATGTGAGAAGTAGTAACTTATTATGAAGCCATTCGGTGATCGGGAGCCACTTATACTTTGAAGACAATGATATAATATGGTCATAGCGATGCGCACGAGCTAAGGTGCGTACTGCCATGTTCTGCATTGTTTGTAAGCACCGAAGCTGGGAATGAGGTAGACCTATGTAGATAATATTGCAGTAATCTATTACGGATACCATGGTATGGATTATCACTTTCATCTGGTTGTGAATATTTGTTATTATCTTATCTTTAACCCCATTCATCCCTGTTTCACTCCCTGTTATCTGTAAACTTGACATATGTTTTATGCTTAAGTACAAGGTTGTTAAAATGTAAACCGCGCTGATGATGAATAGCGCGGTATATAAAAACTGTTAAATAAATAAATCTGCGCAACCGGATCTAAAAAAGACTGGTTAGCTCTAAATCAACGAAGTGCACAAAATGTTGGCTTTAAGACATGAGATATTTGAGATGAAAAAGACAAATTGGAGTCAAACATCACACCTAAATATTTAAGCGTTGTCTGTAATGTTAATGGAGCACCTTCTATATGAGGGGCAGAACCAGTATCTCCTAGGGAATCTAAGAACCACATTGCCACTGATTTACTTGGGTTTAGTACCAGGGAATTGTTACATAGCCAAGTGGTGACACAAGCTAAACAGGTATTTATTACTGACATGTCTGATGATTCTAAGTCCATAGGATATAATAATAAGATAGCATCTGCATACATAAAAGCAGTGATCTGTATACCCCAGCAAAGACGTGGACCATTTCCTGCTAATAGAGTTAGGATGGGGAGGGAGGGAGGGATCCAGGTTGAGAGTGAAAGGTCATAGAGGGCGATGTCACTCTAGTGCCTGATCAAGTTGTGAAGGGGACACACACAGGGCTGGCCCCAGAGTTGGTTCAAGGTGTTGGCGCCCCAGGCAAACCTTAAGCTTTACACCCCCTCTGACTGACAAAATCTATTGTTGAGCTTTGATTGCCCTGTTCTTTGCTGCCCTCCCCCCCCCCCCAAAGTCACTCCCCTAAGCAATTGCCTAGTTGCATAATGGTTTGGGCAGCCCTGGATACAAAAGTAGAGTTGAAAACCTAAGAGGAAGCCAGGGTAATGCATGTCTAAAATAATCCTATTATAATAGAGGTCAATGTACAACTGAAATACTTTTGGAGCCAATTAAAAGAACATTAATTGCGACCTTGCTGGACAGATTAGATGGACCATACTGGTCTTTATCAGCCGTCATATACTATGCTACTATGTAACATGGAAATTCCAGAAATACAGCAAATCAAACTGGATATTGAAGTGACTCATGTTTGGGCAATAAACTTCTTTAGTTTTCATAATATAACTGTGTTCTGTAAAGTTTGAGGTTTTTGCTCTGTGAAACTCCTAAGCTAAATAAATGGTCACAATATTTGAAAATATGTGGCCCAAGGCATTTTATCTCATGCTGCAAGAAAGAGATTTAGGCTGGCTTGGGGATACAGTACACTGGCCAAAGAAGATTTATCCGTGCAAAGGTTTTGCTTACCACTAAATTTCACAAAACAGAGTGACCCAAGAGAACTGGAGGGGGTGGAAGAACTTGTCTATATGTGAGGCCTGACTTAAACTGCAGGTGGAAACAAAGTAAGAGGGCCCAGTTTACAAAGGCAGTTTCCTCATAGGCACCGAGTAGAAAAGAAGCCATCATAAATCAGGCCCAGCCCCAGAGAGATTTTGTAAAAACTTGTTGCAAAATAAAAACAAACAAATTTGAATCTCTGCATTTGTTATAACCCGAAAAATTTAAACAAGGGCTATGACACAAGGCTATTCAAGGAGATAAAAGATGGTGTGCAATGTTATAAAAGAGTATTCTAACTTTCCTGATAGCAAATTGCAAGCAGAACTTTCATTAAGGTTAATGTACCCAGGACCCTTAAGAAATCACTTTGCGTCCAATGGTCGACAAAAACCAAAGGTGGTATGATATGTTTTGTGACCAGCAAAGTAGTCTGAGTTATCAGTGTATGAAAAACTGCTTTGCTGCAGTAATTTATGGGCTCAATTTTTTGCCGTTAGTTTACTACTGACAGTGTTTTGTCATTAATTCCCTTGTGACAGAGGCTGCCCGAGGGTTTGCAGTTGTCTTCATCTGGGTTATGTATTATTATGAGGCTTCACTGCAATAGTGTTTCATCATAGAACACATGGGATCACAGGCTCTTAATAAAATATAGAGAACAGCATCCTGCAATAGGACAATAAAGTATACCCTGCTCTATCACCTAATTCTTAGCTTTTGACACGACAGCAAATCATTAGTTTTATAAGCATGTCAAAGATATCTCATATGCAATTATGAAGCACATGTACAGTAGAACACAGCCGTAATTTATGGAGCTTTACTCAAAGGCACTAATCCAGTCTGCAATCCCTGCTAAGCAGATAAGTGCCAGTGGGAGCAATATCCAGCGATATTAATTGGACTATGCCACTAAACATTATCTCTGACCATCTCAGCACTATCTGGTAGGGGAATGCAGGCAAAAATTACTTGTTTCCTGTTTTGTTTGCAGGGGTTTTTTTTTTTTTGTTTTATTTTGTTTTGTTTTAATACATTTTTTTTTGTTTTGGTTCATTTTTATAAATTTTCATTCTGGGAAATTTTGCTACTTAGAGGTAGCTGTGGCTGCTGCCCAATGAAAAACATAGCTGAAAGGTTACTAGAGGTTTCAGGTAAATAAAACAAACGTCTTTTTTCTCAAAACCAGCAACCTTTGGCATGTACCTTTCAGAGGAGCCACCATGACTCCTTTGGAAGATGCTTGGGCGGACTGACTCTAGCAAGTCAACTCCCATGGAGTCATGGTGATTCTTCTGAAGGATAACTGTGTCCCATCCCAAGGTTACTGGTTTGAGATCAGCTTAGCCTGTGGAAAAAAACCTGAGCTTCACATTTTTCAGTACCATGTTTCAGATTGATATTTCCCATTTTGTTTCAAAGGAATGCTCCTCCCTGCTATCTGGATTAGCATTATCAACTGTCTCCATGCACCTGACAGGCTTGATCCAGTCCTGGGTGTTCCCTGTTTCATGCAGGGACATGTAGTTCTGATTTCTCTATCATACTACATAAGAAAAGCAAGATTACAAGTCCCTGCATGCAATGGACTAAACCCAGGACTGGATCAAGCCTGCCAGGTACATCTGGAGGCAGTTGCCAACCCTAATCTGGATAGTTCCAAGACTGTCTGTGGGTTAAGATTGCCAACTGACTGGTTTTAGGCTGGCCCAGCTGGTTTTACGGGCTAGAGGCTGGCAGGACTTCACCGCTTGCAGCTTATCCAGAACACTGCTGTTCAAACTCTTGTCTTGTCGCCCCGCTTCTCATCCATTTCTACTGGCTTCCATTAAAATATTGTATCCAATTCAAGCTCCCTACCCTGGTCCACAAAGCTTTCATACTTGAACTCCCTCTATCTCTTTGACATCCTTCATCTACACTCTCCACATGGGGTACTCCACTCCATCTATGCCAACCGCCTTCACCTTCCCCCTGCTTTGAGAGCCAGAGTAGAATCCTCTCACAAAATGGCCTTCTACTTCCTTGGCATATCACTTTGGGATGCTCTATCCCCTGACCTCTGCCTCGAACCATCTTATATTAAGTTCAGATCCCTACTCAAAACACACCTCTTTCAGATAGCCTTTGAAATACCACCTCCCTGATCATAACTCTCCTAACCTGCTCTCTTCTGACCCGACTCTCTCCCTGTGTGATTGTTACATCTTTCCTATCGATTTATGGCATTTTCTTTCCTTTTTCATTTTCTTATGCCTTTGTTTTATTGTATACCACCCTGCTGCAAATGTGAAAGGCGGTATATCAAATTCAATAAACATAAATATAAACTAGCCACAGATGGCAGATTTTTCGCTTTCAAAAAGTTGGCAACCGTATTGTGGGTTGAGCTGGGGAAGAGTTGATTGTTATCTGATTAGCAGTGATTTCAGCAGGGTATCACATGATGAAGGCTAGCTAAATGGATGCCTTACAGCTCAACTCCATTCCTTCCCCCCAAAAACACAATTAAAATCTGGAACCATAGGAAATGATGTCTTAGGACGTCACTAACCAAGATAGCAGATGCAAGGTGAAGCTCCCAAGGTCAGGTAGATAAGTTCCCCAACTAATAGCTTGAATGCCCGAACTAAGCTATAAAAACTGTTGGTGTTACCCTGTGGAGCAATTCAATGGGTGATGGCGCAGAAAAAAACGAGCCCGGACTTGAAAACCTTTGGGCTTAAGGTGACCCCTGGGGCTGTGGGAACCAGAGCAAAGATGGCGCCAAATGGAGTGGTGGGGGAAGAGAAAAACTCCGACAGGAGCCCGCTTGCTGGGGGATGGTGAGTTAAGCTCGCTTAAAGAGGAGTTGAAAGAGTGGTTCGGGACTATCCATCAAGTCCTGGCCAATTTTAAAGCAGAAGCAAAAATGTGGATCAGAGAACTGAGCGATAATATCCATGAGCTTGGGCAATGAGTAGAGTCCATGGAGCAGAAAATAGAGGTGCACGAGGGGATGCTAAATGCTGTGAAAGAGAGCAGCGAGCTGGCGAAAGTGGAAATGGGCGAGCTATGGACAAAACTGGAGGATCTGGAAAATAGGATGTGCCGCTCCAACATACGCTTGAGAGGCATTCCAGAGAAAGAGGGAACTCACAACTATAAATTGCTGGTGGAGCAACTGTGTAAGGCCATCTTAAGACAAGCAGATACACCAATGGCTAATCTATGTTTTGATAGACAGAGCACACAGACCATTGGGTCCTAAGCAAGATGGCTAGGCAAGAGACATTGTAGCGTGCTTCCACGATTTCAGTACAAAGGAGGCAGTCATGCAAGCTGCATGGAAAGTGGGCAAAGTGCTCTGGGAGGATCAGCCAGTGGAACTGTATGTTGATATCTCTATAATCACCATAAGAAGGAGGAGAACTTTTAAAGTTATCACATCACGGCTAAGAGAGGAACGGATCCGCTACAAGTGGCTTTTTCCCTTTGGACTGCAATTTAATATTATGGGAAAGACCACCATTGCACATTCTATAGAGGAGGCTATTAAAGGTATGGAGAATGCAGGGTGGTCGGCGCTACTGGAAGTCCCTGTGGAGAAAGAAGCTGAGCAGAAGAGGCTGGGTCTTGCAAGCACGGAGTGACAATGAGAGACGCAGGGGAGCCGACGCCTGAGATGCCAGAAACCCAAAATTGTCAAGCATCTGGATGAAACATGATTAAGTACGCTGGAACTTGTAAAGAGTGGGTGTTTGTTTGGGGGTGATGTGGTGGGGAAGTGACGGGCCTTTTGTGTGTTAAGGGCAGAAGAATATGGAATAATGGGGGAGGAAGGTGTAAAGTTGATCTTGTTAGTGACCCACACCTCATAGGATTGGAGAGGGGTGGATCCTTCTGGAAAAATGAAGGGATGGGTGGGGAGGGGGGTTGGAGGGAGAAGGAGGGAGGGCGGAGAGGAGGTTAGAGGAGGAGGCGAGGGAGGAGGAGAGGGGGGCCTTGCAGGCTAGAGATAATAATCTTTGAAAAGTATGACAGGTCATACAAGACATGATTTTAGAGTGGTATCCTTGAATGTAAGGGGCCTCAAATCTGACATAAAGTGACAGCTGTGTTATAAAAAAGCACTTAGGTTGAATGGTGATATAATTTTAATACAAGAAATGCACCTAACGAGTGGGGGCGAGAGGAGAATGGTAAACAAAAAATTTCCAAACCAATGGTTTGCATCTAATCGCCAGGAAAAAAGAAAGAAAGAAAGGAGGGGTAGGCATTTTTATAACATGGGTGAGCACAAGACAGTGCAAATGTTGACACTGCCTGCAGTTCTCCTCTCAATCAACTCTTCTGCTGCTGCTCACTTGGTGGGCTTGACACCAAAGTTTGGCTTTTGGGGTTCCCAGTTTAATTATTGTCTTCCTGCTTCTAATTGTGGTTCCTTGTTTGGTGCTGGTCTATGTTCTGCATGTGTAACTGAGCTGAGGTATTCTGTTTATGTAATTCCTATTTGACATTGCCACTTGTTCTCTTTCCCCAGTAGGTCATGTATTGTTATTCCCGTTTCCCATCAACCCCGGCGGGCTTAACAGAGCCGCGAAAGGGAAACTCTCCCTTCACGGCTCTGAAAGCCGGAGCAGAGAGGGACTGATGCAGGGAGGGAGGGCTCTGCCGGGCAGGGGGGGCCGTGGACACTTGATTCTGCCGCTGCCACGGCGGCAGCGGCAGCAGCAGCAGCAGCCAGCTTTTTTTTTTTTTTAATTTACTTTTAATGCAAAATGTTGTTTGCGCAAGGGCCCCTGAAACGCGGGGCCCTGTGCAAAAAACATTCTTGCTCAATGGACGTGCCGGCCCTGCATCCAGGTTTGTGAAATCACATCTGCACCTGGACAAGCTTGCATTTTTTTCAGGCATTCTGGCTTAGACATCCAGATTTCACTTGGATGAATCTTTGAAAATTCCCCTCAATATTAATTTTATAAAGTATGGAGCGAATTTTAGAAGGGACGTCCAAGAGCAATTGGGGACATCCAGAGCGGAATATGCAGGAAAATGTCAGGGATGTCTATAGTTCTGGCTAATTTTAGACATTTGGTGCCCGATTCAGGAAGAGGCATGTCTGGGCCGTCCAGACGGCCCTGGGCAGGACAAGCCTGTTTAGACCCGATCTGAAATGCGGGAGCAAAACGTTCCTGTGGCATTCAGAATCGGGCCCTAGAATGGCCCAGCGTGCCTCTGTGGCCACTGGGAGACTTCCATATCGCCTCCTAGCCAGCCCACTGTATCCCTGTCTCCTGCACCCTGCCGCCCGACCCCCAACGGGGCCAGCTAGGAGCCAGATCAGGTGGTGAGAACCCACCTTGTGCTGTCTGCTGGAATCTGCCCTGTACGTCTGGGGGTCGGCCCGCCCATGCTCCACCCATTCTCCACCCCTGTCACACCTCCACCCCCACAGCACTCACAGTGGCTCTGTGCATGTAGCAGGGGACGGAGGCGGAATACCAGCAAGGCGGATAGCGGGGTAGCACATTCCGGTGGGATGTGCTGTCCCGCTGTCTGCTTCTTAGAATCGTGGTCATAGCTATCCTCAAAGTGGATATTCATAGATATCTCCAGTAGGGTTGCATGGATCAGGGATATTCAGTTCAGGCAAGCTAGTGAACAGGAATGCCCAGTGGCAGAGCACATTGACAATATCAGCTCCCATTCCCGGTTGGTTGTCATTGACATATTCTGGAATACAAGGGATAGGGCTGTAATTCCTTCTTCCCCCCCCCCCCCCCCCAGATGCTTGCCAGGGTAAACAGGCATTTTTCCAATGCCTGTTCATGCCTAGAGCAAGGCCAACTCTGGCCACAGTTCGGGATGTCTTTTGTACTTCTGAGATTGGGCAGGGATGTCTGGGATAGTTGTACTGCCCTGGCCATACCTCCATTCAGACCTGGACATCCTCACGCTCTGAACTTTCCCAGATCCAGCTTCTAAAATAGCTGTGAGGATGTTGTCATGATTTGGATGTCTGCATGCCCGTTTGCAGACATCCAAATCGGAAATAACGCTTCTAAAATTCCCCTCATGATGTCCAAATATGCATTGTTATAGGATTTTCTCGAAGGGATGGTGTTGAGATGAGTACAACAGAGTCTAATAATCAAAATTTTGTGGTGGGGAAGCTTGGGGTCTAAACGGCAATTGCAAGGGGGCGCAAGGCTGAGGTTTTGTCGAGTATAAAGTTAAAGAGTGTGATGGCAAATGGTGGAGTTACAGAGTGAGAAAAAGACATTAAGGGGCTGATTTTATAAGGACTGTATGGAATGTTATTTGCTATTTACACGCACAAGGACTTATGCACGTGAATAACCACATACAGGTGCACATCGGGCAGTCGCTATTCAGAAAGCATGTGCATAAGTCCCAGAGTGCCAGAGGTGTGCATGGGGAAAAAGCCTAGCTAGAGTATAGGCGAGCCTAAATTTACACACATAAGTTAGAAAATATTATAACTTGCATGTGTTTCTGAACAATCTAGGCATAAACTTTTCACGTGCTCTAGGGCAGATGTAACTTCCACAACTAGGTTAAAGAGCGTCCATATGCCCTATTTTATAACAAAGTACGTACATTCTTCAGTTTGTAAAACAGGCCCCAAATATGCAAGTTTTTATGTGCATTGACTGTGCAGGAGTTTATAAAATTGCCCTCCACATGTTCAATGGCTTCTTTCACTATATAGTAAATGCATGGACATAAATGGCACCTGCAGTTTTTTTGGACTGTGCCATCTTTCTGAATCCAACAGTGCTAGATCTGTTCTAGAGTTGCAGTTAATGTTGTACATTAATACTTATGGAAATGTGAGTGAGGGGACACAAGGCCGAGAAGAAAGAATTGAGATATTCACTGGAGAGTAGAAAGGGAGAGGGAGGAATGCTTGTGATGTGGGATGGAGATGGGAGAGAGAAGAGTATTCAGAGGCTGGTATGAATATGAGGTGAGGCGGACATGAATGGTGGACTATGGATGTGTGAAATAGTAGGCAAGTGTAGTGTGTGAGAATATGGATAGGTATGTAAAGTGTATGAATGTCGTTGAGCTGGAGAAGGGAAGGGGTAGGATAGAAGAGAATACACCTTCAGTGAGAAGATGGTTCCGCAAACTAATGGTTGGCTTGAGGTTCTGCTGGGAGGTTGTAGAGCAACAACTAGTAAACAGGGGTAATGAGCAAGTATACTCTTGGGAAAAACAGGGGATTGGATAGCCTTAAATGTTAACACTTAATGCTGGTGTTATCCATTCAACTCTTAACAGTCAACTTGTTGAATTATCTGAAGAAAAAGAATATGAAGTTGCAGAGAGGTTGGATTGGAGAGTTGGGTTCTCATCTTACAACAGATAGTGAGAGATAGCTATGCTGATAAACATCTTTCCTTTGAACTCCATTATATAGTGCAAGATTTTGAGGGCCAAGTTTATATTATGCAAGGGGCATTTGCAGGGGATAAAGATTTATTGTGCAATGTCTATGGTCTTAATATCTGTAACAACAAATGTTTCTCCCTTTTATAGCAAATCTATTGGATTTTGAAGAATATCAATTGATACTCAGGAGTGACTTTAATATCCTAAATGACCCCTTCATTAATTGTAAACCATTGAGGACCCTACTGGGAAATAATGATGGAAAGATGGTCAACTTCCTGATTTGGGAATTAAAATTAATTGACACCTGGAGTCTGAGATTCCTACATACAAGGAACTTGGACTTCACTTTCTACCAGAATGTCGATAAGAACCATACTAGATTGTATTACATATTACTATGAGAATCCTTGCTCAGGAAGTTGTATGTTGCAGAAATTGGGGAGGCACTGATTTCAGACCATTTACCTGTACAGGTAATTTTGGAAGGAGGAGAAAGGCCCCTGATTCTATATGGAGAATGAGCCCCATTCTTTATCAGGATGAGGAATTCCATAAATACTGAAGAAGACTTTTCAGGAATATATGCAAGAGAGTAACAAAAGAGAAACAGACAATAGAACATTGCGGGAGGCAGTGGAAGCCAGGAGCTCCTAGCATTGTCAAAAGAAAGGCGGCAGTGCTAGTGGAGGCATATAGGCAATATGAGTGAGGCAGACAGAGTCACGTATGCACAAATAAGAGAGCAGAGAGAGAAAGAGAATAATATTAAAGCTTTGGAACTACAGAGCTTAAAAGTGAGAGAGGAGGCACTGTGGGTTAACCTGGAAAGAGGGAAAGAGAAATCTATTTGTATTGGTGTAAAATACAGACCTCCCTCACAGGAGGAAGAGGAGGACGGAGAGTTAATTGAAGACATACACAACATTGCTAGGAAAGGGGAAGTGCTATTGATGGGGGATTTCAATATACCAGATATTGATTGGCACATTCCAGCTGCAGTCTAAGGAGATCCTGAACTCTCTACAGGGAAAACTATTCAGGCAACTGTTAACAGAACCCACACGTGAAGGGGCCATACTGGACTTGGTGCTTACCAATGGTGAAAGTGTTTCTGATGTTGTAGTGGGAGATCATTTTGCATCCAGTATTAGGACTAGGTTCAGTATTAGGACTAGGGGCTGTTAAAATCCATTCAGAAGCAAAGATCTTAGACTTTAGGAAAACTAACTTTGTCAATATGGGCCAATACCTCAGGGAGCCGTTAGCGGGATGGTAACAGCTGGGGCATATAGAAAAACTGTGGGCAAATCTGAAAGGGGATATGTTAAAATGGTAAAAATGGTAAAAAGAAAAGGCGACCACTATGGTTTTTGAAAGAAGTAGCTGAAAAGGTGAAGAAAAAGACGGCCTTCATGAAATACGAGAGATTACAGAGAGAGGAAGACAGGCATCTATGGGGCATGTTTACTAAACTGTGGTAACGTTACAGACCACGCGTTATGTAACGTTAATGCTCATTAGGTAACGTTAACGCGCAATATGTAACGTTAATGCATGTTAATGTTACTTAATGATCGTTAACATCCCCGGCCGCGGTAAACACTGCAGAAGGTGGAGAGAGGGTGGGGGGAAGGGGTCAATGGGCAGGGAGTGGGCGGGGAGAGGCTCCCTGCACACTAACGCGCTGAATTGAAAGGCTGAATCCTATCGTGAATGAAAATCTGCCGTTAGATGCACATTTGCAGGAGAGAGAAACCATTTCAGTGTCAGCAATGTATAGCATAGACAGGGAGCCCAAGAAACGTGATAGTAGTGCTTCATGTCCAGCACCAGCATAGTGCCCAAGTATGAAAGGCCACTATGGCGATGGTGCAAGTGGGGCATAGGAGGCTGCAGGCGGGACATGTAGCGGGGGCAGCAGGGGCACAGGATGGACTAGGCGGGCGCCTAAGTGACACATAGGAAAATAGAAACCGGAAATCATCACGACAGCAGCTGACAAAGTCCAAACACAATCCACCTACATCTACCTGGTCCACCCGAGCTAACAGTTGCCAGGGCATTGACCTGACATACCCCCAACCAACCCTCCCCCAAGCGGAAAGAACAGACTATTGGTAGGCGGTGATGGGGGGGATGTTAGGATGCTCATGTATGCCCCATGCCCCAGACCCCGCTCCCTAGATGACCACCTACCCACCCATGGATGGCCTGGGACTGCGCACTACCAGCACCGACATCATATGGCCATGTCAGCATAGCAGGGGGTGTGTGCCCGTGCTGGAGGGGGCAGTGGCACCTGCCTGCAGTGGACCTAGGCCATGCCCTGTACCAGTACGTGGTGTGCAGTGCAACATAAAAGGTCTGGCTGAGGAACAGTACAGGTAGCCCCAAGTACCACCATGCATCTGTGGCAACAGTGTGGTACAGTACACCCACTGACTGTGTCCAGAAGCAGAGGGTCACAGGTTCAAGCCCCATCTGTGGTGCCTGCAGAGCATGTCCCTATGTTTTACCCTACAATGCAGATACAACAGCAACATGTGCAAAGCCCAAAGCAGCAGTGAACAGGGGTACAAACACCCACTCACACAGGCTCTACAATCCAAAGATGCATGGAGAGTCAGGCTGTTGGCCCCAGCATTGAGCTGCAGTTATCACCAGGGCACTACTACTACCTCCTGCACAGTTTAGCAATGTCAGCACTGTGATCAGGACCAGTGTGGCAGGCAGGATTGCCAACCACCCCTATCTGTGCACAATGCTGCAATAGGAGCGTGTGTGTGTATGCCTATCCATTGTTTTGTGGCTGCCCATACCTCACCGGGCCCACAATGTCCCACTGTTACCAGCGTTAGCCTGAATATGTGCATAATGAGGAGCAAAGTGTTGTGGGTATGGCCCGGACAAGGCGGATTGGCCAGGATGCATCTTCACAGGGTGTGGGGCAATGGCTGGGACACTGTAGTGCCCAACCATCACCTACATGGACAGGGTGGCCACAGCATGGCATGCAGGGAGGGCACTCACTCTGAATGAGCAGTGACCATGGCATGTCTAGGTTCCCACATAGCACTCTATGTTACCTGTTTCCAGTGATCCTGTTGTGTTTTTAGTGCTGGGACCACAATCACTGAGATGCGTACTTGGTACACATCATTTCTCTGTGAGCATGCATTATGGACTAGCTAGTGGGCTGTCTGCAGTTAGACTGTGCATGGTCAGAACACCTATATAGTGCAATCTGACTGTGCTGTCTACTGATGACTGGTAGGCAGCTGGGGTTTTCCATAGCTAACCCCATCATTGCTGCCGGTCTACCACTGCCCCAGCCACAGGTATGTCTCTAGCCCACCAACCCTGGAGGCTGTCACATGCCAGTAGGATGGAAGTTGCTTCACAAGATCTGGGGCACCTGTTCCTTGCCTACAAAAAGGGGTGATGTGCGCCCTTTGGGGTATGTAGTGTATACCACTTTGAACTATTAAGGCACTGCTACACAAACCTCATGTAAGTTTGGAAACCCCTCTGCCCTGATAAAAGGTGCCCATGTCAGCCAGACCCTAACACAGGGTACACACTAATCTGGGTGGTGTCTGGTCCCAGAGGGCCACATGTGACTGCAGGATACAGATGGACACCAAATTACCTTCAGCTGCACTGCAAGGAACACCTGTCACACCCTGGCAGTGATGGGGATGTACAGCAGGGCCTATCTCTAGCACCACATGTACTGCAGATCTAGTACTGGGCACCCATCCTAACCCTCAGGGAGAACACAGAACCTGCACAATGGCATAGTCTGTAGCTACTCTGTGCCAGTATCACGCACTGTCAGTTCGTCTTTCCAAGCTGAGGTACCGGAGAGGTGCAGACCCCATTTGCTGATCGACTATAGACAGCTATTCAGCATATACATTGCATCATGGGTACTGGTGGGGTTACCTTATCCTGGCACTCAGAGCAGACAGTTTGTGTGGTGACCTGCAGTCCTTCTGTACCCAGCCATTGCTGTGACATACACCACAGAGGTATAGCCTACTAGTTAATACAATGCCATTCTTGGTAGTGTTCATGGGTTCAATTCCTCATTGTTCCCTCCTCTCATGCCTGTCCTACTCAAATAGTGTGCATGCCTGTAGCAGTAATATTTTTGCAGATTTGTGCTGCCAGCCCATAATACCCTCGCAACAATTGCCAACATTCCCTCGGTCCATCTATCTGCGTCTGTCAGCTATGTAGAGTCCTGTCTGCCTGTGCAGGCTGTCACCCCATGTCATGCACTGCTACCCTTTCCTGCATTGCGCCTCTTCATGCTTGCCTCGCCTGTGCCTGATCTGCATGGCACCACCACTCCTCTGTCCACCCATCATTGTAACTATCCTGCCACCTCCGCCTCCACTGGGGGACACATATTCCCATCGTCTGCCGCCAACTGTCTTTCCAGTACTTTACATTGTCAACACCCTGTGCTGTGGTACAGTTGCCCCCACCATGTTTGTCATTAGTACTGGCAGCCATATGGGATGCCCACAGATATGGCAGGTCCAGAGGTTCCCAGCTCTCCCTCCTTCACTCACCTGTTCATTACTTTCCTGAGTGCTCTATCTAGTGTTAGGGCTACATCTGTCTCTGTTCCTCACAGGTCATGCATGTCATCCTGCAGCACTTTGCAGCCCTTAGGCCACACTAACCTAGGGCACCATAACCTTGTTAGGCCACCGTAACCTATGGTTCCGTAACCCAGGGTGCCTTCTAAGGTGTCCTGTCTAGGGGTGCCTAATACGGCGCATAGCCTAAGGAGCCCTACTGTATAGGGCACCTTACAAGGCGCCTTATGAGGCACCTTACAAGGCACCTTATAGAGCACCTAACAAGGCACCTTATAAGGCACCTTACTTATACGGCACCTAACAGACCAAAGCAAAGAATTCATTCAGTCTCTCCGCTATTTTATTTATTTATGCTTTTCTTCTATACCGCTTTTTCCAGAGATAGCCTTGTCCCCTCTTACTGCCCCTTTTACCCCTCTATCATCTAATGGACCAACTGACTCTCTCACAGGTTTTTTGCTACAAATGTACTTGAAAAAGTCTTTATTATGCGTTTTGCTTCGACTGCAAGTTTCTTCTCAAATTCTCTCTTTGCCTGCCTTATCAATGCCTTGCATTTAACTTGCCAGTCCTTGTGCTGTTTCCAGTTTTCGTCATTTGGCTCTTTTTTCCATTTCCTGAAAGATGCTTTTTTGGCAACAACAGTCTCTCTGACCTCACCTTTAAACCATGCTGGCAGTTTTTTGGACTTCCTTCCACTTTTCTTAAAGCGTGGAATACAGCTGGTCTGGGCTTCCAAGATAGTATTTTTAAACAATACCCAAGCTTGATGTATGTCTTTAATGTTTGCAACTGCTCCTTTTAGTTTTTTCTTAACTATTTTCCTAATTTTATCATAGTCTCCCTTTTGAAAGTTAAAAGGTAGTACTGTGGACTTCCTTATCATCCCTCCTCCATCAGTTAAATCAAATGCGATCATTCTATGATCACTATTGCCAAGTGGCCCCAACACCCTTACCTCTTGCACCAGATCTGGTGTTCCACTAAGGCAGGGGTGGGGAACCCTGGTCCTGGAGAGCCGCAGACCAGTCAGGTTTTCGGGATATCCCTAATGAATATGCATGAGATATATATGCATTAGAGATATCCTGCCAACCTGACTGGTTTGTGGCCCTCCAGGGCTGGATTTGGAGACCCCTGCCTTACACCTCTGTCATTTAAGATTGTGAGTGGGCAAGGTGCAGATGTCCAAGACATCAAAAAGGTTAGATAGAATGTGTCACATTCCTCCTCACTTCTCACCACCACCAAAATATTGTCTATTAGACAACTTTTTGGTGGTGGTGAGAATCGAGGAGGAATGTGACACATTCTATATACCCTTTCGATGTCTAGGACATCTGCACCTTGCCCACTCACAATCTTAAATGACAGAGGTGTAAGGCAGGGGTCTCCAAATCCAGCCCTGGAGGGCCACAAACCAGTCAGGTTGGCAGGATATCTCTAATGCATATATATATCATGCATATTCATTAGGGATATCCCGAAAACCTGACTGGTCTGCGGCTCTCCAGGACCAGGGTTCCCCACCCCTGCACTAAGGACTAGGTCCAATATGGCTTCCCCTCTGGTTGGTTCATGAACCAGCTGCTCCAAGAAGCAGTCATTTATTTCATCTAGGAACTTTATCTCCCTAGCGTGTCCTGCCCTGACACTGACCCAGTCAATACCAGGGTGATTGAAATCACCCATTATTATTACAGTGCTGTTACTTTTGTTAGCTTCCTTGATTTCTTTGAGCATTTCATCATCCATTTGTTCATTCTGGCCAGGCGGTCGATAATACACTCCCACCGCCATCACCCTCCCCTTTTTACATGGAATTTCAATCCATAGAGATTCTACAGAAAATTTTGTTTCCTTCAAAACTTTAATCCTTTCTGACTCAATGCCCTCTCTAGCATAGAGCGCAACCCCTCCACCAATTTGATCAGCTCTATTATTACGATATAGTTTGTACCCAGGTATCACAGTGTCCCACTGGTTGTCCTCCTTCCACCATGTCTCTGAGATTCCAATCATATCTAACCTCTCATTTAGTGCTATATATTCTAACTCTCCCATCTTAGTTTTTAGACTTCTAACATTTGCATACAAGCATTTTAAAGACTGTAATTTATTCATATTAATCTGGCTATTGGTAGGCATGGGTAATTTGGAATCTTTAAGCTCTGTCTGCTCTAAACGCAAGAGCATTTGGGCTACTTTACTCTTTTTTGGAACCTCTCTGTTTTTGGTAGTATTCTTCAAGGATACATTGCTCCGAACCATGCGCTCTTGGGCGACTGTCAGCTTTCCCCTATTATCTAGTTTAAAAGTTGCTATCTCCTTTTTAAAGGTCAATGCCAGCAGCCTGGTTCCATCTTGGTTAAGGTGAAGCCTATCCCTTCGGAAGAGCCCCTCCTTTCCCAAGAATGTTCCCCAGTTCCTAACAAATCCAAAACCCTCATCCTTGCACCATTGTCTCATCCACGCATTGAGACTCCGAAGCTCTGCCTGCCTTTTGGGTCCTGCGCGTGGAACAGGAAGCACTTCAGAGAAAGCTACCCTGGAAGTTCTGGATTTCAACTTCCTACCTAAAAGCCTAAATTTAACCTCCAGAACCTCCCTACCACATTTTCCTATGTCATTGGTACCGACATGTACCAAGAGAGCAGACTCCTCCCCAGCACTATCTAAGACCTTGTCTAGATGGCGCATGAGGTCCTATAAATTAATGTCTATAAATTAACGAATAGAGTGGAATGGGTAAATGTAGATCTATTGTTTAAGCCATCAAAAAGTAGAAAGACTAGAGGACTTGCAATGAAACTACAATGTAACCCATTTAAGACTAACAAGGGAAAATATTTTTTTACTCAGTGCGTATTCAAACTCTGGAATTCGTTCCCGGAGGGTGTAGTAAAAGCCATTACTGCAGCTGGGTTTAAAAAAGGTTTGGACAAGTTCCTGGATGAAAGGTCCATAAACCATTATTAAAAAGGACCTGGGAAATACACTGCTTACCCCAGGACGAGCATTATGGAACCTGTGTGCCTTTTTGTGAACCTGCCAGGTACTTGCGACTTGGATTGGCCACTGTTGGAAACAGGATATTGGGCTTGATGGACCTTAGGGGTATGTTTACTAAACCTTCTTAATGTGCGCCCAGTGTTAGTGTGCAGGATGACATATAAGGAGTGGGCGTTTCAGTTTAAAGTAGCAAAACGGGATTAGCGCGCGATAACGCGCGCTGCTGTGCACATTATCGGGCATAGCGCCACTAAGCGCGTTACCGTGCGGTAATCTTAAGTAGGCGCACAGACATCCAAACAGGGAAACAGAAGTGTAGCACAGTGGTTAATACACTGACTGATGATACAGGGATCATGAGTTCAATCCCCAGTATGCATAAGGCTGGCTGAGGTATCAGCTTTGACATGTAAGTATTGTTTCCTGAGGCATTTTATTTATTGCTGCCAGCAAACACACCCTCACGTGCCGTAACCTAAGGTGCCACATAAGGCACCACATAGGGCACATTATAAAGTGCACTGTCCGCCACGGCAACCTATAATGTCCCCTATAGGGCACCCTATAAGGCGCTCCATAGGACACCTTATATGGACTGTAACCATAAGGTGCCTCAGAAGGCGCTTTATAGGGTGCCCTATAAGGCGCCTTATAGGGTGCCCTATAAGGCGCCTTATAGGGCACCTTCTGAGGCACCTTATGGTTACAGTACCCTGAGGGTGTTTTGCTAGCAGCACTAATGTACATTAAAAAAAGACAGTGCTTTGGACAGCCCTATCAAATAACCCCTACTGTGGGTTTGAACCCATGACCTCTGGCTCCACAAGTAGTGAAGTAACCAGTGGGCTACAGTTCCATAACTGCCAGTAAACCCTGGCTGGCTGCAGAAGGACTGCACGTCACCACACAAACAGTCTGCTGTGGTCACCAGGATAGGGTTAACCCACCCATACCCATGATGCACTGCACATGCAAATCAGCAGTCTACAGATGATCACAAGATGGGGTATGCACCCCCACAGCACCTCGGCCTGGTAGGGGGAACTGACCATGTGAGCTACAGGCACAGAGTAGCTACACACCGTCACATTGTGCAGGTACTTCACTCACCCTGAGGGTGAGGTGGGGCGCCCAGCACCAGGTCCACAGCAGAGATAAGCCATGCTGCTGGTCTCCAGCAGTGCTAATGTGTGAGATAGGTAGTTTCTGCAGACACACCTTGGATATATCTGTGTGTCTCAGTCAGGTTTAGCCCCGATGGACCTCTAGGAGGATTATGTACCACCACCCTCCTCCTCCTCCTCCTCCTCCTCCAGGGTTGAGGATGGTAAACAGGGTCTCCCACCAACAGATCCACATTCTACCTCCCTGCAATGGTGGCAGTAGAGAGGACCATCAACCCCAGTCCTGCTAGGGAACAGACACGCTACAGGGCAGTCAATGCAGCGCCGTACACATCCATAACGCAATAGCAGACAGACATTAGGCCTGGATATGCTAAGCTGCACCCCTATCTGATAGTCTCCTGCAGCAAGCCTTCAGCCGCTGCACCCTGCAAGGCACTCCATCAAGACACATACCAGCTGCAGACAGTCTGCTAGCTAGTCCATAGTGCATGTGCCTGGTGGAAACGAGTGCACCCAGAACTGAGATGTCAGCATATACACCAAGCAGATAAGTCAGTGACTGGGCCCCAAAAGGGAACCCATAAATATCACATGAGAGAAATACTATATAGCACTATGGGGGGAGCCTAGCCATGCCGTGGTCACTGCTCAGTCAGGTTGAGAGTGATCTCCCAGCAGAACATGCTGTGGCCACCCGATCTGTGCAGGTGGTGGCCAGGCACTACAATGTCCCAGCCAGTGCACTATGCCCTGTGCAGATGCATCCTGGCCAGGCCACCCTGTCCGGGCTATACCCATGGTACCTTGCTCCTCATTATGCACATTGGCAGGCCAATACTGGCAACAGTGCTGGCAGTGTGGGCTGTGGAGGGTGTTTGCAGCCACCACACACTGGATAGACAGACACACACTCCCACACCTATGCCAGCATCGTGCTACTATAGAGGTGTTTAGCAGCCCTGGCCACCACACCAGTCCTGGGCACAGTGCAGGCATGGATATGGTACGCAATACTGTTGGGGGTCACTCCCCAGGGTGGTAAACACTGTCAAAGACCAGACCTGAAGCACACTCCACAGACATCAGAAAGGTTGCTATGATGGAGCTCAATCAGCAAACTGTGCCTAACGTAGGACTTGCTATCTGCCAGTAATCATAGCAAACCTTTGATAGCTGTGTACCGTATTCCCAGGTGTAGGGTGGCATTGCTAAGGTATGCAAGTGCTAGTATTGGTAGATGCACGCAGGGCCCAATGTCCTGCCTCTCCAGGAGGCATTGGCTAATGGAGCCTGTGGGCATGGGTGTGTCTGTCCCTGTTGGCTGCTGCTTTCCGGCAGGGGTTCCCAACTCCAGTCCTGGTGTGCCAAACACTGTTCGGGTTTTCATGCTGTCCCTCATGAATATGCATTAGATACATCTGCATACCATGGGGGTGGTGCATAGATATGCAGCACAGGCATCTTTATTAGAGGCAGCATGGAACCTGAATGGTGTTTGGCCCTCCAGGACTGCATTTGGGAAACTCTGCTCTAGGTAATGTGCCTGTTTATGGTGTCTTTGCTCTGTAGGGTAAAATGTAGGTGTTTTGGGCATGTTTACGTCATCTGCAATAAAGGTTCTGTGTGTATTAGCATGTTGTAGTAGTGGGTAAAATATGGGGACTGGGTTGGCAGGCACCATAGCTGGGACTTGAACCTGTAACCTTCTGCCTCCAAACACACTGGTTGTGTGCACTGCACCACTGTGTTGCCACAGAGACAGTGCATTCCATGGTGATACCATAACTGTTTGTCCAGCAGGGCCTGTCTGTTGCAGTGCATGGCACCCACCTACACAGGGCTAGGCTATGGTCTGCTCTGGGCAGCTGCCACTGCCCCCCTCCACCACCAGTACCCCTCTGCCACCATGCTGACATTCCCTTCTGCTGATGGTGCTGGTGGTGTGCAGTCTCAAGCCATCCAGTGTGCAGGTAGGCGGCTGCCTATGGTGCATGTTCTGGGGTAGGGGTGCCTGCATAGATGTCCATGCTTCCCCCCAACACCACCTGCCAATGTTCTGTGCCCTTGGAGGTACCTGCTGGGTACTATCCCCTGTGACACTATGATAAACACTCTCATGCCCATGTTGGGCCCTCATCAGTTGCTGTCTGGCTGCTGTACATTTTCAGCATTCCTAAGTGCCACCTAGGCATCTGCCTAGTCCGCACTGTGCCCCAGCTGCACCACAGCATGTGCCGCCTGCAGCCCTCTGTATCCCCTTTCTCAGCATCTGTCCAGTTGCCCATTCCGACATGCCCGCCCTGCTGTTGTGGAACATGTGCATGCCATAGGAAACCTGCCTAATGGAGAGGAAAACCCTGATCAGTGCTATTTCACTGTGGGTTCATTCACCTTGTATGGGGATGGAGCGTAGACCCTTCCAAAATTCATATCTTTTTTGGGGGGCTTTCTTGGGAGTGTTTTTTGATGTTTCCCATTACTATCACTATTGCCCAGCTTGGTTATGTTTTTTGTATATTTTGTTGGGGTCCTTTTCAATGTTTATTTGTACTTTTGTTCCGTGCACATGTATCACACTTATCACTGTTTTGTAGGTTTCCCTGGTTTTGCTGTACATTGCTGACAGAAATGGTTTCTTTTTCCTTTAAATCAGCTCTAACGCGAGGTTTTCACTTGCTTTAGTTTTGGCCTCAGATTTCACATCGTTAGTGTGCGGGGAGCCTCTCCCCTCCCACTCTCCACCCATTGACCCCTTCTCTCTGCCCCTGGGGAGCCTTCCTCCACCCTCTGGGAGCCTTTCCCCGCTTCAGCGCTCGTTTGTGCCGCTGCGCGCATTAGTGCGCGCTAAGGCACATTTGTGCCCCATAAAGCATCATTATCGTGCGCTAAGGTACCTTAGCGTGTGATAATTGCACAGCGCGCACGTTAAGAAGGTTTAGTAAACATACCCCTTAGTCTGACCCAGTATGGCATTCCTTATGTTCTTAAATATAATTTACATAGCTGGGGAAATAAAACTGGGGAATTACTAACTAATTTGTTCTTGCCCTCCAGAAAAAAATATACATGTACTCAGATTTGGGATGGTCAAGGAGGACTGCATGATAAGGAAGAGGATATCATGCATTAGTTTGTGCTGCTTCTTAAATCCTTTTATGCCACTGATTCAGGGGACAAGGAGCAGAGGGCAGAAACTTTTTCAAGCTCTAACAATGCTAAAAATTTCCAAAAAGTGATTATATTATCTTTAAGCCCCTTTCAGGAAAGCAGAGGTGTTGGGTATTATGTCTTGAATGTACTACTATAACTCACCCAGTAATAAGATGATGGGCAGGAGATAAATATTAATAAATAAATGAAATCTGGATAGTGTCACTCAATTTGGATATCTAGTGGCAGCTATTATCCATATTCTGCCCCTGAATATCTTGCTGATATTTAAGCACCATGGCTGAGATGTTTAAATATTGGCCCTTTTTCAAATTAGGTCCATAGAATATGCATTGGAGTCGGAGCAGCTTCATCTGATTTGCAGAGTCTACAGCAATCATATTCATAAAGGATTCCCTGGAGTCAATGCGTCTGCATCAACACTGCTGGACTTCCTTGGAATTTGTTGACAAAGGAGCTTCCCCAGCTAATCTGAGGAAAATCTTAAAATTATGTCAAATCGGCCTGGTTCAAATTTGGCTTAAAATTTGCTGTGTATCTCCATGTAACAGTATTGATAATACACAGTCTCAAAGGTGAAGATGAAAACTGTCACTATGCAGTTTTATGGAGGACTACAAATCAAATCTATACACCTCACAAAGAATTCTTCAGTAATGTGGTGCTGGGATGGGGAAAAAACCCTGACACAGTAATTCCTCCACACCACAGAATATTAGTTAAGTTTTTGTTGGAGTACTCTGTCCAGTTTTTGGGGCCACACTTTGGGGGTTATTTTGGAAGCCTTATTCACCTTTTCCACTTGAAAATACTGGCATATATACATAATGACAATTTTAGAAAGGTGTAATTTATAGGTGGAGATCCAAACTACATAGAAATTGCAAGGGGGTATATGGTTTGGTCAGGGCCTGGATTGGCCAAATATTTACATAACTATTCTCTATTTCATAAAGAGATTCCATGCCTATCTTCAAAAATTTTCATGTGGGGTTTTACACGTGCTCCAAGATGCACAAATAATTTTTTTAAAAGTGCTCATTTCAGCCAGGTTTTTGCACAAGGAACTAATGAAGCAATTCTCCCTAATCCCCCATTGTTTATTTCCTCCTCCAAATTGAAAAAATAAAAAAATTGTAGCCTCATTACTTAATTGGCAGCACTTCTATGTATAGGTTTCCAAATGGCGCATATATATATGGAATTGCCAGCTCTTCCATGTTGAAAGTACCGAGTTACTGCCTCTTACTTTTCTCACGTATAGACTTCTAAATTGGATCCTTTAGCTGTGCATCACTGCAAAACACGTGTACTCCTGCATGTCTTTATATGTCTTTTGAAAAATGCTCATGTTTGGAAGAACTTTTGCAAAATCCTGGTGGAGCTGGCCTTAAAAGGGCCTGGGGGTGGAGCTGGCCTTAAAGGGGCCGTGTACTCCTAAAAAGGTTAAAAACAGACCAAATTTTAAAATGTTAAATTAAATATCCAAAGTGCAAAAATGAATTGGTCAATGGTTGGTGATAAAAATGTTTAAATTGTTGTTTTTACAAAAGTATCTATACAAAGGTGATAGAAGAATGTAAATTGTTATTTTTACAGAATGAACCAAAAATTAATGTAGTTATAGAGGTTACTAGAAATTCTTGGCAAAACAAAACTGTCTGGGATAAATGCCTGCCATCTCATGCAGATTCTTATCTCTCTCTCCATTGTTCTGCATTTAGAGATAGCACAGCCTAAAAGACACTAAGGGGTATGTTTACTAAACTACGGTAACGGTACATAACGCGCGTTATGTAATGTTAACGATCGTTAGTGCATCATAACGTGCGTTATGATGCGCTAACGAGTGTTAACGTTACATAACGCTCATTATGATGCGTTAACGATCGTAAAACTCCGTGGCGCGGTAAAACACCGCAGAAGGTGGAGAGAGGGCGGAGAGAAGGGGTCAGTGGGCGGGGAGAGGTTCCCTGCACACCAACGCGGTGGTCTGAAGAGCTGAATCCTAACGCGATTGAAAACCTGCCGTTAAATGCACAGTTCAGGGGAGAGAAACCATTTAAGTGTCAGCAATGTACAGCATAGGCAGGGAAACCTAAAAAAAATGATAAGTGTGATACATATGCACAGAACAAAAGGGCACATAAACATTGAAAATGACCTCAACAAACTGGAAAAAAACCATAACCAAGCTGGCCAATAGTGATATTAATGGGTACCATCAACCCCCCCCCCCCGGAAAAGCTCTAAAAAAACGATATTAATCGTGGAAGGGTCTATGCTCCATCCCCATACAAAGTGAATGAGCCCACACTGAAATTGTGCTGTGCAGGGTTTTCCTCTCCATTGGACAGATATCCTATAGCATGCACATGTGCGGCAACAGCAGGGTGGGCATGTCGGAACAGCAACTGGACAGATGCCAGAAAAGGGGATACAGAGGGCCGCAGGCGGCACATGCTGTGGTGCAGCTGGGCCACAGTTCGGACTAGGGTGATGCCTAGGTGGTCCATACGAATGCCGAAACAGCAGAGCAGCCAGACAGCAACTGCTGAAGGCCCAACATGGGCACGACTGTGTGTCCCACAGTGTCACAGGGGATAGTACCCAGCAGCTACCCCCAAGGGCACGGAACATTGGCAGGCGGTGCTGGGGGGAAGCTTGGACACCTATGAAGGCACCACTACCCCAGAACTCACACCATAGGCATCCGCCTACCCGCACACTGGATGGCCTGAGACTGCGCTCCACCAGCACCACCTGCAGAAGGGAATGTCAGCATGGTGGCAGAGGGTTACCGGTGGTGGAGGGGGCAGTGGCAGTTGCCCAGAGCAGACCGTGGCCTAGCCCTGTGTAGGTGGGTGCCATGCACTGCAACAGACAGGCCCTGTCTGACCAACAGTCATGGTATCACCAGGGAATTCGCCATCTCTATGAGAACATGGTGGTGCAGTGCACAAAACCAGTGTGTTCAGAAGCAGAAGGTCACAGGTTCAAGTCCCAGCTGTGGTTTTCGCCAACCCAGTCATCATATTTTACCCACTACTATAACATGCTAATACAGACAGAACCTTTATTGCAGATGATGTAAACATGCCCAAAACACCTACATTTTACTCTACAGAGCACAGACACCATACCCATGCACATTACCTAGAGTAGAGTCTCCCAAATGCAGTCCTGGAAGGCCAAACACCATTCAGGTTCCATGCTGCCTCTAATAAATGTGTCTGTGCTGTCTTGCTTTGCACCGCCCCCATGGTATGCAGCTGTATCTCATGCATGTTCATGAGGGACAGCATGAAAACCCGAACAGTGTTTAGCACACCAGGACTGGAGTTGGGAACCTCTGCCGTAAAGCAGCAGTCAACAGGGGCAGACACACCCGCACCCACAGGCTCCATTATCCAATGCCTCCTGGAGAGGAAGGACACTGGGCACTGCGTGCATCTCCCTATACTAACCCTTGCATACCTTAACAATGCCACCCTAAACCTGGGAATACGGTACACAGCTATCACAAGTTTGCTATGATTACTGGCAGATAGCAATTCCTAAATTAAGCACAATTTGCTGATTGAGCTGCAGCATAGCAACCTATCTGATGTCTGTGGAGTGTGCTACAGGTCTTGTTTCTGACAGTGTTTACCACCCTGGGGAGTGATCCCAACAGTATTGCTTACCATAGCCATGCCTGCACTCTGCCCAGAATTGGTGTGGTGGCCAGGACTGCCAAACACCTCTATAGCTGCACAATGCTGGCATAGATGTGGGGAGTGTGTGTCTGTCTATCCAGTGTGTGGTGGCTGCAAACACCCTCCACAGCCCACACTGCTAGCACTGTTGCCAGTAGTGGCCTGCCAATGTGCATAATGAGGAGCAAGGTACTGCGGGCAGCTGTGCATTTCCAGGCCTTCTGTCTGCTATTGCTTTATGGATGTGTACAGCACTGCATTGCCTGCCCTGTAGGGTGTTTGATCCCTAGCAGGACTGGGGTGATGGTCCCTTCTACTGCCACCATTGCAGGAGAGTAGAAAGTGGATCTGTTGCCGTGAGATCCTGTCCCCCACCCTGAGCCCCAGAGGGTGTGTTGGGTGGTGGTATGTAATCTCCCTGTGGGTCCCAACACCCACCTTCACTTACATCATGTGACCATGGCACCCACACAGGGTATGCACTTTACTGGGTGCATTATAGTAAACAAGGGCTAAATGTGACATACAGATGAACACAGGCATATCCTAGGGGTGTTTGCAAGGACTACCTATCACACATTGGTACTGATGGGGACCTACAGTATAGCCTATCTCAGCAAAGCCAGGTGCTGTGAGAATGGTGCTGGGCACCATACCTCTCCCTCAGGGTGAGCACAGGACCCCCACACTGTGGCTGTCTGTAGCTACTCTGTGCCACTAACACACACCGACGGCACCCCCTACCAGGCTGAGGTGCTGTGGGGTGCATACCCCATCTTGTGATCATCTGTAGACTGCTGATTTACATGTGCTGTGCATCCTGGGTACGGATGGGTTGACCCTATCCTGGTAACCACAGCAGAATGTGGGTGTGGTGCCGTGCAGTCCTCCTGTAGCCAGCCAGGTGTTGTTAACAGCTCTAGCCCACTGGTTTCTTCACTGCCCGTGGAGCCAGAAGTCATGGGTTCATAAACCCACAGTGGGGTTCATTGATAGGGCTGTCTTAGGTATTGTCTATTTTTATTGTATATTAGTGCTGCCAGCAGAAACACCCTCAGAGTACTGTCACCTTAGGGTGCCTCATAAGGCGCCTTATACGGCGCCCTATAAAGCGCCTTCTATGGTGCCTTCTATGGTGTCCTATAGGGGACATTATAGGGTGCCTTGGCAGACAGCGCACTTTATAATGTGCCCTATGGAGTGCCTTCTAGGGTGCCTTATGTGGCACCTTAGGTTACGCCACTGTGAGGGTGTGTTTGCTGGAAGCACTATTAAAGTACAACTAAACTTCCTCACAGCCCAATACTTAACCCTTTCCAGGCCAAGCCCAAAACTTTTGGGATCCAAACTTCTGCCTAAATATTCCTATCAAATGGTATATAATACATGACCATGGCAGAGGGAACGTCACTATTGGAACGTATTGAATAAGACAGGTACAATTTTCCTGAAATATGCAAACATTAACCTGGCTGCAGAATGTGGATTAAAATATTATAGTAGGCCTGCAAAGGGTTACACATGGTACCTCAGCCAGCCTTATTAATTAGGCACACTGGAGAATCAAACCTATGACCCTTGTACCATCAGTCTGTGTAGTAACCATTGTGCTACAGCTTTGTTTCTGCATTTGGGTGTCTGCATGCCTTCTTAAGCTTAACGCGCAGTAACGCGCCCTGTAACGATCGTTGCTGCGTGGCACCTTATAACGCGCGTTATCGGTAACGATGTACCACCCATGTCCTTATTTGGGGTTTCTGCCTCTAACGCGGATCCTAACGCGAATCACACTAACGCAGTTTAGTAAACATACCCCTAAGGGGTATGTTTATTAAACCGTCTTAACGTAGCAGCAGTGACGTTATCACGCGATATGTAACGTTATCGTGCAATAACGTCACGTATTGCGCGATAATGTCACATATCGCGCGATAACGTCGGCAGCGGCATTAAGGCACACTAACGCTGTGAAATCCAGGTCTGAAGGGTGGAGTAAGGCCTCCCAGAGGGCGGAGATAGGGGTCAATGGGGGGAGAGTGGGCGGGGATAGGCTCCAAGCACACTGTGAAATCCGGGTCTGAACACTAACGCCAGAGAAACCCTCGCGTTAGAGGCACATTTGCAGGAGAGAGAAACCATTTCAGTCAGCAATGTACAGCAAAGGCAGGGAAACCCAGAAAAGTGATAATAGTGATACATGTGCAGGAACCAAAAAGGCAAATAAACATAGAAAATGACCAGAATCACATTTGAAATTCCAATAACAAAGCTGGCCAATAGTGATATTAATGATAAAATGATAAATAAATAAAATAAAATAAATAAACATAAAGCAACACTACTGACAAAGCGTAAAAATGAAGATATCATGTTTGGAAGGGTCTATGCTCTGTCCCTCTACAAACTGAATGATCCCACATTGAAATAGCGGTGATCAGGGTTTTGTCGTTTATATTGGGCAGGTTTGTTAGGGTGTGCACATGTGCAGCAACAGCAGAGTGGGCACGTAGGAAAGGGCAACTGTACTGATGCTGTAAATGGGATACAGGGGGCTACAGGCAGCACATGCTGTGGTCCAGCTGAGGCACAGTGCGGACTAGGCAGATACCTAAGTGGCACATAGGAATGCCGGAACTGTAAAGCAGCTAGACAGCAACTGACGAGGGACCAACATGGGCAAGAGTGTGTGTCCCACAGTGTCACAGGGGATATTACCCAGCAGGTACCCCCAAGAGCACATAACATTGGCAGGCGGTGCCGGGGGGAAGTGCGCATGTCCATGTAGGCACCCCTACCTGAGAACCCACACCATAGGCAGCTGCCTACCAGCACACTGGATGGCCTGGGACTGCGCACAACCAGCACCACCGGCATAAGGGCATGTCAGCATGGTGGCAGAGGGATGCTGGTGGTGGAGGGGGCAGTGGCATCTGCCCACAGCAGACCACGGCCAAGCCCCATTTAGGTGGGTGCCATGCACTGCAACAGACAAGTTCTGTCTGAAGAACAGTCATGGTATCCCCAGGGAATGATGTGCCTCTGTGGCAACAGTTTGGTGCAGTACACACAGCCAGTGTGTTCAGGGACAAAAGGTCACAAGTTCAAGTCCCAGCTGTGGCTCCTGCCAACCTTGTTCCCATATTTTACCCAGTACTAAACCGTGGTAATAAAGACAGAACCTTTATTGCAGATAAAATAAACATGCCTGAAATGCCTATATTTTACCCTACAGAGCACAGACACCATAAATATGTGCAATCCCTAGAGCAGTTTCCCAACTGCAGTCCTGGAGGGCCAAACACCATTCAGGTTTCATGCTGTCCCTAATAAATATGCCTGTGCTGCATTTGTATGCATCGCCCCCATTGTATGCAAATGGATATCATGCATATTCATTAGGGACAGCATGAAAACCTGAACAGTGTTTGGCCCACCAGGACCGGAGTTGGGAACCTCTGCCTAGAGCAGCGGCCAGCAGGGGCACAAGCACCCACACCCACAGGCTCCACTATCCAAAGCCTCATGGAGAGTCAGGCTGTTGGGCCCTGCACGGAGCAGCCTCTCCCAATACTGGCACCTGCATACCTTAGCAATGCCGTCCTAAACTTGGGAACACGTTCCACATATATCAAAAGGTTGCTATGATTAATGTCAGATAACAAATCCTAAGTTAAACACGATTTGTTGATAGAGATTCATCATAGCAACCTTTCTAATATCTGTGGAGTGTGTTTCAGTTATTGCTTCTGACAGTGTCTACCACCCCGGGGAGTGACCCCAACAGTATTGTGTACCATAGCAATGCCCGCACTGTGCCCAGGACTGGTGTAGCGGCCAGGGCTACCACAAACCTCTATATTTGCACAATGCTGGCAAAAGTGTGGGAGTGTGTGTATGTCTATCCAGTGTGTTGTGGCTGCCTACACCTTACTGAGCCCACACTGCTTGCACTGTTTCCAGTGTTAGTCTGCCAATGTGCATAATGAGGAGCAAGGTACTGTGGGTATGGGCCAGACAGGGTGGCCTGGGCAGGATGCATCTGCACAGGGTATAGAGCAATGGCTGGGACATTGTAGTGCCCGACCACCACCTGCACGGACCGGGTGGCCACAGCATGTCATGTTGGGAGGTCACTCTCACCCTGACTGAGCAGTGACCATGGCATGGCTAGGTTCCCCCATAGTGCTATGCAGTATTTCTCTCAAGTGATATTTGTGGGTTCTCTTTTCTGGGGGTCCAATCACTGACATATCTGTTTGCTCATGTCCCATTTTTGGTTGCACACAGTTCTTCTGGGAACATGCACTGTGTACTAGCTAGCAGATTGTCTGCAGTTAGCATATGTATGACTGAAATACCTTGCAGGGTGCACTGGGTGGCGACTGACTGTGCCCTCTGCTGATGAATGTCAGATAGTGGTGGGGGGCAGCTGAGCTTCTCCAGTGTTCTGTCTGTCTGCCATTGCCTTATGAGAAGCGTACAGATCTGCATCGACTGCCCTGTAGGGTGCCTGTTCTCCAAGAGGACTGGGGTTGATGATTGCAGAGATGTACAATGTGGATCTGTTGGTGGGAGAGCCCGTTTACCCCCACCCCACCCCACGCGTGGGTTGGGTGGTGCTACATAATACGCTTTTGGGTTCAAACACCCCCCTTTTCCTATAACATGTGACCATGGCACCCACACAGAATATGCACTAGTCTGGGTGCATCATAGTCCACAAGGGCTAAACGTGACTGGGAAATACAGATGGACACAGGTGTATCTTAGGTATGTCTGCAAGGACTACCTATCATACACTGGCACTGAGAGGGACCTGCAGCATAGTCTATCTCAGCCAACCCACGTGCTGCGGACCTGGTGCTGGGTGCCCCACCTCACCCTCAGGGTGAGCACAGGACCCACACAATGTCACAGTCTGTAGCTACTCTGTGCCAGTAACACACATGGTCAGTTCCCCCTACCAGGCCTAGGTGCATACCCCATTATGTGATCAATGGTAGACTGCTGATCTGCATGTGCAGTGCATCATGGGTACAGGTGGGTTTACCCTATCCTGGTAACCACAGCAGACAGTCTGTGTGGTGACCTGCAGTCTTTCTGTAGCCAGCCAGCAGTGTGGTAGTGGCTATGGAGATGTAGCCTACTGGTTACTTCAAAGACTGTGGAGGTAGAGGTTATGGGTTTGTATTCCACAGTGGTGTTATTTAGGAATGCTGTCTGAGGCTTTTCCTTTTCATTTCAATCAGTGCTGCCAGCAGAAACACCCTCACAGTGCTGTAGCCTAAGGTGCCTCATAGGCGCCCTGTAAAGTGCCCTATAAGGTGCCCTATACAGCGCCCTATAGGGCACATTATAGGGTGCCTTGGCAGACAGGGCACTTTATAATGTGACCTATGGGGCGCCTTATGAGGCACCTTAGGTTACGGCACTGTGAGGGTGTTTTTGCTGGCAGCACTGATTTAAATTAAAAGTAAATGCCTCAGACAACCTTTTTAGATTGCACCACTGCAGGATCAAACTCATGACCTCTGCCTCTACAGTCATTGCAGTAACCAGTGGGCTACATTGTTATAGCTTCTAACAGTGCGCTGGCATGTACTTAGGGTTAACGTGCGTTAACGTGCCATGGCGCCCACTATCGCGCGATACAGATTCTTGCTACCTTAGGACTGGAATGCCCACTCCTTATATGGCATTCTTCACATTATCGCTGAAACTAGCGCTGGTAACATTAAGACGGTTTAGTAAACATACCCCTAAGTACATACTCCTCTCTCCCCCTCCCTTCCTGCTCTTTGTGGTCATTTATGATAAGGACAGACAGACAGAACCGAAACCTAAAATTATCATGAGAGCCAAAAATTAGGGAGTATACTCCATATAAAATATAGAGGATTAAAGTGTGTCTATTATACTACTTATAAGAAATCTAAGAGACAAGCGCCCTCAGTAGGACAGAAAAATAGGTTTTGCAGAGGTCAGGGCTGATTTGAGATATAATGAGACTATGGTAAATAAAAGGGCGATCCTTGCTCTGTTGACCTCTGGCAATGCAAAGGTTTTATGGAGCAACTACAAAAGTAAATAAACCATTGACCACCTAAACATGCAAAAGAAAGATAAAAGACTGACATCAGTTTGTACTACCATGAAGGGGTCAGAATAACAAGGAAAACTGCATTCGTGCATATGGTTTGTCATGTCAGAATATGGAATTATGTTAAATAACAGGGATGAGCAGAAACCCACGTGTGCTGCCTGAGCACAGCAGATAGGTCAATAACACTGCATTAGTTAGCCAATAAGATGCAGCGGGTAGGGGCTTGCTGATTTGAGAAATGTATAAATGTCACTGAAATATGTAAAGGGGTGTGTGTCTGTGGACACCCATTGCAGCAACGAATAAAGAGCTCATTGGCAGGTTGGCCACAGGTGAACTGGCCACAGGTAAAGGTGTTTATAACAGTTGGTAATCTCTGTAAAGCCATTTTTGATACTTTGAAGTGTAAAATCGCTGAGTTCTGCAACCTTTTGTGGAAAGGGGCCATGGCTTCAGCTGAAAAAATCGGCAACATTAAAAGTTAACAGTTTTAGGTTTTGATGGTGGGATTCAGGTGAGGGAAGTCTCCAACCCCAAACATATACTTTATTGGATTTAAAAACATTTATTTCTCCTGCAAATAGCAATAATTTCTCCGAGAGGTGGACTGCACTTCAGATATTAGGCAAAGGCACTGGCGTCTCGGATTGTTTAAAAAATCCTGTGTTCTGAGTTTTCAAGAATCCTGTTTTAAGGTTAAAAAGTGCATTTTTAATGAAAAGCTAGTCCTGGCCCTATAGGGAAGCCTTGAGAGTCATGACGTAGGAGGAGGGATCGACCTAGAGGGCAGTATCTCAGCATGAAGGTGTAGACTCTGATGTAGTGAAGTAATATTTCAATCTATTGCTTCAGTTACTTAAAGAAACAACACAGAAGATGTGGACATGTTGTGATCTCGGAGCACTGGATAGTTGAGGATAGAATGTGAGTGAGGTAAACCTGAAGCGGGCAGTTGGGGCTGATGAAGAAGAGTTGAAGGTGGTGTGTGCGGTGAGAGATTGAGATAACTGAGAAATGGGTCAAAAAGAAACAGAAACATAGAAAAATGACAACAGAAAAAGACCACATGGCCTATCTAGTCTGTCCTTCCATATCAACAACTACAACAGTCCCCTTTTTTCCTTTAGAGATCCTCTGTGTTTGTCCCATGCTTTTTTTAATTCAGATACCGTCCTCATCTCTACCACCTCCACTGGGAGACTATTCCACGGATCCACCACTCTTTCCGTAAAGAAATATTTCTGCATATCACTCCTGAATCTATCCCCTTTCACCCTTATCCCATGTCCCCTCACAACAGAACTTACTTTCAAACAAAAGAGGCTCAACCCCTGTGCATTTATGCCACAGAGGAATTTAAACGTCTCAATCATATCACCTCTATTCCGCCTTTCCTCTAAGGTGTACATATTAAGATCCTTAAGTCTGTCCTCATATGCTTTATAATGAAGACCACTAACCATTTTAGAAGCCACCATCTGTACTGACTCCATCCGGTTTTATATCCTTTTGAAGGTGCGGTCTCCAGAATTAAACACAATACTCCAAATGAGGTCGCATCAAAGACTTATGCAGAGGTTTATATTGGTTAAGTAATTGATCTGCTTGGTGTTTGGGGCCGATTTATAGAGAGAATTGGAAAATAGAGAGAGACTTAACAGACTCTGAGCTGTCTTATTTGAGCCCTGTGTATGAAATGCAGGTGGGTTCGTTAAAGGCTGTATTGGCTGGAAAGAAGATGTACTCCAACAGCTCTGTGTAAGATTTTCTGACTGATTCCCTATCCTAAAAGTTCTGGTAGGGACAGGGTGTAAAGGAGAAGAGAAAGAAAAAGGGCTTATTTAAGAAGATCTTTTAAGAGTGTAAGGGTCTTCTGAGGAAAAAATGAAGTTGTCTCAGCGTTAAAGGGAAAAAAAACCCCTAGGTCCTTAAAAAGGATTTGTGGGAGCTGAGGTTGAATAGGGAAAGAAGAAACTGCCTTTCCTTAAACCAGCTTGAGAATTTGAAATGAAAGCTGCATTGAGCTTCTTTAAGGAACTGAAGATACTGGAAGCTAAAACTATAGTGAAGCTTTTTTGGAAGATATATCTTTAAACCCTGTGAAGAAATTCTGATAGCTTTGCTGAGTCTTGGTAGTTTGGAACCCTCAGAAGAGTGGCAATTCTGTGTGCTGTGGGAAGCCGTGCTGGATTTAAACCCAGTCAGACAGCTGCTCACTGATGAAGACTTCAAAAAGAAAATTCTGATTTCCGAAAGGAATTAACTTTCCTTTGTGATTATGAAAAGAGGTATATGTGACTAGCCATTGTGTGTGTGTGGGGAGGACTTAGATTGGGACAATTAATTATCTTTGGATAGGAATAGGGGAAGTATACGAAATCAGATCCCTGTCTTGAGATCAATCCTGTCTAACTGTGATCTCAGCCTCCTATTTAGAGTAGTTTTTTTCATTAATTTTGTAAAGCTTTTTTTTTAATGCCATCAAGTCATTGTTGACTCATAGCAACCCAGCTACCTCTGGGTTTTCCTGACAATGCATCACTAGAAGTAGATTGCCTGCCTTTTTTTCTGAGGCAATGGACAGTAAAGTGATTTGCCCAAGGTCACAAGGAGTGCCAGTGGGAATCAAACCCCTGATCTTCTGGGTACTAGGCAGTTGCTCTAACCACTAGACTACACCTCCACGCTTTTGCAAAGTCAGGGGATAGGTAAAGACTGGATCATTGCTGGACCACGGGCATCCTGAGTTCCTGAGGCACCGGACCTCCTGGAAGAGGGCATCACTTGATGACTAGACAAGAAACTGAGCCCCTTCGCAAGAGAGTTTCTGGGAAGAAAGGTTCCCATGCATCAACATCCTGAGAAACAAAAAGAAATACATTTATGACCTCATAATTTATGAACTCATAGGGGTATGTTTACTAAACCGTCTTAATGTGCGCCCGGTGATAGTGTGCAGGCTGCCATAAAAGGAGTGGGCGTTTCAGTTTTAAAGTAGCAAAACGGGAGTATCGCGCAATAACGCGTGCTGCTGCGCACATTAACGGGCTAAGCGCGTTAACGGGCGGTAATCTTAAGTAGGCACCCAGACATGCAAATATAGAAACAGAGGTGTAGTACAATGGTTAATACACTGATTGATGATACAGGGGTCATGAGTTTGATCCCCCAGTGTGCCTAATGCATAAGGCTTGTTGAGGCATCAGCTTTGACATGTAAGTATTGTTTCTTGAGGCATTTTATTTGTATTTTAATTATTGCTGCCAGCAAACATACCCTCATGTGCCATAACCTAAGGTGCCACATAAGGCACCCTATAAGGCACTCCATAGGGCACATTATAAAGTGCACTGTCTGCCACGGCACCCTATAATGTCCCCTATAGGGCACCCTATAAGGCGCTCCATAGGACAACTTATAAGACACCTTATATGGACTGTAACCATAAGGTGCCTCAGAAGGCGCTTTATAGGACACCCTATAAAGCGCCTTCTGAGGCACCTTATGGTTACAGTACTCTGAGGGTGTTTTTGCTGGCAGCACTAATGTACATTAAAAATTGACAAAGCTCTGGATAGCCCTATCAAATAACCCCACTGTGGGATTGAACCCATGATTTCTGGTTCTACAGGCAGTGAAATAACCAGTGGGCTACAGCTATTAACAAGCCCATGACTGGCTACAGAAGGACTGCATGTCACCACACAAACAGTCTGCTGTGGTTACCAGGATAGGGTTAACCCACCCGTACCCATGATGCACTGCACATGCAAATCAGAAGTCTACAGATGATCACAAGATGGGGTATGCACCCCCACAGCACCTCAGCCTGGTAGGGGGAACTGACCGTGTGCACCCCCATAGCACCTCATCCTGGTAGGGGGTACTGACCGTGTATGTTACTGGCACAGAGTAGCTACAGACCGTCACACTGTGCGGGTACTGTGCTCACCCTGAGGTTGAGGTGGGGCACCCAGCACCAGGTTCACAGCACCTTTCATAGCTGAAATAGGCTATGCTGTAGGTCCCCATCAGTGCTAGTGTGTGTGATAGGTAGTTCCTGCAGACGCATCTGTATTAGACAACTTTTTGGTGGTGGTGAGAATCAAGGAGGAATGTGACACATTCTATATACCCTTTCAATGTCTAGGACATCTGCACCTTGCCCACTCACAATCTTCAATGACAGAGGTGTAAGGCAGGGGTCTCCAAATCCAGACCTGGAGGGCCACAAACCAGTCAGGTTGGCAAGATATCTCTAATGCATATATATCTCATGCATATTCATTAGGGATATCCCAAAAACCTGACTGGTCTGCAGCTCTCCAGGACCAGGGTTCACCACCCCTGGGATAGACAAACACACGCTCCCACACCTATGCCAGCATTGTGCAAATATAGAGGCTCTTGGCAGCCCTGGCCACCGCACCGTCCAGAGCACAGTGCAGGCATAGCTATGGTATGCAATACTGTTGGGGTCACTCCCCAGGGTGGTAAACACTGTCAGACATCAGACCTGAAGCACACTCCACAGACAGCAGAAAGGTTGCTATGATGCAGCTCAATCAGCAAATTGTGCTTAACTTAGGAATTGCTTTCTGCCAATAATCATAGCAACCGTTTGATAGGTGTGTACAATATTCCCAGGTTTAGGGTGGCATTGCTAAGGTATGCAAGTGCTGGTATTGGGTGATGCACGCAGGGCCCAACATCCTGCCTCTCCAGGAGGCTTTGGATAATGGAGCCTGTGGGTGAGGGTGTGTCTGCCCCTGTTGACCGCTGCTCTAGGGCAGAGGTTCCCAACTCCAGTCCTGGTGGGCCAAACACTGTTCGGGTTTTCATGTTGTCCCTAATGAATATGTATGAGATACATCTGCATACCATGGGGGCGGTGCATAGACAAGCAGCAAAGCCGTGTTTATTAGAGGCAGCATGGAACCTGAATGGTGTTTGGCCCTCCAGGACTGCATTTGTGAGACTCTGCTCTAGGTAATATGCATGTTTATGGTGTCTGTGCTCTGTAGGGTAAAATGTAGGTTTATTGGGCATGTTTCTGTTATCTGCAATAAAGGTTCTGTCTGTATTAGCACGTTTTAGTAGTGGGTAAAATATGGGGACTGGGTTGGCAAGAACCACAGCTGGGACTTGAACCTGTGATCTTCTGCTCCTGAACACACTGGCTGTGTTCACTACACCACTGTGTTGCCACAGAGATAGTGCATTCCCTGGAGATACCATGACTGTTTGTCAGACAGAGCCTGTCTGTTGCAGTGCACGGCACCCACCTAAATAGGGCTAGGCCATGGTCTGCTCTGGGCAGCTGCCACTGCCCCTCCACTACCAGTACCCCTCAGCCACCATGCTGACATGCCCTTCTGCTGGTGGTGCTGGCGCTGTGCAGTCTCAGGCCATCCAGTGTGCGGGTAGGCGGCTGCCTATGGTGCGGATTCTGGGGTAGGGGTGCCTGCATAGCTGTCCACGCTTTCCCCCAGCACTGCCTGCCAATGCTCCGTGCCATTGGGGGTACCTGCTGGGTACTATTCCCTGTGACACCGTGGGAAGCACACTCTTGCCCATGTTGGGCCTTCAGCAGTGGCTGTCTGGCTGCTCTACTGTTTCAGCATTCCTATGGGCCAGCTAGGCATTACCCTTGTCTGCACTGTGCCTCAGCTGCACCACAGCATGTGCCGCCTGCAGCCCTCTGTGTCCCCTTTTCCAGTATCTGTCCAGTTGCCCATTCCGACATGCCCGCCCTGCTGTTGTGGAACATGTGCACACCATAGGAAACCTGTCCAATGGAGAGGAAAACCCTGATCAGCGCAATTTCACTGTGGGCTCATTCGCCTTGTATGGGGACAGAGCATAGACCCTTCCAAAATTCATATCTTTTTTTGGAGCTTTCTTGGGGGTGTTTTTTGATGTTTCCCATTGATATCACTATTGCCCAGCTTGGTTATGGTTTTTTTTACATTTTCTTCTGGTCATTTTCACTGTTTCTTTGCCCTTTTGTTCCGTGCACATGTATCACACTTATCACTTTTTTGTAGGTTTCCCTGGTTTTGCTGTACATTGCTGACGGAAATTGTTTCTTTTCCCTTTAAATCAGCTCTAACGCCAGGGTTTCACTGGCGTTAGTTTTCAGCCTCGGATTTCACAGCGTTAGTGTGCAGGGAGCCTCTCCCCTCCCACTCTCCCCCCATTGACCCTCTCTCTCCACCCCTGGGGAGCCTTCCTCCGCCCTCCGGGAGCCTTTCTCCGCCTTCAGCGCTCATTTGCGCCGCAGCGCACGTTAACGCACGCTAAGGCGCCTTATCGCGTGATACGGTGTCATTATCACGCGATAAGGCGCCTTATCATGCGATAACATGGGAGAGCGCACGTTAAGACGGTTTAGTAAACATACCCCATAATTTACATTATAAATTTAAACAAACACAGAGTACGCTGAGAAAAAGAAATGAACTTGCTTGTTAAAAGGTAAAAGCTCCATCACAAGAAATAAATATTCTTTAGTAAGAACTTTACTGGAGAGATTAGAAGTGAAAGAAACTAATGTGGTTTCAAAATAATTCTGCTTACCTGAGACCACTGTAAAGAATATCTTTCTGTAAAGGGAAAACTGAAACACTTGAACTCATTGTTTAGGAAGAATACTGTGAACACAAGAGAAAGACTGACTGAATGTTATGTCATTTCTAAGTTTTAAAGTGCAACCATGTAGAAATATTTTTTTGATTGAACTGACTGTTAAAAGTTTCTGGATCCATCGTTAAGTTGGTTTAAAAAGTTGTTGTTAAGTGCCGTCAAATCGGTGTCGACTCATGGCGACTATCTGGATAGTTGTCCTAAATTGTGTTCAGTCTTCAGTCAGGCGACTCATTGTTGACAGACTGGCACCCATAGCTACTGTTATTGTATCAATCCATCTCATTGCTGGCCTTCCTCTTTTGCATTGAGCTTCTACCTTGCCAAGCATGATGTCTTTCACTAATGATCTCTCTCAACGCATGATGTGTCCAAAGTATGAAAGTCGAAGTCTTGTCATCCGAGCTTCTAAAGAAAGCTTAGGTTTGATCTCCTCTAGTACTGACTGGTTAGTTCTTCAGACGGTTCATGGTATTCACAGTATTTGTTGCCAGCACCAAAATTTAAAGGTATCAGTTTTCTTCCTGTCTAGCTTTTTCACTGTCTAACTTTCACATCCATATGATGCTACTGAAAATGCCATGGCTTGAATAAGTCAAATCTTTGTATGGAGAGAGACATCTCTGCTCTTGAGAATCTTGTCTAGGTCCTTCATAGCCATTCTGCCAAGAGCAATGTGTCATTGGATTTCTTAACTGTTTGTTCCTTCTTTATTGATAGTTGATCCAAGTAGGTTAAGTTGTCAACTATTTCAATTTCTTCTCCATCAATGATGAACTTGTTCATTTTGCCAGATGTCAGGATCTTTGTCTTCTTTAAATTAAGGTGCAGGTCCATTTTAAGACTATGTTCCTTGATCTTGAGAAGCAAACATTTCAGATCGTCTTCACTTTCAGACAGTAATGTGGTATCATCAGCATAGCGAAGGTTGTTGATGAGTCTTCCACCAGTCTTCACACCTCTATTGTCTTCATACAGTCCTGCTTCTCTGATGATTTGTTCTGCATATAAATTAAAGAGGTAGGGGGAAAGTATGCAGCCTTGTCATACACATTTGCTGATTTTAAACCAGTCTGTTTCTCCTAGTTCCATTTGAACTGTTGCTTCTTCATCAATGTAAAGGTTGTGCAAGAGAACGATCAGGTATTCTGGTATACCCATGCTTCTTAATGTGGCCCAGAGTTTCTCATGATTTACACAGTCAAAAGCCTTGCTGTAGTCAATAAAGCACATATAGATATCCTTTTGGTCTTCTTTTGTCTTTTCAAAGATCCTTCTCACATCCACGATAATGTCCCACGTTCCTCTTCCTTTCCTGATCCCTGCTTGCGCTTCAGGCAGTTCTCGTTCCAGGTATGGTTGTAATCTCTCCTGAATGATCTTGAGTAGAATCTTGCTGGCAAGTGGGATCAGAGTGACTGTGCGATAATTTCCACAATCAGTTGGGTCACCTTTCTTCAGTATTGGTATAAACACAGATCTTTTCCAGTCAGTTGGCCATGAATTTGTCTTACAAATTTCCTGGCATAGCCTTGTAAGTATGGTAACAGCTTCATCTGATTGCTGTAATAACTCAGTGGGAATGCCATCAATGCCCAGTGCTTTGTTATTTGATAAGGCTTTCAATGCTTCTTCGAGTTCTTCTTTTATCACCAATGGTTCCTGATCATAAGGCATAGGTTGAAACGGCTGTTGGTTCACTTGGGGGTATGTTTACTAAAGTGCGTTAGTGCGATTCGCGGTAGGTGCCGCGGTAGAGACAGAAACGCCCAAATAAGGACATGGGCGGTACATCATTACGCGCAACGCGCGTTCCAAAAACTAACGAGCGTAACAGGGCGCGGTGGCGTGTACCCGCGCGTTACCGCGCGTCAACCCCAAGAAAGCGTACAGATACAAATCACAGGAACAGAGCTGTAGCACAATGGTGAGCTCAGTGACCGCTGTCACAGGCAGCATGGGTTCGAATCCCCTGGGTTCCCCAGTGTGCACAATGCAGAAGGCTGGCCCAGCCAGCACCCAGTACCCAATGTAGGGAATGAGGAGGCAAGGGTTTATATTTTACCACCAGTAGTGCTGCCAGCAAATACACCATCACAATGGTGCAACCAAAGGTGCTGCAGATGGCATCCCATAATGCACCACACAGGCCACAGTAGAAAGTGCACTGTCCACAGAGGCACACCAAAATGTCACCCTCAGAACACAATAGCAGGCAACGTAAAGGGTGCCAGATAAGGTGCCACATGTGGCGCCCCATGAAGCACTGTAAGGTGACATTATGCTGATGGTGTCTTGTTGGCAGGACCAATGTGCGTCCAAAATAGACAATGCTGCAGTCAGGCCGATAAAAAAAGACCACTGTGTTATGAGTCCATGACCACTGGCCCCACAGGCTGTGACGGAAACACCGGGCAGCAGCCCCATAGCTGCGAACAACCCCCTGGCTGTCACCTGAAGGGCAGCAGGGCACCACCCAAATGGCCCGCTGTGATGTCTAGGATCTGTCCCAAAGAAAACATAACCATGGTGCAAGGCACAGGAAGATCAGTGGCCCAGAGATGAACACAACAAGGGGCATGTACCTACACAGCTTCCTGGGACGGCAGGCCGAAATGAGTGTGTGTCACTGTCACACAGTAGCAACAGACAGTAGCCCAACAGGAGGCCCCCTAAGAATCTAGAAAAGGTGTGTCCTAAGGTAGCGTGACCTGTTGCACAATGGTGAAGACACAGGCAGATGGTGCAAGGTCTGTGAGTTCAAACCACCCATGGTCCCAAGGACAAGCGCTGCCTGCAACAGTACCCTCTGCAAACCATAGTTAGTGACGTGGATAACCAGGCAGTACTCTTCTGAAGCCATAAATATCCCCCAGTCTTGGTCGCCGGCAAACAACCTGAGAGGTGGGAGAAAGTGCCCACCCCTCTCATATGTAGGGCCCCTATAATCCAGAGAGCCTTAGCCCACACAAGAAGAAAATAGTGTGAATGTCTAACCAGAACCGTTTTTGAGATATGTACATAGTCAAATATATCCACAAACCATGGAATGAAGGAAAGCAAACCCCAAACAGTGCTGGAAATAAGGCAGGTAAGACCCGAATGGTCATGTCACCGTACACCTGTAGGGAAACCCACCACGCCATGCATATGTCTTGCCAACTCTGGGCTCTGTATCATGTGAATGTGTACCTGACAGGAGGGTGGATCTGTGGAGGCATCAGCGACATCACCCACACACCAATATAGTGATGGCAGAAGCAGCTTGTGCTGTATGTCTAACAGACTCAAGTGGCAAGCACACAGTCACAGAGCTATACCCTGCGGGTGCTGTATAGGGCACCCTACAAGTCACACCAGTGGGTAAAGGTAAATGTGCACTGTCTGCCCGTGCACCCTATAGGGCAGGGCTGGGGAATCCTGGTCCTGGAGAGCAGCAGACCAGTCATATTTCCAGGATATCCCTAATGAATATGCATGAGATATATATGCATTAGAGACATCCTGCCAACCTGACTGGTTTGGGGCCCTCCATGGCTGAACTCGGAGACCACTGCCTTACTCCTCTGACATTTAAGATTGTGAGTGGGCAAGGTGCAGATGTCCAAGACATCAAATGGTGTAGAGAGAATGTGTCACATTCCTCCTCACCGTCCCACCACCACCAAAATATTGTCAATAAGACAACCTTTGTGGTGGTGGTGAGAATCGAGGACGAATGTGACACATTCCATATACCCTTTCGATGTCTAGAATATCTGCACTGTGCCCACTCACAATCTTAAATGACAGAGGTGTATGGCATGGGTCGCCAAATCCAGCCCTGGAGGGCAACAAAACAGGCAGGTTGGCAGGATATCCATAATGCATCTATATCTCATGCATACTCATTAGGGATATTCCGGTAAGCAGACTGGTCTGCGGCTCTCCAGGACCATGGTTCCCCACCCCTGCTATAGGGCGTGTCACATAGAGCCCCACAGGTCATGCCATAGGGGTTCCGAGGAGGCACCCTGAGGAGTCTGCACTGTGAGGGTGGTGGTGCTGTCAGCACCAATGTCATGTAAAACTACCAGATGACCTCCAAAGGGTCACCTAATCCCCCATATGTGGTCTGAGATCCATGACATAGGGGCCCCCACAGGTAATGAAACAGCTATACACCCATAATGTCTGTGAAAAATACAACGTCACAAGAATGAGGTGGCCAGCTCATGGAGCAGAACTGTGAAATGCTACATATCACCACAGCAGACCCCCAGTAATTGCCCGATGCACATACAAAGAAAGCCTGTCAATGGAACAAAACAAGGTCTCAGCAAACAAGGGCATATGGCAAACACAACCCAGACCAAGGTCAAGATCATTACCAAATATGAAGGGCCCATTAACATCACAGGCCTGTTTCATTACCTGAAAGCCACTGGCAAAATGAAAAGCAAACACGAAAATACTATGAATATGTGCAGAAAGAATATGCAGATGACTGTACCACCAAAACCCCCAACCTCTAGACTGTGCAAAGAAAGTGCACCATGTCACCACCCAAAGTGACAGCTGGGGGGTAATGATATGGTTGTAAGCAAAAACATTCATGGTGCACTGCACATGGACATCAGCAGTCTCTAGAGGAACATATGAGGGGGTAGGCACCCACACAGCGCCGCCCCATGAATGGGCAAATGAATGTGTGCGTCACTGCAATAGAACAGGAAAAGACAGTAGCCCAACAATGTTCCCAAGAAGAAGTATGAGAAAGATGACCATCATAGTCCTGAGAAGGGTACCCCATGCAAAGTGACATATGAGGTACACACGGATAGGAGAGGTCAGATGGAACCCTGGCTCACAGAACCATGTGGCATGGTGCCCCAAAAAGGGTATGTGGGACAACGTCAGTGTGCCCTAGGGACTACCAGTGGTGTCTGCAGGTCCTGCGGAAACAGCGTGCAACAGAGACAGAGTACTAACACCACACAGAACCCACGTTGAAGACGATAGGTGACTGACCGAGGGACAGTAGGGAGTTACTGGACCCACATTCCTGTGGACATTTCATGTGTCAGGAAGCAGCACAGACAAACATGTTGCTGCCAAAAGCAATACAACAAAGGGTGTTGGCAACCTAGAGTACTAGAACAAACGTGTGTGGCAGCTGAGGGGAAAATGTGTCAACCTGTGTAGGCGGAGGTGGCCAGAGGAGTGGCCCTGCCACACAGAGCAGGCACAGGTCCACCAAGAACACAGAGATGCAATGCAGACAAGGGTAGCAGCGTAGGATAGGGGGTGACAGTGCACAGCAACACACAGGACATGTCACATCACACTGATGCAGACAGATGTACCAAAGGATGATACCCAACGGTGATGAGGATGATAAGAGCGGGCAGGCCCTAAAAGCAAAGAGATGACTGTTACAGTGACTACAGGTACCAGTGAGGGAAAGACATAAAAACAGGGGAACAGAGAGAGTGAAAAGCCATGAACACTAGGATGGAGGGCGCTTCAGGAAAGGAATAACTACCGTAACACCAGTAGGCATACAGAAATGGATGCAGACAGGACCACAGCATGTCCCCATACATAACCACAGCTGTGTGCAAGGTGAGGGCACCTCAAAGACCAAACAAGATGCACCACACATTCAGAGCAGGGGTCCATAGCCAACATCACAGTCCACAGGTGGGATGGGAGGTACATATGAACCGGTCCATACACGACCCACGAAATATCATGCAGTGCAAAACGAATACAATATATCATGGGAGCGACAAGTAAGGGACAGAGGGGGTCAGGGCAATAGAGAGCCATGTGGATGGGCTGTGGTCAGGGACAAGCAACCGTAAGAGAAGCATGTGCTTGACCAAACAGTTGAGTGATGGTGGCCGGACCAAACGGCAGCAGCAGCCCCAGTAAACAGGCAGCCCTGTCACATGCCCCGCCACATGTGTGACAAAACGAAGCCAAGGGTAATGGGGTAGTGGGCCAGAGAGCAGTGCACCACCATAGGAGCAGCGGAGAGTAAGCAACATATATGGGTCCGACCATGGTGACAGCAATGCCAACCGCACTATATTGCAACTCACCTGAGTCACCTGCCTGTTGTAGTTGTTTACACACCAACACCACATGTAGCGCAGCATTGGCCAGTATGATCTGCAAAGTCCTGGGGGCCCGGAAAGCAGAAGCACATCCTGGGGAGGCAAAAAAACATCAAACATGTTGACACATGAGACGATTTTGCTGCACAATCCATACACCAGCCCACACATGGGCAACCCAGATAAACGTCACCAGCAGAAAGAACTTACAGGAGAAGAGCTCCCCGATCATATGTTGCCTGGCCGCCATCCCAGCACGTGTGTCAACATGGCCAGGTGCAGGAGGGCACACAGGATCCACCCCAAGATCCTCATTAATATCGACTGGAAGATTGTGCCTGAGAGCAATGTTGTGCAGGATGCAACAGGCTAATATGATCTTTGCCACAGTCAAGGGCCCGTACTGTAAGGCCCCGCCAGTTCTATCCAGACACCTGAAGCGACTTTTGAGAACGCCAAAGGTTCGCTCAATGACTGAGCGGCTGGAGGCATGGGCCTCATTGTACCGCATCTCTGCACCTGTCAGAGGGAGACGCACAGGGGTCAGCAGCCAGGCACGACACCCATATCCTGCATCACCTGCAAACAGAAATGGAAGTAAGGCACATGTGCGAAGAAGAACCTATGGAAACCATGATGTAGCAATGCATAAATGGACAGCAGGGAAACATGGTCACACACATATGACGGCACAGCATTGCACACATTTGTGGTACACCAGAGTCTGCATCTGGGAGATCAAAATAACACTGGCAGGTAAAAAGATGGTCAGGTGGGCAGGTCGCTGGGACATGGTGTGATATGACACACAGGGGATATGTCAGTGTACCACAACCCAGGTGGGCAAGGTGCGGGTGTCAGCGCAGACAGGCAAAGGCAAACTGTCATGCAGCAGGTATGTGTGATAGCATGCCCGCACATACACCCTGACACGTGCCAACACCTACATGGCGGATGAGTAGGCCACATACACACTGTACAGCTGGGCTATGTTCCCGTTCCCAGAGTTTCCCAAAGCCCCCCCCCCCCTTGCTGGCACATGCACAATCCCGTGGCACATTGGGCATGTGATGGACACAACACACAGGCCGACATATGTGAAACCGTTGCACCATGCATGCCCCGAATGACCATGAAAAATGGATGATAGCCAAGTAAGCAGCTAAGGCAGGTTAGAGACGACATCACATGGGTGCGACGTGACAAAGATGAGCAAGAATAGGCACATGGTAGGCAAGGGTATGTGTGTTTCCACACAGAGGTACATGAGCACAGTCCAGGTAACAGGGCGTGCTGTGGGCACAATCCCAGAATAGTCAGCACAAGTACACAACAGCACCATGTCATGGATGCAGAGGACACAGTTGACAATGGTTCCCCCGTGAAACACATATGTGCGTGACACACATGATGCGGTGAATACCTACCCAGCAGGATATAGTCCTCATATTGCCCGGCCTCAAACAGGCCAAACAGTGCTGAGTTCTGCAGGATATAGGAGTCATGGGCTGACCCTGGGAACCGCGGGACCACATTCAGGATACGCATACCTGCATCACAGACAACCTGCACATTGAGGGAATGGAAGTGTTTGCAGTTGCAGTACACAACCTCCCTGTCGCATGGCGGGATGAGAGCAACATGTGTGCAATCTATTGCACCCAGCACATGTGGTATCCCTGCAATCTGCTGGAATGCACGTCCCAGGGCCACCCAATGTTGCCTCCTGTTGGGAATGGCAATGTAATTCCCAACCCGGCTAACCATGGCCCGCAGTACCTGGTGGAGGCAGCGAGAGAACGTTGGCCGACTCATCCCACCCACTGCGGCCACCGAGGTTTGGAAACAGCCAGAGGCAAAGAAATGTAGGGCAGCAAGGAGCTTGGCCATTCCCGGTATAGCATGTGACCGGGCAGTCAGGGGCTCGAGGTCAGGTCGTAGATCCTCATAGAGCTCCCTAATAGCCCCTGTGTCCAGCCGGTAGAGGGAGATCACCTGGTCCTCCCTGATGTTCTGCAGCATGGCCCTGGGCCTGTAGAGGCATTGCAGGCATGGCCGCCCCTCAGGACGCCTACGGCGCCATAGGTCCACCACACTCGCCTGTGGACCCTCCACAGCTGCAGGCCTGTGTTGCAGCGGGTGAGGACCCATGCCCAGGGCCTCAGCACCAGGACCATCATCTCCCTCAGCCGCAAAACGCAGACCAGCTTGCTCCAGCAATGCAATGACTGCACCACCTGCATTCACAGTCTGAGCCATGATAGACACAGGATGTGGGACAGGTGGCTGTGAAATAGGGTACAGGGTGGGAACACAAATCACACAACCAATACACACCTGGTGAACCAAGAACATCAACCACACCGAAAACCATGGAACCAGCACAATGCTGTAGTCGGTGACGTAGCACACGAAGGAGCGCGCTTAGGAGGGCGCGTACCCCCGCAGTGAGCCCAAGAGGAGCCATTGCGATAATAACCAACTCCGTGTGACGCACCATAGTGTAAAGGTACTGCGAGCTATACACCCTGCCAAATAAGGAAGATGCTAAGATGAGACAGACATGCCCACGGCGTTCACACCTGCGTACCTCATAATGCGCTATACGTGATCACCAGCCAACGCGCGTGGTTACGCGCAGAACAAATATACACGGGTAAACCAAGTAAAAACATAGGTCGTACCTACCATCACCACATGAACTGTAGGGAGAGACCACGTGTAATGAGTACATAGAGGGACGAATAGCTGCAGAACAGGCGAGAGCCATGCACAGTGCTTCACATAGGACACATATCCGCCTTACGTCCATGCGTGCGGAAGGGGAGAGCGCGTTTTGACGCGCGTACGCAACGTGCCCACGTAACGCGCACAGAGCCACACCCACACGGGACCTATATAAAGCTGGGGGGGGACAAAATGGCACTCACCTCATCACGCATTCTCGAGGACTATGGCAAGCCAGATGTCTAACAGTGCTGGGGCAGGATGGGCACCATCAATGGCACCCCCCAATGACGATGGTGAGAGGCCAGGCCCATCAGGTGCACAGGGAACAGCATGTGCACAGGGCATTGCCACAATGGGCCAGAGGAGGCGCAGGCCCACCCTCCCTGATGAGCTCCGCAAAAGAGCAACAAGGTTCAGCCAGGAGGAGAATGAGCTACTCCTCTCTGCCATCCTGGAATGCTATGACCTCCTGTTTGGTCAGCTTAGCTCGACCACTACTGGTGCAACACGTGCTTGTGCATGGGCAGAGGTACAAGCAGAGGTCGCAACAGCTAACGGCCCACACAGGGATGTGGAGAACCTGCGCAAACGTTATTGCGACATAAAGAGAAACATCAGGACCGAGTCTGGACGAGAGCGGAGAGGGGCACAAGGCACAGGAGGGGGCCCAGCACATGTTGCCAACCTGACTCCCCTAGAGCGGCGCTTGGCGGAGCGCCTTGGCCCAATGTATATTCATGGCCTTCCCCCAGAGTTGGACACAGCACACCAAGGTGCAGGTAGGTTTATGAGTGATCGGTACCAGTGTGAGCCTGCAAGCGCACATGTGTGTGGGTGACCGAGGGTGGACAGGGGTGTGGGTGGCATGATTGTGCAATATGAAGACACAGGGGGCAGCACAGTCATACAACCAGCCCCTGGGATGTGGCCCATTCGGGGACTGATGTCCATGATGGTCAGGGAGTGGAATGGAAGAGTGGATGTGTGCTGTGACAGGGGGAAAGGTACAATAGTATCAGCAGGGGCTGTCAATGTGTAGCAGTGGGTAGGGTGTAGGGCTGGTGGGGGCAACACGGACACATAGGTGTTGACAGGGACAATAGGACAGCACTATGCACCTGGATTGAACAAGGACTGTGTATGCAGGGCTGGCAGCGGTGCCGGCGCTTCATGAGGGGCATGGTAGCATGCCCGGGGGGGCGGTCACCTGACATCGCAGGGCAACGGCCCCTCTCTCCAATGGGGAATAGGTGAGGGGGGGTGGGGGTTGGGGGCGAGGGGCCCCCACCAAGACACATGTGGCTCACCCACGCACATGTGCTGTCAGGGGAGTGGGATGGGTGCAGACAGGCAGCCCTGCTGCATCTGACCTATATGATCTTGTGTCCCACAGGCAACATTTATTTATTTATTTATTTAACACTCATTTTTATACCGCATCTTCCAGAGATCAGTTGCGGTGTACAAATAACAACAAATAACAAAGCGAAGTTTGTTTTACATAGAACATCTTAATTTTACATAGAACATCTTAAAATATCATAAATTAAACAAAGTTAAGTCTAGGAAACTAAACAGTGAATTTAAACTGGAACTGTGTTAAAACAATTAACTAACAAAATGTAGTGTCTAAATAACATAAGACAGTACATTACAGAAACAACTATATACATGAGGAGGTATTAGGGCATAAGAGATTGGATCGTCATTTCGATTGAGCTATGTGTGTTGTCCATTTAGGTGAGGAGGTTTGTGTTTTATGTGGTCAGTTACCTGTTTAGCCTTTATCTAAATTGAGTTCAAGGTTTTCCATGGTGTTATAATGTTTAGTGAATAGATACGTTTTTAATTTTTTGCGGAATTCCATGATCTCTGTTAGTGATCGTAGATCCTCTGGTAGGGAATTCCAGATAGTTGGAGCTATGTGAGAGAAGGCTCTCTTGTTGGTTAATTTATGTGCTTTTATGAAGTCCTTCGGGATCTTTAGTTTATTTAATTGTTCATTTCTGTGAGTAGGTTTAGGTGTTTCTTTGCATATTAGATTACATAGGGTGGTCGGAGCCATGTCATTTAATGCTTTGAATGAGGTTATTATTGTTTTGTATATTATCCTGCTTTGTATTGGTAACCAATGAAGGGATGCTAGTATTGGTGTTATGTGTTGGAGTGAGTTTATTTTTAGTATAATTCTTGCTGTTGCATTTTGGGCTAGTTGAATTCTTTTAATGTTCTGTTTTGAAATGCCCATTAGTATTAGGTTGGCAAAATCAAAGTGAGGGGTTATGATAGCTTGTGTTATATTAATGAAATCTTGTACAAATAATAGCGGGCGTAGTTGTTTGAGAATTTTAAGTTTGAAATAGATTTTCTTTATGGTATTTCTAATGTGGGTTTCCATTGTACGGTGTGTATCTAAGATAACACCTAGATATCTTATTTCATTTTTTATTTTAATTTCTTGATCTTGTAGTGTTATATGGGTTGGGGGGGATAAATGATTGATTTTTTGATACGATTAGGACTTCGGTTTTAGCATGGTTTATGTGGAGGTTTTGAGTTTTTAGCCAAATTGTGATTTCGTTATAGCAGTCTGAGAGGAGTTGTAATGGTAGGTTAGGGATAGTAAATGGAATGTACATCATAATATCATCTGCATATAGGTGATATTGTACTCCAAATTTTTTAAAGATATTGCAGACCGGTTTTAGCTGCCATAGATGCAGCTGAGGAAGCGCATGGGGACAGCCACCCCTCGCCGTGGACCCCCAGGGACACACTACCGGAGGTGTCGAGCGTGCAGGCATGAGCTCCACCAACCCCCCCCCCCCCCGGTGAGGACGGTGGGACCATCCATCAGGCAGCCTGTGCAGGGGACCCGCATATGGATGGTGCCACCGGGAATGAGTTCGCTGAGGCTGGGCAGCACAACAGTGCTGCAGCGCTGTCTGCAGTGGAGAGCGTGATCGAGCAGATGCAGGTGCACACCGCTGAGGCACACAGGGATGCGGAGGGTGAGTACCACACTGTGTGATGTTGAACAAGCGTGAGCAAAGGTGGACGATTAGTCTCAGAACACAAATGCACTACCTGCTGTCTCCACAGGTATATGGCATTTACTGCGTGCATGTCTGCGTGACCTGCGGCGGCAGAGGCATGCGCAACGCAGGCACAACCGCATGATGTCCAGGGTAATGCTGGGGGTCCCTAGGCTTGTAGTAGCCACTGAGAGCATTGCAGAGAGCATGCAGATCATCGCTGTGCACATGGGGGTGACGCCACCACCACCGCCACCACCAACACCTCCTCCTCCACCACCAGCAGTGGATGCAGCGGCAGCAATGGCGGCAGCAGGGCCACCAACATCACAGGGTGGGAGGGGCTGCGCAAGGCGTGGTAGGGGCAGGGGGCATGCAAAATAAAACGCATAATATGCGGATGACGCACATGTCATGTCTCCTGTGTTGCTTGAGGGGACAGTGGTATGCACAGCCCACACGTGCATGACCCTGGGGTGTGCCCAATGGGAACTATTATGCCAGACGGTATAGACATCGACACTGCTGTGCCCAGCATGGGATGCCCCATGTGCTCCTGGGCGCACACCAGCAGGCAAAGACTACCCAGAATTTGACCCCAACATCTGTTCCCCGCATCCCATCCCTGTGTGCAGGGGGGGAGGACATCGGGTCCTTGGTTAGGGAGGGGAAGGGCATGACATGAGGTGCGCTATGGGTGATGGGGGGGAACGGTAATGGGCTGGGGGCTGTTGGGGGGGGTTAGGCCTGGCAATGGCCTATGGGGGGCTGCCTGGTAATATGTTGATGGGATTGGGACTGGAATTGGGGTGATGGGGGTTAGGACAGTGAGTGGGTTCAGGGGGGGGGCTAGGACTGGTCTGCGGTTTGGGGGTTGCTAGGACTGGAACTGGGCTGATGGGTGGCTAGGAATGGATATGTGCTGCTGCTGGGACTACAGGGACATGGATGCTGTGTGGGCTGGAACTAGGAGGGAGCTGATGGTGGGGGTGGATCAGAATGGGATGGGGCTGGGGGTGTACAATGCAGAGGTGGAAGTTATTCGGGTGTGTGTTGTCCAACATCTCCAATTGGTCGGGTATTGGGTGAATACCTGGGGGTTGGGGATGGAGGGGTAAGAGGTGATTGTATGGACTAGGAATGCGGAAGTGGAATAATGAGAGGGATTAGTATGCTACAGCAGATGTTGCGAGAGAATGCTAATCAACGACAGGATTGAGGGGAGGACACATGGACAGCAGTCCCTGGAGAGTTAGAAGAGGACACGAGGAAGCCAGGAGAAACTGGCTGGGACACTTGCAGCTGACGAAAGTGCACAATAGGTAGACGCATATCCCTTTCCATTGCATTTTCTATCGGGCATAGGTCAGCTCTGGTACATGTGCATCGTTAACGTCTGCACTTTGTTTAATACAGGAGCAACCCACTGTATATTTATATCGTTACAGAGATGTACATTCCACGTTAGTCTGCTGTGAATCCCAGTCTAATGGTTGTTTTCCTGTTTTGAATTAGTGCCTACCTGTTTGTTGAGGGTCTATGTTCTGCATGTGTATGTGGCCGGATGAGTTTTGTTTAAAGGTTTCCAATGTTGCATTGCCACATGTTCTCTCTCCCCAGTGAGTCAGGTATTTTGGGCGTGAGAAATGTGTTGGTTCAGTATTTGCAGTGTTACCTTTTGTTTTGTAGAGTATGGTGGGTAGTGAGTCCTGTTATTGCTGGTAGGATACAGCGGGTTTGCAATGAGTTTCCCATGGGCAGTGTCCATTAGGCCACCTGCTGTGTCCATGCCATCCACCGCCCTATTCTGCACCCATCACAGATGCTGCACATAACCTTGCAGGTGCAACCACAGCTGACCCCTGGGCACAGTCACATGTGTGTGCATTGCTACATGTGTGGCACCAGCCCATGTAATGGCCGTAGTATGGCTGGACGCATTACATATGTAGAGTGCCCTGCACGCACCCGTTGTAGCTCACACCGACACACATGTGTGTGTCCTCATGTGTCTCTCACACAACACTGACACAAAGCACAGAGTGATATCTGGACAACACAGCTAAACGGTAATAATGTAAAACTTTATTTACATAACAAACTGTGGGTGGGGGTGTTCATTGGCCCACATGTGAATCTCGCTGTCAAACAGCTCTGCTGCCCTCCATGTGTGGGGTAGGCCATAGCATGGGCTGTCACAGGGCAGGTGTGTATTGCGTATCCATGCACTACACACCCCGGGGACCCCTGTCACATGGTGGCTGCTCCGCCATGCCCCCAGCTACGCGCTCCTCCAACAAGCGTAGGCGGTCAGCCACCATGGTCAGGGTCGCCAGGACCTGCCCCATGATAAGGGCATTCTGCCTCTGGGCGTGAGCATGCACACGCACAGCCACGGCCACTCGCAGACCGCACATGCAGCCACAAAGACACAGGTCTCCCCATGTCTGTGTGGCTGCATCCATGGTGCGCATGTCCTCGGCTATGTGTGCCATGCCCACGTCCAGGGGGTGTGCGTTGCCATCACCATGTTGCAGGTCGCTGGCACCCCCGTAGCCCTGTGACAGCCCATGTTGCTGGCCACCCATCCCACATGCCCCCCCATACCCCCCACCCAACCCATCCCCCACCAGCGCCACGTTGGGCAGGTCACCCCCTTCATGCCCCTGTCCCTCCACAGCAGGGCCCGTACCCGCCCGACCCACCTGCGCACGCCCCTCCTCGCCCTGCCCCACCAGCACCTCTGTCCTCACCCCCTCCCCTGCCTCCTCCCCCACCGTATGCGCACGGGGTAGCTGCCTGTGCTCCTCAGCCGGACCCCCACCCTGCCCCACATCCGACTCCTCCCCCTCTGCGTTGGAGGGTTCCTCAGGCCCATGAGGTGGTGTGTGGTGCTCCAACACCATTTCTGCTGGGTCAGGCAGCAAATCCAGCTCTTCGGCTCCGGCCAGTTCACCGGGCCCGGCATCCTGCACCACCTGCTCCTCCGCAGCGCGTACATCCACTGTGGGAGAGGGGGACACGTATCATTTCCATGTTCACACATGTGCCACAGCAGTAACATACATCCTGTGGTCATGTCAGCCACTGGTCCACAGGGCCATGTCACATCACTCACCGTCCTGTTGGGTCAGCCGCTCCCTCTGAACCCGGCGCACAAAACGTGGATATCTTGCCCGCAGCTCCCGAGCCTTCTTCCGGAGATCCTCCACCTATTGGGGTGGAAACACATATTGAAATTAGTTGTCAGACACCCTTTTGTGGCCTCTGCCGCTACACATCTACAATTATCACTGTGCAATATGGTTTGACACGATGGGGCACGAACCTGTGCATTTCCCAGACCACCAGGATGAGGGGTAGGGCTCTGAGGTGAGACCTACTGCATCCTCGGGATGTGGTTTGCCTCCTGTGTTGACTGTCTGGGGCATTCCCCACGCCACCAGGATGAGGGGTAGGGCTCTGAGGTGAGGCCTACTGCATCCTGGGGATGTGGTTTGCCTCCTGTGTTGACTGTCTGGGGCATTCCCCACACCACCAGGATGAGGGGTAGGGCTCTGAGGTGAGGCCTACTGCATCCTGGGGATGTGGTTTGCCTCCTGTGTTGACTGTCTGGGGCATTCCCCACACCACCAGGATGAGGGGTAGGGCTCTGAGGTGAGGCCTCCTGCATCCTGGGGATGTGTGTTGTTACTGTAGTCACAGCCAGGCCCAGCTACCATAGCACAGGGACAGGGGATGGGCTCCTCATATGGGACCCTCCGCATCCTGGGGCTATGGCCTGATCCTTGGGAGCACTAAAAAGGACTGTATCCATAGCACAGGGACAGGGGATGGGCTCCTCATATGGGACCCTCCGCATCCTGGGGCTATGGCCTGATCCTTGGGAGCACTAACAAGGACTGTATCCATAGCACAGGGACAGGGGATGGGCTCCTCATATGGGACCCTCCGCATCCTGGGGCTATGGCCTGATCCTTGGGAGCACTAACAAGGCCTGTATCCATAGCACAGGGACAGGGGATGGGCTCCTCATATGGGACCCTCCGCATCCTGGGGCTATGGCCTGATCCTTGGGAGCACTAACAAGGACTGTATCCATAGCACAGGGACAGGGGATGGGCTCCTCATATGGGACCCTCCGCATCCTGGGGCTATGGCCTGATCCTTGGGAGCACTAACAAGGACTGTATCCATAGCACAGGGACAGGGGATGGGCTCCTCATATGGGACCCTCCATATCCTGGGGCTATGGCCTGATCCTTGAGAGCACTAACAAGGACTGTATCCATAGCACAGGGACAGGGGATGGACACCCTTTAGGGGCCTGCAGAATTCCAAAATGTCTTTGTGTTGTGTGATAGCTGACAGCAGCATATGTCAGACCCCTGTGTGTATCTTTGCCTTCGTTTTGGCCCTGTGGTTTTCTGTTGATAGCCCCCATCACTGAGGATGCACCTGTACCCCGTAGCATACCAATGTGGTAATTTGTTCATCTCTGCCATGGTTGTTTCTAACCCCTGTGGGCTTGTGGGTTCTGCTATTGGGTGTGTTGATGACCCAGCTACAAGCAGCCTGCGGTAACACCAGACATTCTCCAGCAGTGCAGATTCAAATGGTGCTTTGGTTACAGGCTGTTCTTCACCACGTCCTCATTTGGGGTGCCTGTCTCCAGACACTTACCTCACGTGGGTAGTCAGAGCTCCTGTTGTATCTATTTGTGAGGCGGTCCCAGGCCCTCCTCACCCTTGCTAGGTTCTGCCTCCTGGAGGAGCCAGGGAAGAGGCGTTGTTGGCGGAGACAGAAGAGCTCTGTCAGCAGGTACAGGTCTGCATGTGTGAATGCAGGCTTTCGTGACATGGCTGCCATCTGCTCAGAATGTATTTTAGCTGCGTAGCCACGTGCGTTCATATGGGCGCCGCTACGTGCGTTCATGGAGGCGTGGCTGTGTGCGTTGTGACAGTGTTCAGAGGCCATGACACGGCGCGTACCTATGTGCATTGATATCGGCACAGGGGCGTTGCCTCGTGCGTTGCCTCGTGCGTTGGCATGTTTGATTTTATAGCCTCATGGTGTACTGCAACTTACATTAACACTACCATCTATACATGTGTTGGCCTATGGCTTATCCTAGCCTGTGGGCATGGGCTGGCTTTTACATCCCCCACATTGTTGGCCTACTGCTATTTCTTGCAGGGTCAGCAGCATGTGTTCAGATACCTCCTGCCTCTGACATCTCACATTATGGATATTTCACATTGCTTTGTAGAGGGCTGACCTTGATAAAGAGATGTCTATGACATTTGTAATGTCCCTTTTGTTTACATGGGTTGGGGGGGGGATGGGGACCAGGGCACAGTGAGTGTCCCTGATTGGCATACTGTGGAGGTGGCATCTGGACCACTGTAGAGCATCTGTTTATCTGTGTATTTTGATATGTATATATCATTATTTGTAGCCTTCTCATGCATGACTTTACACCCTTTCTCTCTGTCATTTCTTGCTCTTTGCTGTCAAAGGACGGCTTGCAGTCTGTACCTGACCTCTGATATTGTTGGGTTACACACACCACTACTCCAAATGTAGCTGCACCTGGCAGTCCTGCCATGTATCTCCACAGAGGCCTCATACCCATAGGTTCTGACTGCACAGCCAGTGCATTTGCCAGTGGAGTAAGCCTCTGTAGCTCTTTCTACATGCTCAGCTGGCTACAGAGCGACTACAGTTCACCGCACAGTCCATCTGCTGTGATTCGCAGTGTTTTACTGGAGCAGACACAACCATGATGCACTACACATGCAAATCAGCTGTCCGATGATTGACACAAGATGTGAAATGCAACCCTACAGCAGCTCGGCCTGGTGGGGGTAACTGACCATGTGCGCCCCCACAGCACCTCAGCCTGCTAGGGGGCACTGACAGTGTGTTTTACTGACTGCCACACAGTGGGTACACGACGTCACATTGTGTGGTTGCTGTGCTCACCCTGAGGGTGCAGTGAGGCGCACAGCATGACGTCCACCGAACCATCCATGGCAAACATAGGCCACGCTGGAGGTCCATAGCAGTGATAATGTGTGAGATAGGTGGTGACTGCCCAAACACCTTGGATATGTCTGCTTGTCTCTGTCAGGTGTCATCCCTACGGACCCCTAGGGGGATTTTAGTGGTAGACCGTTTCTCCGAGCAGCAGATCCACATTCTGCCTCCCTGCAATGGGGGCAGTAGGGGGGTTCATCAACCTCAGTTTTACTGTGGATATCACACCCTACAGTGCAGTCACTGTAGCGCTCTACATATCCATAGCACAGGTGCAGATAGATGGTAGGGCTGTCTATACTAGGCTGAACCCAGACACTATCTGGTATTTTCCTATAACAGCTGCACCCTGCTATGCGCTCCATCGAGACACATACCAGCTGCATAACATCTGCTAGTTGGTCCATTACTGCATGTTCCTGTTGGACTTATGTGCAACCAGACATGGGATGGCAGCAGACACAGATCACTCAGTGACTAGCCCCCACAAGAAGACACATACATATCACATAATGGAGGTACTATGGGGATGCCTAGCCATGCCGTGGTCACTGCACAGTCAGGGTGAGATTGATCTTCATGCAGGACATACGGCGGTCGCCCTGTCTGTGTAGGTGGTGGCCAGGCACTGCTCTGTCACAGTCAGTGGCCTATGCGCTGTGCAGATGCAGCCTGTCCAGGCCACCCTGTCAGGGCTATACCCATGGTGCCTTGCTCCTCATTATGCATTATTTGTGTCAGCATTGGACCTGACCGTTGTGTTGCCCTCCAGGACTGCATTTTGGGTACTCTGCTCTAGGTTCTGCGCCTGATTTTGGTGTCTGTGCTCAGTGTGGTTAAAAATTGGCGTATTAACCATGCATATCTTATCAGCAATAAATTGTTTTCCTTACTAGCACAGTTTAATTGTGAGGAAAATATGGGTACTGGATTGGCAGTAGCCCCAGCTGGGCTTTGAACCTGTGACCTTCTGTTCGTGCATACACTGTCTGTGTGCACTGCACCACGGTGTTGCCACAGATAGGCTGTACCCCCCTAGGGAGTCCATGACTGTACATCCGACAGGCCCTGTGTGTTGTGGTGGGCGTGCCAGCCTACACATGGCTGGGCAACTGTCTGCTGTGGCTAAACGCCACTGGCCCCTCCACCACCTGTACCTTTCCCCCGACATGATGACATGTCGTTATCATGCCAAATGCCTATGAGCTACTATGGTGTCGCACTACGGGAATGCATTTGTGGAACTCGGCTGTGGGAACTGACCATTGTTAGGGGGGGGGTAAAATATAGTTCCTTGTCCCATGTTCTCTGGGGTGAAGGGGTGTCTGTACTATCTCTGTTGTGTGGTGAGTAAAATATGGGGACAGGGTTGGTGGGTGCCCCAGCTGGGATTTGAACCCATGACTCTCTGAATCTTACAGGTACTGGCTGTGTCCGCCTCACCACACTGTAGCCATGGAAACAGTGAGGTTCCTGGAGATAGGTAACCTGTCAGAGTGAGTCAGACACCCTGCTCTGCACATTTTTACTGTCGGCTCATTCACCTTCTATGGCGATACACGTGCACATCGACCCCACAATTGACCTCGGGAAAAGGGGATAGACCCTCACCAGACTGGCCAATGGTGATAGTAATGTGCAACCATTGCAGACACTCCCAGGTGAGCTCAGGGCAGGGCTGACTGAGGAATGATTTGTGGACGGGTCTACGCTTCGTTGACCCTTACATACATCCTATTTCGTTTTTTGTAGCTTTCAAGGAATTGTTTGTTACGTGTGACCACTAATATCTCTGTTGCCCAGCTGGTTTATACTTTCTTTTTGCTTTTGTTATGTTGTTTTTACATTTCTCTTTGCTATTTTGTTCTGTGCACATGTATCACACTGCTCACGTTTTTTTTAGGTTTCACCGGTTTTGCTGTACATTGCTGACGGAAATGGTTTCTCTTCCCTTTAATATGCCTTTAACGGCAGGTTTTCATTCGCGTTGGGATTGAGCTCTGAGATTCAGCACGTTAGTATGGGGGGAGCCTTTCCCCGCCCACTCTCCGCCCATTGACCCCTTCTCTCCACCCACTCTCCGCCTTCTGCGCTGTTTTAACGCGCCGCGGGGGTTTACGATCGTTCAATGCGGTTAACGCGTGTAATGTACGCTTAGCGATCGTTCGCACGTCCGAACGCGCGTTGTGACGTGCGAACGATCGCTAAGAGTACATTACGCGCGTTATTCACGATTACCGCGGTTTAGTAAACATACCCCTTGATCTTTATGGTATAATGACTCTGTATATTCTTTCCACCTTGTCTTAATCTTCTCAGCATCATTCAACATGGATCCTTGAGCATCATGTACCATTCCAATTTGAGGCTGGAATTTTTTCTTTAACTCTCATAGCTTTAGAAGAGTCAATCTTGTTCCTCTTCTAATAACTTCTGATTCTATTTCCTTGCATGTATCATTGTAGTACTTTTCCTTGTCCTGTCTTGCTGTTGAGTTCTGCAATTGCCTCTCTTTCTCTTCTGGCTTAAGCCTCTCTGTGTTTCTGGACAATTTTCAGAGTTTCTTCAGTCATTCATTTTGGCTGTTTTTGCTTTTTCACCTTATGTAGAGACTTATCGCTTTCTTCCAATACAACCTTCTTGATGTCATCCCATAACTCTTCTGAAACTCAGTCATTTGTATCTAAAGCAGCAAATTGATTTTTCAGGCAGTCTTTAAATTCCAGTGGTATATTCTCAAGGTCATATTTTGCTACATTCATGGATGGCTTGCTCGTTTGAAACTTTAGTTTGAGTTTGCATACTAGTAGTTGGTGATCAGTACCACAGTTAGCTCCAGATTTTGTTTTTGTTGATGTTATCGAGCTTTTCCATTGTTGTCTTCCACAGATGTAGTCAATTTGATTTCTGTACAATTCATTGGGTGAAGTCCATGTGTATAGTCACCGCTTGTGTTGCTGGAAGAAGGTGTTTTAGATTAATAGATCATTGGTCTTGCAGAATCCTATCAGTCTTTCTCCAGCTTTGTTTCTATTGCCAAGTCCATATTTTCCAACCACTTTGTCTTCTTCTTTGTTGCCAACGTTTGCGTTCCAGTCACCCATGACTATCAGGATATCCTGTTTACATGTTCTCTGAATTTCAGCTTGTACTTGTTCATAGAATTCATCAATGTCTTCCTCTTCTGCAGCTGTTGTTGGGGCATATACCTGATTTATAGTTGTGATGATGGGTTTTCCTCATTGACAAATAGAAATTTAATAAGTTTAATAAGTTATTTGGGCTTTAATAAATGTATCTGAAAATGTCTATTTTTAGACACTAAGGGCCCAATATTCAAAGGGCATTTACATGGTTTACAGCCTAGTAATTTATGTAAATGCCTTAGATGGGGATATCCAATGCCACATACATGGGTAGTGCCGTTGAATATCCCCATCTATGTCCCCTACATGCCCGATGCTATCCAGCTAGCATCAGGGCTTGTTGGGGGTGTTCTGGGGCGGAGAGGAGGCAGGGCATGAGATAACCAGACTGCAGTAATATTGCATGCTGCCCGGTTAGTGCTCTGTGCTGAAAAGACAGGCAAGGAAGCCCTCGCCTATCTTTACGGCACAGGCGCTAATCCCGTATCACTACTGCCCGGTTAGCTTTGGCAGCTTCTGGGTTGTGAGGCGATACCCAGATATTCAATGCTGTGACCGCATATGACCCCTGCATTGAATATCCGGGTTGAAAGTTCGGCAGGCAGGGCTAAGCGCCGATGTAGCACATAACCTGCCCTGAAGAATATCAGGCTCTAAGATGTTATTTGTTCCATTCTTGCAAAAATTCTACCCTATCACAATAATTGTAACATCACCTTGATAGGGGCTTATCTAAATTAGTTTATTTTCCTCTCATCCTTTCTCCACCTAATGGTGAAGCTGGGTGAGAAGAGGTTGGTGAACTCTGTAAGCTTCTACCAGAGGGGATGTCAGACTCTGAGGTACTCACTTGGCCTGCTGGACTACATTATAACATCCTAGATATTATTGTAAGAGTCTGACTGTGTCTTCTCCAGGAGGGGAGGGGGAGACTACAATAAGGTATATAAGCAATGGTCCCCTTAGCTGAGGGACTTTATCACTCAATAACTGAGTGAAGTTTTATATCCTGAGCCAAAGAGAAAGACAAGGGCAATTAGTCTTCTGATAAAGTCCTCAACCTAGATGACTATTACTTAAGGATATTATTTCTTACCAGTGGCCAAGGAGACCGTAGCTCTTAGAAAATGAGATGTCAAAAAAGATAATAAGCCATTACTTCTAATCTTTTTTATATTCTTTCGATTGCTTTTCCCACTGTGTAGTTCTCAGTCATTCCGTTTTCTGATGCTGCTCTCCAGAACTCATTGCTACCTGGCATGGATCATCCATTTTCTCCATAAATTATAATCACACAAAGAAAGGCTCCATTTAAAAGTTCTACTGTTTCTCCTTCCACTCTCTCTGTCTATCCCCTAACATAACAAACCTGTATTTTTATTTTCAGGAGCCCATTATGAGACAGTTTTTGGAATCACTGCAGTTGTTCACTGAAGTGTGAAATGAAAATTTCTTAACCAATGTCCAGAGAAAACCAGTCTTGTTAAGCTAGTTGCCATGCTGTGCTTTCACTCTGAATTTGAAATCTGCTGAAGAGCTTGGACAAAAAAACCCAACACATCAAAAAGTATCGGTTCAATGCCTATTTTCATTTCTCTAGGATGAAAAAATAAATTTTATATTGTTACTGATTTATATTTTTTGCTGTCCCATTTTCTCCCTCAAACACTTATTTCTTTCCTTTTTTCCTTATTCGGACAGCAGGATCCTGAAATCACCTTCCTTTATCCACTATCCTGCTTCTCCTACAGACTCTTCCTGTGAACTTGGACAAGTCACTTCACCCTACATTGCCACAGGTAAAATTTTATATTGCAGGCCTACTTGGGCAGGGAAATACCTACAGTATACAAATGTAACTCATCTTGAGCTGGGATTTGAAAAGGTGAGTAATCAAATATAGAATTTTGGGGCCAATATTTTAAAAAAGCTGAGCTATTAAATTTAGGGGTATGTTTACTAAACCGTCTTAATGTGCGCTCTGTGATGTTATCGCGCGATAAGGTACCTTATCGCGCAATAATGGTGCTTTACAAGGCACACAGGTACCTTATCGTGTGATAACGCGCGCTGTGGCGCAAACGAGCGCTGAAGGCGGGGAAAGGCTCCCGGAGAGCGGAGGAAGGCTCCCCAGGCGCGGAGAGAAGGGGTCAATGGGTGGAGAGTGGGAGGGGAGAGGCTCCCCGCACACTAACGCTACAAAATGTATGCTAAATAAATAAATCCGAGACCAAAACTAATGCCAGTGAAAACCTCGTGTTAGAGCTGATTTAAAGGGAAAAGAAACCATTTCTGTCAGCAATGTACAGCAAAACCGGGGAAACCTACTAAAAAGTGATAAGTGTGATACATGTGCACGAAACAAAAGTACAAATAAAAGTTGAAAAGGACCCAAGAAAATATACAAAAAACATAACCAAGCTGGGGAATAGTGATAGTAATGGGATACAGCAAAAAACACTCCCAAGAAATCTCCAAAAAAAAGATATGAATTTTGGAAGGGTCTACGCTCTGTCCCCATACAAGGTGAATGATCCCACAGTGAAATAGCACTGATCAAGGTTCCCCTCTCCACTGGACAGGTTTCCTATGGCATGCACATGTTCCACAACAGCAGGGAGGGCATGTCGGAATGGGCAACTGGACAGATGCTGGGAAAGGGGATACAGAGGGCTGCAGGCGGCACATGCTGTGCTGCAGCTAGGGCACAGTGCGGGCTAGGCAGATGCCTAGGTGGCACTTAGGAATTCTGAAACTGTACAGCAGCCAGACAGCAACTGATGAGGGCCCAACATGGGCACGAGAGTGTTTTTTCACAGTTTCACAGGGGATAGTACCCAGCAGGTACCTCCAAGGGCACAGAACACTGGCAGGCGGTGTTGGGGGGAAGCGTGGACGTCTATGCAGGCACCCCTACCCCAGAATATGCACCATAGGCAGCCGCCTACCCGCACACTGGATGGCCTGAGACTGCACTCCACCAGCACCACCAGCAGAAGGGCAGGTCAGCAGAGGGGCACTGGTGGTGGAGGGGGCAGTGGCAGCTGCCCAGAGCAGACCTTGGCCTAGCCCTGTGTAGGTGGGTGCCATGCACTGCAGCAGACAGGCCCCGTCTGATGAACAGTCATGGTATCCCCAGGGGATGTACTGTCTCTGTGGCAACATGGTGGTGCAGTGCACACAGCCAGTATGTTCAGGAGCAGAAGGTTACAGGTTCAAGTCCCAGCTGTGGTTCCTGCTAACCCAGCCCCCATTTTTTACCCACTACTAAAACGTGCTAATACAGACAGAACCTTTATTGCAGATGATGTAAACATGCCCAAAACACCTACATTTTACCCTACAGAGCACAGACACCATAAGCAGGCACATTTCCTAGAGCAGAGTCTCCCAAATGCAGTTCTGGAGGGCCTAACACCATTCAGGTTCCATGCTGCCTCTAATAAAGACGCCTGTGCTGCATATCTATGCACCACCCCCATGGTATGCAGATGTATCTCATGCATATTTATGAGGGACAGCATGAAAACCCGAACAGTGTTTTGCACACCAGGACTGGAGTTGGGAACCTCTGCCGTAAAGCAGCAGCCAACAGGGGCAAACACACCCACACCCAGAGGCTCCATTAGCCAATGCCTCCTGGAGAGGCAGGACATTGGGCCCTGAGTGCATCTCCCAATACTAGCACTTGCATACCGTAGCAATGCCACCCTAAACCTGGGAATATGGTACACAGCTATCAAAAGGTAGCTATGATTACTGGCAGATAGCAATTCCTACGTTAAGCACAATTGGCTGATTGAGCTGCATCATAGCAACCTTTCTGATGTCTGTGGAGTGAGCCTCAGGTCTGGTGTCTGACAGAGTGACCCCAACAGTATTGCGTACCATAGCCATGCCTGTGCCTAGGACTGGTGTGGTGGCCAGGGCTGCCAAACACTTCTGTAGTAGCACAATGCTGGCATAGGTGCGGGAGTGTGTGTCTGTCTATCCAGTGTGTGGTGGCTGCAAACACCCTCCACAGCCCACACTGCTAGCACTGTTGCCAGTATTGGCCTGCCAATGTGCATAATGAGGAGCAAGGTACCATGGGTATAGCCCAGACAGGGTGGCCTGGCCAGGATGCATCAGCACAGGGCAATGGCTGGGACATTGTAGTGCCCGGCCACCACCTGCACAGACAGGGTAGCCACACCATGTTCTGCTGGGAGATCACTCTCACCCTGACTGAGCAGTGACCACGGCATGGCTAGGTTCCCCCATAGGGCTAGGTAGTGTTTTTTTTTTTATGTGATATTTATTTATTTACATTCTCTTATATACTGCATCAGTGTGGTTTACATTGAACAGGGCATTATAACTTGGAGATAACTATTTTACAGGGAACATGGGCTATGGAGGGTTAGGTGGCTTGCCCAAGACCACAAGGAGCACCTGTAGGACTAAAAACCCCAGACCTTCCGGCTCAAGGTTGCTGTCCTCTAGTGGGATTTGAACCCCTGACCTTCTGGCCTGAAGTACCTTGCCCCAACCACTAGGCCACTCCTCCACTCCATGGGTTCCCTTTTGGGGCCTAGTCACTGACTTATCTGCTTGGTGTGTATGCTGACATCCCAGTTCTGCGTGCATGCATTTCCACCAGCAACATGCACTATGGACTAGCTAGCAGACTGTCTGCAGCTGGTATGTGTCTTGCTGGAACACCTTGCAGGGTGCAGCGGCTGAAGGCTTGCTGCAGGAGAATATCAGATAGTGGTGGGGTGCAGCTTAGCATATCCAGGCCTAATGTCTTTCTGCTATTGCTTTATGGATGTGTACAGAGCTGCATTGACTGCCCTGTAGGGTATCTGTTCCCCAGCAGGACTGGGGTTGATAGTGCCCCCTACTGCCACCATTGCAGGGAGGTAGAATGTGGATCTGTTGGTGGGAGACCCTGTTTACCACCCTCAGCCCTGGGGGGAGAAGGGGGTGGTGGTACATAATACACCTATGAGTCCATAAAGGCTAAACCTTGCCTGAGAAATACAGATGCATCCAAGGTGTGCCTGCAGACACTGCCTATCTCACACATTAGCACTACTGGGGTCCTGCAGCATGTCCTATTTCTGCTGTGGACCTGGTGCTGGGCCCCCTACCTCACCCTCAGGGTGAGTAACGTACCTGCACAATGTGACGGTGTGTAGCTATTCTATGCCACACACGGTCAGTTCCCCCTACCAGGCTGAGGTGCTGTGGGGGTGCACACGGTCTGTTCCCCCTACCAGGCCGAGGTGCTTTGGGGGTGCATACTCAATCTTGTGCCCATCTCTCGACTGCTGATTTGCATGTGCAGTGCATCATGGGTATGGGTGGGTTAACCCTATCCTGGTGACCACAGCAGACTGTTTGTGTGGTGACATGCAGTCCTTCTGCAGCCAGCCAGGGGCTTGCTAGCAGCTATGGAGCTATAGCCCACTGTTTACTTCACTGCTTGTGGAGCCGGAGGTCATGGGTTCAAACCCACAGTGGGGTTATTTGATAGGGCTGTCTGAAGCATTGTCTATTTTTAATGTACATTAGTGCTGCCAGCATAACACCCTCGGGGTACTGTAACCATAAGGTGCCTCAGAGGGCGCCTTTTAGGGCACCCTATAGAGCGCCTTCTGAGGCACCTTATGGTTACAGTCCATATAAGGTGCCTTATAAGGTAGCGCACAAGAGCGCGCGATAATCCCGGTTTGCTAGGTTAAGACTGAAACGCCCACTCCTTATATGGCATCCTGCACACTAGCGCCGGGCGCACATTAGGACGGTTTAGTAAACATACCCCTTAGACACCTAAGTTAGGTTTCTACATTTGCCCCCTATTTTCAGCCGAATTTAGGAGCCTAGCAGGCTGATATTGAGTCCACAATGGTCAGCATTATTTGAAAACATAGCTAAAAAGAAAAGTCTGGATAGAAACATAAGGCAAGGATTACACCTCCCTCAAACAGACAGTGAAACAAAGGGAAGTTTCAAAAGGATCATCAGTAACTATTAACCCAAATTCATTTCTGGTCATAGACAAGAGAGAAAAAAATACCAAAACAAGCCAAAAGCAACACATCATGTCAGGTCAAATCTGATCGTTGTGGATGGAGGAATATTTATTTATTTAACCATTTATATTCCACAACAATCCTAGGATTTTGGCAGATGACAAAAGAACATACACAATGTTCCACAAAGCAATAAAAATTCATACCAAAAGACATAAAACCAGGAAGTAAGCCAATAACATAAAAATAAAGCATCTGCCCATTTAAATTAAGCAAGTATTCAAAAACACAATCCCTCAATGGCCTGCTGGAACAGATAGCTATTCAAGCTCTTTTGAAACAACAAGTACCCAGCCTTAATTCTAAAACTTATTGGTAGTGTATTCCAGAATTTTGGCTCAGCTACAAAAATGCTCTCTCATGTATACAAGTTTATTGACACAGCTTAACTGCAAGAATGTCCAACAAACAAGACCCTTTGACCACAGGGACCTAGGAGGATGGAAGTCTTTAAGTCAGTACAAACCTCACTAGAAAATGAGTTAAAACCGTAAATTTAACATGCCAAAAATTGGCAGCCAGTGCAAAGGTGGGGTCTAGTGAAGGTTTCTTGAGGAGAGGTGTGACTGCAGAATGCTTGAAGGCTGCTGGGACAGTTGCAGTGGAAAGCGATTAGGTTGAGAATATGAGAAAAGGAAGGGGTGATACTGGATGAGATGGAGTTAAGAAGATGGTGGGGATAAGATCAGAGGAGCATGTATTGAGTTTAGAGAAGGAAAGAAGACAGAGATATTAGAAAAGGAAGAGAGGGTAGCAGATAAGTTGGGAGTGAAGAGGGGGAAGAGGGGATGGAGATGATCTCATGGGGAAATGGAGTGTAATTTTGTGGACTTTGTCATGGAAATAGTCGGCCAGAGTCAGGGCAGAAAGGCAGAGGCACCTTGAGGACAGAGTTGAGAACTATAAAGAGATGGCAAGAGTCAGAGGCAAGAGAGTTATTTAGATGGACATAGCAGTTTTGCTTGGCGAGTGCTAAGGCTGACTGGAAAGAGGCAAACATGAATTTGAAGTGAAGAAGGTCAGCAAGGGTGTGGGAACTGAGCCAAATGCACTCAGCTGAGCAGGCACAAGAATGTGGTTAACAGGTAGTCAAAGATAGCCAAGGCTGAGTTACAGTGCACCTCACAGGACATGGCATCAGTGGAGCAAGAGCATCTAGAGCAGAGGAGAGTGCAGAATTATAGGAAACTACAGCCTCATCAACAGACGTAGATGACATAGCAGAGGAAAGAGGAGATGAGACAATAGTAGAGATAGCCAATGAGTCAATAGCATGAAGATGTCTAAAGAGGTTAGAGGAAACTGGGCAAGACTGAGGCGGGGAGTGAGGAAGAGTGAAGCTTAATAGGTGATGGTCAGATAAGGGAAGAACTGAGGTACAGAAGTTAGAAAGTAAACAATTAGAGAAGAAAATAAGGTCAAGGCAGTGACCATGCTGGTTAGTGAGGGAAGTAGAGCAAAGCTGAAGGTTGAATGAGGAGGTAAGGGAAAGGAGCTTCAAAGCATAAAGGTCAGAAGGGCTATCAACGTGAATGTTAAAATCATCAAGAATAAGGGAGGGGGACGATGAATCCATAAAGAAGGAAAGACGAGTTAAAGTCAGTGAGAAAGGTAGAGGTGGACTTGTCTGGGGGGGGGGGGTGTCAATAAATAGCAGCTATCTGGAGAGGCAATGGATTAAAAAAGCAGATGGAGTGGAAAGGAATGAGGCAGAAGGAGGGGTTGAAATTGGCAGGAAGGAGAGAGTAGAAACCCAACACCATCACCAAGCCAGTGGGACGAGGTTTGTGGGAGAATTGGTAGATGCCGTGACAAAGAGCAGCGACTGGAGCTGAGTCATCAGGGAGGAGCCAGATCTCAGTTAGACTCAGAAGTTGGAGAGCATTAGAGATAAAGAGATCATGAGTAAATGCAAGTTTATTAGATATGGAGTGTGCATCCAAAAGGCATGTGAGAAAGGGAGAGAAGAGGTGGAAAGGAGAGGGATTTGAATGAGATTGAAGCAGTTGTGTGAGGAACTGTCCTGAGAGTGAGAGAAAAGTCTAGGGGGGCCAGGTTTAGGATTAATATCTCCAGATGATTAAAGAAGGAGAAGAATGCAAGGTGGAGAGGAGAGAGTCCAGCAGAAATGAGGGTGAGGTTCTTTCAGAGAGGGAGAAGAGGGATGAATGAGAAGAAGAATAAGGGGAAGCTCAAGAGCTGATGAAAGGGTGGATGACAAGATGGGGGAAGAAATGAGGAAGATAAAGAGGGGTAATAAGGAGGGGGGTTGAAGTTGATGGTATAAGGGGAGAAAATTAGGGAGTGTCAATAGTAGGAAGAAAAAGTGATGTGGAGCCATAAGAAAGAGATGGAGAGCAGAGCAGAAGACAGAAGAAATAATTGAAGGAAGGTAGGAGAAAGATTGAGGGGATTAAAGAGCATCAGGAAGTAATTGTGGTAAAAACCACCCTTTAAGAGGTGGTTGTGTAGGAGGGTGAGGTTCTATCAGAGAGAGAGGAGAGGGATGAAGGCAAAAGTTCAGCTAATATATGAAAATTAAGTTCTAAACTAAAATTCAGTTGAAAATCGGATAGACAAAGACTCAATAAGAGCTTATTGCCAGTTCTTTACAAGATGTCTTAATTTGTTAATTTGTTCAGAAAGAAGGGTACAGCAGTTTCCAAGTCCTGCCTGAATGTCCGTTGCTCTCTGCAGCCAGATGTAAAATTACTCTCCAACACCAATGTCTAAGGAAGCTTAGGGGTATGTTTATTAAACTGAGTTAGTGTGATTCGCGTTAGGAGCCGCGGTAGAGCCAGAAATCTCAAATAAGGACATAGGCGGTACATCGTAACCGATAACGCGTGTTACCAGGCGCCATAAATGAACGAGGGCTACATGGCACGTTACCCCACGTTAATCTTAAGAAGGCGCGCAGGCATACAAGCACAGCAACAGAGCTGTAGCACAATGGTTACAGCACAGACTGATGGTACAGGGGTCATGGGTTTGATTCCCCAGTGGGCCTAATGTATAAGGCTGGCTGAGGCAGCACCCTTTACATTTAAGTAGTGATTGTTGAGGCATTTGACTTGTATTTTAATTAGTGCTGCCAGCAAACACACCCTCACGGTGGCATAACCTAAGGTGCCGCATAAGGCACCCCATAACGCATTCCATAGGGCACATTATAAAGTGTACTGTCCGCCAAGGCACCCTATAATGTCCCCTATAGGACACCCTAGAAGGCTGTGCACAAAGCCCTGGCTGGCTGTAGAAGGACTGCACGTCACCACACAAACTGTCTGCTGTGGTTACCAGGATAGGGTTAACCCACCCGTACCCATGATGCACTGCACATGCAAATCAGCAGTCGAGAGATGGGCACAAGATTGGGTATGCACCCCCACAGCACCTCGGCCTGGTAGGGGGAACAGACCGTGTGTGGCACTGGCACAGAGTAGCCACAGACAGTCACATTGTGCGGGTACTGTGCCCACCCTGAGGTTGAGGTGGGGCGCCCAGCACCAGGTCCACAGCACCTTGCATGGATGAAATACGCCATGCTGCAGGTCCCCATCAGTGTGTGATTGGTAGTTCCGTTAGACACACCTAGGATACATCTTTGTCTTTCTGTGTCCTTATGGGCGATGATGCACCCAGAATAGTGCATATCCTGTGTTGGTGCCATAGTTACCTACTGTAGATGAAGGGGGGGTGTATGGACCCATAGGCAGACACTTTGATTTCGCAAATCTCACCCTACTAGGAACAACAAAACAAAACATTAAAAGACTCCAACTTGCCCAAAATGCAGCAGCAAGAATTGTAATGAAGGTTCCACCATTTGAACACATTACCCCTATACTAGCAAACCTTCACTGGCTCCCAATTCAATCCAGAATAAATCACAAATTGATTATCACCACATTTAAGACTTTAAACACAATGGCCCCAGTCCCCTTAACAAAACTTATCACCAAAGACACATCTCAAACTACGCTACGGAGAGGCCACACGAATAGAATTAGGATCCCGAAAGAATTCACAACTGCTAAAAAGACTACTAATAGGAAAGCGTTCTCACATGCAGCTCCCACCCTATGGAACTCCCTCCCTGAAGAAATAAGGGCATTAAATGATGCAAAGGAACTCCGCAAGAAATTAAAGACTTATCTATTCACCTCCCATTTTGGCACACTTGAAAATACCTTACCTCTGACAGGTAATGGTTAATAGCAACCTAGGGTACACCAACTCTAATTCTCCTAGCTAACTACAATTACAATTAAAATCGACTAAATAACTACTTGTAAATCTTGTAAATAGATATATGTAATAGATCAAAATATGTAAATAAGTTTGTCTGTTATTTAACAAGTTTGTCTGTTATTTAACAAGTTTTACCATATTTAGTCATTCATGATTAATGTATTTAGCAAAATTGTACCAAGTTAACAAATGTTCCATGTAAAACAGCTAAATTGTACCTAGTTAACAAATGTTCCATGTAAAACAGACTTGTAAATCTGTTCATTCCTTGTTCAATGTAAACCGCACCTGATCTGTGGAAGGTAGCGGTATATAAGCAACTGTTAAATAAAATAAACAAATAAAATTATGTACCACCACACAACCCACCCTCTGGCGCTCAGGGTGGGAAACAGGATCATCCACCAATAGATCCACATTCTACTTCCCTGCAATGATAGCAGTAGAGGGGACCATCAACACCAGTCCTGCTGGGGAACAGACAGAGTGGTACACATCCATAACACAATAGCAGACAGACGGCAGGCCTGGAAATGCTCAGCTGCCCCCCACCATTATCTGACATTCTCCAGCAGCAAGCCTCCAGCCGCTGCACCTAGCAAGGTGTTCCAGCAAGACACATACTAGCTGCAGACAATCTGCCAGCTAGTCCATAGTGCATGGTCCTGGAGAAGATACATGTACCCAGAACGGGGATGTCAGCATACACACCAAGCAGATAAGTCAGTGATTGAGTCCCAAAAGAAAACCCATAAATATCACATGAGAGAAATGCTATATAGCACTATGGGGGAACCTAGCCATGCCATGGTCACTGCTCAGTCAGGGTGAGAGTGACCTCCCAGCAGGACATGCTATGGCCACCCTTTCCGTGCAGGTGGTGGCCAGGCACTACAATGTCCGAGCCATTGCCCTATGCCGTGTGCAGATGCATCCAGGACAGGCCACCCTATCCAGGCTATTCCCACTGTACCTTGCTCCTCATTATGCACATTGCAGGCCAATACTGGCAACAGTGCTAGAAGTGTGGGCTGTGGAGGGTGTTGGCAGCCACCACACACTGGATAGACAGACACATACTGTGATGATGAAGGCAGTTCAGAGGCTATGGAATGCCAGGAGAATGAACTCTGTGCCTTTAAGAGTGAGAGCATTCAGGGTTTCCCCAGCAACCGAGAACCTTTGACTCATAGCACAGTCACCATTAAGCCCCGCCCACTTCAGCACGTCAGGGCTGGAGTGAAGCCTAGCAGCTCCCACGTGTGCTGGGAAAGAGGCGTGGTCCCTGAGAAGGAGCAGTTTAAAACTCCTGTGTTTGGAAAGTCAGGGAGACGAGGACCGGAAAGTGAAGGAGAAAGACGAGGAGAGGAGAGAAGAAGGAGTGGCAGTGAACCCAGAGGACCTGGAAGAGAATCCAGAGGAACTGGAGCTAGAGGAGAAGGGGCCCAAGGAGGCACGAGAAGTGCTGGGCTCAAGCTCAAAGACAAACAGTGGGATCTGCTTGGAACCGGTCCAAGGCAGTCTCAGCAGAAAGGAAGTTTGCTACAACGGAGAGAAGTGTCTGCAGAGAGAAAGCAGCATGGCTCTGGCAAGGAAAGAGGAGAGCTACTAAACGGCCCTGAACTAAGGCAAGTGTGTCTTCCAGAATTCCTGCCTGAAAGAAAGTTAAGAGAATTAGTTCCTGATAGAAGAAATAATTATAATAGCCAGCTAAGCTCTAGCAGTAGAAACAATAGCTTGTCTGCATGTCAGCAACCCCAGCTCTCTGAAGAAATAGAGCAGAAAAAGGTTCTATTAGAGAGGTTGAATGAAATGCTCCAGAAGCAAACTAGTCAGCTCTACAGCCAGGTACCCTCTGAAGAATATTGTGAGGAGGCCATTGAGGAAATGGATATAGGAAGCTGCTATGAAGACTATGAAGATAGCTCCGAGGAGATGCAGTGTTCTTATTGTAAAGCTAATGAATTAGAAGTGTGTTAAGCTTAAAACCTGTTTGAATGAGTGAATGCCATAGTAAGGAACTTACCTGATTGAAGGACGCAGCACAGAGCACAGCTGAACGTTGTTAATCAAGCGGTTGCTGTGTAAGGCCTGAAACTGAAGGGAAAGCTCAGTGGACATTTTTAAAGCTGTTTCTGTTATAAAGGAGCTGTGAAGTAAACACTCCCATAAGAAGCTAATGTGCCCATGAGAAGCTTTATAATCTGAGCTTTGAAAGCAAGTTCCTAAGAAGCTATTTATTGCTGATACCAGTAATCCTGTGCATACTTTTGTAAAAGTTATACCTTTGCTTTGGAGAAGAATCCCATTATTGTTTATTCAGCCGGTTACTTGTGAATATGATGGAAACCCCAGAACACAACAAATAAATATTTCTCTGTTTCGCCTGACCACTTGTCTGCACAACTACTTTTGCCTAATAAGGATAAGTGAAACTACATATCCCAGCAGCCCTCCTGGCAGCCATATTGGGAGGACTTATTCTAGGGCAGCAAGGTGACTCCATCCTGGTGCCCGGCTATATGCCCAGCCAGGTGGGGGCGACAACACTCCCCACACCTATGCCAGCATTGTGCAACTATAGAGGTGTTGGGCAGCCCAGGCCACCACACCAGTCCTGGGCACAGTGCAGGCATTGCTATGGTATGCAATACTGTAGGAGTCATTCCCCAGGTTGGTAAACACTGTCAGACACAAGACCTGTAGCACACTCTACAGACATCAGAAAGGTTGCTATGATGCAGCTCACTCAGAAAATTGTACTTAACTTAGGAATTGCTATCTGCCAGTAATCACAGCAACCTTTTGATAGATGTGTACCATATTCGCAGGTTTAGGGTGGCATTACTAAGGTATGCAAGTGCTAGTATTGGGAGATGCACGCAGAGACCAAAGTCCTGCCTCTCCGGGAGGCTTTGGATAATGGGGCCTGTGGGTGCGGGTGTGTCTGCCGCTGTTGGCTGCTGCTTTACGGCAGAGGTTCCCAACTCCAGTCCTGCGGTGCCAAACACTGTTCGGGTTTTCATTCTGTCCCTCATGAATATGCATGAGATACATCTGCATACCATGGGGGTGGCGCATTGAAATGCAGCACAGGCATCTTTATTAGAGGCAGCATGGAACCAGAATGGTGTTTGGCCCTCCAGGACTGCATTTGGGAGACTTTGCTCTAGGTAATGTGCATGTTTATGGTGTCTGTGCTCTGTAGGGTAAAATGTGGGTGTCTTGGGCATGTTTACGTCATCTGCAATAAAGGTGCTGTCTGTATTAGCACGTTTTAGTAGTGGGTAAAATATGGGGACTGGGTTGGCAGGGACCACAGCTGGAACTTGAACCTGTGACCTTCTACTTTTGAATATACTGGTTTTGTGCACTGCACCACTGTGTTGTCACAGAGTCAGTGCATTCCCTGGTGATACCATGACTGTTCGTCAGACAGAGCGTGTCTGTTGCATTGCATGGCACCCACCTACACAGGGCTAGGCCACGGTCTGCTCTGGGCAGCTGCCACTGCCCCCTCCACCACCAGTATCCCTCTGTCACCATGCTGACATGCCCTTCTGCTGGTGGTGCTGGTGGAGCGCAGCCTCAAGCCATCCAGTGTGCGGGTAGGTGGCTGCCTATGGTGCGGGTTCTGGGATAGGGGTGCCTGCATAGGTGTCCACGCTTCCCCCCAGCACCGCCTGCCAATGTTCCGTGCCCTTGGGGGTAGCTGCTGGGTACTATCCCATGTGACACTGTGGGAAACACAGTCGTGCCCATGTTGGGCCTTCAGCAGTTGCTGTCTGGCTGCTCTGCTGTTTCAGCATTCGTATGGGCCACCTAGGCATCACCCTAGTCCGCACTGTGGCCCAGCTGCACCACAGCATGTGCCGCCTGCAGCCCTCTATATCCCCTTTTCCATCATCTGTCCAGTTGCCCATTCCGACATGCCCACCCTGCTGTTGCGGGACATGTGCATGCCATAGGACACCTGTCAAATAACAAGGGAAGGCCCTGCTCAGCGCAATTTCACTGTGGGCTCATTCACCTTGTATGGGGACGGCGCATAGACCCTTCCACGATTAATATCTTTTTTTTTGAGATTTCTCAGGGGGGGGGGATTGATGTTCCCCATTAATAGCACTATTGGCCAGCTTGGTTATGTTTTCTTTCCAGTTTGTTGAGGTCATTTTCAATGTTTATGTGCCCTTTTGTTCTGTGCACATGTATCACACTTATCACTTTTTTTTAGGTTTCCCTGTCTATGCTGTACCATGCTGACACTTAAATGGTTTCTCTCCCCTGCATATGTGCATCTAACGGCAGATATTCAATCGCGTTGGGATTCAGCTCTTCAGATCAGCGCGTTAGTGTGCCTGGAGCCTCTCCCCGTCCACTCTCCGCCCATTGACCCCTTCTCTCCACCCTCTCTCCACCTTCTGCGGTGTTTTACCGCGCCATGGAGCTTTACGATCGTTACGTGCGGTTAACGCGCGTTCTGAGTCGTTAATGATCGTTAACGTCTCAGAGCGCACGTTAACCGCATGTAACAATCGTTAACGTTACATAACGCGCGTTATGTAAAGTTAACGCAGTTTAGTAAACATGCCCCTTAATGTGCACAGATGTGAAGTGCAGGGCCAAACAGGCCCTCAAGGCTTCATTCCAGAATATGCAATATGGAACCTTGGACTTGACAAGCTTTCAGGTTGGCAGCTGGACAGGAACTGTGGGGACCATGTGTGGGGCTGACAGGCTTGTTTCTCTTGCCCGTTGATCCCCAGTTTGTCCAGCATAGTCAGTTTTCTAATGGCTGGCAGTGCTAACACAATCGGAAGTTATGCACATGACTCCCAGATCTAGCATAGAGGAAGGCCACCTAATACAGTCTGTACAGAGCTAGCCAGTGAGGCTCTTTTTTTCGGTGTGTTTCCCTCACTGATGGCACAGATCAATAGTGTACCACTGGGAATTCCCTATTGTGCCATCTTTTACAATTGTTATTTTAAGTCAATTTCAGCCACCATGCTGACCCAGTATCCTGTATAGTTCAACTTGGGGGTATGTTTACTAAACTGCGCTCAAGTGCGCGGCGCACAATAGCGTGCGCTAAGGTACCTTAGCGCACGCTAATGATGCATTTTTGTGCCCCGCACACGTGCGCGCCGCACTAAAGTGCCCACTCATGTGCGCGGCGCGCTGATGTGTGATAAAGGCGTGGAAAGGCTCTCAGAGGACGGAGGAAGGCTCCCCAGGGGCGGAGAGACTGGGTCAATGGGTGGAGAATGGGAGGGGAGAGGCTCCCCGCACACGAGCGGGGCTGAAATTCAAGCAAAAAAATACCGCGAGTGAAAACCTCGCGGTAGAGCCGATTTAAAGGGAAGAGAAACCATTTATGTCTGCAATGTACAGCAAAACCAGGGAAACCTACAAAAAGTGAGCAGTGTGATACATGTGCACGGAACAAAAGGGCAAATAAACATTAAAAATGACCCCAACAAAATATAAAAAAATCATAAGCAAGCTGGGCAATAGTGATAGTAATGGGAAACATCAAAAAACACTCCCAAGAAAGCCCCAAAAAATAAATATGAATTTTAGAAGGGTCTACGCTCCGTCCCCATACAAGGTGAATGATCCCACAGTGAAATAGCACTGATCAGGGTTACGTCCTCCATTGGACAGGTTTCCTATGGCATGCCCATGTTCCACAGCAGCAGGGCGGGCATGTCAGAATGGGCAACTGGACAGATGCTGGGAAAGGGGATACAGAGGGCTGCAGGCGGCACATGCTGTGGTGCAGCTGGAGCACAGTGCGGACTAGGCAGATGCCTAGGTGGCACCTAGGAATGCTGAAACTGTACAGCAGGCAGACAGCAACTGATGAGGGCCCAACATGGGCATGAGCTTGTCTATCACAGTGTCACAGGGGATAGTACCCAGCAGGTACCTCCAAGGGCACAGAACAGTGGCAGGTGGTGATTGGGGGACGTGGGACAGATATGCAGGCACTCCTACCCCAGAACCCGCACCACAGGCAGCCGCCTACCCGCACACAGGATGGCCTGAGACTGCGTACCATCAGCACCACCAGCAGAAGGGCATGTCAGCATGGTGACACAGGGGTACTGGAGGGGGAGGGGGGCAGTGGCAGCAGCCCAGAGCAGACCATGGCCTAGCCCTGTCCAGGTGGGTGCAATGCACTGCAACAGACAGGCCCTGCCGGACAAACAGTCATGGTATCATCAGGGAATGCACTGTCTCTGTGGCAACACAGTGGTGCAGTGCACACAACCAGTGTGTTTAGAGACAGAAGGTCATAGGTTCAAGCCCCACCTGGGGCCCCTGCCAATCCAGTCCCCATATTTTACCCACAACTATATCATGATAGTAAAGACGAACCTTTATTGCAGAGAACATAAGCATGGCTCAAACACCTCTATTTTACACTACAGAGCACAGACACCAGAAACGAGCACATTACCTAGAGCAGATTCCCCCAAATGCAGTCCTGGGGGGCCACAAATCCTTCAGGGTTTATACTGTCTCCAATCTAAGGATGGAGCGGTACTGGTGGTGGAGGTGGCAGCAGCTGGTGGCAACAGCAGATCATGGCCTAGCCCTGTCCAGGTGGGTGCTATGCACTGCAACAAACAGGCCCTGTCGGATGTACAGTCATGGACTCCCCAGAGAATACAGCATATCTGTGGCAACACGGTGGTACAGTGCACACAGACAGTGTGTGCAAGAACAGAAAGTCACAGGTTCAAAGCCCAGCTGGGGCTACTGCCAATCCAGTCCACATATTTTTTCCCACAACTAAACCGTGATAGTAAGGACAAACCTTTATTGCAGAGAACATACGCATGGTTAATACGCCTATATTGAGCGCAGTGCACATTAGCGCATGATTAATCCCGGTTTTGCTTTTTTCTGACTGAAACGCCCACTCCTTATATGGCATCCGCACACTAGCGCGGCACGCACCCTAACGGGGTTTTAGTAAACATACCCCTTGGTTCAATCATTTTCTTCTGATATTACTCCAATGGTTGCTATGTCAAAGGGAAAATCATTGTGATATGTGGTGCACTATAGACATGATAAACAGTAGTAGGAAGAGAGAGAGGAGGTGGATATTAGGGATGAGCTTTAAAGCATATTTAAATTGGTTTTCTTCATTTCCTTCATTTTTTGTGGCTTATTGTCTTTTGTTTATTTGAAATACAATCAAACAAAGAAAAGAAACGATCGAGGTGACATCATGGTGGTGGTCTCCCTAGATCTCTCCTCCACCTTTGACCTTGTGGATCAATCCTTTCTCCTCTCATGACTACACGATGCAGGTCTGCGAGGCGCTGTCCACCACTGGTTCCACTCTTTCCTTTCCTCTCGTCTTTTCTCCATAGCCTCTCCCACAGACCCACGCTCTCTCTCTACCGCTTTCCCCCTCCCCTGTGGTGTCCCTCAAGGTTCTGTTCTGGCCCCCTTATTGTTCAATCTTTTCCTTGCACCACTGGCCCTTTGCATTCAGCAGACCGGTATGTCTGCCTTCTTCTATGCGTCCGAAGTTATCATCATTCATCACACCAGTCCACAGCATCCTGACCTCACTCCCTTGAATTCATGTCTCACTCTTGTTTCCAGTTGGCTATCCACAAACTGTCTCCATCTCAGCTCTGCCAAACCTTCAGCTACATGGTTCATATTCGTAAATCCTTGCCCTTCCCTTGCTCCCTCTCTTGGCTGTTCTGTGATCTCCATTGTTGCGTCTTTCAAATACCTTGGCATTCTCCTTGATTCCAATCTCACTTTCAAAGACCACATATCACACCTAGCTAAGACGTCTTATTTCTTCCTTCAACAAATTCGTTCCATTCGTCCTTTCCTGTCTCCCTCGGCTCTAACCACCCTCACGCTATCCACAGTCCTGTCACGGTTAGATTATTGCAATTCCATTTTTCTGGCATCACTAAGGTCCAACTTCGTCGGTTACAACTCATCCAAAATACCACAGCCAGAATTATCTCCCACTCCTCCCGCAGAGGCCATATTACTCGTTTACTGTTTCTCTTGCACTGGCTCCCGGTAGAATATCGTATTAAATTCAAGATATTAACCATGGTTCACTGATTCCTCTACACACACACACCTCAATACCTCGCTGACCTTCTTCACTTGCACACCCCCACACGTAGTCTTCGCTCCCTCCATATCAATCGACTCCACCTCCCCCCACCATCTCGTGCTCACTTACAATCTACCCGTCACTCTGCCTTCTTCTTTCATGGTCCAGCCCTTTGGAACTCTCTGCCCACCTCACTCCATCTGGAAGAAAACTACATTACCTTTAGGTCACTACTGAAAACTCACTTCTTTAACTCTGCTTACAATCTTCCGGCCACACCCAGCTGACCTGGTTTATCCATGTTTACCTATGTCCTGTCTCCCTCTCACTTTACGTCTTGTCCTATGTCTTACTATTCTTCTCTTTCCTGTCTTAATTTTTGTAGTTCTTTTCCTGCTACGGAGCCTTGTGCCCATCCCAGTTTGACTTTGTACCTGTAAACCGCCCTGATGTAACATAGGGCGGTATATCAAATTTAAATAAACATAAACATAAAAAAGTGGTGTTGAATCATAGACCTCATTCACCTATTCCCCTTGCAGACTAAATATCCAACTGGGGGTGCTATATGTAGGGCCGGCCTGATGGTATTTCCCACCCAAGGCAGAAGCCCTGGCCATGCCAACCCCCCCTTCCCCCCCCCCCCGCAAAGCTGCACTCCCCCCAGATGCACCAGCCCCCACCCATGCTGAGCCCCGCCACTGCTGATTCTGATGGTAGTGTAGGGGGGGGGGAAGGGGCTCGGCTCGGCAGCAGGCCAAGTGCTTCAGCACACATGGCCTGCTACTTCTGACCCCCTTCTGACACAACTTTTCTGACACAACTTTGGGGAATCAGAAGTGGCAGACCATGTGTTCTGAAGCACAAGGCCTGCCGTTTGCTACCCCAGCTGCTGGAATCAGTGGTAGCAAGGCGGAGCAGCAACTCAGCTTGGCATGAGGAGTTGGGAATAAAATCAATGCCTTTGAATTATGGTGCTTGAGAAGAATACTATGTATACCATGGACTGCCTGAAGAATAAATCAGTTGGACTAGAGGAGATCAAACCTAAACTTTCTTTAGAAGCTCAAATGACAAGACTTTGACTTTCATATTTTGAACACACTGTGCAAAAGAAAAGATCTTTAGTGAAAGACATCATGTTTGGCAGGGATGGAGGTCAAAGCAAATGAAGAAGGCCAACAATGTGATGGATCAATATAATAACAGTAGCTACGAATGATACTATCAACAATTAGCTGCCTGACTGAAGACTGAACACAGTTTAGGGCAACTATCCAGAGGATTGCCATGAGTCGACATCAACTCGATGGCACTTAGAAACAACAGCAACATGTGGAAATAGTGGCATTTATATGAGTAGACTGCATGCATGTGTAAATTGCAATTTCAGAAATTCTGTTATTTTTATGTGCAGATGCCTGGGATGCAAAGATTTCAAGGGGACGTCCATCCCCGCTATTTGTGCCCTTCCCGTCGGCGCCTAACCTCCCCGCCGGTTGTACAGGGAGGTTAGACAGAGGTGGGGAAGGGGCAGATTTGGGGTGGAGTTAAGGCAGATGGTGGGCGGTCACTGGCCCTGGACCTACAGGGCCGACATTCCGATTCTAATGTCAGCCCTGTATGTCCAGGGCCGGCGACTTTCATGGGGAAGTTATTCTACCTCGGAGGTGGAATAACTTCCCTGAACATCTTTTTTCTGCGGGCCTGGTGCACAGATGGGGCATGGGGGACCCGAGGACATTACCCACAGTCCAACCCTGGCTTTAGGAGGCCAGATTGGGGGTCAGGCTGTGGGGAAAGCGCTGCGGCTTCATTGTAAAGCCCTGACTGAATTAGTCAGGCTTCCCCGTACATGCAGGCTGGGCTGAATCGCAGTCCCAGCCTGCACATACAGGGCTGTTTGCGATTCTGGTCCCACAGAGCTAGACATGTCCTGAGGGATCAGAATCACCACCTCCTCTGTACGTCTGGTTCAAACTGGACATACAGAGGGGCTGTACATCCAGGATGGAATGAGCATGAGTGGGAATAGAAGTATATTTGAAAAACTTTCTATGCCAATTTTTTATACCTGCCCGAGGCACATGCAAGTCCCAGCTGCCCGAGTGTTTGGACCTTGGCTCTCCACAAATGATGAGGGGGCAATTATGCCAACCTCTATGGTGTGTAAGACCACTTCAGAAATTCATTGTAAGTAGCTATTTAACATGTTTCCTCAATTGTCTCCTCTTGTATGTGTGACTTTTTAAAATCTGGGTATAAGTACATATGTACATTGTGAAATCAGCAGCTGACATTTACACATGTAAAGCTCTGAGTGATGCCGCTTTTTTCTGCAAGGGTAGGTTTTAAAATTGGATGAACCAACTTGTCAAATAATAGACATGCTGGTTGAGTCGTTAAGTGTCGTCGTTAAGTGCCGTTGAGTTGACATTAACCCAACGGCACCTAACGACAACAACAATATATATTTATGAAATTTAGATTTAGGATAATTTATGATGATGTATTGTTTGTGCTTTTAGTGGTCATAAATCACTGTGAGTCAAATAATAGACATGATAGGCAAATGAAACTAAATAAATAAATCTTATCCATTCATTTGTATGCACATTTTCAGTAATGCTATCCATTTAAATGGTGCCGCTGAAAATCCACAAATAAAGGATAAGATATTAATTTAGCTTTATACTTATTTGTGTAATGCCAATTAAAACATGCTTGTAGGTGCCAGCAAAAACATTTTATTTATTATGCTCTTTAGAATCAGTGCGGTTTACATGTATACTAATGGGTACTTTTTATTCCATTGTCCCCAAAGGACTCACAATCTAAGTGTACCTGAGGCAATGGAGGGTTAAGTGGCTTGCCCAAGGTCACAAGGAATGGCCATGGGACTAGAGACCCCAGTCCCTCTGGCCTGAAGTTGCTTGTCCCCATGTGGGAATTGAGCCCCTGGCCTTCTGAGCCACTCCTGCAAATCCTCATACATATTTTTTTAAAAACTCCACGTTTGGCAGATCCTTTTGTAAAATACTGGGGGAACTGTGAACATCCTGAACTGGACCTCCCAATTCCTAGCTCAATGTCCTCGGTCTCATAACTACTATGCCCATCCAGCCTGCTTATTCTCCCTAAGTCTGGCAATTCCACAGATTCCATCAGATTTCTAGCTTTGCCTTTACATTTCTGCTACTAGAAATCTGTGTTTGCCCCAGGGTTAGTTGCATTACAATAGTATTTCTAGCTCCACCACATCTACATTTATTGGAAAGATGCTCTATACATCTGCCACCCTTTTCTGAAAATAAATATTTCCTTAGATTACACCTGAGCTTATTCCAGTTCAGCTTGGCATTCCATTCCCTCTAATTGGCTAGGATCAGACAGGTTTTAAGAAGACTCTTCAACTCGATTCACTTAGCAGACGTAAAAAAGATCCCAGGTATAATTATCTCCTTCCATGCAAATAAAATCTTTCATTGCTCATCATAGTTGTTTTGTATTTACCAATGTCTGGCAGTTTTGAGACCTGGATGTATGCTTTGTACATGCCTAGATTATTTACAATGGCATTCTGTCTGCTATTTTTGCCGTAACTTTGGGATGCTAGACAGGGATGCCCCCATCACTTTACTGTGTGATGGGAATGTGCATGCTGACATTTTTTGTTTCATTTTGGGTTTCTTTTTTTTTTTGTCGTTTTAGTTTGTTTGGGGGGTATTTTTTGAAATGGTGCAATCTAAATGGATTTTGTGTATGCAGTTTGTGCACGCTATTTCAAAAACGCACAAATTTTAAAAAGTAGAGGGAGATTTTGAAAGAGGATGGCCACGGGGGCTGCCACTAGCATCAGACTGGTATTGGGGTGTTCCGGGGAAGGAGAAGAGGCGGCATTCGAGAATAACCGGCTAGAGGCCATATTCAGTTGCTACCCAGTTAGCCATGGGCTCACCTAACTTTCGCCACCATAGCTAACTGGGTAGCGACTGAATATGGCTTCTACCCGGTTAGCTGTGCTCCTAACTGGCCATCCCACATATTCAATGCCGGTGGCCGGATATGCTCATGGCACTGAATATCTGGGTTTAACGTTCAGTGACAGCAGCTACCTTATCAGCACAAGCTTCTGCTGCTGAATATATGCCCCAGCCCCCAAGTATTTGGTTTCATTCTGTTTTAGAAATTAAATGACATCACTACTGTTTGGCCACTCTATGGAGATTTGTAATTACTATATGCTATGAGGACCTTGTTGCAAACATATACATTTCATGAGGTCAATTTCCAGTTGTGGGTTGATCACATAAATGTAAATAGATCAATGCAATAACAGCATCTCTGGATGCTGTAGGGGCTACGGCACAAACTACACAGGCCACTGCCTAGGCAAGCACTACAAAATGGAAATCAGCTACACAAAATGGAGTCTGGCCATACTGAGAGAGTGTGTGACAGAGCTAAAGATGCTGAAAGTCTCCATGTACACAAGCTGAATCTCAGGACCTGAAATAAAGACTTGAATTGGAAACATATACTACTGGTGTTTGCTTCTTGGGGTCCAGTACCATAAACTGGTCCATCATAAAAGGCACAGGACTAGCAGCCCTGACCGGACTATGATTTTTCATGTGAATATCTCATGCCTTTGAAACATTCTCTACCTGACCTGGACCAGTCATTCTGGAGCCAGACCTGCGACCAGGGGCGGCTCTATAATGAGGCCGAGTGAGGCGGTGGACTCAGGCGGCAACTTTTTAGGGGTGACAAAATTGCCCCCAAAAAGCCCGCCTCACTCGGCCTTCAAAAAAAATAAACCCGATCAGAAGAGCCGCTGCTACTACCGCCGCGGCAGCAGCAGAAGGAAGAGCTCCGCGGCCGCCCCAGCAGAGCCCTCTTCTTTCCCTCAGCGCCGGTTTACAGAGTCACGAAGGGAGAGTTTTCCTTTCTCGCAGCTCTGTTAAGCCCACTGGCACTGATGGGAAACAGAGCCATGAGAAAGGGAAACTCTCCCTTCGCGGTTCTGTAAAGCCAGCGGTGGCCTGAGGGAGAGAGGAGGGCTCTGCAGGGGCACTTTCTTCTGCCGCTACCGCGGTGGCAGCGGTAGCAGCTTCAGCAGCCAGTTTCTTGAAGTTGGCTGATGGGGGGGTTTAGGACTGGAAATGGGCTATGGGGGGGCTAGGACTGGAAATGGGCTGATGGGGGGGTTAGGACTGGAAGTAGACTGATGGGGGGGTTAGGACTGGTAATGGGCTGATAGGGGGGATTAGGACTGGAAGTGGGCTGATGAGGGGGGATTAGGACTGGTAATGGGCTATGGGGGGAGCTAGGACAGGAGATGGGCTGATGGGGGAATAGGACTGGAAATGGGCTGATGGGGGGTTAGAACTGGAAATGGGCTGATTGGGAGGGGGCTAGGACAGGAAATGGGCTGATTGGGGGGCTAGGACTGGAAATTGACTTATTGGGGGGGGGGGGTAGGACTGGTAATGGGCAGATGAGGGGATAGCACCGGAAATGAGCTAGGACTGGTAATGGGCTGATTGTGGGGCTAGGACTAGAGTGGACTGATAAGGGGGATAGGACTGGAAATGGACTTGGATTGGAAATGGGCTAATGGGGGAGGGGAGGAGCGTGCTGCTGGCCCTGGAAGAAAACTAGGGGCTAGGGCTACAAATGGGCTGATGCAGGAGGATGGTAGAATAGGACTGGAAGGGAGCAGATAATGAGAGGGTCTGCCAGGGGAAGGAGGGGGCAGGAAGGGAGCTGACATGGGGGAAGGAGGGGGATGGAAAGGAGCTGACACCTGGGATGTATTGAAAGGGGAGTGGAAGGGAGCTGACACTTGGGGATGGGAGTGGTAGGTGGTTGGGTAATGGGGAGGAGGCTGGAAGGGAGCTGACATCCAAATGGAACTGGAAGTGGGATGGACAGAGGGTAGGGCGACTGGAAGGGAGCTGACTGGCGGGGTGGTACTGAGAGTGGACGTAAGCTGATATCTGGGATGGTATTTGGACTAGAAGGGGCTGGACAGTGGGGAAGGAGGGGGACTGGAAGAGAATGGACACCAGTGGCAGTCGTGGGAATGCAAGACGGTTGACATTGGAAGGTACTGGGAGGGGAGGACTGGAAAGGGGGCTGATACTGGGGAGGGTTACTGGAACTGGAAAAGGGCTGATGGAAGGAAGTAAAGAAAACAAAAGAAGAGATAAGAAATGGCAGATGGACCATGGACCATAGACCACAGAAAGAGAGCTAAGAGAAGACAGGAAAGCAGAAGCCTCAGATCGGGACCAGCATGATCAGAGAATAAAATGGTCAAACAACAAAGGTAGAAAAAATAATTTTATTTAATTTTAGTGATTGGACTTTGTGCTATTTTTATATTTTACACAGTATTGGGGAACTGCATCTCTTATTTATCTGATGTTGCACTGCATGTAGACTCTGGCTTCTTGGGGTTTTCAATTTAAATTTTGTCTACATATTTTTATTTTTACTTTAGATTGTGGCTACTTCTTCTGTACTTGGTGAAGGTCAATGTTGTGAGTGTGTGACTGAGGTCAGGTGTTTTGTTAACATGGAGTTTGTACATAAAGATCTATACTGTCTGTAGTAATTTGACTTGTTCAGCTTTTCAAATAAGTTTATGGATGTTGCAGGGCCCACTGTAGTATTTACAGTGATGCTTTTTTTGGATGGGCTCCTTATGTGAGCTTTGGAAGTTTGTGCTGATATGGTATGGTATGGTATGGTAGGTTTGCTCTTTGTTGTAGGGTTTTGTATTAGTTCACAGAATGCCTGGTACTGGAGAATCGTGGTTGTTGTTGTTGTTGTTAGTGAGATGATCAGAATCAGATTTTTTTTTTTAAATATTGAGTTCCGTGGATGAATGTCCTGGTTCTGCTTTGCACCTACTGTGAATGTAAGATATATATTGAAAAAGAAAAAGCAAGAACCAATTTAGCGTTATAAACTGTGCTGTTGGTTCTTGCTGTCTTTTAGTTCCTTGATGTGCAAACAGGACCGTACCTAGACCTGTGCAAGCGGTGCAGCTGCACAGGGTGGAAAGGCTCGGGGGGCACATTTCGGCTGTCTGCTGTTGCCTTGCCGCCGCTGGCAGGACAATAGCAGGCAGCCAAAATGCGCTCCCCAAGCCTTTTCACAGCACTTTAAGCAGGTCTGGTCCCCTCCCTTCTCCGATGCAATGTCAGAGTAGGGAGGGACAGATCTGCTTAAAGTGTTGGTGCCTTTCAGATCGGGTGCATGCCCCCCTCCTCCTCCCCATACCTCCATCCAGTGCTGCCTGCTCTTTCCCTGCTGCCGGCGCCGCCATGAAAAACACAGAGGGTGGCAGCAGCAGGGAAAGAGCAGGCAGCACTGGACGGAGATATGGGGGGAGAGGGGGGCGTGCGCCCAAGCTGCAAGTTGCACAGGGTGTGATTGCAGCTCGATACGGCCCTGTTTGTAAACATCTTGCATTTCCTCCATGTAATCTAATCGGCTTTTTGGTTTGCTTCAGTCTCTGATTAGATTTCTGAAAAAGCCCCGCCTCCTTGGGCACCATTTCATACATCGCCTAAGGCAGCAGATTGCCTTGAGCCGCCCCTGCCAGCGACTGGCTGATCACCTGGTTAATTAAGAAAAGTATTTCTAAGGACTGTATGAGGGAATCAGGGGGTCTATGTTCCAGAGGTCTGCTGTGGTCCTTTTGTTCCTTTGGGTCTTTGTTCCTGACTGACATTGACCAAGAAGATGCAGGAACCTTCCTGCAATCTCTCTCTTTACCTCTGACTGTAACCTTCTCTGCATGTGCAATTAGTATTTCTCTCCCAGACTCATCAGAGGAAAACTCTTGCTTGCAAACTGGCTAATTTCATGCTCCTTTATCTCACTCCGAAGCTGACTCGTGCTGCCTGAAACTGCAAGGCATCCTACAGAGATACTGTATAAGAAATGTTATCTTACCAGTGGGAGTTACTGTAGCTAGTACCAATTATTGACATGACTAGTGGTAATTTGGTGAGGGGATGATTGTATTTTCTAAGCCCTAATTAATCAAATTTTACTGGCCTGTGATGTGTCTCTGTAATAGCTGATACTCCTCTGGAACAGAATCTAATAAAGAGATTCAGAACCCAACTTGGTCAGGCTTGCTCATATACATAGGAGATGCGGTTATGAATTTGTCCAGAGCAGCCATAATCCAGAGGGCATAATTCTTTCTTAATTCCTTGTTGTTCCCCACAATGCCACCTGACTGAAGACCAAGCTCAGTTTAGGACAACTATCCGCAGGGCACCATGAGCTGACATTAACTCAACGGCACTTAACGACGACAACAATATATATTTATGAAATATAGATTTAAGATCATTTATGATGATGTATTGTTTGTGCTTTTAGTGGTCATAAATCACTGTGAGTCAAATAATAGACATGATAGACAAATGAAACTAAATATATAAATCTTATCCATTCAATTGTATGCACATTTTCAGTAGTGCTATCCATTTAAATGGTGCCGCTGAAAATCCACAAATAAAGGATAAGATATTAATTTAGCTTTATACCTGCCATTTGTGTAGTGCCAATTTAAAGAATAAATCTGTACAGCGGCTGAATCTTTCTGCTTAAGGGGGTTATTTTAGAAGCATTCTCACATTTAAAAAGCAGTGGAATACACATGTCAATGCCATTTTAGAATAGGGTTTTTTTCAGATGTGGGAATGCTCACCATGTCCACATTCCCTGAGGAGTGCTATGGGTAGGGAGAGGGAGTGGTCTGGGTGGCCCTACGAAACAGATGTAGATTTTCCATTTCATATCTGGAATCCTCATCTCATTGCCACTATCAACTTCGGCATTCACACCTGATGGCTGTGAATGCCAATGTCGGGTACCTCCTAATCAGTGCCCTGATGTCTGGTCCTCCCTGTGCCGACCCCAGACTTAATCCCCTTCCCTACACCTCCCCCCATAGCACATGTGCAAATTCCCTCTCACCCTGCAGCAGCTCTGATCCTCACCCCTCTTCAGCAAATTGATCAAGCGCCCCCTCTCTGGAATTGAGAGAAACTGCTCCCCCTCAAGTTCCCACCTACACCATTCTCTTTGATCTTAGCCCCCAAAAACTATAACACTCTTTAGAAGCCCCCAGAAGACCACTCGTCTCCTGATCCTTGACCCCAGGCTTAACAGGAGTCAAGTGGGAGCAGGAGTAATGCCCATTTATTCTTGCTCAGCATGCAGACTGATCCAAAATGGCAAAATGACCTCTAGCTGTGATCTCTTGGTAACCACAAGGTAAGCGCTATGGGTCATCAGTGCCATTTTGGATTAGACCATATACTGAGCAGGATCAAGTAGGCAGCACTCCTGCTCCCACCAACCAAGGATAATCTCCAGTAAGCCTAGAGTTGAGGATCAGGGGTGGGTGGGCAGTATGTAGGAGGGTCTCTAGGGGGTGTTATAGCTGTTGGTGGGGTCAGGTCAGGTCAAGGACATTTTGTTACAGGGGGCCTTGGAGGGGAGAAAGGATCAGAGCTGCCTGGGGGGAGGGGGGTTGCTCAATGTGCTTATGGAAGGGAGGGCTCATCAGAGCTGTTATAGGGGATTAGGAGAGGGGGTTAAGTTCGGGGTGCCCTAACCTGTGGTGCTGAACCTTCATCTCAGTTTCACTATTCAACCCCTACTGACTTATACAAGTGAGGCCCTACAATCAATTTCTGCACATGGCTCAGCTTTCCTCTTCATCCCCTTCAAGCCTTCACTAGTCCTGCCAGGTGTGGAGAGGCATACCCAAGCAGGACTATACCTATTTACAAGAGGCTCTACGTTTGGCAGAATCTCTTGTATGATACTATCATAGTTCTCCATGTCCTGACATGGACATGTGAATTCCCCTTTCCGTGTCCTTTCAAGGTGGGAGGAGTGGCCTAGTGGTTGGGTCAAGTTGCCAGAGGGCTAGGGGTTCAAATCCCATTGGAGGACAGCAACCTTGGGCCAGAAGGACTGGGGTTTCTAGTCCCACAGGCACTCCTTGTGGCCTTGGGCAAGCTACTTAACCCTCTTTTGCCTCAGGTACAAAACATAGATTGTGAGCCCTTCAGGGGACAAGGGAAATCTTTATCGTACCTGAATGTACACCACTTTGACCCAGTGAAAAGCAGAATATAAGCACTGCTAAATAAAATGTGCCTTCACGTGAATAATTTTAGGCCTCCCCCAGAATGCCCTAATCAAGACCCTTAATAAAATGAATAACTTTGGCCATAACTTGGGGTGCAGTGTCTTTGCGGTGTGACACAAAATCTATCTTCACACAGATGGAAGGTCGTTTTATAAAGCTGCACCCACTTAATTCCGCATGTCTATCCTGTCTATTTGATAAAGTCAAGTACACACGTGTGTAGCTTTATAAAATAGGCGTGTCAGCTGTGGTATATGCATGGCAAATCTAGGCACAATCAGTTACCCCAAACCTAAGCCTAGCGTAAAGTCCCACATTTAAATTTTTAAGGAATGCACATAAGTTATAGTATTTTATAATTTACACATATAGATTTGCATTCTGCCCAATCTCCACCCTATGCATGCCCACACCTAAGTATGTGCCATCAGCCTGACGTGCATACTTATAAAATAGCAACTGCTTAAAGTATATGAGCAAAGGCCCATTCGTGTCACGTCAGAAGCACTGAAGACGAAATTACTGACCATGAGAGAATGGCGATTTTTGAATCCACCGGATCCAGTGTTGGCACGATTTTATTTGGTACCAAAGGTACATAAGGATCTGTATAATCCACCAGGGCGACCCATAGTTTCGACAAGAGGGTCTCTTCTGGAACCATTGTCTATGTATTTAGATTCTTTTTTGCGACCTCTGGTTCCCCGTATCCCTTCGTATGTAAGAGACACCATGCATTTCTTACAGCTACTGGAAACACACGCTCATTGTAGTTCTGAGCCTGACATCTGGTTAGTCACTCTTGACGTGAATGCTCTGTACACCAATATACCCCAAGCGCGAGCTCACAGTGAAGTTTTGTCCGTTTTGAAGGCTCGACCTGATATGTCTGTACAACAGTTGCTACTTCTGGATAAAATTACGGAACTGGTTTTGTTTCACAACCATTTCCAGTTTGATGACCGAATTTACCATCAAAAAATTGGGGTGGCGATGGGCGCTACATGCGCTCCATCTGTGGCTAATATCTACATGGCTGCCTTTGAAGCTGAATGGCTGCCACAATCTGCTTTATATCAACATGTTCGGCTTTGGTGCCGTTATATAGACGATATTTTTGTCATTTGGTCGGGCACATCACAATTATTACTAGATTTTGTGAGCTGGCTTAATGAACGGGAAGGCACCATTCAATTCACCAGTACCTACAGTCAAGAAAAGATTTCTTTTTTGGATGTGGAGGTCACCAAGGGAAGCATGGGCTGGGTGACAAATGTTTTCCGAAAACCTACAGATCGCAATGCATTGTAACATTATGACAGTTTACATCCTCGAAGATTAAAAGACGGCCTTCCCTTCTCTCAATTCCTCCGATATCGGAGAAATTGCACTGATTTACGTGAATTTAAAGCCCAAGCCCGTATCTTGAAAGTGAAACTATCCGAAAAGGGGTATCCAAAACGCACAGTTGAAGTGGCTTATAAACGTGCTTTATATAACCACGGAGAGTCACTATTGGTTTCAAAACCGTTTGTTCCAACTGATTCTTCTATTACTTTAGTGACCCCATATTCACCATATAGTAAGGACATTGCAACAATTATTAAACACCATATGAACGTGATCCATAGCATCCCTGCATTGCGTAATAAACATATTAGGTGTGTATGGACACGTAATTGTAATCTAAAGGAAATTCTTTGTCCCGCGATTGTGCCCTCCCAAAATAGTATCACTTTGGATGAACCTATGGGTCACACCCGTTGTGGTCAGTGTTCCCTATGTGAAGTGAATTGGGAAACTTCCTCCTTTAACTATCATGAAAAGAATTACTATCTACGGCACTCGACTAATTGTTCTTCCACACAAGTTATATATGCCATTCAGTGTCCGTGCCGATTATTGTATATCGGCAAAACGTTACGTTCTTTCAAAGTAAGACTGGCGGAACATCGTAGCAGACTACGTTGCAAAACCATGACAGCACCAATTGTAGAGCATTGTCTCACTCATAACCACGCGTTTAAGGATCTCCGCTGTTTTTGTGTAGATCGTGTTTTGAGAGGTAGTGGTGGAAAATCTTTAGATCAAACTCTGATTTACAAAGAACAACGCTGGATTTTTACTTTACAGACCATCCATCCGGGGGGCCCTAATTCACAAATAGATTGGAATCTCTGCATGTAATTTAATAAGATTGACTGGGATTCTTAATTCACTGTTGAATAAATTAGGGTCACCTGAGTGCTTAAGCCGCATGCGCGGCGTTTTTTCACATAGCACGAAAAACCGGCGGCGGGGATCGTATGTGGTAAGCAGCTCCAGACCTGTTTTTAACCTTTTTAACCTTTCTGATGCGGTTTATATTTTATTTCTTCAAAAAACCCCTCCACTTGAAGTATATTATTAATTTGAGAATGTTTTGTCTGTTTTCCTAGTTTAAGTTGATAACTTTGGAAGTCAGAGCACAAACCCCTGAAGAAACGATATACTCGTGAAACGCAGCAGCGCTGAAACTGGTGTTGGGATTCTACAATTAAGTTAAGCCTGACTTGCTTGTTCTATCAAAGATTTTTACTTTAAACTAAATTAATAAAAATGACAATAATATAACAAAAAAATGGGTCATTGATGCAAATTGGAGCACCTGGTCAAAAAGTTAATACCATAGCTCCTGGAAGTCTGAGACCCGGTTTCTATACATAAACATATAACATGCATTTTGAGGAATTCTCATACTAATAGAGTAATTGGTTACTTTTTTGGCTTAACTGTGCTATTACTCTAAAAATATAAGACCATCTTTGATTGATTTGGTGTTTGGCCAAGAACTGCTGGACAAGATGTAATATGTGAGCTGGGGCTTTATTGTGATGAAGCAACCATTCACCATTCCTGTGCTACTCTGCCTCTTACAATGAATTGCATCTCTCAAACGAGTCAGAACTTGGATGCAGTACTCCTTATTGATGGTTTGGCCTTTTGGGTCATACTCATGATGAACAGTACCCTGGTAATCAAAGAAAACTGTGAGCATGACCTTGACATTGCTCCTCACCTGATGGGCTTTCTTGGGTCTGGGAGAGTTGAGTCTTCCACTGTAAGGATTGAGCCTTAGTTTCTGGGTCATAACCATAAACCCATGATTCATCACTTGTAATCTTTTTGATGAAATCTGAGCCATTTTCAATGCATTCCATCAACTCCCTGGCTGCAGACATTCAATCTTCTTTTTGGTCAGGGAACAGAAATTTCAGCACGAACTTTGCAGACATATATCTCATCCCCAAATCGACAGTAAGAATGGACTACACCAATCTAAAACTGATGTCCATGTCCTCAGCAAGCTCTCTGATAGTCGACAATTTAAGCGTATTGCGGCACGCACTGTTTAAACTTTGTCTTCATTCCTGCTCGTGGATGGCCTTCCAGAACATTTGTCACTGTCAACACTTTGGCAGCCCTTTTGGAAATATTTGTAGCAGTCATAAACTTGACCACAACTCATGCATTCATCGCCATACACTTACTGTAACTTGTCATAAGTCTCTTTGCACGAATCTCCAAGTTTCTGGCAGAATTTAATGCAAATTCACTGTTCAATTTTTTCACTCATTGTAAATCTGACGAACTGCTTTTACACGATACCAAGCATCATGTGATTAAAAAAAGTACAAGTGTACTGCAGCCATGTAACACTCTGCACATGCAGAGCATATAACTAGGTCACTGCATGCTTAACAGCATTATGGTGCAATGTATTATTATATACTGTAGCTACACGTCTCAATACCTTTTGAGCATACCTCATAGGTGCCTTTGTATCTTTGCAAAATACTTGTGAAAGTGGCAGAAATTGTGCCTTGAATGTATTCACAGACATTAAAGTATTTTATAATCAATGTGCAAACTTGCAAATTCCACCAGCTTTCTGCCCAGATCATGCCTCTAGCTATGCTTACTGGCAAAGTATTCACCTTCTTGACATGGCATGTACTTTTACACTGGTCAAAATTTTATAACAGGGCATCTACGTATAAAATTATGACCATAATGTGCTCTTTCTTTAGTAATGTTCAAAAGTTGGTCCAGGGTCTCCTTTCAATTCCAGATAGTCACAGTTTAGGTTCAGGCTATAAAAATCAATTATACTACATCAAAAACTACTTAATACCTGCCCCAATTGGAATCTTCTTCAATGCCTTACAGGATTCAAAATTACACTGGACAACAAATTTGTTCAAAAGTTTTGCTTCCTGAAAATGTTTGGTGATTATGATAGACAGCTTCAAGCTAAACACAAATATAATTTCAGATTGACTATATCACATAGGAATTTGGAGAAACATTAAATAAAGTTTTGACTGAATTTAGCATGTTTAATCGCACAATGATGCCGACATATTGCACTACTTCATCTGAACTAAAAATGTTTTGCTCCTGATTTTCATTTGCCTCAGCATATGGGTTCCAGTTGCCCTGCTATGGCTTTTCCATCATCGCAATGTCCTGGTGAAACCTTTCACCAAGTTCATCGCTAACTGCATCAAGATTAAAGGGAAGAAGTCCAAGTGTGAACGCAGAAAATGAATCTTCAGCGACATTTTGCACTTCATGGTTTTGTATACGTGAAGCATGTTGTCAACCAGCTGGACGTACTTTGGTGCCCTGTAATGGCCTAGCCATCTTCAAACTACTTGTCATTGATAACATGTCCAATTTGTGGACCCACAAAAATGCCTTCCTTAATCTTGGCATCAGTTATTCTTGGAAACATCTGTCTCAAATATCAAAATCCTTTATCTTCCTTGATCATAGCTTTCTCTCCTCAACATACGTCGCTCCTGCACCCATCCGTCAGCTTCGCCATAACATCACACCTCTCACAATCCAGCTTTTTCCGCCTGCATATCAGATTCTTCCGGACGATTTCTCTACTCTCTCCCCAAACACGCAGGCCTCTACTTGGACCTCAAGCCTCTCCTCTACTTTGGATCGTGTCCCCCCCCCCCCTCTTTACAACCACTCAGACGTCATCGTACCCATTACCCTTGGTACTATGCGGGACTTCGTCTCTTGTGCACCCAGCTTCGGCAGGCATAGCGCAGGTGGCGAAGGCTCCACACACCACATGCTTTGGCCCTATTCAGTGAGCGCCACCATCATTATCATTCTTCGGTCCATAAAGCCAAATTATCACATTTCTCTGACCGTTTCACTGCTGCCCCTAACTCATCCCGACAGCTTTTCTCCACATTTCAATTCCCTCACCTCTCTTCAGTCTGGCCCCCCTTCTGCCACCCCTCAGCAAACCACAGCCCCTACCCCTTCCCAGATGGCTTCCTTTTTTGCAACTAAGGTCCTTGACCTCCGTGCCTCGCTTCCTTCTTGTCCGCTTCCACTATCCCCTCTCCCCCCTCCCTCCCCCTCTCCACCTGCCATACCCCTTCTATCTCATACCTGGTCCACCTTCCATCCAACTACCACCACAGAACTTATCAAATTCATCTCCACAGCTCACAAGACAATTTGTCCTTTAGATCCAATCCCTTCCAGCTGGCTCCTTGAACCCTCCCTTGCCTTAGTTCCCTTCATACTAACCATGGTAAATTCATCCCTCAATTCTGTCACTTCCCCTTCCCAATGGAAGCATGCCTTACTGCGTCCTATCCTGAAGAAGCTCTCCCTCGACCCTTTAATCCCTGCACATTACCGTCCAGTCTCAAATCTTCCCTTCCTTGCTAAGATCCTTGAAAAAAACTGTCTTCACTCAACTATCACAACACCTCACCTCAATCAACTACCTTCACCCTCGCCAATCGGGTTTTCGTCAATGTCACAGTGTAGAAACAGTCTTAGTAGCTTTCCTAATTGAACTTCGCTCTTCACATGACAGGGGTGATATCTCGGTGGTGGTTTCTCTGGATCGCTCAGCAGCTTTTGATCTCGTTGATCACTCTCTCCTTCTTTCACACCTCAGGGATGCGGGACTGCATGGCTCTGTCTACTGCTGGTTTATCTCTCTTCCCGCTCCTTCTCTGTGGCCTCCTCACTTGGCTCGCACTCTGTCTCGGACCCTGTTCCTCTTCCCTGTGGTGTCTCCCAAGGTTCTGTACTAGCCCCCCTCTTTTCAACCTCTTTCTTGCCCCACTTGCTCTTCTAATCCAGCAACTCGGCCTGTCAGCTTTTCATTATGCAGATGATATTGTTATTCTCCATCATACCAACCCTTTCCTTCTCGATCTCAGGCCCCTAAATTCTTGCCTTTCCCTGGTGGCAGAATGGCTATCCACAAACTGTCTTCACTTAAATCGGGCTAAGATATCTTACACTTGGTTCACTTTTGGGAATCCCTGTCCTTCTGCTGCCCCTGTCCTTGGGAACACCTCCATCCCCATGGTCCCATTCTTTCGTTATCTGGGGGTTGTCCTTAATTCCAACCTTACCCTTAGGGGCCACATCTCCCAGCTTGCTAAGAAATCATACTTTTATCTTCAACAAATATGAGCTATCCATCCCTTCCTCTCTCCTGCTGCTTTATTTATTTACATTCTCTTATATACCGTGCTATTCTGCATCAGTGAGGTTTACATTGAACAAACTGAAATTACATTGAACAGGGCATTATAACTTGGAGATAACTATTTTACAGGGATCATGGGCTATGGAGGGTTAAGTGGCTTGCTCAAGACCACAAGGAGCACCTGTGGGACTAGAAATCCCAGTCCTTCCGGCCCAAGGTTGCTGTCCTCTAGTGGGATTTGAACCCCTGACCTTCCAGCCTGAAGTACCTTGCCCCAACCACTAGGCCACTCCTCCACTCCACTCCTTTGACCACTCTCACACCGTCTACTGTTGTTTCTCGCCTCAACTTCTGCAATTCTGCCCCTGCTGGTATCACACACACACAACTACATCGTCTACAACTGATCCAGAACACTGCAGCCAGAATTCTAACTCACTCGTCATGCAGAGATCACGTCACTCCCCTACTAATCCACTTACAATGGCTCCCAATCGAACACTGTATCCACTATAAGATTCTCACTTTGGTACATCACATTCTCTACACTCACACACCGCAATATCTTGCTGACCTCCTGCACTTCTACTTTCCCACATGAGCGACAGGTGCACCTACTCTTGCCATCTTGCAGGGCAGACTAGATGGACCATGCTGGTTTTTATCTGCTGTCATTTACTATGTTACTATGTTACTATATAACCTTTGTGGGCTTTGACTAGCCCTCCCCTCACCAGCAACCTTGCAGGGCTCTTGGAGCTACAGAAAACTACATTCAAAACAATGGGAAGATGATCTAAAAGACAGCAATAAAATACACAAGCACAGGAACAGAACCACAGCACAATGGTTAAGACACTGACCAATGGTGCAGGGATCAGGGGTTCAATCCCCTACAGTGCCCAATGAACAAGGCTGGCTGAGGCATTACATATTATGGGGAAGATTGCTTTAGGAGGCATTTTATTTTTATTTTAATTATCACTACTAGCAAACGCACTCTCAAAGCGTGTTAACATAAGGCACCCCATAAGGCACATTTTAAAGTGCACTGTCCGCCAAGGCACCCTAGAATGTTGCTTATAGGGCGCTTTATAGGGTGCCGTATGAGGTACCGCAAGGTCAGAGTACTGTTTTTGATGGCAGCACTGTGCAGTTTAAGGAATGAAAAGCATAAGTAGGGTGCTGACATGCAAGGAGGAGCAGCAGTGGAGCACACTGGTTAAGGCACTGACTGCTGATACAGGGGTCATGAGTTTGCTCCCCAGTGTGCCTAATACATAAGGCTGGCTGAGGCATCAGCTTTGCAATGTATGTTTTGTTTCCTGCAGCACTTTATTTTTATTTTATTAAGTGCTGCCAGCAAACACGCCCTCACGTGCCGTAATTGAAGGTGCCATATAAGGCACCCTATAAGGCACTCCATAGGGCACATTACAAAGTGCTCTGTCTGCCACGGCACCCTAAAATGTCCCCTAAAGGGCACCCTATAAGTTGCGTCACAGGATAATGTATAGTGCACCTTACATGGACAGGAACCATAAGGTGCCCTATAGGGCGCCCTCAGAGGCACCTTATGAGTACAGTACGCTGGTGGTGTTTTTGCTGGCAGCAAAAATGTACATTAAAAAGAGATAATGCTTTGGGCAGCCCTATCAAATAACCCCACTGTGGGTTTGAACTCATGACCTCTGGCTTCACAGGCAGTGAAGTAACCATTGGGCTACAGCTCTACAGCTACTAGCAAGCCCCAGTCTGGCTGCAGAGAGCCTGCATGTCACCACACAGACAGTCTGTTGTGGTCACAAGGATAGGGTTAGCACACCCGTACCCATGAGGCACTGCACATGCAAATCAGCTGTCCACAGATGAACACAAGATGGGGTATGCACCCCCACAGCACCTCGGCCTTGTAGGAGGTACAGACCGTGTGTTTTACTGGCACAGAGTAGATACATACGTCACATTGTGCGGGTACTGTGCTCACCCTGATGGTGCAGTGAGGCGCCCAGCACCAGGTCCACAGCACCTTCCATGGCAGAAATCGGCCATGATGCAGGTCCAAAGCAGTGCTAATGTGCAAGATAGGTAGTTTCTGCAGAAACACCTGGGGTATATCTGTCTGTCTCAGTCAGGTGCAGCACCCATGGACTCCCAGGAGGATCATGTGCCACCACCCTCCTCCCCCAGGGCCAAGGGTGGCAAACAGGGCCTCACATCAACAGATCCACATTCTATTTCCCTGCAATGGTGGTAGTAGAGGGGACCATCAACCCCAGTCCTGCTGTGGAAGACACTCTTCAGGGCAGTCAGTGCAGCTCTGTACATATCCATAACACAATAGCAGACAGACATTAGACCTGTATATGCTAAGCTGCTGCACCACACCACTATCTGATTATTCTCCTGCAGCAAGCCTTCAGCCACTGCACCCTGCAAAGCCCTCCATCAAGACACATACCAGCTGTAAACAGTCTGCTAGTTAGTCCATAGTGCATGCTCCTAGTGGAAATGCATGCACTCAGAACTGGGATGACAGCACACACACAACAAGCAAATAAGTCATTGACTGGCCCCCAAAAGAAAACCCATAAATATCACATGACAAAAATACTATTTAGCACTATGGGGGTGCCTAGCCATGCTGTCATCACTGCACAGTCAGGGTGAGAGTGATCTCCCAGCAGGACATACTGAGGTCACCCTGTCTGTGTAGGTGGTGGCCAGGCACTAAAATGGCCCAGCCAGTGCTCTATGCCCTGTGCAGATGCACCCTGGCCAGGCCACCCTGTCTGGCCTATACCCATGGTACCTTGCTCCTCATTATGCACATTGGCAGGCCAATACTGGCAACAGTGCTGGCAGTGTGGGCTGTAGAAGGTGTTTGCAGCCACCACACACTGGATAGACAGACACACACTCCCACACCTAGGCCAGCATTGTGCTACTATAGAGGAGTCTATCAGCCCTGGCCACCACACCAGTCCTGGGCACAGTACAGGCATGGATATGGTACGCAATACTGTTGGGGGTCACTCCCCAGGGTGGTAAACACTGTCAGAGACCAGACCTGAAGCACACACCGCAGACATCTCAGACACTGCCTCTCCTAAATCAATAAGGAGCTGTCAAGCATCCAACCAGAAGATACAATAGTTCTTCCTGGAAAAGCCTTGCTTTTTTTTCCCCCCAACTCAAAGGCCACCAGTTAAAGGCCAACCCAGTATACTCGGTACCAATACAGGGCTTTGAAATGTGGGCATTTCATTCCCTGGGAAATCTTTCAGCCATGTTTGGTCAGCAGCAATAGCCGCTTATTAGGTAACACAATTGCCCTGAAATTACAACATCCCAACTAAACACAAACACATGCAGAAAACACAGGAGACTAATTGTAATCTTTGTCTGCATACCTCTATAAATAGTTCCTCCTGATATGGGCATGACTGGGAGCTGCACCCTCTGTACCTGCTCATGGTGCATCACATTGAGTTACCAAGAGGCCAAGGTGAGCTGTTTGATTGTGATGATGCTGGTTATAGAGCATAGTGTTGTGCTCAGCTTTAGTCCTGCTCAGGCTGCACCAGCTGAAAACATGTCGACTAACATCTCAGAGCCAGCCCGGAGCCCTGAGCTCACTGCTGCATTACTCCTGGGGGCCAGTCACAACATTGCACTACAAACAGGGTGGTTAAAACAACCATCCATTGTCCCTCCCACCCCCCTTTAAGCTTTAGTGCTGCTGCCTAACAGAGTTGGAGCAAGCTGCCAGGTTCAATGGGTCATCTATATCAAACAAGGGCAAGGCTGGTTTATCCCCATCACAGAGGTAGGAGATGAAAGGATCTGCTATGTCCAATGTTTCAGCTACAGTGCCTTGTGAAAGTATTCATCCCCTTGGTTTTTGTCCTATTTTGTCGCATTGCGTGCAACCTGGAATGAAAATGGAGGTTCTTTTGGATGTTAGGTAAAGGACCTAACAATATAGTCCAAATCAGTGAAGTGCATATATAGAAAAACAAGTAAAAACAGAAGTGCATATATAGAAAAACAAGTAAAAACAGAAAAATTGTGAGTGCATATGTATTCATCCCTTTTGCTATGAAACCCCTAAATAAGATCTGGTCCACCCAATTAACCTCAGAAGTCACATAATTAGTTGATTAGGGTCCAACTATGTGCAATCAGTGTCACATGATGCCTGCATAAATATACCTGTTCTGAAAGGCCCCTGACTCTACAACACCACTAAGCACGCAACATGAAGACCAAGGAGCACTCCAAACAGGTTAGAGACAAAGTTGGGGAAAAGTATAGATCAGGGTTGCAATATAAAAAAATATCCCACGAAGCACCATTAAATCCATTATAATAAAATAGAAAGAATATGGCACCATTACAAACCTGACAAGAGAAGGCCATCCACCAAAACTCACAGACCACGCAAAGAGGGCATTAATCAGAGATGCTACAAAGACACCAAGGATAACACTGAAGGAGCTGCAAAGATTCGCAGTGGAGATGGGAGTATCTGTCCATAGGTCCACTTTAAGCCATACACTCCACAGAGCGGGGCTTTATGGAAGAGTGGCCAGAAAAAAGCCATTGCTTAAAGAAAGAAATAAGAAAACACATTTGGTGTTTGCACAATAGCATGTGGCGGACCCTCCAAACACATGGAAGAAGGTTCTCTGGCCAGAGGAGACGAAAATTGAACTTTTTGGCCATCATGGGAAACACTATGGGGCTTGTTTACAAAGCCGCGGTAGCGGCTGCGCTCAATATTGGAGCCGTGGCCCCATTGAATTCAATGGGGCCGCGACTCCGATATCGGGCGGAAACCGCTACCGCGGCTTTGTAAACAAGCCCCATAGTGTGACGCAAACCCAACACTTCCCATCACCCCGAGAAAACCATTCCCACAGTGAAACATGGTGATGGCATCATCATGCTGTGGGGATGTTTTTTATTGGCAGGGACAGGAAAACTGGTTAGGATTGAAGGAAAGATGGATGGACAATTCTTGAGGAAAACCTGTTTCAGTCTGTCAGAGATATGAGACTAGGACAAAGGTTCACCTTCCAGCAGGACAATGACCTTAAACATATTGCTAAAGCTGGTTTAAAGGAAAACATTTAATGTCATGGAATGGCCTCGTCAAAGCCCAGACCTCAATCCAATTGAAAATCTGTGGCATTACTTGAAGATTGCTGTGCACCAACGCATCCATCTAACTTGAAGGAGTTGGAGCAGTTTTGCCTTACGGGATGGGTGAAAATCCATGGCTAGAAGTGCTAAGCTAATAGAGACATACCCCAAGAGACTTGCAGCTATAATTGCAGCAAAAGGTGGCTCTACAATGTATTGATTTTGTGGGGTGAATCCATATGCACACTCCCGCTTTCAGTTTTATTTTTGTCTTAATTATTGTTTGTGTCACAATAAAGGATATTTTGCACCTTCAAAGTCATAGGCACGTTGTGTTTATTACATGGTGCTAACCCCCATTTTAATTCCAGGTTGTAATGTGATAAAACAGGACAAACACAAAGGGGATGAATCTTTTGCAATGCACTGTATGGCCTGGTCACTGGTAAGAGGCAGAGAGAGAAATATTTGAAGTAGCACAAGGGGAAAGGAAGAAGAGGTGGGGAAGTGGACCAGAATGGTGAGTGTGGGTGGGGTTGCGTTTTGGAAGGACATGTGTAAACGATGGGAGGACTCCAAGGAGGGAAGAGAGAGGGTGAGATAGGGGTACCCAGAGGTGATGGTAGAAGGGGTAGGGTCAGGATGGGAAGAGATAGGGAGGTGGGAAGGGGGTTGTTAAAAGGAGAGGAAAAGAGAGGGTTGGATAGGGTTAGCAGATACTTGAATAGCAAATCTGGGTTATCTGGGCAGGGATAAGCAGAACTGGGAGAGCCAGTGGTCCTCCCTCCCTTCCCATATCTTGTACATATTAATAGTGTTGCATTCTGTACTTTATAACATTGCTAAAAGACAGTAGCAGCCCTTCTGGAGATAAACACACACATACAGATATGTTTACATGCCATGACGATATGACTAAACTGTCCCTCAAAGGATTATTTTTATCAACATAACTAACCCTCCTTTTGGACATGACGCTCAAGATTCATTTTCTCCCTGAAACTGTTCCCTTCTTTTTCCAAAAAAGAGTCACATGTACATCTTTTCCTACCGTGATTGTGAAGACTGCATCAGAATGGGTAAACTGCATAAGCAATGGCTTAGGCCTCTATCACCGCTGGCATTGGAGACAGGAGATGGTAATTGGGGACAATGCAACACAAGCAGGAACATCTGCTAACCTTAGGAGAGGAGGGAATGGAAGGCAGAGTGAGGGGAAGTCAAGGCACAGGAAAGGAAGAGAAGTAATGGGACAGAATAAAGGTATGGGGTAGGAGCACGCTAGAAAGAGAAGGGGTAAAGAATCAGAAGGGCCAGTGCAGGGAGTGGGGGCTGAGTGTATGGCAGCAAGAGGACAGCAGGAGAAAAGAAAAGGGAGTATGGGATGAGGGGATGGGAAAGAAGTGTCTGGGTCACCTGCTGTTGCATGTGCAATGCATATATCTATGTCTGCCACACACTCACTGCTATTTCACAGTACCATTGGATAAACATTCCACAAAACTAGCCACGCATGAGAGCCTGAACTATGTACATCATGTATTCCATGAAAAATGAAAATGACATACATCAGTCAAATAACCCACACAGTTTGCTCACAGATGTGGAACGAGGAGGGAAAGGAGGGACGGAGACAGCATATGCTGCATTACCCCTGGCTATGGAGGAGCTGACTGTGAGCATGCCCTATACATGCTCACATTTGTGGGTCAGGGCCCTTGGCAGGTGGTGGCTAAGGTCCTCAAGGCACTTTCAAACATGCCTCAAGGTCCTACAGAACATCAGTCAGCCTTCCCCAACAGGCATTTGTTGCCTCCGCAGTTTCCTCCTGCAGGGCCACATGTATGCTCCCCCACACAGGCCCCTGGTCAAAGTCCCCCATACATAGCATCTGGATCCACATATGTGCATTAGGGCAGGTCTGACAAGATTGGCCAGGCTGTTTGGGTTGCTGAGGTATGTGTCTGTGTGAATTTGAGAAGTAGACAGACTTATCCCCTTGTGCCTGCTGTTGGTGCCAGCACATCCTGCATCACTGGCTGACATGTCCCTCCTGAAGCTCTTGTGTTTCCCTCTTCCTATCTGCTGTGTGTCAAAGGAAGAGCATACAGATTAGGGATATGGGTGGGGCACTGCCAACCACACATACAGTCATGACCTATCCATCCAGTGGATATTGCATCAGGCCCCGAGTTGTCCAATGGGATGGCCTGCCTAGAGGAGAGCAGGGTGGGCAGCAGTTACAGTCCTGACTCACAAGAGCAGCCTTTCCTGGAACGTGCCACCCATCCCCCCCAATGACTGCTCATGCATTAGGTAGAGCAGCTCCCATTGACGCCTGACAATATGCTCTTGTGTTATGGCCATTACTTCCCAGCATCTGTTAGGGTGGATCTACAGCCAGGTCAGGATTTGTGAGCCTCACAAGCAGATGCATGATGGCAATGCAGCACACTGTGAAACCAGTGAAAGCAGAGGCCACACACACCTTGCTACATTTCATTGCAGGGTTAAGAATGGTGACTCAGCCTCTTCTGAGTCTTCCTGCCAGTAGCTTACCAGCACTATCATACAGAGCAATGGAGGGTGACGTGACTTTATCAAAGCCACAAGGAGTACTAGTGGGAATCAAATCTGGATCTGCTCCATATCAAGCCATTACTCTAACCATTAAGCTATACCTCCATGCCTTTTTCTAATGCACACCATAAGACATATAAGACTACAAGCCCCTGCATGGAATGGCCGAAACCCAGGACTGGAACCAACCTGGCAGGCACATTCTGAGACAGTTGCCCAACCCACCTAGGACCTGCCCACAGTGGTACATATGCAGTATGGACTGCACTGGAGACCCAGTACTGCATCTGCAACACAAAGATGCACCACACATATGTATGAACTGTCCAATGGTCACGCAACATGGGTAGGTGGGTTGGCTTTCCTTCAACTATACAAGGCATGTCCAACTTCAAACAGGTCGTGATCTACTTTTTACGGCCAAAAGTGCCGGTGATCTACCACCATGAAAATTAAGTTTCAAATTAGTTTCAAATTAAATTTTAACCCAATAAAGTTGGAGGATTACCTCCCCCCCCCCCCATTTTTAATGAACCTTCTGTCATTTACTTGGATGTGATCAGCTGTTAAGCAAATTAAGCAAGGGGAAATGGAAAGTACATTTTTTCTTAAAGTTTTTTGAGTAATAACTTTCTTTAACTGTCTTAATAACTTTCTTTAACTTTTATTGAGTAATTTATGTTAAATTTAGGTCGAGTATTGATCCAGGCTGATCTTGCACAATCTTTAATATTTCACTCTTGCTCATTAGTGAGACGTCTGAGCCTGCATTTCATCCACCTGCTTTTTGAAGTTGGGTGAATATTGCCTGAGGGCCAGTCTTAGGGAATCCTAGAGATGTTCACCTGTCATGTTGGAATGTTGTGTACTCTGTCATTTTCAGATGGGAAAACGCAGATTCACACAAATAAGTTGAACCGAAACAGAAGTGTACAGTTTCACTGCATCTTCTCAAGTTGGGAAATTTGTCTCTAGGCACTAGCTTCCAAAACGATTCTTAATCAGCACGGTCTTGAGAAAAATGTCATTTTTAAGGGTTAATATTTCATTTTCAAGAGATGGCTTGTTCAATGAGTAATTTTTACTGATAGCAGCTGCAGTTTCTTTAATGTCCACATCTACTTTGAATGGGTATGACAAGTACTCCACAACTGTTCCAATTTTTTGGAAGTCACAGAATCTATTTTCAAATTCCTGGATAACAGAACAGATTTCGGTCACATACTTCTTCTGAAAAACAAAATTTGGATATTGTCCCAGATGGTCCTGCATATTAGGAAAATGATCAAAAGTGTTGTTTGCAAGGTCAGTCATCATTAGCTCAAATTTGCTCTTGTAGGATGAAACTGTACTCATCATCTCGCCAATGCATTTGTTTTTACCTTGTAGTTCAAGGTTCATATCACTTAGTTTGCCTGTAAAGTCAGCGAGAAATGCCAGATCACATAACCACTCCTCATCTTCCAACTCTGCTTGGTCATCTCCCCTCTCCTTCAAAAAACTTCTTATTTCATTCAGCAAATCACGAAATCTTTGCAGAAATTTGTGCCTACTTAGCCAGCTTACATCTGTGTCCAAAATAATTTCCGCTACCCCTTCATCAAGAGTAAGATTGAAAAGCCGCTTTGAAGTGATCTTCCATGAACTGAATTTACAATTTTGAAAGTGATGTCCAGGACAGTCTTTGTATTGAGTCTCTTGCTTACCAAAACTTGCTGGTGAATGATGCAGTGGTAAGAAAGGAAATCTGGGAAGTCATCATACTGTCTACAGAGGGCTATGAAACCGTTAACCTCACCTGTCATTGCTCTTGCTCCATCAGTAGTGATGGAAACAAGTCTATGCAATGGAATATTACACTTTGTCACAAAAGAATGGAAAGAACTGAATATTTCCTGACCGGTAGTTCTTCCTTTTAAAGAAATCATTCCAAGTAGTTCTTCTTTAACACTGAAATCTTCAAAAAACATCTGGATAAAGACTAGTAACTGGGCTATGTCGCTTATGTCTGTAGATTCATCCAGTTGGAATGAGAAAGCAACACAATTTGAAACATCCTCCAACAATTGTTCAGTTGTGTCTCCACACATCTTTTCTATTTGCCGCATGACAGTACATCTTGAATAGCAGCTATGATCTCTTTCTTATTTTAAATCCTTCAAAAAGATTGTCAGCTGCTTCAAGAAAACAATCTTTTATAAATTTCCCTTCAGTGAAAGGTTTGCATTTCTTTGCGATCAGGTTGCTGACCTTGAAGGATGCTATGGTTGCATTGACCGAATGTGACCTTGGCTTCGTTATCAACTGTTGCTGAGTAGCCAATTTCGATTTAAGTTCTTTGAGCTTCAGTTTATGAATTTCACTTTTGGGTGGAAAATCAGCATCAAACCTATTGCTATGCAGAGCCTTATAATGATGTTCCAGATTACCCTTTTTGGGCAAGGATACTGGGGCATTACAAATTAGACAACAACACTTGTCTTTCACCATGATGAAGAAGTAGTCCGTTTCCCATTCATCATGAAAGTGGCAGGCTTTGCTCCTCTTTGGAACATTCATCTTCGTTATACTGGGGTGGCTGGATGTAAGAAGGCCAAATCTGCTAAATTAGTAGAAGCACTGGCTGAATCTGGTCCAAAACTGTCACTGTCCCAAAGTATTAAAGATCAACAGGAACTGAAGACCTCTGGATGATGTGCAATACAAGGACTGGAGATGCCAAAACCACACATTCAGTTCTAAAAGTAAAAATAAGAATTCATCATACTGGCACCAATAATCAAATACCACCAAACAATCATCAAAAAAACTCAAACACTTGTCCTGCAAACCAGATAAAATCAAATACCACCAAACAAGTTCAAATACCGCCACTGTTGATTTAATAAATTCTGCACACAGCGTAGAATCAACGCAAAGGCAAGACAAAATAAAATTGCAGTGTAGAATCAATGCAAAGGCTAGGCAAAATAAAATTGCAGAGGCAAGCAAAGGTCACAGTGGTTTGAACCAATTTGAAGGCAAGGCATAGGCAAGTTAGAACAAAATTGGAAAAGCCCGCCAAAATCACCAAATTATTGACACTTTGTTGTGTTTCCCCGAAAACGTTTAATGAAAGCGAACTATAAAGCGACCAATGACCAGCACACGGCACAACTAATACGGTAAGTGTATTCAGGTAAAGCCCGGGCGAATGGATATTGCCCAGTATATAACACACTTCTAAGGTGTGTTGGGGCGGGGGCAGGAATGGGTGATTCTGAGAGGCAGGAGACCAGGTATGACGCCGGGCCTGTGGCGTCTCGTCACGGGCGCGGGCGGCAGCCCCCTGGGGTACCCACAAACTATTGGCACGAAAACAACAAGCACCCCAATACACCCGCAGGCAAGATTCCCGCAGGCAGGGAAAAAAGACAGGCAAAGGATCATCAGCAACGGCAAGCCCTCGGCAGACGATCTGCCGGCACGAGTTCTCTCCTAGAGACGGGGCGAGCTGCTGGAGAGATGGAGCCTGCACTATACAATCTATTCCACACAACAGTCACACATTGAGATATGCAGGCTAGCTGTGTGCCACTGATCCAGCAGGTTGCTCAAGTGTAAGGCCTGCATTCCATTGTGATCTGCAGTACATCATGCAAGAGGTGGCCCAGGCCATATACCAGTGAAGCAGCGGCGTCGACGGGGGTGAGAGCGGGAGCTCCCCCTTCCTCCCCGATTCCACCAACGATCAGCTGTTTGAACGGCGTGAGGACAGCCGTTGCCAGCAGCTTCAGTGAAGCAGCGGCGTCGACGGGGGTGAGAGCGGGAGCTCCCCCTTCCTCCCCGATTCCACCAACGATCAGCTGTTTGAACGGCGTGAGGACAGCCGTTGCCAGCAGCTTCAGTGAAGCAGCGGCGTCGACGGGGGTGAGAGCGGGAGCTCCCCCTTCCTCCCCGATTCCACCAACGATCAGCTGTTTGAACGGCGTGAGGACAGCCGTTGCCAGCAGCTTCAGTGAAGCAGCGGCGTCGACGGGGGTGAGAGCGGGAGCTCCCCCTTCCTCCCCGATTCCACCAACGATCAGCTGTTTGAACGGCATCTGCCAATCACATCGGGGCAGCAACGGATTTACAAGACGCCATTACAACGGCGCGCCCGCGCCTTGCGGGCCCGCGCCTAAGGACCACGCCAAAGGGCCCTTTGGCGTGGCCCTTAGGCGTAGGTCCGTGGGGTATCAAGGAAATGGCTGATCTATGTTGGTTCTGTTTGTTGTTTTGATTTGTGTAGTCAATTATAATGTAAGGTATGTATTGTATTTCCCTATGTATGTGTCTATGTTCTGACAATCTGATGCTTGTTTCCCTACCTTTTTGTGTAACTTGTGCTGTATTAACCGCTTTGATTTAAGGAAAAGGTGGGATACAAAACTTGTAATGTAATCTCTGTTGTACATGTGTCATGTATTGAAATGTATTGTATTGTACTGTGGCCGCTTTGATTGAAGGATAAGGCGGGATATAAAACATGTTAAATAAATAAATAAATAAATAAATATTGGGCCCCCAGTCATGACCCTTTAGACAGATGGTGACCGTTGGAAATCCATGTCCATCACGGACTATCCTTCCCTCCCAGTCATGTCCAGGCACACTCCCTCCATGCTCAGAATGGACGTGCAAATACAGCGATGGATTTTCAATTTGCAGTCTGTTACTCCTAATCGGTTAAATCTGGAGCAGGATTGGTCAAATCTCCTCTGAATGACATGGTCTGGTTGCCACATATTTATTGTGGATTGGCCAATGTTAGGCAAAGTGGATGGTGTGATTGTGCAGCTTACTGTAACGTCAGATGCCGAGCAGTATCATGAACGGCTTTTCGGACTGCATATTATCTTCTAATGGCTATTTTGGAGCAAGACGTTTCCTTGCTACCTGATGCAGAGCTCTTGGAGATGGCTGAATGAGCTCAAAATGTGGTGCTATGTCGGCTGTTGAATGTCTCTTTGTCTGCTCCATTGGCATTTTGCAAGCTAAGCGCTTCTCATGTTTAAGAGGGTTTCTAATGTGATTTGCCTAAAATTTATTAAAACAGGTTTGTTTCATGAGAGTGGTGACCCTCTCTTTACATACAGTATAGTCTGACAAGATAAATAGTTTTCAAGTAGCTGCTCTTTATAGGTCCAACTTTTATTTGTTGTGGATTTTGTGGTGATTGGCATGTTTGGGTTTTTCTCTTATATGATTGTCCTGGATTTCTGACAATCTCATTCTGATGCAGTATGTGACCTGCAGTACGGATTCCAATAGGTGAAATCAAGGACTACAAATACCATAGTGTGCTGCAATGTACATTTACAACGAGAACGGGCTATAAGTCTCACTCCTGAACTGGGTAACTTGGCAACTCTGGGATCTGTTTTATTTTCACAGGTGTCTGATTTTAAGATTGCAGGGCAGTGCAGTATGCTGTTTGTAGTCCCTGATTGTACCTATTGGTATCCTGAACGCAGGTCCCAAAATGTATCATAAATCAATTGTCAGTAAAGGCTGGACTGGCTCACAATCTCACTTCTGCAACTGGGTAACATGGGAGCTTTGCAACAGCATCCTGGAGATGGTTAACCTGGCAACTCAGTGCAAGGGGGTGGGGTGGTGTGCCTTCACCAGCAATTATAAATGTTAACCTGCAAATACCTTTGTTCTCTCAGCAGCCCTATGGATATGTTTGGGAAACTCCTTGCCTTCAAAGGAACACCAGAGTAAGAAAGTTACTGGGGAGGTGGGAGTAGAGAGCAGTAACCTCACAGCTGACAGAAACAGCTGACTGAGTTGCACTCACATACAGCTCTCATAGGTGCAGCAGATAAACAAGTACTCACTAATGCAAAGATCACAAAGTCAAGCCCTAGTCCCAAATCTGAAATAGCAAAGTAAATTAACGGTGTGTGTTTCCTATTACATGGGCTGTTCTCATAGTAACATAGTATATGATGGCAGATAAAAACCAGTATGGTCCATCTAGTCTGCCCAGCAAGGCAGCAAGAGTAAGTACATCTGCCGCTCCGTGCAGATCACCCCTCCCCATGCCTTTGTTTAGGGGTGTACCCACCGCTCCGTGTAGGTCACCCCTAATTGTTGAGATATAAGAGATGGTTATGTTTGTTTTGTTTTTATCCTGTTGCTATAAAGGGATCCACTGTGTCTGACCCATGCCATTTTGAATTCTGTCACTGTATTTGCCCCCACCGTTTCCATCGGGAGGGCATTCCAAGCATCCACCACCCTTTCAGTGAAAAAGTATTTCCTGACATTGCCTTTCAGTTTACCCCTTTGTAGCTTCATGTTATGCCCTCTAATTCTACAGATTCCCTGTCTTTGGAAGAGGTTTGTTTGTTTATTAGTACTCTTTAGGTATTTAAAGATCTGAATCATATCTCCCCTATTCCTCCTGTCCTCAAGAGTGTACATATTTAGGTCTTCAAGTCTCTTCTTATAAGTCTTCAGAAGCAGGCTCCAAATCATTTTGGTCATCTTCCTCTGAACCATTTCTCAGGTTTTCACTCGCGGTATTTTTTTAGTTGAATTTCAGCCCCGCTCCTGTGCGGGGAGCCTCTCCCCTCCCACTCCCCAGCCATTGACCCCGTCCCTCCGCCCCTCGGGAGCCTTCCTCCGCCCTCAGAATGCCTTTCCACGCCTCTATCGCACATCAGCGCGCCGCGCACTTGTGCGGGCCCGTTAGTGCAGCGCGCACGTGTGCGGGGCAAAAAAACGCACTATTAGCGTGCGCTAAGGTACCTTAGCGCACGCTCAAGTGCGCCCCGCACAATTGCGCGGTTTAGTAAACATACCCCTAAATCTCACAGTGGACATACCTACCTTCCAGCATTGCACAGCAAATGTCTCCGCAGAACTGCCAACATATCTCACTCCTGGAACTGTGTAACTTGGCAACACAATTGAAGTATTAGGCCACTTGCAATACTTCTTTCAAGGTGTGCTTGCAGAGGGAGCTAAGCCCTCCTAACATCACACTGGGCCTTTATAAACACCATTGCCAGCAACGCTCATCCCTTGAACTGGGTACAAAGTTGCTAGGTTAGCCAGTTGCAGGAGTGAGTTGGTGAACCAGTCCTAGATTTCTGACACTCCTATCCTGATGCTTGATGGGACCTGCATCACTGAGTCCATTGGCTACAGTCCAGGAGTACAGCAACAGGGAAACATGGAAACATGTCAGCAGACAATGGCCATATGGCCTATGCAGTCTGGCCTTCCAGCGCATGGAGTGTGATCCCTTTTTGTTGTCTTTACAGATGGTCTGTGTTCATCCCATGGTTTCTGGGATTCACATAGTATCCTGCTCTCTGCTGCCTCCACTGTGAGATGCATTTGCCACTCTTCCCATAAATGGACATGTCTGCAGATGACTCCTGGGCCTATCCCCTTTTATTCACATCCTATGCCCTTCGCATCAGGGATTTTTTTTCATTTAAAGGTGGCTCGGCTTGTGTGCCTCTCAGCCACGGGGCTACTGTATTAGAACACCTCTATCTTATATCTTCTCTACCTCCTTTCGTCCAAAATCTGCATATGGGAAATTGTGGATCTGTCCCCATATACCTTATGATAGGATCGCAATATGCCATAGACCTATATATTTCAATAAAGGTATCACTTTGGAGAGGAGGCGTAATCTAGTGGTTATAGCACTGCCTTGATAATCAAGAAACGGGGGTTCCGTTCCTAGTGCTACAACTTGTGGCTGTGGGCAGGTGACTTGATCCTCCATAGCCTCAGAAAAAAGGCTTGTCAATCTACTGGGGGCTGCGCTTGCAATAAAAGGCAGGAGCTGCTGTGTACTGATGCATTGATGCAAAGGGGCATGCGCGCGCACACATAATTTTCACAATTTCACACACAATTTTCACAATTTCAATTGCAATGCGGATTGAAAACCTGAACTGGGTCACAATCTCAGTGCAAGAACTGTGTTGCTGGGGTCATTGGTCTTCTGGGTGATGCAGCCTGGTATGTATGGTCAGAGTTGTGCCAGCTTTGATTTCCAGATATGGCAATTTACCCCGTTCCTGGTTTTGGGAAGTGTCCCCTGCTCATAATCAAAGTTTGCAGTATGGTGTTTGTAGTACATGATATAAGCTCTTGAAATCTGTGCTACAGCTATCATGAGGCATCATAGAGATATTATTGGAAATCCAGAACTGCCTTAGAATCTGTACCGTGGAACCGGGTCACTTTGCATCTCTGAATTCTGTGCTGCATTTTCATAAAGCATCACATGGGTGGCTCACAAGTCCAGGACTGTCTGTAGACTCTCCCAACTGGCCGAGGCACAGGTCGTATTCCCTAGCTGAGAGCTGGAATGCGCTCAAACAACGGGCGCAACAATGCGAGCGCACATTCAAAGTGGCCAGTGGGCAATATGCTCTGAATGCGCATTGCGGCTCCACATGATGTCTGATGTCACAAACGCAGAACCAGGAAGGCAACAAAGGGCAAGAGTCGTAGGTGGGTGTAACCAAATTTATTAACCCCTACGCGTTTCGGCCGTAGCCTTCTTCAGGGGGCACACAGCTAAATGACATACAACATAAAAAACATATAAATATATTTAAAATCATATTTGCCTTATGTTAATGGACCAATGTTATAAATATATACATAAAAAACGTATTCGTGTACATGTGCTCAATAGATTAATATAAACTCACAAATCCAAAAATTTTTAAAAACACATACATTTATAATAAACGAAGAAAAGCAGGGTGGAATAACGGGATAAATAAACAATGAGTGTTCAAATAAAATATTGTATGTTTAAAAAAAAAAATATATATATATATGATAGTGAACTTGTTATATGAAGTAGTAGGGCAGAGGGAGGGATGGGGAGGGAGGAAGGAAAGAGGGGAAGGTGAGGACAAGGAGGAGGGGGGGAGGAGAGAGAAGGGGGGAGGGGGGAAAAGGGGAGGAGGGGAAAGGGGAGGGGAGGGGGGGAGATGAAGGGGGGGAAGGGGGGGAGGAGGGGAGGGAGGGGGAGAGAAGGAGGGGGGGAGGGAAGGGGGGGAAAGGGGAAAGGGGAAAGGGGGGAGGGGGGATGGGGGGAGGGAGGAAAGGGAGGAAAAGAGGAAAAGAAGTTTATTGGATAACTCACATGTGTATGATCGACGAAATCTGCAAATCGTAAAATGTATTCACCGAAGCAACTAAGATATAAATAACACATAATATTGAGTATTGTTTTTAAAGGATTAAAAAGGGGGGGAGGGGGAGAGAGGGGAGAGGGAAGAGAGACTGGCGTGTGCACTTTAGCCAAACAATCTGTGAGCCTTTAAAAATGAAAAAATGATCCGTTGTGAAGTGTGATATGTCAAAAAATAGCTTTGTAATAGTACTAGATAGCAGGATGTGCTTGAAAACAATGTGACGAAAAACAACGTTGAGAAAATAAATGTCTTACTTACATATAAACCTTCTAATGTATGTTTATATCATCTGCAAAAACGCTGTAAAATAAACACATTGGAAAATTGATCTATATAGACTTTTTATTATTATATTATTGTTTAAAAAATATATAAAAATTTATTATTTAAAAAATATATATATTTAAGAGTTGTTGAGGAAACTATTGTAACGGTAGAAAGATACATCGCAGTGTACTGAGACATGATACTAAAATTCATTCAGGAGAACAGAATGTTAAGACTGAAAAGCCTAACTCAAATTGTGAATCATTTTTGTCAAAAAAGGGGGGGGGGAGGGGAGGGGGGAAGGGGGGCTGTGTGGAATAGATCAACTGCGTTGTGCTGAGGCTGATTAAAAAGTTGCATCTTTTGTGGAAATTGTGTTGTTGTGCTCGTATGTGAAACTGCTGCATACGAACTTGAATACTATCTGTGGGATAACTGAAGAAAGACACAATTGAAACTGTTTATAAGTGCTCCTAAAAAATATATATAACAATTGTGGAGAGTCAGTCTTAATAAAAAAGTAACCATGTTGCACAAAGTCTTATAATAGACGAAAATAAATAATAAAAGAAATCAGCTTCTTGTTTTGAGCCTATGAGAATGATGTGATCCAAAGGGGAAACCTATCTTATTATAGGGAAACCGAAACTAGTCAATACAATGTTAAAAGTAGACTGGCATTAAAGTGTAAACGCATCAAATCGCTGCAAAGACATGACATTAAAACGCACCTGTTCGAATTTTGAAAAAACTCGTTCCTGGAACAGCAAGGATTTGTCAACTGAATCGATGTCCTTAAAAACGCCGATTTGCGCGCCAATTTTGAATGACGTCATTTGAAAGGGAGGAACTAACTAACGTCAATCAAAACTATGTTTAATCAATTAAATTAAAAAAGACTAAGGATACTCATAAAATTACTGCATATTTTATGAAGGCTAGGTTGTTATGCACGTATGTGAAACTGCTGTATGAGAACTTAGTACTGTCTATGGAATCTCTTAAAAAAGGGGGCACATTAACTACTGTTTATGAATATTTTTTAAAAAAATACATATATACAGTTGTAGATAAAACTGATTAGGTGATGTAACAAATGACCATATTACGCGAGGTCTTTTGATTGGGTAAAACAGTGTAAAAAAGTGTAGTAACTTGGCTTATTATTTAAAGCTTATGGAGCATGTTTAAATAAAAAGATAAATTTGCAAAGAAGAAACTAATATGATCAAAGGGAAAACTTGTTTTGCTTTGTGATAGACACAAACGTGTTTCAATGCGTTGTAGAAAGTGAAACTAAATCTGTTAAAGACCGCGCCGAGCATTATTGTGGGGCTTTAGAGGGACTAAATAAAACACGTTCCTGAAAAAGCAAAGATTTATAAACTGAATTATTATCTTTAAAAAATCCGAATTTCGCGACAATTCATCACTTTCTCCCTCTCATTCAACTATCTCCTCTCTCTAAGGCAACCTCACCCTCGTTTCCGCCACACTGTCTCCTCTCTACCCCGTACTCTGCTACTCCTTCTCCTTCTCTCATCTGGAGATATCAACCCCAATCCTGGTCCCCCTAGACTTCTGTCTCACTCTGAGAAGAGATCTTCACGCAGCACCTCTCATTTTATCCATATCCCTCTCCTTTCCCCTTCCACTCTCCCTTTCTCATTTGCCTTGTGGAATGCACACTCTGTCTCTAATAAACTTGCTTTTACTCATGATCTCTTTATCGCTAATGCTCTACATCTTCTTGCTCTGACTGAGACCTGGATCCTCCCTGATGATACTGCATCTATTGCTGCTCTCTGTCATGGGGGCTATCAGTTCTCCCACACGCCTTGTCCCATTGGCCGTGGTGGTGGTGTTGGGCTTCTACTTTCTTCCTCTTGACAATTCCAACCCCTCCTGCTGCCTCAGTCTCACTCCTTTCTCTCTTTTGAAGTCCACTCCATCCACCTTTTCACTCCATTTCCTCTCCGGGTAGCTGTTACTTATCGACCTTCTGACAAGTCTGCTTCTACCTTTCTCACTGACTTTGACTCATGGCTTTCTTTCTTTCTGGATTCCTCTTCCCCACTCTTATTCTAGGGGATTTTAACATTCATGTCGATAACCCCTCTGATACTTATTCTTTAAAGCTCCTCTCCCTTACCTCCTCTTTTGACCTCAAACTTTGTTCTGCTGCCCTCACTCACCAACATGGCCACTGCCTGGACCTCATATTTTTCTCTAGTTGCTTACCCTCGAACTTCTGTAACTCAGTTCTTCCCTTATCTGACCATCACCTTTTAAGCTTTAATCTTCATCACCCGCTGCCTCAGCCTCGTCCTGTCTCCTCCAACCTATTTAGAAATCTTTATGCTATTGATCTCTTGGCTCTCTCTTCCACTATATCTTTATCTCTTTCTTCCACTATGTCATCTAAGTCTGTTGATGAGGCAGTAACTTCTTATAATGCTGCACTCTCCTCGGCTCTGGATGAGCATGCTTGGCTCAAATCCCGCTCCCCTGCAAACTTTCTACACTTCAAATTCATGCTTGTCTCTTTCCAGTCAGCCATAGCTCTTGCCAAACAAGACTACTATGTCCATCTGACTAACTCTCTTGCCTCTGATCCTAACTGTCTCTTTACTACTCTCAGCTCTCTTCTCAAAATGCCTCTGCCTCTGATCCCTCCCTCCCTTTCTGCCCAAACCCTGGCTGACTACTTCCATGACAAAATCCACAAAATCACCCTCCAATTCCCCACAAAGTCAGCTACTTTCCCTCCTCCTCCTCTTCACTCCCAACTCTCCCCCCCCCCCCACCTCTGCCACCCTCTCTTACTTTCCTGTGATTTCTGAAGAGGAAACTGCACACCTTCTTTCTTCCTCCAAACTCACCACCTGCTCCTCTGATCCTATCCCCACCCGTCTCCTAAGCCCCATCTCCTCCACCGTTGTCCCTTCCATCTCTCATATTCTCAACCTATCGCTGTCCACTGCAACAATCCCTGCAGACTTCAAGCATGCTGTGGTCACATCTCTCCTCAAAAAATCCTCACTTGATCCCACCTGTCCTTCTAATTATCGACCCATCTCTCTCCTTCCCTTCATTTCTAAATTACTTGAACATGCGGTTCACCGCCGCTGCCTCGACTTCCTCTCCTCTCATGCCCTCCTGGATCCCTCACAGTCTGGCTTTCGTCCTTTACACTCTACTGAAACGGCTCTTGCCAAAATCTCCAGTGACTTGTTCCTGGCAAAATCCAAGGGCCTTTACTCTGTCCTCATCCTTCTTGACCTCTCTGCTGCTTTTGACACTGTTGACCACAGCCTTCTCCTCTATACGCTGTCCTCGCTTGGTTTTAGGGGCTCTGTACTATCCTGGTTCTCCTCCTATCTCTCCCATCGCTCTTTCAGTGTGTGTTCTGGTGGCTCCTCCTCCTCTGCTACCCCGTTCCCAGTTGGTGTACCCCAAGGATCTGTCTTGGGTCCGCTCCTTTTCTCTCTCTACACCCAGTCCCTTGGTGTGCTTATCTCTTCCCATGGTTTTCAGTACCATCTGTATGCTGATGACTCCCAGATCTAGCTCTCTACACCCAAAATCTCTCTGGCAATCCAGACCCAGATCTCTGCCTGCCTTTCTGACATTGCTGCCTGGATATCTCACCGCTGCTTGAAACTGAACATGGCCAAGACTGAACTTCTTATCTTTCCCCCTAAAACCTCCCCTCCTCTTCCTCCTTTCTCAGTCTCTGTGGATAACTTTGTACTCCTTCCTGTTTCGTCAGCCTGCAATATGGGGGTTGTCTTTGACTCCTCTCTCTCTCTTTCTCCACACATATCCATCTGATAGGTAAGACTTGCCATTTCTTTCTCTATAACATCAGCAAAATCCACCCTTTCCTTTCTGAACACACTACTAAAACGCTTATCCAATCCTTAATCACCTCCTGTCTTGACTACTGTAACCTACTCCTTACTGGTCTCCCTCTGAATCATCTCTCTCCCCTTCAATCTGTTCAACACTCTGCTGCGCGGCTAATCTTCCGCCAGCCTCGTCATGCCCATATTACTCCTCTTCTCAAGTCACTTCATTGGCTCCCTATCCATTTCCACATCCAGTTCAAACCTCTCCTGCTGGCCTATAAATGCATTCAATCTGTGACTTCTCACTACCTTTCTTCTCTTATCTCTCCTTACAACCCCTCTCGGGAACGCCGCTCTTCTAGCAAACTGCTTCTATCTGTGCCCTTCTCTTCTACTGCTAACTCCAGACTTCGCTCCTTTCACCTTGCTGCACCTTATGCCTGGAACAAACTACCTGTGTCTGTACGCCAGGCACCTTCTCTAACGCTCTTCAAATCCAGGCTGAAAACTCACCTCTTCGCTGCTGCTTTTGGATCTTGATCCACCTGATCTCCTTTTTCTTTCCCCTTGCTTTATCCCTGCCTACACCTTCTGTGTTTTTCTTGACTAGATTGCAAGCTCTGATGAGCAGGGACTGTCTCTTGCATCTCTGTGCAGCGCTGCATATGACTTGCAGCGCTATAGAAATGCTCAGTAGTAGTAGCAAAGAAGTGCAGTATGCATTTGTGACATTGTACATGTAGTCCATATTTTCACCCTCTACATTTACTGTCTGTAGCCCTGGCCATGTGCCTGTATAATATTCCTCCCCTCCACACCATCTCTAACAGGACACTGTTCAAACATCCAACAAGTATGGGCTAAAAATATTTTCGATCATTGCCAATGTGCATCCCCTTCCACTATCACCCTTTGAGCTATATAGACATCACCTATGGTCTGAAGGCTCACCCATTTCTCCTCAGCATATGGGCAAACAGTGACAACCCCCATTATAGCTTCCAATGTGAAGCTATGTTTGCATATTTCCTAAGCCAGAGGTTGTGATGAGGCAACCTCATGTACCTAGGCTGTATGTCATTGTATCCCTTGCTGGTCACAGATAAACTTCAGTGTTTCACAGTGCTGCTGATAACCATTACATAGCAACTGCAAGTAGCAATGCCATGTGTCATACACAACAAAAGTTCAATGGGTTTATTGGAACAATAGAACAGTACTAGCACAAAAAATTGTTCCACTCTCTAACCAAAGAAGTATCACTTTTTTTCTCTTTCTTCTTTCGGGAAATGGGTCTCAGACTTATTCGGGGAAAAAACGCCGGAGAGAAACTTTGTCTCAACTACCGACCAGCCCCTTTGTTGCATCAATGACCCAATTATGTCCCCTTTTTTTTAAATATATGGTAAAACTTGAATTGAAATAAACTTTGAAATGAAACAGGCTTAACACAGCGTTCAATATGCTTAATGTGCTGAAACCTTCAATTAATTCAAAATAAAGCAGAACGCGTATCTGTAAAGTCCATGAGGACTATGATCTTGTCCCGACGCCGATCAATAGCGCCAATGCGTTTCACCGCTTACGCGGTTTCATTGGAGGAGTATTGCCTGATAGTATCATTCAAACCGCTTGACCCGGTGAGTTCTAAAAAGGCAAGAAAATCCAATCAATACTTCTATATCATGTAGAATTATTCAATTGTGGTAATTTCACGAAGGTTATATTTAGCTGTTGGAAACCATACCTCATACTGGATTCTCCCCGGACGCGTCTCACATCCAAAAGACACCAGCGCATGCATAAGAAGAAACAGTAGCTGATTTTTATCTTCGAACCCTTCTATGACGTCAGTTCCACCGACTCAAAATGAATTAACGTGATTTAAAGGGTTCGGACTCACTCTGTTTCTACCATTACTCCAAATCACCAATCATTTCAGTCATCACAACTGAGGAAGGATAAACTAAAAATGCCATTGTTGAGAGATGGAAATGCCATAATTGTAAGATAAAACAAAGCTTGACAGTATGAATCTTCTCATATTTAAAATTATCAGAGACACATTGACCAATCAATTTGGGCATTCAGCCCGCCTGGGGATACTGTTTGAAGGGTATAAATCCAGCGCTGTTCACGCTGAAGGAGGCATTGATCTCTAGTTTTGCCTAAAAACCCTGTTGCCACTTGGTCTATACAGAATACACGTAATTGTTCAAATTGATGATCATACTCTAAACAATGGGATACTATGGGTGCCTCTAGTTTGGATTTGTGATTTGGTGATTTGGAGTAATGGTAGAAACAGAGTGAGTCTGAGCCCTTTAAATCACGTTAATTCATTTTGAGTCGGTGGAACTGACGTCATAGAAGGGTTCGAAGATAAAAATCAGCTACTGTTTCTTCTTACGCTTGCGCTGGTGTCTTTTGGATGTGAGACGCGTCCGGGGAGAATCCAGTATGAGGTATGGTTTCCAACAGCTAAATATAACCTTCGTGAAATTACCACAATTGAATAATTCTACATGATATAGAAGTATTGATTGGATTTTCTTGCCTTTTTAGAACTCACCGGGTCAAGCGGTTTGAAAGATACTATCAGGCAATACTCCCCCGATGAAACCGCGTAAGCGGTGAAACGCATTGGCGCTATTGATCGGCGTCGGGATGAGATCATAGTCCTCATGGACTTTACAGATAAGCATTCTGCTTTATTTTGAATTAATTGAAGGTTTCAGCACATTAAGCATATTGAACGCTGTGTTAAGCCTGTTTCATTTCAAAGTTTATTTCAATTCAAGTTTTACCATATATTTTAAAAAAAGGGGAAATAATTGGGTCATTGATGCAACAAAGGGGCTGGTCGGTAGTTGAGACAAGGTTTCTCTCCGGCGTTTTTCCCCCGAATAAGTCTGAGACCCATTTCCCGAAAGAAGAAAGAGAAAAAAAGTGATACTTCTTTGGTTAGAGAGTGGAACAATTTTTTGTGCTAATGTGTCATACACATGCTATTGTGTGGCAGGGGTGTCCCATAAACAACTGACATGTAAGGTGCATACGTAGCTCTTGTCTGCCCCATATGCATTTTGCAGGTGTTTGACATGCTCACAGTGCATGATAGTAAAGTCCTATAAAACAGCGACGTTTGTGATCACAGCAGCTGAAATGTCAAAGTGAGACAGGCGTGCACTGTATTTACATGTGTGGAGGAGATGTGAGGGACAGAGGAGGGGCATGCTGCAAAACTGTGGATCTCTCTGTGGCATTTCTAAGAGGCACATGACATGGGCCTGAGGACCACAGGGGGCTATCTGTGGGGCTACGAATGACCTGTAACATCCATATTAGCAGAACAGCATCTGTGCGCCATTGTGGCAACTCTGATATGCAACAAACAATGGCACATAAGGATTGACATACTGTCTTATGATAGGACATTGGGTATGAAAGCATGCATGTTGCAATCATAGACATCTGACAGCATGACCTTATTGGCTCTGCTGCAGCACATTGCAAAATATCATACAACTTCACCCTTTAGATGCATGACACATGAGTTTTACATCAGTGGAAACTTAAGTGATAACTGTGAATGCACATCTGTTGCTCCATCACATATTATATGCAGTACATGCAGCCAAGTCACACTCCTGGGATGGCCATCTGCACAGATCATCACTTGATATGGTCAATATGAGATATACATCAGTTCAGAGACATGAGTAGATGACAAGTGTGTTACATCATGCGAGTGACCTTGTTCCACCAGACAGTATGGGGGACACTCTATCCCTGCTATTCATTTCCCTGCTGGCCCTGGCAAAAGCCTCCCCATATGCGGATTTGCACAGGGAAGCCTAGACGGGGGCAGGAGGGGGCATTCCGGAGGTGGAGCGAGGGTTGGGCATGGGTGAACCGCGACCCCAGACATACAGAGTCGATTCAGAGATCGGCCCTATATGTCTGGGACCTCAGAACTAGACAGGGGACTTATTCCACCTCTGAGGTGGAATAAGTCCCCCTGGATGCGCATTTCTTCAGCGGCCAGTGTGGACAAGTGAGGCAGGGGTGGAGAAAGTTCCCTGCAGCTGGACCCTGGCCATGGGAGGCCAGATCAAGGGTCCAGCTGTGGGGAAAGGAGTTTACCTGCAGCAGCCGGCATTTGTGGCTCCTGAATGGAGCCTTGGTGCCATGGTGACAGGATGCCATGGCTCTGCGGCTCCATTCAGGAGCCTGACTCTGCTACATTTATTTATTTAACTTTTCTTCTATACCGCGCTATTCAGATCAGTGCGGTGTACATTCGAACATAACTTATTACAATGCAGCAAGCCAAATTGTAAATTACAATGAACAGGGTAAATAACTTGGGTAAAAACTGGGGAAACTATCTACATTTAATATACATTGGTGCATACGTTCCTAGATCTAGGTAATTTGGGTCAGGGAGAATCAAGCTGGCTATCCATTTTCTTGCTGGGTATGCTTGTTGGGGAGGTTTGGACAGGTAGATAGCGTGTTCGTTGTCTGCTTACCAGAGTTGGATTCAGGGTAGTATATTAGGAACAAATGATGTTTCAGCGCTTTTCTGAATAGGGCCAGGTTTGTAATAGTTTGAATATCTATGGGGAGGGCATTCCATGCTCTAGGCGCATATATCATGAAGGCCCTGTTGGCCATTGCCTTTGTGCATTTTGTCATTACTTTAGGGACCTCTAATGTGTTTGTCATTGTGGAGCTTCTGTTTCTATTATCCGGTATGCTGTGAATCAATTTGCTGATGGGCGTGGGGGGCTGATCATTTAGTGCTTTGAAGGTCAGGACTAGAATCTTGTAATGGATTCTGGCCTGTACAGGTAACTAGTGGAGTTTCTTCAAAACTGGCGTTATGTGGTCCGTCCTTGATATTCCTACTAGAACTCTCGCAGCTGAGTTCATCGCAAGCTGGAGCGGACTTAGCATTGCCTGTGGGAGTCCATGAAGGATTACGTTAGCGAAATCTAGATGTGGGATCAGTAAGGCTTGGTAGATCATTCAGTAGTCAGCAAGGTCAAGCAGTGGTCGTAGATGTCGTAATGTTCGTATCTTATTGTATACTGCTTTCACAGTATTTCCTATGTGTGTTTTCATGTCCAGCCATTGGTTGAGTGTAATGCCTAGGTAGCGAATTGTGGATTTGGTTTTCAGCTCAGCATTGTTGACTTGTAATAAAGATGGTGGGGTAAAATCCTGGTTCCGCGTGATGAAAAGGACATCTGTTTTGCTGTGGTTAATCCGTAGGTTTTGCATGAGGAGCCAATCTGCTACTGCTTCAAAACATCTTATTATTGGTGAGAAATCTGGCTGGTCAATCGTAAATGGTATGTATTGTGGTGGAGAAGCAGGCTCAGAATGCAGAGAAAGAAAGAAAAAGCAGCCTTTTTTTTCTTTTCCTAAAGAAACTGCAGGCACAGGAAGGGTTAACACCCAAACTAAAGACAAAGATTCCCCACAGAGGAGTGCAGACCTAGGGACACGCCCTGTTCCCATGGAGACAGAGGGAGGAGATGTGAGTGGTTTGGGGGCAGAGTCAAGAGCCATAGGACAGCCCCAAACATTTAGGCAGGGAAGTTGCACTCACAAACAGGCAAGGAGAAGGAAAGAGGGAAGGAGAGAGAAAGAGACGGAGTCACAGACACAGACACGAGAGAAACAGGAGACACAGAAGCAGCTTGCACAGAAGCAGTTTGAAAGCAGGAACAGAGAGCTGAGAAGGCCAGTGGAGAGCTCAGGGGAGGATTCCTCGGAGGAGGAGATATTCTCCAGAAGCTCATGGCCTAGCCCTTCTCACTCTAAGGAGCCTACAGGAAGGAAGAGCACTACTAGCAAGGTGAGCCCTTTACAAGCTTTAAAAGAGCTGCTAAACAGGGAAACCTTTTCCTGCCCTTCCCCCACAAGCTCACGTTCTGTAAAGTGTGGCTGGGAGCAAGTCTTGAAGGTTTTACAACCTACAAAAGCTTCGCAGGCAGATACTAAGGAAAGCAGATATCTGAAGGAGCCTAGCGAGGAAGAGATGGACCTGGGGGACAGTTTTGATGCAAGCAGTGTTTCAGATATGGAGATAGACTGTGCTGTCTGTGCCAAGGAAGAGTAAAAGAACTGAATGGGGTTTTAATGAGATGGAGGAAAACCCAGGAGTTCTTGATTACTGAATGTGCTATCTGTGTTAAAGGAATAAGAACTGAATAGGGTTTTGTTAGCTGGAGAAAACCCAGAAGTTCTTAACAAGGATATTTTATGAAAAGCCCTTAACTTTTAGCTAGGCTTTTAATGGTAGCTTGGCTGATAAAAGCTGCATGGATAAGAAGCCAGGAAGAAGCTAAAAGTTCATATTGTAACTGGAAGAAATACTACTGCATTTGAAAAGTCTCTTGGTGGACCAGGGAATATTGCTATACCTGCTGTGAAGGTAACAGTAGAGATTTATAGTGCCTCCTGGGGACCAGAAAGCAGACTGCTGTTGTAAAAAGAGTTTTTACATGTGGAACAAAGGTTTAAACTAACCAAGCCAAGGACTGTTCAATAGGCTTGTGTTTATATGGGAGAAGTATCCTGAACTTTATGTTTGTAAGCTTCAAACTATTCTTGCCAAAGAATTTAAGTTGGTTAGGAAATCCTTATTTCTCAAATAAAGAAATATTCCTGCGACCTTTGCACTTGGCTCTAATCCTTTAAAGGACACAACTACATGCTATTTGGGCTGAATCTATACAAAGGACAATCGGAACCCTCTCGTATCACTAGGCAACCGCCTGGCCACACGGGGGAGCTCCGACAGTATAGCAGGATCTCGTCTGCATAGGCAAGACAATTGACGTTGACAGCTTGGATCAAGGCACAGATGGGCTGCATATAGATGTTAAACATCATTGCAGATAGTGAGGATCCCTGTGGCACCCCTTGTTTTGGTAGAAATGGCTCTGAGGTCGTGGAGCCGGTCCTCACTTGTTGCCATCTGTTGGACAGGTATGATTGCACCAGTTTAGTGCCGTGCCTTGTATCCCTTTTTCTTCGAGGCGCTTTATTATTATCTCATGGCTCACCGAGTCGAAGGCCACTGCGATGTCCATGAAGATGAGGACAAATCCTTGGTGAATGTTGTCAATTCCTGAGACTAGGTTATTGAAGAGGGTAGGTGTCCACACCGTGTGCTTCCCTGAAACCGTGCTGTGATGGATCAAGCGGGACTTCAGTGTCGACATGTTGTTGGATTTGTCGCTCGACTACCTTTTCGATTATTTTGGCAAGCAGGGGGATGCTAGAAATTGGTCTGTAGGATTCAGCCTTGGATGGGTCCAGTCTGCTGTTTTTCAAGAGTGGTCTGATGGGTAGTCACCGCGACGTACAGCTGGGCAGAATTGGGTCTAACTTTGGATGGCCCAATTTTGCCTGGAGATACAGGGGATGGATAGCCTGATTGGAATAGGCCTCTATGAGTATAAACTTGTCAGAGGAACATCCCTGACATTGCCATAGCCTTATCTGCACAGGGGCAATTTGCGTTTGTATGCAGCTTATAGAGATGTGTGGCTGTTAGATCCTTGGATCATAGTCAACTTACTTGTCCAGTTGTTATATGTATATGTGACAGGATGATTGTATGGTGATTAGAGCAGCTGAGACAGCTGTGATACTTAAATAGATGGTATTAGACACTTCCTGTGGCATTACAACTATTTTTCACACACACTACAACAGAGGTTATTTGCATTTGAGAGGTCACATCAGGTACACCTGAGCAGGGCAGAGATGGGCTGCAAAGGGACCAGGGTCCTGCCTTCAGGGAAGTTCACACGCCCGTATTTCCTCAGGAGCAGTGCAAGTGGCCTTCATTAATTCAAGAGGTTATCAAAAGCTTGTGGCAGCCTCTGGAGTCAGATAAATAAATACCAACATATACTCAAAGTAGATTTTATTAAGCTGTGAAGGTTTTCAATGTTTTGGCTACTCGTCTTCAACATGTACTGCTGTTTTTACATGATCTCCTTTTGATAGGTTTACAGCAAAGGTTGGGTTCTTTGTTTCATTTCTCATTACACATAAGTGACACATTGTACTTCTATACCATGACATCTGGAATCATCCCTGGGGACATCTGGTAACCTTACATACAAGTGATATGGCCAGTGGCAGGTCTTGAACTCACAGCCTTTGCTGTAAGGGGTGGTTTACCTTGTCACTGTAGTAGCACAACTACCTGTGAACAGGGTGTCATTGCAAGAGAAATGACAGACATTTTTGCAGACACAGCACCAGCTAGTGGCAGCATGGCAACTTTAGAGATAGCATGAGGAGGGCCTGGTTGGCCTCAGCAGATGTCAGGATGTGAGACTGGCTTATTTGTGGTCTTTTAAGACTTTGGGCTACACATATGTCAATAATGTGAGAGTGCTCTTGCATTGCCCATTGAGTGCAGTCTTCACAAAGTGGGCCTGGGGTATGCAGTTCCTTGTCCTTATTACAGAAGTTGAAGGTGTTCGTCTGATACTCTCACCCCATCCCATACAATCCTTTACTATTCTTCCTACCCAATTGCTGGCATATGACCCTCGGAAGAAAGGCCTGGCAATCTACTTCCGTTGACACTGCCAAGAAAACCCAGGAGCTTCTGGGTCGCCAGGAGTCAGGACTGACTCGAAGGCACACATTGCATTTTTGTGTATAGCAGAACTTAAGACAGGTAGGGCTGCTTCTCTGCCCCCCCCCCTCAGCCTACCTCCTGCCCTTGAGGCATGTGTGTCTAATACTCTGCTGCTGTCATGCCATCAAAAGTAATAGCAGTGCTTTTTGTTGCCACCTCACAATTTATAACAGCAGCTATGCCACCGTGAGGGTGTGTTTGCTGGCAGCACAAATTAAATTAACACAAAAATTCAATGAGATTCAAACTGTCATCCTATTGATAACCATACTGCGTCTCAGACCATTTATTTTATTTATTTTATTTATTTATTTATTTAACTGTATTTATATCCCGCTTTTCGCCGGGTCAAAGCGGCGATACCATGAGGCTACTACAGCTGTCCATACTGATGTGGTTCCCGGTACCCCACATGTTTTTGTCTCCCCAATTCTGTGGACCACACTTACTACTATACACATTGGTGCCAAGGTGGCCACCAAACCGTTCACAGACCTGCCAAGTGTACACATGTAGCACTGCACTTCGGGTCACAGCCAGCTGCATCTGTCAGGCCACGATTACTGTCCATCCTTTCTGTGCTCATGACCAGGATATTACCATGACTCTCTCCATTTCCTACTCCTGCTGGGATTTAGAGCACAAACTTCAGAGCTCAGTGCCAGAGTCCTGCATACTGCATTATCCTGCATGTTTGCTTTCTCACACTGACAAAGCATATTGTTTTTGTGTGATGCTTAAAACGTCAATTTGAACAATATTGAACCTAGTGGAATTCCAGCAGGGGTACATTGGGGCAGCAAGGCTGTACAGCACTTTTATCTACCCCCATCCACCCTTCAGCCCATCCATCTCCATATATCCATCATGATCATTCATCTCCTGCCAGCTGCCCACACTGTAGCACCTTACTCATTAGAGCGTATCACTCACACCTCACCTGCAGCTGATGTGCAGATCACTACTACTGCCTAATCGTTCTTGCTATGCCTACATTGTGGCCATGGTCGCTCCTCCATGGCACACTTATACCCACTTCTATGCTGCCCACTGACATCACATGACCATCTCTCACTGATACAGTCCAACTGCCTCCCACATTATGTATGGGATATATGGATGTGACATGTCCATCACTTATTCCCTTTGGTCCCATCCAGCACCTCAATTCTGACTTCTAGATAGACTCCCTTATCCCATCTTGCAGCGACTGTCCTTACCGCATGCTAACCCGCACATTTCCAATTCATAATGCCCGCTATCCCTTTATCGCCCGCTAATCAACCGCTAGGTCCCTCTCCGCGGGAACGCCTCCATCCCACCCCTGCCATTACCGTGCGTGGGGGCCTTAAAGCAGTCATTTTTGTATGTTAACAACACGTTAAGGAAGCATCCTTAATGCACATTATTAGACATACTTTAAGGTTCACTTTCAGACCCCTGTAGTTTTCTCTCAAACTCTTTAAAAAATAACCATTTAAACACCACAGTGATGAAATCCACCAATCTCTTTCACTCAAACGACAGCTTATTTACCTAAATTTCATTTCTTTTTGGCTCCTAAAGAATCTGGTCTTCAAGAGCACTCACACCTACATCTTTTCTCACCTCCTGCTGTTCTTCTACTGCCTCACAGAACACTCTTGGGTCACATCAATAACTTTCTGCCTGTGCTCACTCGTGCACTTGAAATCAGCATGTGTGTACTAAACAACCTAACTTACACCAGGTTAAAAAAAATGTTGGGTTTTTTAAAATTACTATTATAGAAATAAGAGGGCTCTGAGCACTTAATTCAAGTTACTTTAACTACATTAAGGGGTATGTTTACTAAACTGCGTTAGTGCGATTCGCGTTAGGAGCCGCGTTAGAGACAGAAACCCCAAATAAGGACATGGGCGGTACATCATTGCCAAGAACACGCCGAGAACGCGCACTACAAGGCGCCATAAATGAACGAGCGCTACAGGGCACGTTACCGCGCATTAATCTTAAGAAGGCACGCAGACATACAATCACAGCAACAGAGCTGTAACACAATGGTTACAACACTGACTGATGGTACAGGGATCATGGGGATTCCCCAGTGGGCCCAATGTATAAGGCTGGCTGAGGCAGCACCCTTTACATTTAAGTAGTGATTGTTGAGGCATTTGACATGTATTTTAATTTGTGCTGCCAGCAAACACACCCTCACGGTGGCATAACCTAAGGTGCCGCATAAGGCACCCCATAAGGCACTCCATAGGGCACATTATAAAGTGTACTGTCCGCCAAGGCACCCTATAATGTCCCCTATAGGACACCTTATAAGGCTGTGAACAAAGCCCTGGCTGGCTGCAGGACTGCACGTCACCACACAAACTGTCTGCTGTGGTTACCAGGATAGGGTTAACCCACCCGTACCCATGATGCACTGCACATGCAAATCAGCAGTCGAGAGATGGGCACAAGATTGGGTATGCACCCCCACAACACCTCGGCCAGGTAGGGGGAACAGACCATGTGTGGTACTGCCACAGACAGTCACATTGTGCAGGTACTGTGTCCACCCTGAGGTTGAGGTGGGGCGCCCAGCACCAGGTCCACAGCACCATTCATGGCTGAACTATGCCATGCTGCAGGTCCCCATCAGTGTGTCATAGGTAGTTCCGTTAGACACACCTAGGATACATCTATGCCCTGCTGTATGTCTCGGTCATGTCTAGTCCTTATGGGCAATGATGCACCCAGAATAGTGCATATCCTGTGTTGGTGCCATGGTTACCTGCTGTTAGGGGGGGTGTATGGACCCATAGGCAGACCATGTACCACCACACAACCCACCCTCTGGGGCTCAGGGTGGGAAACAAGATCACCCACCAATAGATCCACAGTCTATCTCCCTGCAATGGTAGCTATAGAGGGGACCAGCAACCCCAGTCCTGCTGGGGAATAAGAGTGGTACACATCCGTAACACAATAGCAGACAGACGGCAGGCCTGGAAATGCTCAGCTGTGCCGCCACCACCACCACCACCACCACCACCACCTGACATTCTCCAGCAGCAAGCCTCCAGCCACTACACCCTGCAAGGTGATCCAGCAAGACACAAACTAGCTGCAGACAGTCCGCCAGCTAGTCCAGAGTGCATGGTCCTGGAGGAGCTACATATACCCAGAACAGGAACGTCAGCATACACACCAAGCAGATAAGTCAGTGAGTGGGCCCGAAAGAAAGAAAACCCATATACCTCACATGAGAGAAATGCTATATAGCACTATGGGGGAACCTAGCCATGCCATGGTCACTGCTCAGTCAGGGTGAGAGTGACCGCCCAGCAGGACATGTTATAGCCACCCTGTCCGTGCAGGTGGTACCGGGCACTACAATGTCCGAGCCATTACCCTATGCCCTGTGCAGATGCGGCCAGGCCAGGCCACCCTATCCAGGCTTTTCCCACAGTACCTTGCTCCTCATTATGCACATTGGCAGGCCAATACTGGCAACAGAGCTAGCAGTGTGGGCTGTGGAGGGTGTTGGCAGCCACCACACACTGGATAGACAGACACACACTCACCACACCTATGCCAGCATTGTGCAACTATAGAGGTGTTGGGCAGCCAGGCCACCACACCAGTCCTGGGCACAGGGCAGGCATGGCTATGGTACGCAGTACTGTAGGAGTCACTCCCCAGGTTGGGAAACACTGTCAGACACAAGACCAGTCGCACACTCCACAGACATCAGAAAGATTGCTATGATGCAGCTCACTCAGAATATTGTACTTAACCTAGGAATTGCTATCTGCCAGTAATCATAGCAACCTTTTTAAAGATGTGTACCATATTCCCAGGTTTAGGGTGGCATTACTAAGGTATGCAAGTGCTAGTATTGGGAGATGCACGCAGAGCCCAGAGTCCTGCCTCTCCAGGAGGCTTTGGATAATGGGGCCTGTGGGTGCGGGTGTGTCTGCCCCTGTTGGCTGCTGCTCTATGGCAGAGGTTCCCAACTCCAGTCCTGCAGTGCCAAACACTGTTCGGGTTTTCATGCTGTCCCTCATGAATATGCATGAGATACATCTGCATACCCTGGAGGTGGCGCATAGAAATGCAGCACATGCATCTTTATCAGAGGCAGCATGGAACCGGAATGGTGTTTGGCCCTCCAGGACTGCATTTGGGAGACTCTGCTCTAGGTAATGTGCATGTATATGGTGTCCGTGCTCTGTAGGGTAAAATGTGGGTGTCTTGGGCATGTTTACGTCATCTGCAATAAAGGTGCTGTCTGTATTTAGCACGTTGTAGTAGTGGGTAAAATATGGGGACTGGGTTGGCAGAAACCACAGCTGGGATTTGAACCTGTGACCTTCTGCTTCTGAATACAATGGTTTTGTGCACTGCACCACCTTGTTGCCACAGAGTCTGTGCATTCCTTGGTGATACCATGACTGTTCGTCAGACAGGGCCCGTCTGTTGCAGTGCATGGCACCCACCTACACAGGGCTAGGTCACGGTCTGCTCTGGGCAGCTGCCACTGCCCCCTCCACCACCAGTATCCCTCAGCCACCATGCTGACATGCCCTTCTGCTGGTGGAGCTGGTGGTGCACAGTCTCAGGCCATCCAGTGTGCAGGTAGGCGGCTGCCTATGGTGCGGATTCTGGGGTAGGGGTGCCTGCATAAACGTCCACGCTCCCCCCCAGCCCCGCCTGCCAATGTTCCGTGCCCTTGGGGATTGCTGTTGGGTACTATCCCCTGTGACACTTTGGGAAACACACTCATGCCCATGTTGGGCCTTCAGCAGTTGCTGTCTGGCTGCTCTGCTGTTTCAGCATTCGTATGGGCCACCTAGGCATCACCCTAGTCCGCACTGTGGCCCAGCTCCACCACAACATGTGCCGCCTGCGGCCCTCTGTATCCCCTTCTCCGGCATTTGTCCAGTTGCCGTTCCGACATGCCCGCCCTGATGTTGCGGGACATGTGCACGCCATAAGAACCCTGTCCGATGGTGGGGAAAACCCTGAGCAGCGCTATTTCACTGTGGGCCCATTCACCTTGTATGGGGACAGAGTATAGACCCTTCCACGATTTATATCTGTTCTATGGAGCTTACTCGGGGGGGGGAGGGGTTGATGTTTCTCATTGATACCACTATTGGCCAGCTTGGTTATTGTTTTTTTCCAGTTTGTTGGGGTCATTTTCAGTGTTTCTGTGCCCTTTTGTTCTGTGCACATGTATCACACTTAGCACTTTTTTTTTGTTTCCCTGCCTGGGCTGTACATTGCTGACACTGAAATGGTTTCTCTCCCCTGTAATGTGCATTTAACGGCAGGTTTTCATTCGCATTGGAATTCAGCTCTGAAAATCAGCACGTTAGTGTGAAGGGAGCCTCTCCCCGCCCACTCTCCGCCCATTGACCCCTTCTCTCCGCCCTCTCTCCACCTTCTGCGGTGTTTTACCGCGCCGCAGGGCATTACGATCATTAGCGCATCATAACGCGTGTTATGTAATGTTAACGATCGTTAGCGCATCATAACACGCGTTATGATGCGCTAACGATCGTTAATGTTACATAACGCGCGTTATTCACGATTACCGCAGTTTAGTAAACATACCCCTAAATCATTTAGTAGACATGCCCTTTAGTGAAGAGTCATATGAAACAGAAAGAACTCTGTTTTATTAAGGGCAACAAAGCATCAGCCCTGTGCATCTAAAGCAATTCTAGGAACGGAAGAGAAGTCACAAGTCTTAATTAAATACCAAAAAGGAGTCCCAAAGCCTAGGATACTCCTTGAGAACATAACATAAGAACATAAGATATGCCATACTGGGTCAGACCAAGGTCCATCAAGCCCAGTATTCTGTTTCCAACAGTGGCCAATCTAGGTCATACGTACCTAGCAGTTTCCCCAAGGGACACAGGTTCCACAATGCTTGTATTGGTTCAAGCATTGATATCCTGGGTCCCTTCTTAATAATGGTTTATGGACCTTTCCTCCAGGAACTTGTCCAAACCTTTTTTAAACCCAGCTACACTAACAGCCTTTACTACATCCTCTGGTAACAAATTCCAGAGTTTGATTACACGTTGAGTGAAAAAATATTTTCTTTTATTAGTCTTAAATAGTTTACCCTGTAGCTTCATTGCATGTCCCCTAGTCTTTCTATATTCTGATAAGGTAAACAATCGATCTACGTTTACCCGTTCCACTCCGTTCATTAATTTATAGACTTCTATCATATCTCCCCTCAGCCGTCTCTTTTCCAGGTTAAAGAGCCCCAACCTTTTTAGCCTTTCTTCATAGGAGTAGCCTTCCATCCCCTTTACCATTTTGGTGGCTCTTCTCTGAACCTTTTCTAAAATTGCTATATCCTTTTTAAGATATGGCGACCAGAATTGCACACAATATTCAAGGTGCGGTCTCACCATGGAACGATATAGAGGCATTATAATATCTTTTGTTTTATTTTCCATTCCTTTCCTTATCATACCTAGCATTCTATTTGCTCTCTTGGCCGCCGCTGCACACTGGGCCGAGGGTTTTAACATGGTATCCACAAGGACGCCTAAATCTTTTTCTTGGGTGGTGGTTCCTAATGTGGAACCTTGCATCGTGTAACCATAGTTTGGGTTGTTCTTCCCTAGGTGCATAACCTTGCACTTCTCCACATTAAATTTCATCTGCCATTTTGATGCCCAGTCTTCCAATTTATCAAGATCCTCTTGCAATTTTCCACAATCCTCCTGGGTTTTAACAACTTTAAATAGTTTTGTGTCATCAGCAAATTTGATAACCTCACTCGTTATTCCACTTTCCAGGTCATTTATGAATATGTCAAAAAGCAGCGGACCCAGCACAGATCCCTGGGGTACACCACTATTCACCTTTCTCCATTGGGAAAATTGGCCATTTAGCCCTACCCTCTGCTTTCTATCTTTTAACCAGTTCCTGATCCACAGTAGTACACTGCCTCCTATCCCATGACTCTTTAGTTTTGCCAAAAGTCTCTCATGAGGGACCTTGTCAAAGGCTTTCTGAAAGTCCAGATACACAATATCAACCGACTCACCTTTGTCCACCTGTTTATTCACTCCTTCAAAAAAACATAACAGATTAGTAAGACAAGATCTTCCTTGTCTAAAGCCATGTTGGCTGTCTCCCATTAGGTCATGACTATCTATATGCTGAGTAATTTTATTCTTTATGATGGTTTCTACCATTTTTCCCGGTACTGATGTCAGGCTCACCGGTCTGTAGTTTCCCGGATCACCCCTCGAACCCTTTTTAAAAATTGGTGTTACATTGGCGATCCTCCAATCCTCAGGTATTAGAGATGATTTTAATGATAGAAGCCCAAGAGGGATATCTGGAGTAAAGAATTTAACTCTCAGGAAATGGTTTCTCTCAAGAAGCTGCTACCTGAGCCTGTCTCAAAAATGACGTTTTTTCTTTTTTTTAAATTATTTATTTATTGAAATCCACATAGTACAGATCATGCAAAATAAAATACATAAACGGGACTTCTGGAGTTTCTCATCCTCCTATCTAAGTTACCTCATCAGATCAGTCATGCAAATACAGCATTCACAATTTTTCTCCCCTTCTCCCCCCTCCCCTCCCCACCAAATCCCTCTGCCCCGCAGCCTCTCCCTTTGTTATCCGAAATCTCTCAGTAAACATACACAGTGATTACAAATGACTTTACATTTTTACCAGTTTATCTTTTTGTTATGGACTATAGATTAGCATAGGAATGGAATAATCGTCTATCATTTTATACTGTGGATTATCACAAAATTGTAAAGGGACGCATAATGAGACCATCACTGAGTCAAGTGTTAATAATGATGAAGTGAAAATTCCGAGGCCGGTACATTTTTAGAATAATGCGAACAGGTTTATGCTTTGGTATAAGCACAGCTCGGTGTCCTCTCAGTCTTGTTACAAGCCTTTTTCCGATTCATTTCATGAATGTTTATCTTTCAAAATAATGAGAATTGCATAAGTATATTCTATTATAGCCTGTAGAGATGCGTTCAGTCCTTGGTACAGGCAAAGCTAATCATATCATTCAGTTTTAGCAAGAGCTGCAGAGTCCACAAAATGAAATTTCAGCTTAACAGGTTTTATTATGAATTTGCACATAGCAAAATGGTCTTTCCGATTATCTCATCATAGGTATTACAGTCTTTGCTGGAGTGGCTGAAATATATTACTTTTTTGGTAGCACATACCTAGGTTCCTTTAATTAGGGACATTTAAGGAATCTTCTAGTTTATGCAAATACATTTGCAAACAAGTAAAGAAAGTGCTTGGAAAATATGAAATTTATCCCCCTAGGTAGCGATGATCCTACATTCAATATACAACAAAATAATTGTGAGTCAGGATCGTCTGATGAAGAATGAGAATACTGTATTCTTAGAAACAGGCTATCAGGTTTTTGTCATTCCTACTTTTTGTGGGCCTCAGGGCTGGATCTCCTATTAGGCAAACTAGATTGGCATCAAGAGATCTGAAATTCTGGGGGGCAAGTATGCAGTCATCAGGCCTCTCTCCTGGTTCTGGCTCACAAAAGGCCAATGGCAGTGCTGCTATTAACTCCCATTCACCTCCTTCCAATATGCAGGCTGTGCCGGCCAAAGAAAAAAAAAGACCCGCTGGCTGTTACCTCCCCCCCCCCCCACCTTCTTGGTATGGCCCATGCTGATTGAAGAAAAAAATATCCATTGACCCCATACCAGCCAAAGAAAAATGGTCCATCAGCACAGTCACTACTGCCTCCTACTCTCCATCCTCAGATAGCCATTCGGATCTAAAGAAAGAATACCAGCCTGCCTAGCTGTCATCACTGCCCCCCCCCCCCCCCTATCTTTCCCTCAGACGTTAGGGCTAGGAAATCAGTGGTGAACCTCAACCCTCCTCCCCCCCCCCCACCCCCTAATCCATGACTAGCAGGAAAATAGGTCCAGCACTTTTAAACTCACTTCTCATGCTACCTGCTCCTCTCCTCTCCCTTTCACATTGATCCAAACCATATGGGATGGAGAGGTGAAAGGAGGAGCAACAGGGATGGAAATAGGAATTGTCGCCCTGCTTTCCTAATGGATCAAGGGAGGTGAGTGCTGGAGAGAGAGACCCAAGAGGCAAACAAGAAGAGAGCTATGAAGTTAGGATGGAGGAAGGCAGAGACCCAAGGATTGTGGAAAACAGTGAGATAGCATCAGTATAAGCTAACATCTGTAACATCGCCCTTTATTTTCTTTGAGCTGGATGCCCCCCCGGAGCTAGGACCCTCTCCACGGTTGAAAGAAGTCATGGACATAAGTTGCTTAGGACAAGGTCAGGCCCTCTTCAGATGAAATGCTCGGGTATCACTTCCACAAAAGTCAAATGTAATTTAAGGTTAAAAAGATAATATGCAATACAGAGAATTAAGCTGAAATAAAGGTATTTTTTAAATTCTATTTAGTTGATTTCAAAATATTAGATAATAAAATGTCTCTCTTTTAAATATTGTCAAATAGTTTCACAGATATTCTCCTTTACATTAGCAAGACATTTCAATACAACATAACAATTTTTCTTTTTTCTCTACTTTATAGCTTTCAAACAACAGAAATTTGGAACAAAAACATAACATAGTATATGACATAGTATATGACGGCAGATAAAGACCAATATGGTCCATCTAGTCTGCCCAGCAAGGCGGCAAGAGTAGGTGCACCTGCCGCTCTGTGTAGGTCACGCCTATTTACTGAGATATGAGAGATAGCTGTGTTTGTTTTGATTTTGTCCTGTTGCTATAGAGGGATCCACTACGTCTGTCCACTGTCTTTTTGAATTCTGTCACTGTATTTGCCCCCACCATTTCCATTGGAACAAATCAAGTGAATATATCAGATAAGTATTAAACTTTCCATAAAGGCACTTTGTAAAATGAGATACTTTGCTTCTCAAAGAAATGATAGTTTGGGGCATGTTTACTAAAGGTTAGTGCACATTAGGTGCTGCCATTGCCCATTCATTTCTATGGGCTATTGCAGCTCTTAACGCATCTTTATTATAGCTTAATGTGTTTTAAATAACGTTAATATGCCCCTTTGTGTTCAACTTTTTTTTTTTTTTACAGGCGTTCCTGTGTATTCCCACCTCTTTAAAATAAGGTATTTTCCCTCTATTAATGTGTTTGTGTCTTCCTCTTAAATACATACTTCCCCTTGTATCCTATGTGTTCTCCCTTCCAAGAAAAAACAATGTCTCTTGAAAATAAAAGTTAGTGTTTTAAATAGTTCATACCACTGGCCAGGGTCAATTGTAGTGCACAACGCAGGCCCTCAGTTGTCTTCAGGTCAGTGGCTTTGAATCTAGTCTGGACTACAAGTCTTTTTTCTTTGGCTGTATACTCCGTCACCTGTAGAGCAGTCACCTACTATCCTAACGCAACAGAAATAAAAATAAGCAAAACCCTGACCGGCCTACAACAAGGGATATATACTTGTCTCTATCATTATTTATGCTCTTCCCTTGTTTTCTAGTATTTCGTTTTCCTCTTTTAATCTGAGCAGCGGGGTTTTTGTACTCTAAACTGTCCCTAACTGATGTCAAATAAAGGATTATTAAGGCTCCATGTCTACTGTGATCATGCCCTTTGCAAGTCACGCTCTCTCTTACTTAGGGGTATGTTTACTAAACCGCGCAAATGTGCGGGGCGCACTTGAGCGTGCGCTAAGGTACCTTAGCGCATGCTAATAGTGCGTTTTTGGTGCCCTGCACGTTTGCGCGCCACCCGCACAAGTGCACTCCGCCCGCACAAGAGCGGGGCGCGCTGATGTGCGATAGAGGCGTCGAAAGGCATTTCGAGGGCGGAGGAAGGCTCCCGAGGGGCGAGGGGACGGGGTCAATGGGTGGAGAGTGGGAGGGGAGAGGCTCCCCGCACAGGAGCGGGGCTGAATTTCAGCAAAAAAATACCACGAGTGAAACCCTCGCGTTAGAGCCGATTTAAAGGGAAGAGAAACCATTTCCGTCAGCAATGTACAGCAAAACCGGGGAAACCTGCAAAACGTGAGCAGTGTGATACATGTGCACAGAACAAAATAGCAAATATAAATTGAAAATGACCACAACAAATTCCAAATAAATCATAATCCAGCTGGGCAACAGTTATATTAATGGGCAACCATAAAAAACACTCAAAGGAAAGCTCCAAAAAAAAGGAAATTATTTTTGGAAGGGTCTACGCTCCGTAGACCCTTTCAAAATTCATAGCAGTGTATTGGAGCTTTCCTGGGAGTGTTTTTTATGGTTGCCCATTAATATCACTGTTGCCCAGCTTGGTCATGGTTTTTTGGCCCTTTTTCTGAGGTCATTTTTGAGGCTTATTTGCATTTTTGTCTCCGTACAAGGTAAATGAGCCCACAGTAAAATTGTGCAGAGCAGGGTTTCTGATTCGTCAGGCCAGGTTTCCTATCTCCAGGGACCACACCATCCCTGTGGCCACAGTGTGGTGCAATGGACACAGCCAGTGCCTGTAAAACCAGAGAGTCACAGGTTCAAATCCCAGCTGGGGCTCCTGCCAACCCAGTCTCCATAGTTTTACCCACCACCAAACAGTGATAGTAAAGACACTCCTTTATTGCAGAGAACATAAGCATGGTTCAAACACTCATATTTTACCCTACACCGCACACAAACCATAACAATGGGCATTACCTACAGCCGAGTTCCCCAATTGCAGTCCTGGAGTGCCACAACTCAATCAGGTCATATGCTTTTTCCCAGATAAGGACATGTCTGCATGCTGGCAGAGGGTACAGGTGGTGGAGGGGGCAGTGGCTGCAAGCCACAGCAGACAGTGGCCTAGGCGTGTGCAGGCTGGCACCGTCCACCGCAACAGACAAGCTCTGTTGTATGTACAGTCATGGCCTCCCCAGGGAAGGCAGCATATCTGTGGCAACACGGTGTTGCAGTGCACACAGACAGTGTGTGCAGGAACAGAAGGTCACAGGTTCAAAAGCCAACTGGGGCTACCGCCAATCCTGTCCACATATTTTTCCCACAACTAAACCGTGATAGTAAGGACAAACCTTTATTGCTGAGAACATACGCATGGTTAATATGCCTATATTTTACCACACCAAACACAGACACCATAAACAGCTGCATTACCTAGAGCAGAGTCTCCCAAATGCAGTCCTGGAGGGCCCCACACCATTCAGGTTCCATGCTGCCTTTAATAAACATGCCTGTGCTGCATATTTATGCACCACCCCCATGGTATGCAGATGTAGCTCATGCATATTTATGAGGGACAGCATGAAAACCCGAACAGTGTTTGGAACACCAGGACTGGAGTTGGGAAACTCTGCCGTACAGCAGCAGCCAACAGGGCCAGACACACCCACACACACACCCACAGGCCCCATTGGCCAATGCCTCCTGGAGAGGCAGGATATTGGGCCCTGCGTGCATCTCCCAATACTAGCAGTTGCATACCTTAGCAATGCCACCCTACACCTGGGTATATGGTACACAGCTATCAAATGTTTCCCATGATAACTGGCAGATATCAATGCCTACGTTAAGCACCTTTTGCTCCTTGGGCTCCACCATAACAATCATTCTGATGTCTGCGGTGTGTGCTGCAGGTCTGGTCTCTGACAGTGTTTACCACCCTGGGGAGTGACCCCCAACAGTATTGCGTACCATATCCATGCCTGTACTGTGCCCAGGACTGGTGTGGTGGATATGGCTGCTGAACTCCTCTATAGTAGCACAATGCTGGCATAGGTGTGGGGGTGGCTGTCTGTCTATCCAGTGTGTGGTGGCTGCAAACACCTTCCACAGCCCACACTGCCAGCAATGTTGCCAGTATTGGGCTGTGAATGTGCATAATGAGGAGCAAGGTACCATGGGTATAGGCCGGACAGGGTGGCCTGGCCAGGGTGCATCTGCACAGGGCATAGGGCACTGACTGGGACATTTTAGTGCCCGGCCACCACCAACATAGACAGGGTGACCTCAGTATGTCCTGCTGAGAGATCACTCTCACCCTGACTGTGCAGTGACCACAGCATGGCTAGGCACTCCCATAGTGCTATATAGCATTTCTTTAATGTGATAGATATGGGTTTTCTTTTGGGGCCCAATCACTAATTTATCTGCTTGCTGTGTATGCTGACATCCCAGTTCTGGGTGCATGTATCTCCACTGGGAACATGCACTGTGGCCTAACTAGCATGCTGTTTGCAGCTGGTATGTGTTGTGATGGAGCAGCTTGCAGAGTGCAGTGGCTGATGACTTGCTGCAGGAGACTATCAGATAGTGGTGGGGTGCAGCTCACCATATGCAGGCCTACTGTCTGTCTGCTATTGTGTTATGGATGTGTATAGAGCTGTATTGGCTACCCTGTGAGGTGTCTGTTCCTCAGCAGGACTGGGGTTGATGTTCCCCTCTACTGCCACCTTTGCAGGGGGTAGAATGTGAATCGATTGATGGGAGACCCTGTTTGCTGCCCTTGGCCCTGGGGGTGGGGGTGGTGGTGCAAGTGCATGGCCCACCTAAGGGTCCATGGGGGCTACAACTGACTGAAACAAACAGGGATATCCAAGAGGGGGTGGTTTCTGCAGAAACTACCTATCTCACAGTTTAACACTGCTTTGGACCTACAACATGGTCTTCTTCAGCCATGGAAGGTGCTGTGGACCTGGTGCTGGGCGCCTCACCGCACCCTCAGGGTGAGCACAGTACCCGCACAATGTGATGGTGTGTAGCTACTCTGTGCCAGTAAAACACATGGTCAGTACCCCCTACCAGGCCGAGGTGCTGTGTGGGTGCACATGGTCACTTCCCTCTACCAGGCCGAGGTGCTGTGGGGGTGCATTGCCCATCTTGTGTTAATCTGTGGACAGCTGATTTGCATGTGCAGTGCATCATGGGTATGGGTGGGCTAACCCTATCCTGGTGACCACAGCAGACTGTCTGTGTGGTGACGTGCATGCTCTCTGCAGCCAGCCAAGGGCATGCTAGCAGTTATAGAGCTGTAGCCCAATGGTTACTTCACTACCTCTGAAGCCAGAGGTCATGGGTTCAAACCCACAGTGGGGTTATTTGATAGGGTTGTCCAACACATTATCTTTTGTTAACGTACATATTTTGATGCCAGCAAAAACACCCTCAGCGTACTGTACCCATAAGGTGCCTCTGAGGGTGCTTTATAGGGCGCCCTATAGGGCACCTTATGATTCCCGTCCATATAAGGTGCACTATACATTATCCTGTGACACAACCTATAGGGTGCCCTATAGGGGACATTTTAGGGTGCTGTGGCGGACAGTGCAATTTATAATGTGCCCTATGGAGTGCCTTATAGGGTGCCTTATATGGCACCTTCAATTACGGCACGTGAGGGCGTGTTTGCTGGCAGCAATTAATAACATAAAAATAAAGTGCTGCAGGACAAAATATGTACAATGCAAAGCTGATGCCACAGCCAGCCTTACGTATTAGGCACACTGGGGAGCAAACTCATGACCCCTGTATCAGCAGTCAGTGCCTTAACCATTGTGCTCCACTGCTGCTCCTCCTTGCCTGTCAGCGCACCTACTTATGCTTTTCATTCCTTACACTGCACAGTGCTGCCATAAAAAACAGTACACTGACCTTGCGGTACCTCATACGGCACCCTCTAAAGCACCCTATAAGAAACATTCTAGGGTGCCTTGGCTGACAGTGCACTTTAAAATGTGCCTTATAGGGCGCCTTATGTTAACACGCTTTGAGAGTGCGTTTGAATAAATATGAATAAAATGCCTCCTAAAGCAACCTTCCCCATAATATGTTATGCCTCAGCCAGCCTTATTCATTGGGCACTTTAGGGGATTGAACCCCTGATCCCTGCACCATTGGTAAGTGCCTTAACCATTGTGCTGTGGCTCTGCTTTTCTTCCTGTACATCAGCGTGCCACATATACCGCCCAGTATTATAATGCCTCCATAAACATCAGCGCGCCACCTTATGCCGCCCAGTATTAATATGCTGCCAAGAACATTAGTGTGCCACCTTATGCACCTCATAAATTGATGCCTCAGCCAGCTGTCTTCATTGGGCACTGTGGGGGATTGAACCCCTGATCCCTGCACCATTGGTCAGTGTTTTAAGCATTGTGCTGTGGCTCTGCTCTTTTTCTTGCACTTCAGCGCGCTACTTATGCCTCCCGTGCAGCTATCTCATGCGCTAAGGTGCGGGGCGCACATGGGCGCCACGCACATGGACGCCGCGCACCTTAGCGCATATGTAAATTCCGGCTTTTCTTTTTCAGGACGGAACGTCCACTCCTTATATGGCACCCGCACACTACCGGGGCCCGCACTTTACCGGGGTTTTAGTAAACATACCCCTTACTCTCCTAAACTCTCACCAGTCTCTCTCAGGTGCTTTAGTTGTAATCCAACCACTTTATTAACCAGTTTTTTATTGTTGTTTTAACTGACATCACATAGGCCTTGGTTAAGGTTAGAAGATTTTTTCAGGCAAATCTGGGACACTTATCCAAAGTGTGTTGAGGGGAGGTGGGAGGGAGCAAGGGATACCTTAGTGCAGCGCTGCGTGCATCTTGTAGCAGTATACAAATGCTCAGTAGTAGTTAGTAGCAGTAGACGTTGTAGTAGTAGTTCCAGGTTTGAGCAACAAGGCCTGGAGGAGGGCCTCTCAAACCTCGCCCTCAGGCCTCTGCAAACCGCACCTAATACGGCAGTCAGGCTCATCACCAAAACCTCATGATACGATCACATCACACCAGTGCTCAAGAGCCTACTCTGGCTCCCAATAAAAGTGAGAATAAAATACAAAGCAATCATAACCACCTTCAAAACGATACACAATCTTACTGCAACCTGCCTACACCTACTCATTCAGAAGAACTCGGACACAAAGGCAACATCTAAAAGAGCCTTCAGCATTTATGCCCCAAAAGCCTGGAACGCCCTCCCACCAGACTTGAGAGCTATCACCAGCTTAACCCAATTCAGGAAAAGGCTCAAGCACTACCTATTCACAATTTACTTCCCGGTGTAGATTCCATAGCGTAATACACACACCATGCATATAACCAGAGATTTTTGACTATGTGAATAACTGTAGATAGTTACCCCTGTTCTTCCAAGTTTCAATTCCTGTTAAATGTAAAATACACTGCAGATTACCCTGTATGTATATGTTTGTTCAATGTACACCACGCTGGTGGTAAGAGCGCGGTATAAAAGAAATGTTAAATAAAATAAATAAATAAATAAACAAGACTATGACGGCGACACCTAAATCTTCGCAATATGCCATCCCAAATAACAAAAAGTTCTCAAACAGTGTGCCAAAGGGCATTCTCATTCTACGGCCCTACATTATGGAACTCACTGCGGACCACCCAGAACTTCAGCGACTTCTAGAAAAAGTTGAAAACGCACCTCTTTGAAGAATTCTTCGGATCTGTCAACCAGCCTTCTTATCATACATTGTGTATTGTTCTACCTCTTGCATGTAAATAAATGATGCCCCCCTACCCATTACCCCCTCTACTGTGATGTAATTTGAACATTATTATCTAAGCCTATAATCCAATGTAAATATATTCATTTTAATATATATTTTATGTTACCATATTCACTTGTCAATGTACTTATAGTTGAGTTCAATTTAAACCACTTTGATACCACGAAAAGCAGTATAGAAGAAATGTTCCCTGTAAAATAGTTATCTCCAAGTTATAATGCCCTGTTCAATGTAATTTCAGTTTGTTCAATGTAAACCGCACTGATGCAGAACAGCGCGGTATATAAGAGAATGTAAATAAATAAATAAACAATAAATAAATAAATAAATGTTAAATAAATAAGTATCGTGCTACAAGACGTACACAGCACTGTACGTATACATGGAAGAGACAGTCCCTGCTCATCAGAACTTACAATCTTATCTAGACAGACAACAACAAAACTGGGGACTAGACTAATCATTGTAAATGGTAAAAATACAGAGAGGTGATGAAGAGGAGAATAAGGGAATCATGATCCAAAAAGGAAGGATTGCTTGGCTCCTCAGTTGAGCTGAGTGTGTGTTGTCCTTGTGAAGCCGGCTGCACAGCCACTCACAGATCCAGCCAATTGAGGCAATAGAAACTTCCATTAGCTTCCACTAGATATGAATGTAACCAGGGCCAGAGTGACCATCAGGTGGACTAGGCAGTTGCCTAGAGCTTCAATGGTCAAAGAGTGCCTGCAGCCACCCCTCTCCAAGATGTGCAGTGGTGGCAATATGTTTAAAAAGGCACCACAGAACCAGAATTCCCTTCATTTTGGGCCATTCCCAGAGAGGGGTGGCCACGGTGGCAAAGGACACAGGGGCTGGAGCAGGGATAGCGCTGGGAATGAGGTTCACCTATGGTGCCCATATGCTTGAACCAGCTGTGATTGTAACCCCTGCCAGGCTATATATTTTCAGCAATGTGCAATGCTGTAAAACCATCTGGAGGTATAATAATTTCAAAGAGCCAGACCAACCCTGCAAAGTCTGACCCCCAGGGTTTGACAGGGTTTTTAGCTGGAACGTTGCTAGGGTTTCTGGTGCCTCCCTTGCAAGCTATAAATCGGTGCCCTTCCCTCATTAGTATTCATGTTGACTACACCCCACCCTCCTTTTTCCCAAAACTCCTTCGTGAACTCTTTTCACATGATGCTAGTATTTCTCCTGCAAATCCAACATTGTAAGAAAATTGCAGTGAATGGCCAAATGCATAGCCAGAATAAAAATAACTACTTAACAGTAAATACTTAGCATCATAAAGACAGGCTGTGATAGTCCAGAAAAAAATCTGATTCTGGTCATCTCACTAATAACATCATAAACATTCTCTAGTACCAGGCATATTGTGAACTAATATAAAATCCTACAAAGGTCAGTGAAGATCTACAAGGTCAAATCTACCATACCAAGAAACAAGGACAGTATCTGAATTCAAGAAAGCATGGACAAACACAGAAGATCTCTAAAGGATAAAAAGGGACTTTAGTAGTTGATATGGAGGGGCAGACTAAATAAGCCATATGGCCTTTTTCTGCCATCATTTTTCTATGTTTCTAAATTAATGTATTGTTAAGCTCTAGAATTCATTGCTGGATGTAGAAACAACTTGGTCAAGTTCCTGGAGGTATAGTCATAAACCATTATTAAGATAGATCTGGAGAAAGGCACTGCTTATCCCTGGGGGTAAATAGCATGGAAGTTGACTACTTTTGGGGATCTTGCCAGGTGCTTGTGACCTGGATTGGCCACTGTTGGAAAGAGGATACAAGACTTGATGGACTTTTGGTTTGACTCATAATGGCATTTCTAATGTTCTTATGTAAGTTATATGCGGAGTCTGTCTTCCTGGGGTTTTCACCATTATTTATTTATTTTAATTTTTCTGTGCATTTGCTATATTACTCTTCAAACAACAAGATCAGCAGAGCAGTGTACAATACAAATTAAAGAGAGAGAAAGTTGCAATCAGTATCTAAGAAAGGAGAAGAAAAAGAGGTGAAGGAGGAGGAGAGGCAATAGAAACTTCCATTAGCTTCCAATAGATATGACTGTAACCAGGGCCAGAGTGACCATCAGGTGAACTAAGCAGTCGCCTAGAGCTCCAGTGGTCAAAGCGTGCCCACTGCCACTCCTCTCCGAGATGTGCAGTGGTGGCAATATGTTTAAAAAAGCACCACAGAACCAGAATTACCTTCATTTTGGGCCATGTCCCAGAAAGGGGTCGCAGCAGTGGCAATGGACACAGGGGTTGGAGCAGGGAGGGCGCTGGGAACGAGGTTCACCTATGGTGCCTCATATGCTTGTGCCAGCTCTGCTTGTAACCCCTGCAAGGCTAAATGTTCTTTTCAGCAATGTGCAGAGCTGTAAAACCATCTGGAAGTATAATAATTTCAAAGAGCCAGACCAACCATGCAAAGTCTGATCCCCAGGGTTTGACAGGGTTCTTAGCAGGAACGTTGCTAGGGTTTCTGGTGCCTCCCCTGCAAGCTATAAATCTGTGCCCCTCCCTCATTATTATTCATGTTGGCTACACCCCACCCTCCTTTTTCCCAAAACTCCTTTGTGAACTCTTTTCTAAAGAAACCAACCTGTCATGGGTGAGGAACCTGCAACGTACTGAAAAATTGGGTGAATTGCAGAAAGACCATTTTTTCCAAATTCTTGGACAAAATGAGAGGTTGGAAATTGAGTATTAACTTGAGAGATCAAGAGGGTCAAGAGATGACCTCTTTAGAAAGGAAAAGACAATTGCCAGCTTCTAGCTTTCTGGAACCAGGCCCTGGGACAGACTGGAGTGTAGCAGAGGGAGAATAAAAGCCATTTTGACAAACAAGAAAGGATGCCAAGGGTCTAATGGTGATAAGATATTGCCAGTTCCAAGCTAATAGATGTCAGAGGCAAGAAGGCAGACTGGGTGGAAGAAAGGCGGGGTAGATGGGATAAGGAAGCAAGGGGTAAGAAGGGACAGGGACATGGAGAAGTGAAAATGGGAGCAAGGAGCAGAGGATCATAGTAGGTGATAAGATGACCTCTCGGAGACACTCCTGCCTATCAACAAGAAATTTGGCAAAATCGTCTGACATAGGAGAGCGAAAGGAGTCTCTTGCTATGGGTGTGGAGGAAGGGGCAAGATGATTAAGCAGTCTATAGTGCATTTGGGGTGTACTGGAGGCGGATTTCATCAGTCTACCAATGTAAGCTCATTTAGACTTACAGATTTCGAATCTGTAGGTGAAAATATGCTTTCTCCAAAAAGAAAGGAGCACTTTCAGAGCAATGTCTGCCCAATGATGCTCCACATGACAAAGTTGTTGTTTATGAAGGTGCAGACCCAAAAGAAACCAAGAATTGTGATGTACTGTAGAGGACTTGATGGTCCGGGCTGGGGTGAGGGAGTCAAGAATGGCAGTGAGAGAGGCTGAAATGGAAGATAGCTGAACATCCAAGGGATCTTCAGCAGAGTAGAGAGGGGATATAGTCAAGGCATCTGTCAGTAGGTCAGGGTCAAGGGAGGCAAGATTCCTAGAGCATCACAGAGCTGAAAAGTCAGGAGCTTGAAAGGGAGAAAGACCCAGTTGAAAACTAACAAGCAGATGGTCAGATCAGGGGAAGGAAAGAGTAGATGGAATACTAGAGGTGAGAGTGGAATTAAAGGGAAAGAAAATCAGGTCAAGGATGCTCCTGGTACTGTGTGTGGGAGACTGAATGGGTTGAAGAAATTCCAACTGCAGAAGAAGCTGATGAATTCCAACGTGGCAGGTGAGCCGAAAGAAAAGCCATTGGATGTGGGAATTGGCTGCAGGGGAACATCAAAGTCTCCCAGGAGGATAAGGGGGGAATGAAGCAAGGTTAGGTCGGCAATTAGAAGTGAAAGTTCCTTGAAAGAAGTAGTGGGAGCAGAGGTTGGGTGGTATACTATGAGGCAAAGAAAAGCAGGAGGGGCTGACATGGACACAGAAAAGAGAGCTTCCAAGAATTGCAAGGAGCATGTACGCAAAGCAGCAGCAGTGACAACTATTGTATGGAAGAAAGCCCAGCAATACCAATCCAAGGTTCTGAGATATGACTGTGGTAAAGGTAAGAAAACCCAGTAGGGCACAATTCATAGTGCAAAGCAGGGTCCATGCTGGGCTTACAATCTGTCTTGGTGAGAAAGCACATGTTGAGGTCTTATAAGGTAATTAAGTCAGCTAATGAAAAGCTTCTGGAGTGCAGCGAAATTCAGTTTTCTAATAGTACCAATGTTGCCTTACTACAAAAACCTGTTCCCTCCTTTCATTTTACATTAGTATATGATTTATCCTGTCTAAGATAAACATTCTGCATAGATCTTTTTAGTCTTGAGTCTATAATCTCAAATTGTGTGCAAATGGCAGTATATCAAACACAGTTGGAATAAATTCATGAATTAAATTAATTAATTACTATTAATAATAATCATTTGTATAGCGCTACAAGATGTACGCAGCACTGTCCAGAGATATGTAAGAGACAGTCCTTGCTCAGAGTTTACAATCTAGTCAAGGGGTTAAGACCTAGTCATAGACAGGATAACTGAAATGGTCCCTTGGAGGGAGAATGAAACCGGGCAGCAACGTGGCCTGCAACTTACTTGGACAGGCTGTGGGTGCCGGCCCCATTAGACTTGGCAGGTCTCAGCAGGTGGTATAGAAACCAGAAACTGTGAGTGTGGCAGTCAAAGTGAGAGAGCAGGTGAAGAGGCATTCTGGCTCAGATTGCAAAGAAGGAAAACCAGAATGAGAACAGACAAGAAGGCACCCCGAAGAGTAAGTTTTGTCTGCATATTTTTATTTCTAATTTATAACCATTTATTCTACCTTTGGTTAGGGTTTCTCCTTCCTCTGTGTTCACTGTAGGAATTCACGTTCTCTGTAGGAATCTATAACAGTCCAGGCTTTTCTATTTGGCCAGACGGAATTGTATTGTTCTAAGGTCTCGGGGGCAATTTCTCCAAATGAGTTAGTTTTGCGCAAACTAGGACAGTCATGAACCTCACTCCTAAGGATGTGTGGTGTATGATCTCACTCTCTCAAATTTGCTGCTGATGCTCACCCTAGTACTTGCATTGTGCCAAAGAGAGCTTCCATCTGGAATTCATAAGACATAGCCTGTATGGGTAGTTTGTCAAGATGTGACTGGAAGTTCTTGTTATCAAGCTTCTGGCTCCCAATATGATGGGAAATATTTCTGTATCCTTCTGTCACATTTTCACGACATCTGAAGTTGGCAATAGACAAAAGGGCACAGATAGAATTGATCTGACAGAAAAGCCGGAGTTCCTGAGGAGAGGTGTAGGGAGAGATAAGAGAGGAACGGTAGTGCGGAGCAGCAGAATGAGTGACCAAAGGCATGAAAAGGGCACACATTTGTTGTTCAGCAATATTATGTATCCTTTGGGACATTTGTTGCTCAGCAATATTATGTATCCTTTGGGGAACTGCAATGTTAGTTTCGGGTTTTGTGCACTTGGTAAGGGTCCATCCTTAACAGTTTAAAGCGTGTTTGTAGAGATGACCAAGGCAGGAATTACTGGGGCCATTTTATAATGACAAGTACCATTCGATGCAAGGTATGTCCTGGCATACATGTTCATATTCACATTCTGATATACCATATTAGGGTGCACTGGGATTACCTAGCACTTTTCAGGGCATGAAGAGGACTGGTCTATGGTCTAGGCTGCAGCAGCACTCATTTCTCATTAGTATTTATGTCTTGTTTGCATCAGCAAACTACTGTCAGCGTGAAGAGCAGCTTAGGCAATGCCTGTTTTTCAGAGGTGCGTGGCGTCCGCGGGTACATCACAGAGATGGGCAGGACCTGAAATGTGTAACTTTTCAGAATACAGTGGGTGCAGGGGCATCCAAAACATTTACCGGTGTTCGATAATATTGATGGAGAACGTGCTTCTCCATTATATCGCATGGCCCGTGCCTGCACCCATGCAAAGGCTGCGTACTAGAAGCATGCATGGGCTGGCTGAATAGAGCTTTGCCTGTGCAGCGTCGAACACATCTATCTCCCCAATTCTAGACCCGCGGGGATATCTAGACCCATGGATGAGGAATTGGGTACAGATGAGGCCCGTTTTTAATTTAGATGTGTCCGCAGGCCAGATGTACATGTTATGGAATTGGGCTCTATGTATATACATGCAGGCGCTGATTCAGCTTCGGTAGTCAGTGTTTTCAAAGTACCTGGTTGCCGCTGCTGAAACTAAAACCAGATATTTGGCATGGAGCCTGTCCAGCGTCCAGTGCTGAATATACAGTTTCCATATGATCCTGCTAGAGGGTTGACAAGTGGATCTACCAGCAGAGGCGGAGACAGAGAAAATATTCTATCTTAGCCAATGCAACTTAGGGCACAATACAGTATTTCTCTCCAGCAAAAGGTGGATGGAAGGTTTTGCAGCTCAGGTGAAATCTGGAAAAAGATCTGAGAAACAAGTGAGGAAATATTGATTTCACTCAGAGCAACCACTTTTAGGGGTGACCAGGACTGTACCAAGCTAGAAATGCGCCCTGTGCCCCCCTCCGCCCTAGCCAAGGGCAGTAACTCACTCCTTTTGAGCTTCCTAGAAGCCCAATGATGATATTGGCGCCCTTTCTGTACTTGCGCCCTGTGCGGCCGCACTGCTCAGAGAGCCCTTGGTCTGGCCCTGGAGTGCGATGCTGGAAAGGCTCCTCTGAGCTACCCTTAAAACTAGTGCTCTTTTTCCTATTGCCATACAGAAGAGGGGAATTGGTTCAGCTCCTTGTCCTTATCTTAAGGGCCAGTTCAGCACCCAGAAGTTTGGAAAAAGAGTTTAGAAAAGGAGTCTTCAAGGTTCCCACAAGTGCAATGCCCCCCCTCCTCCCTCCCACCAGCTCTCCCCTGAAGACTAGACAAAGACTCCTTGGGGGCATGTACCTGCATGTCCTGGCAGCAAGAGAGTAGCACTGTGCGTGACACAGTTTTCTGGCCTTGGGCTCCTCTGGCCTGCTCCTGCAAGACCGACCAGCCCCCATGGGAGCAGAATCGGGTACATCCCCGGGTCGCCCGATGTCTGGAAGTCCAGACGGCCCAGGGACGCACATCTTGGCCTCTAAGCATCTGAATTTACATGTAGCAAAAGGGGGGGGAGGAGCAGATTTGGGGCCCTCCAGGGATGGAGCCACATAACCATATTATCTGTATGTGTAAGAGGCAATATTTGGCAGCTACACTTACATGTTTAGCTCTAATGCCCGAAAAGCAGGTATGACTGGGATGTCTGCTTTGGACATTCTACTTTTATCTGTATAGTCATCAGCACTGCCTGAATGTATAGCGCCATGTAATATTCATATAATTTGAAATATCTTTGTTAAATGTTTCAAGAGGCGAGAGGTTGGTGTGCACGGACCAGGAGAAGGACCTTGGAGTGATTGTTTGAGGATCCTCGGGGGTGAGTACCAAAACTAAGGGGCTTGTTTACAAAGCCGCGATAGCGGCATATGCCCGATATTGGAGTAGTGGCCTCATTGAATTCAATGGGGCCGCGGCTCTGATATCGGGTGGAAGCCGCTACCGCGGCTTTGTAAACAAGCCCCTAAGTCTCTGTCTTGTCTGACTCATTTTTGGGGGCCTACCTGACCTCATCCACTGGGTAGTGCCTCCATCGGGGTTTGGGCCACGCAGAATGTCAGTTGGAGTGACGTGTCTTTTTTTTCTGCTGGATACTGGCTTGCTGTACTGCCTCTGCACTTTAGCTGGATTATCTGCACTTAGAATGTGCACTACTGCGTTGTGCATGCTAACTACGTGCCTTACACAGCCATAGCACACAGTACTAGCATTGGCACAGCCAGAGTAGGTATTGCAGCACACCTTATTAGCACATCCTGAGCCTGTGAAGCCAGACTGTTGGCGATGCATAAGGCACACATTGACATGGACGCATGGCACCTTCTAAGAAACGCTGCCTGGTCTGTGGAAAGCGGAAAGTTACATCACTGAATTCCAATTTCTGCTATTCCTACATGGAGGCTTCTGATGTACTCTTGGAGGACCCATCTCCCCTCTTGTAGCAGGGCGATACTAGTGCCCTAGCCTTGTTATCCTCACTGCAGAAGACAGCAGATGCAGAATAGAAAAAGGTTGATCTCTAAGCCTTGGACTCGAGCTCTCGCTCTGCTGGCTGTTCCCCTTCTCTCAGGAGCCCGATGGCAAGTCTGAACTCTGCTGGTGGGGAAACTAATCCTGGCAGGGGGTTCCCAGTTTCTGAGTCATTCTCCCCAGAATTTTTCTCATTTCTTCAGCAAGCTTAGTTCTTCTAGAGAAGCAACTCAGAACCGGAGCATCCATGTCCTCTCTCTGTCTCTCCATCCACTCAAAAGAGGGCTCTGTAGCACAGGATAATCGAAGCTTGGTTTAGACTCTGCTGCCTAAGTGATCTAGGTGGAAGTTGAGCCCAGAGGTTCAGACCCTCTCTCCTTTGTCTGAGATCCGGAGTCCAGTTCCGAAGCCTCTAGCAATGACACCAACCTTGAAGACGAGAAGTCTTCTCCTTCAGAGTATCAAGACAATTCTGGTATTATCTGCCTTTTCAGGAAAGAAGATCTGGCAGCGTAGTTTTCTCAAGTGTCTTCCACTATGTGATTGGCTGATCTTCCAGCAGCAGAACAGGTGCTTCCATGTCCCGGTTATCTTAGCTTGCCTTTAAAGGGAAGCTTTTGTTTGAGGAAGACTTGGATAAGCTGGTTGAGTATTTGGGTGAGTCCAAATCTCATCACCTTCTGGAAGCTAGGCCCAAGGTGCCTGGAGAGTGAATGGGCACATTCTCTTACTCGGCATCTGCCCATTATCTTTGTTCCCAATATCAGAAACCACGGGGTTCCTGAGATTCCCATAGGTGTCATCCTGGGAAGCCCACTTTTTCTTCCTCTTCTGGTGTTTGGTCCTGGACTCAGTCCCTTCATTGGGCTCATGGACCCCGGAAACCTACCACCTCCAGAAACACCTTCTTCCATCCAGCACAGTGACAGATTGAAGGACCATTCTAGGGTGCCTTTGGTGGGTGGCAGGTTGCACCATTTTTACAAAGAGTTGTCCTGGGTCACCGAGGATCGCTGGGTGCTTGCCATCATTCAGCATGGCTACTTGCAGGAATGCAGAGCCTATCCCAGAAGCCTTCATAATAGAAACATAGAAACATAGAAAAATGATGACAGAAAAAGACCACATGGCCTATCTAGTCTGTCCTTCTATATCAACAACTACAACAGTCCCCTTTTTTCCTTTAGAGATCCTCTGTATTTGTCCCATGCTTTTTTGAATTCAGATACTGTCCTCATTTCTACCACCTCCACTGGGAGACTATTCCACAGATCCACCATTCTTTCCATAAAGAAATATTTCCGCATATCACTCCTGAATCTTTCCCCTTTCACCCTCATCCCATGTTCCCTTGTAGTAATACTTGCTTTCAATTGAATCTCCCATGTGGCTCTATGGCCAAGCAAGTCCAACTAAGAGCAAAACGTCACGTCAGAAACAGTTCACAGTAGAGGAACGTGATGTGTCCAAGGATAGAACAGAATGATTGTGTTGAAAAGAGGCTTTTATTTACAATACCAATGGATGCTGCCCACCCGACACAGGCCGTGTTTCGTTTAATAAAACTTCATCAGGGGTAAAGGGCAACTAAAAACAAAAACATCCAATAAATACACTCAAATATACATAACAATAAAACATGCATTAAAAGAAAGCATATAAATAACTAAAACCATAATAAACATATCATAAATAAATAACTATATAAATAAACACTTATATAAATAACTAAAATTGTTGGAACGCTATATAAATAAAAATAATGAAAGAGACTGAGGAAAGAGCAAAAAAAAACCCATATTAAACTGGTGCAACAGCCGTGAACCAAAAGAAGAAGAGGAAGACCATCTGTGGACAAATCTAGCAAACTAATGTCATCGACATTTAAAAATATATATACATTAAAAACATAAATATATGAGGATTACTTAAAAAATGAACAATGAAATAAATAAATAAATAACATCATCAATGTGTATAAGAACCTAACCCTGGTGCTTAAAGAGTGCCTGCGGTCATGCCAGACATGCTGATTCAAAATACTCACTGACAAGTCTCGCATTGGCCAAAGCTGTAAAAGTCTCTTCTTAACCATAAACTGTTTCAAAAGCCAAGGGAGACATTAACAGTGCAGCACAGAAACCAAAATTAAAAATTTGAGGTATATTCAATCCTACTTACATTTTATAACAAGCCTAAACAGGCTGCACAAATAGCGGCACTGCGACCGTGGTTAAAAACTGAAAATCGCCAAAGAGAACTAAAAACAAAAAATTATAGTTTAAAATCTATGAAACAGTACGGAAAACAACATTAAAGCCACAAAGGGAGACCTACCATGTTCTACCATACGTCTCATCTACTATCTCAAATTGTGCCGAAGCTATGTGGCGTCATGGAGACTCTCATAATAAAAACGCCGGCGCATGTGCATCCAGAAGAATGGGAGGAGCCCAGCAGTAACGTCAGTACCAAAGGAAACCCCCATACCGGACTGAAAAAAACGGCGATCTCTCGCTGTATCAAAAAATGCTCGGCTGTAAGCATAGTGAATCCAAATACATACAATGACCTAAATGAATTCTTTTATACACGATAGCTACTAGATCATGAAAAGTCTTAAAAAATCCTAAAAAACGCCATGAGCAATATCAAAGAGAACACAAAATAGCGGTATGGGGGTTTCCTTTGGTACTGACGTTACTCAGGGTCTCCCTTTGTGGTTTTAATGTTGTTTTCCATACTGTTTCATAGATTTTAAACTATAATTTTTGTTTTTAGTTCTCTTTGGCGATTTTCAGTTTTTAAACACGGTCGCAGTGCCGCTATTTGTGCAGCCTGTTTAGGCTTGTTATAAAATGTAAGTAGGATTGAATATACCTCAAATTTTTAATTTTGGTTTCTGTGCTGCACTGTTAATGTCTCCCTTGGCTTTTGAAACAGTTTATGGTTAAGAAGAGACTTTTACAGCTTTGGCCAGTGCGAGACTTGTCAGTGAGTATTTTGAATCAGCATGTCTGGCATGACAGCAGGCACTCTTTAAGCACCAGGGTTAGGTTCTTATACACATTGACGATGTTATTTATTTATTTATTTCATTGTTCATTTTTTAAGTAATTCTCATATATTTATGTTTTTAGTGTATATATATTTTTAAATGTCGATGACATTAGTTTGCTAGATTTGTCCACAGATAGTTTTCCTCTTCTTCTTTTGGTTCACGGCTGTTGCACCAGTTTAATATGGGGGGTTTTTTGCTCTTTCCTCAGTCTCTTTCATTATTTTTATTTATATAGCGTTCCAACAATTTTTTTTTTTTAAATTCTTTATTTTCGTTTTATAACAACAAAGGAAAGGAAGACATACAGCTAAAGACAAATACATAACGTGTAATACATACACCAAAGTAAACCCCTACCACCCCCCTCCCCCCTGCTTCTTCTCTAGAAAACTAAGCATTCCCGAAGCGGGCGTGTACTTACATTATTGTATTACAAAACCTAACGGTGATCTAAAACATGATGAGTGCACATTATACAGGCATGTTGGAGCAATGAGCAGATTGTACATAATCATTAAGCATCTGCCATTTAGACAAGCAAGAGTGAGTTTGGACATGGGGAATAGCTCTCCGAGGTATCTGCTCATATTTACTATATAAGCAAATGAGGTTCCACCATTCATTGACAGTAAGTCGAGAGCTATCCTTCCTATTCCTCGTGATTAAGCATATGGCTATACCTAGCATGAAATCAAGGAGAAAGCGACCCTTCTTAGGAAGAGAGGGGACCTCCGCCACAGAGCGGAGTCCCACGACCTTCCAAGAAAAGGTTCATGAAAGTGTAAGATAGATTGAATACGACCCCAGACCCGCCCCCAATAGACCTGCAGTTGAGGACATTCATAAATAACATGAGCGAAGGATCCCACAGCAGTATGGCAAGACCAACACAGGTCCCTAGCATTTGGGTTCCATTTGGCTATTTTTCTGGGGTATAAAAGCATCTGTGTGCAGAGAAGAAGAGAGTCTGGGTAACAGAGGCAGACCGGGAAACCCGCACCACTTTACTCCAAAAAACGCTCCATTGCACAGGGGTTATAGTGGTTTGCAGTTCGCGCTCCCAGGCTTGTTGGGCTCTAAAAGTGTCCGCATCTGTACCCTGACAAAGTATTTTATAGAAATTAGAGGCTACCCCATGTGTACTACTAATGGAGTGAACCATCTCTAATAGCCCATCCTCAGTAGGGGCAGAGGGCGGCATGATTCGAGCACTTTTGAGGCAGTGTTGAAGCTGCATCAATGGAAAGTAGTGTTTCGCTGGTAACGCAAATTCCTCTTGTAAATCCGAAAAGGTTTTCCAACGAGCTGCAGAGAAAAGCTGTTGGGGTGTCCAGATCCCCTTGAAAGGAAATGGCAGCATGATCTGAAATATGTTGGGAGTGAATCTTTGCAGTGTCCACCTGAGGAACTAACAGTTTTGAGATTAGAAAGAAGTCTATGCGAGACTGAGATTTAGGAGGGGAGGAGAAGAAGGTGAAGTCAAGCTTATTGGGATGTAGTAATCTCCATAGATCAACTGAAGCAAGATCCTTGATCAGGGAGGGAAGCGTAGCATGACTCTTGGGGGGACCACTCGTCCTAGGCGGCTGTTTGTCAATCAGGGGATCAAGGACTAGATTGAAATCCCCCCCAATGATCAGTGAAGTATTAGCAGAAGCTTGCGCAACCTGAGCAATGGTAGCAAAAAAGGCAGGGTCATCAACAGTAGGAGCGGAAAGGCATATACATGTAACTTCTAGGCTACCTATCTTGAGGAGAACTCTAGACCATCTACCTTCTGTATCTGAGCTAGTCGCAATAACAGTAGCATGCAAAGATTTCCTAACCAGTATGGCAACCCCACATTTCTTAGAAACGGCTGGGGAATAAGCGGCCACCATGTAAGGTTTAATATTAAGTTTAAGAGTTTCCTTCGAACTTAAATGCGTTTATTGGAGAGAAATCAGATCCGCTGCTTCCTAACTGAGGTAGCTTAGGATTTTCTTCCGTTTTATCGGATTATTGATGCCTTTTACGTTCAATGAAAAAATCTTACATGGTGCCATCAATCGGTAGTAGACATTTTAGGTAAGGGCGCTTGATAACATAGAACATAAGCAGAATCGGTACAACAATGTCATAATCACCGAGTATTCTGGCTAATACACCCCACATTGAAAAGTATGTACCAACGTATCTTAGAGAAGAAGCAAAACCCCCAAAGAATATGGCGACCAGATGTCTGCGGGAGGAGGCCCTAGAGAGGAAATAGAAGACATGTATAAAAAAGAAAAGAAACACCAGAGTCCATAATAACACTGTCTCTGATACTCATCGAGGCTACTGTGGGTAGATGGAGTCGGGTCACAGATACCATCAAGAGTAAGGCAACAGACTGCCCACGCCAGACTCTTTGCTAGGCTGCGGCGGATCCAATATGGCAGGTACAGCGGGTATAAGGAGACTTGCAAGAATATTCTGGAAGTCAGCGCATCAAGTCGGCTTCTTTGGAATCCAAAAACTCCGCTAGTAGATCAGGGTCCTCGAATGTTCTTGTCTGATTGTGAAGCGTGACTCGGAGCTTGGCCGGGTACATCAGGCCGTAGCGTGCTTGTAGTTGCTGAAGCCTCGGCCGGAATTCCAGAAAGCGCTTTCGGCGGTCGACTGTGGGTTTAGACAAGTCGGGATAGAAGGAGATCTTGTGGCTCTCAAACTCCATATGGCCCTTTGCCCGAGAGGCACTTAGAATTTGCTCCACGTGTTGATATCTCAATAGTCGAAAAATGATAGGCCGCGGGGTCTTCCTGTTGAGCGTTATGCTTGTGGGTACACGATGAGCGCGATCAATCTCCAAATCTTTGGTAAAGGTGATTTGGAGCAAGGAAGGGAGGACTTTGCATAAAAACTCTTTCATGTCTCCCGATTCCGCTCCCTCCGGTATGCCCACGAGTCGTAAGTTATTGCGGCGCGCTCTATTATTGCCATCTTCCACCTCTTTCTGCAAGGCCCGCACCTGTCGTTCAACTTTGTCGAGTTTGGACAACCGGGCCGCATGGGAGTCCAATATGCTCTCCATTTTGTCCTGACGCGAAGAAAGCCCTTCTAGCTTGCTTTGCAGCACACCAAAATCGTCCCGCAGCGCTCGGAGTGCTTCACCGTTTGCCTGCACAAGGGTTTTGACCCCTCTAATATCTACGAGGATTTCCTGCTGCATTTCGGGGCCCTCGCACAAGGCCGGCCCCTTCTGCAGGGACGGAGGTTCAGTTTTGGAACGTTTGCCGTGAGAAGCCGCTGGAGACCCAAATTCCAGGCGCATTGGTTTGGTCCCCGCCATCTCACCAATGTGCCCCAGCAAGATCAGAGTAGAAATTCCAAATATGTGAGGTGTTAATTCAGGATTCTGAGTAGGCCTCTCGGGAGCCTCAGCGTTATGCGACCATCCCGCTGGACATCAGGCTCCGCCCCCCAGCGTTCCAACAATTTTAGTTATTTATATAAGTGTTTATTTATATAGTTATTTATTTATGATATGTTTATTATGGTTTTAGTTATTTACATGCTTTCTTTTAATGCATGTTTTATTGTTATGTATATTTGAGTGTATTTATTGGATGTTTTTGTTTTTAGTTGCCCTTTACCCCTGATGAAGTTTTATTAAACGAAACACGGCCTGTGTCGGGTGGGCAGCATCCATTGGTATTGTAAATAAAAGCCTCTTTTCAACACAATCATTCTGTTCTATCCTTGGACACATCACGTTCCTCTACTGTGATCTATGGCCAAGCAAGCCACCATTCAGGTCACGCTGGAAAGATTGATTAGTCTACAGGTGGTCATCCCTTTTCCCCTTCTATCTATTTTATGGTGTCAAAAAAGGGCGGTTCCTTCAGGCCAATCCTGCACTTCCATATGGAGACTCTATGATCAGTGATCCAGATAGCGCAGCACAAGGAGTTTCTCATGTCTCTGGATCTAGCTGAGGCCTATTTTTAAATTCCTATCCACAAGAATCAAGAACACATCCTCCAGTTTGCCATTCTTTGCTCTCATTTTCAGTTTGCCACTATTCCCTTTGGCATCTTCACCACTCCAAGGACATCTCAAAGGTGGCAGCCGTGGTTCTGAGGCATGAGGGGATCTGCATTCACTCATATCTGGATGACTGACTTATCCATGCCAGATCACATTCAGAAACATCTCGGGGGTTGACTTGAGTGGTACAGTTTCTGGAGAGTCACGGCTGGGTGATCAACCACAAGAAGAGTCATTTGCAGCCTTTCCAGCCACTAGAAAAGCTGGTAGTGTGAATCAACACTCATGTAGGCAGGGTCTTTCTACCTGAATACAGTGTGAGAAAGTTGTTGTCTTAGCTGACAGCCTTCTGGACACAGCAGGCTCCTAGAGTTTGGGATTACCTGCAGATTCTCAGCTTGATAGTGGCATCAATCAAAATGATTCCTTAGGCTTCAGCTCATATGAGGCTGTTGCAGAGATCCTTGCTATCCCACTGGTCTCCAAGCTCTTAGGATTTCAATGCCAGTCTTCCCCTCCCTCCATCAGTGGTGGCTAGCCTGTGTTAGTGGAGGCAGCCCCAGCATCTGCAGAAAGGCATTCAATTGTATGATTCTTGTGGCTCCTCCTGTCAATGGATGCCATACTGTTTGACTGGGGAGCCCATTGCAAGAGCCAGACAACTCAGGGCTATTGGAACAGCCTGGAGGCAGCATGGCTAATGCCATTCATATGGCCCTTCTACAATTCTGGTCCTTAATCTGGGCCTGAGAGATCTGGGCAATGCCACAATGGTGGCATATGACTACGATCTAGGATCCGCCAGTTTCAGATGGCCTGAAGCAGGGTTGAATGTTTTTTGAAGACAACCCGAAACGTGTGGCACGTCGCTTTTGATATTCTGGCATGTTATCTTTTGGAAGATCATCATTGGAGCTAAGTGTGAAGTTTTACTTATAAATTTTAAAAAAGGAGATGTCGCGGTGGTATGTGGTTAAATTCCACTCACTTTGACGACTGACTCCGACAAAAAAGAAAGGGTTTAGGGTTCAATATATGTTGGAATTTGGTTGAATTGGCATATGTTAATCAGCAAAGGGTCACGAGGAGTGCCAGAGTGGCCCTGGAGATATCTCTCTTGTTCTCCTGAGCAGAAAGGAACCTTCTAGCTCTCTTGGTGCAACACATTGCAGGCATAGACAATGTGGAGGCAGACTTCCTCAGCCACCACTCAATATATCCTAGGGTGTGGAAATCGAACCAGTCAGCATTTCAGCAGATTATGGGCCTCTGAGGTCATCCCAAGATCGATCTGATGGCAACTCCGTCCGATGCCAAAGTGTGTAGGTACTTCAGTCTCCGCATGGAAGCAGGATCTATGGGCATCAACACCCTGGTTCAGCCCTGGCCAAAGCAGTGTCTGATGTATGTGTTTCCTCCATGGTTGTACATGGGGCAGGTACCTTGCCATGTAGAGAAACATCCAGGCTGGGTTGTCCTGGTAGCACCAGATGAAGGTCGTGGTTCAGGGGCCTGATGCGGCTCTTGTAGGAACCTCCTCTGAGTCTATCTACAATCCAGGGGTTGTTGCAGCAAGGGCCAGTCTTTCTGGACAACCCAGCTCTCTTCTCGCTTATGGCTTGGTTATTGAGAGGTGACATTTAGCAAGTAGGGGCTATTCTCCTGCTGTGGTCTCCACACTTCTAAAAGCTAGAAGAGGTTCTACCAGCCTAGCCTATGTGCGTGTCTGGTGCTTGTTGAGCATTGGTGCCATGGACATCAGATTGGTCCTAGTATAGCAGATGTGCCTTCCTTGCTTGCCTTTCTTCAGGATGGCCTGGACAAGGTCCTTTTCCTTAGTTCTCTGAAGGTTCAGGTGGCAGTCTTGTTCGCTACAGGGGTCCACTGGTGGGCAGTCTATAGCTTTGCATCCGAATGCATCTCATTATCTTTGGGGGGTATTGTACTTGCATCCTCCCCTGTGTTCGGTCATTCCTTCTTGGGACCTCTCCCTAGTTCTCCAGGCCTTCGTGTCAGAGGCCTTTGAGCCCTTAGAGTAGGCCACACTCAAAAATCTGACCCTTAAGACCATCTTCTTGGTTGTGATCTGCTTGGAGAGGCACATATCCAAGTTGCAGGCATTATCATGCAGAGATCCTTATTTGTCATTCTAGGAGGAGACCATATACATTCAACCCATTCCCTCCTTGTACAAGGTGATGTCATCCATGCATGTTAATCAAGTAGCCTGCCAGCCCTCCTTTGCTAAGATGCATTGCCAAGGGATAGACAAGGACCTTCACCTGGTGGATGTCAGGAGAGTGTTCTCCAGTATCTGAAGGTCACTAACTCATTTTGCAAGTCAGACCATCTATTTGTGCTGTTTGCAGGTCCATGTAAAGGTGACAAAGCTGCCAAGTTTATCCTGCGGTGCTAGATCATAGAGACCATTGCTTCAGCACATCTGTTGCAGAACTTGCTGGTTCCAGAGGGTTTGCTTGCACACTTCACTCAGGAGCAGGCATCCTCGTGGGCAGAGTGTAGCTCAGTCACCCCCTCAGACATTTGTCGGGCAGAAACATGGACATCACTTTCTGCTTTTGTCAAGCATTACTACTTGGATGTCCACACTCGAGTGGACACAGCCTTTGGCTCAGAGGTCTTTAAAGTTGCCTTGTTTTCTTCCTGCCCAGTGGAGGCATAACTTTGGTATGCTCCACTTGTCTGGACTGGTCTAGCAAGGCGATATGAAGGGTGACATTTCACTTGCTAGATAATGTCCTTTCCTTGAGTCCTGCTAGACCAGTCCAGGACTCGCCCTGGAATCTGTTATGGTTTGCTATTTTTTCTCTGTGATTGGCCTTGTGGGCCTAAATCCTCTTGACAGGCCTTCTGTCTGAAAATGTTCCTTTACATAATTATGATTCCTTGTTCTGTTGAGCCTTGTTATCCTCACTGAGATTGTATGTGGTCAGGATACTGAGGTACGGATACTGAGGTGTGCACTTAGCTGCATTGGCTAGTATACAATCAAAAATTATCACTATGTGAATCCCAAATTAAATTTAATATTTTTGTCGGGCAAAATTGAGGGAGGATGGTACTTAAATCCATCCCCTCCGGTCAACAATTGTCCTTTTATTCACACTTGTGCCTAAGACGTCAAACCGTAATTATAGAGTTCATCTAGATATTGCACTTATCTGAATGCTACAATCATATCCGCACAAACGTGCACGTTTCGGGGTACCTTAACCCCTGTGTCGAGTGTTCTGTAGTTGCTTGTAACTGCTAAAAAACGCCAGCTCCACCGACCAATCATATAAAGGACTCCATTGTCAAGATTGGCTAACACTGAACTGCCTGTCATCTTAGCACCCCAATCACAGAGGGAGTTCCCACAGCCAAGGGAAGCCCACACGTGAGTGGAACTACGTCAAATCAAAACCGTCCAATCAATCTTGTGATTCATACCGGTCGGGTTTACAGATTGTAGTCTGAAGATCAAGCTCTGCTCAAGTCGTCTCAACCACTCTACGCAGTCTCCACCCCTAGGATCTTGTGGAATATAATCAATAACAGACCAAATGAGTTGGTCAAAAGTATGCTGATGTGCCAAACAATGTTGAATCACTGGCGCTGAAAGTTCCTGCCGCCGAAGACTCGATGCATGTTTGCCTAACCGCACCCGGATCGCTCGAATGATTCCTCTATAACTATTTGATGTGCGGACAAGGGGGCAGCTATCGTGTTACAATCTACGGACATCTATACGGGCGATTTGCAGGCTCATGCGTCAGATCCTCTTGTATATAAAAAACTGGATGGAGACCCTACTTTAGCCTTACAGGTGGATATTTGAAATTTGGTGATGGGGCATTATCCAAAAAATGGATCACGTCCCAAGAATCTCATTTTTTGTTGATGGCTTATCCCAAGATACCAATTATCTATATAGTGCCAAAAATACACAAGTCTATGCAGAATCCCCCAAGATGACCAATTGTCTCGTGCCGGGGTTTGGTGCTTGAACATTTATCAAAGTTTTGCGATGTTTTTTTGAAGGTAGAAGCAGCAGGAGTACAGTCCTTTATTAGGGATTCTACTCATTTTTTTATGTGTTTGAATTCATTATCTCTGTCATTATCAAGTGTGTTTTTGGTGACCTTAGATGTCGCTTCGTTATAGACAAACATTGACCAATAAGCTGCTTTACAATTGCTTCATACTTCCTTTACTGGGGCTTCCTCACGATTACCAAAATACTTTTTGATGGAGATGATAACCATGGTTCTTACTCGTAATTATTTTTTGTTTGAGGGGAACTTCTACCAACAGATTTTCGGAGTTGCAATGGGTGCTACGGTTGCACCTTCGATTGCTACATTATATCTGGCCGCGTTAGAAGAACAACAAATATATTTCTCACCTTTTTTTGCTCATGTATCTATATGGAAAAGATTTCTGGATGACATCTTTTTTGTGTGGCAATCTGATTATGGGTCTTTACAGGAGTTTGTGAGGTAGTTGAACACATTGCGACCTAATATTAAATTTGTGGCTCATATAGATTCTGCACAGCTGGAGATTTTGGATATGATAGTTAACCGGACAGGTAATTCTCTATCTACAACTTTGTATCGCAAGCCAGTTAAACGTAATTGTTCGTTGAATTATCGCAGTTTTCATCCCGGGGCTCTACGCAGAGGACTTCCGTATGGTCAATTTTTACGAATACGTCAGCTTTGTTCATCCATGACGGAGTTTAAAATCCATGCACAAGATTTGTCATTGCGACTAACATCGAGGGGATATCCTCCTAAAGTGGTTTTGAATGCACATCATCGCGCTTTATACAACCATCGTGAGTGGTTATTGGCACCGAATACTGATGGTCCTGATGGTTCAGCAGATGATACAATGGTGGGGGTCTTACCCTACATGAGCCATTGTTCCGAAGTGATGAAAATTTTAAAGAAGCACTGAACTGTGTTGTCTTTACACACTTGTTTTAATAAACCTTTACGTCTGGCATACTCGCGGGGTGCTAATCTGTGGGATCTACTGGTAAAATCAACGGTGGAGCAGGACCGGCTGATCCTTCCAGATGATACACCACGGGGCCATTTTCTGTGCAATGAGTGCAGTTATTGTACCACCACAATGTCGGGTGATTCATGAACAGATTTGAATACTGGCCGGATTTATTACCGGCGTTGGTCAACAAATTGTAATTCCACTTTTGTAATTTATTTCCTACAATGTGCTTGCCCAGCTATATATTTGGGGAGCACTACACGAGCGATCCGGGTGCGGTTAGCTGAACATGCATCGAGACTTTGGCAGCAGGAACTTTCAGTGCAAGTGGTTCAACATTGTTTGGCACATCAGCATACTTTTGACCAACTCATTTGGTCTGTTATTGATCATATTCCACAAGATCCTAGGGGTGGAGACCGCGTAGAGCGGTTGAGACGACTTGAGCAGAGCTGGATCTTCAGACTACAATCTGTAAATCCGACCGGTATGAATCGCAAGATTGATTGGACAGTTTTGATTTGACGTAGTTCCACTCACGTGTGGGCTTCCCTTGGCTGTGGGAACTCCCTCTGTGATTGGGGTGCTAAGATGACAGGCAGTTTGGTGTTAGACAATCTTGACAATGGAGTCCCTTATATGATTGGTCAGTGGAGCAGGCATTTTTTAGCAGTTACAAGCAACTACGGAGCACTCGACACAGGGGTTAAGGTACCCCGAAACGTGCACGTTCGTGCGGATATGATTGTGGCATTCAGATAAGTGCAATATCTAGATGAACTCTATAATTACGGTTTGACATCTTAGGCACAAGTGTGAATAAAAAGACAATTGTTGACTGGAGGGGATGGATTTTAAGTCCAACCTAAGAGCAACCAGGTCACGTCAGAGACAATCCACAGTAGAGGAACGTGATGTGTCCAAGGATAGAACAAAACAATCATATAATATTGAAAAGAGGCATTTATTCACAAACCAATAGTTGGTGCCCACCCGACACAGGCCGTGTTTCGTTTAACAAAACTTCATCAGGGGTATAGGGCAACTAAAAACAGAAACATTCAATAAATACACTCAAATATATATAATATAATAAAACATATATTAGAAAATGATAATTAAAATCATAATAAATCAATCACTATATAAAAATCATTTATATGGTAATATCAAAAATAGGTTGGAACGCTATATAAATAAATAAAATAAAAAGGACTAAGGCAAGGCCAAAAAATGCATAATAAAACATGCCTTAAAAAATAATAATAATTAAAATCATAATAAATAAATCACTATGTAAATAAACATTTATATGGTAATACCAAAGAGGGATAAGAGTGACTGAAGCAAGGGCAAAAAAGAGAAGTGAATCAAACAGGTACATTGACCGTGAACCAAAAGAAGAAGAGAAGAAGAGAAGGGGACTGTGATGGATTTATTAACTTTTCTCCCCCTTTTTTTGCTAAAATACTTTTTTAATTTAGATGTTTCAACATGTTTCAGCAGTGGCATAGGTCATCATTTCTCCCCTCTTTGTTAGGATGTTTCATCGATTTAGCAGTTTTTAGATGGTTTTTACCAGCAGTGTTTTTTTAATTCCCCCCTTTTTTTAATTTCCCTTTTCATTAAGATGCATGGTTTTAGTTGATGCACATTTGTTATACTGATTTTAGTACATGACACTACAGTAATATTTTATTGTTTATCTTTGATGGTTGCAGTCTGGTTTTAAAGCCGTGTTTTCGGCGTTTTTTGTCCCTTATTTTTGACGTCATTCTTGGGCGCCATTTGAGACTCCAGCTGCGCATGCGTCGGCGTTATTTAGAGGAATTTTCACAGCACCGCACATCTTTGGCGTGATTCATGCCATACGATAGAATAACGAATTTAAAACGTTTTTACGTTTTTTGTGCCGCGATTTGTGCAGCTTGGTGAGCCCGAAAAAAGTAAGTAGGTTGTAGGACTTTTTATTTGGTTCTTAGTTGGTTTGTTACATTGCTGATGGTGACGTTTGGTTTTTAATACAGTTGTAAAGAGGAAATATCTACAGCGTTAACCAATAAGGTATCATTTAATGAGCATTTGGAGTTGGTTGTCATCACAATGGGAATGGTTGTTCTTTAGTTTGGAGCACCTTTTTGGCACATACTACAAAAGGTTTCTATTTGACTTTTTTAAGTTACCCTTTTTGAGTGTCAATAATTATATTGATGCATGTGTGGTCCCTTCTCTTCTTCTCTTCTTCTTTTGGTTCACGGGTCAATGTACCTGTTTGATTCACTTCTCTTTTTTGCCCTTGCTTCAGTCACTCTTATCCCTCTTTGGTATTACCATATAAATGTTTATTTATATAGTGATTTATTCTATTATGATTTTAATTATTATTATTTTTAAGGCATGTTTTATTATGCATTTTTTGCCCTTGCCTTAGTCCTTTTTATTTTATTTATATAGCGTTCCAACCTATTTTTGATAGTACCATATAAATGTATTTTATATAGTGATTGATTTATTATGATTTTAATTATCATTTTCTAATATATGTTTTATTATATATATATATTTGAGTGTATTTATTGAATGTTTCTGTTTTTTAGTTGCCCTATACCCCTGATGAAGTTTTGTTAAACGAAACACGGCCTGTGTCGGGTGGGCACCAACTATTGGTTTGTGAAATAAATGCCTCTTTTCAATATTATATGATTGTTTTGTTCTATCCTTGGACACATCACGTTCCTCTACTGGGGATGGATTTAAGTACCATCCTCCCTCAATTTTGGCCCGACAAAAATATTAAATTTCATTTGGGATTCACATAGTGATTAATTTTTGATTGTTTACTATTGTTGATCACTATTTGAGGAATTTTTGCTTTGCATTGGCTAGTATAGCAGGAGGAGGTTATAAGAAACTTTCTGGAATATTTTCTCTGTCTCCACCTTTTCTGGTAGGGAGACACAACCTACTTGTCTGGGCTGGTCTTGCAATATTCAAGGAAAGGACATTATCTGGTAAGTTAAAATGTCACCTTTTCTGCCGAGAGAAATTGTTCTCTGGTTAGTGGAGATATTCAGCTACAAATTGGATAGCAACAACCACATAAAGTTAGGACAGGCACTGACCTGTCCTAACTTTATGTGGTTTGCCTATCTGATTAGCGGCTGAATATTGCCACTAACCGGTAGTCACCGGTACAGCCCCTGCCCCATCCATGGAATTCCAAGAAATGTCCGTGAGGGATATTCCACAGCACTAAGCAGGAGGCACTACTGAATGTCAGGCAGAGTGGGGTTTATCTGGTTAGCAGATCCTTTTGAATATCGACTCCACATATTTTATAAAAGACATAGGGGTATGTTTACTAAAAACCCCGGTAATGTGCGGGCCGCGCTAGTGTGCGGGTGCCATATAAGGAGTGGGCGTTTCTTGCTGAAAAAGCAAAACCGGGATTTAAATATGCGCTAAGGTGCGCGGCGCCCATGTGCGCCCCGCACATTAGCGCATGAGAAAGCTACGCGGGAGGCATAAGTGGCACGCTGATGTGCAAGCAAAGGAGCAGAGCCCACAGCACAATGGTTAAGACACTGACCAATGGTGCAGGGGTTCAATCCCCCACAGTGCCCAATGAAGACGGCGTGCTGAGGCATTACTTAGGAGGCATTTAAATAATGGGCAGCATAAGGCAGGGCGCTATTGCTTTAGGAGGCATTTTAATATTGGGAGGCATAAGGCGGCGCACTGATGCACAAGCACAGGATCAGAGCCGCAGTACAATGGTCAAGACACTGACCAATGGTGCAGGGATCATGGGTTCAATCCCCCACTGTGCCCAATGAAGAAGGCCGGCTGAGGCATTACCTATTATGGGTAAGTTGCTTTAGGAGGCATTTTATTTTTCATTTTAATTACTACTACTAGCAAACGCACTCTCAAAGCGTGTTAACATAAGGCGCCCCATAAGGCACATTTTAAAGTGCACTGTCTGCCAAGGTACCCTAGAATGTTGCTTATAGGGCGCTTTATAGGGTGCCGTATGAGTTACCGCAAGGTCACAGCAATGTTTTTGATGGCAGCACTGTGCAGTTTAAGGAATGCACAGCATAAGGTAGGTGTAGTGACATGCAAGGAGGTACAGCAGTGTAGCACAATGGGTAAGGCACTGACTGCTGATACAGGGGTCATGAGTTTGCCCCCCCCAGTGTGCCTAATACTTAAGGCTGGCTGTGCATCAGCTATGAAAAGTATGTATTTTTTCCTGTAGCACTTTAGTTGTATTTTATTAATTGCTGCCAGCAAACAGGTCCTCACATGCCGTAATTGAAGGTGCCGCATAAGGCACCCTATAAGGCACTCCATAGGGCACATTATAAAGTGCACTGTCCGCCACGGCACCCTAAAATGTCCCCATAGGGCACCCTATAAGTTGCTCCACAGGATAACGTATAGTGCACCTTATATGGACGGTAACCATAAGGTAACCTATAGGGCGCCCTATAAAGCGCCCTCTGAGGCACCTTATGGGTACAGTACGATGAGGGTGTTTTGCTGGCAGCAATAATGTACATTAAAAAGAGATAACGCTCTGGGCAGCACCATCAAACAACCCCACTGTGGGTTTGAACCCATGACCTCTGGATCCACAGGCAGTAAAGTAACCATTGTGCTACAGCCCTAGAGCTGCTAGCAAGACCCTGGCTGGCTGCAGAGGGAATGCACGTCACCACACAGACAGTCTGCTGTGGTCACCAGGATAGGGTTAGCCCACCCGTACCCATGATGCACTGCACATTGCAAATCAGCTGTCCACAGATAAACACAAGATGGGGGAATGCACACCCACAGCACCTCGGCCTGGTAGGGGGTACTGACCGTATGTTTTACTGGCACAGAGTAGCTACACACCCATCACATTGTGCGGGTACTGTGCTCACCCTGAGGGTGCGGTGAGGCGCCCAGCACAGGGTCCACAGCACCTTCCATGGCTGGAAGAGGCCATGCCAGAGGTCCAAAGCAGCAGTGTTAATCTGTGAGATAGGAAGTTTCTGCAGAAACACTTTGGATATCTCTGTCTGTCTCAGTCAGGTGCAGCCACGCCCCCCCCCCCCCCGGCAGCACACAGGGCCCCCCATCAACAGATCCACATTCTACCTCCCTGCAATGGTGGCAGTAGAGGGGACCATCAACCCCAGTCCTGCTGGGGAACAGACACCCTACAGGGGCAGTCAATGCAGCTCTGTACACATCCATAAAACAATAGCAGACAGACTTTAGGCCTGGATATGCTAAGCTACACCCCACCACCATCTGATATTCTCCTGCAGCAAGCCTTCAGCCCACTGCACCCTGCAAGCCAATCCATCAAGACCCATACCAGCTGCAAACAGTCTGCTAGCTAGTCCATAGTGCATGCACCCAGAACTGGGATGTCAGCATAAACAACAAGCAGATAAATCAGTGACTAGGCCCTAAAAGGAAACCCATAAACATCACATGAGAGGAATACTATATAGCACTTATGGGGGTGTCTAGCCATGCTGTCATCACTGCACAGTCAGGGTGAAGAGTGATCCCCCAGCATGACATACTGAGGTCACCCTGTCTGTGTAGGTGGTGGCCGGGCACTACAATGTCCCAGCCAGTGCCCTAGGCCCTGTGCAGATGCATCCTGGCCAGGTCACCCTGTCCGGGCTATACCCATGGTACCTTGCTCCTCAGTATGCACATTGGCAGGCCAATACTGGCAACAGTGCTGGCAGTGTGGGCTGTGGAAGGTGTTTGCAGCCACCACACACTGTATAGACAGACACACACTCCCACACCTATGCCAGCATAGTGCTACTATAGAGGAGTTTAGCAGCCCTGCCCACCACACCAGTCCTGGGCACAGTACAGGCATGGATATGCTACGCAATACTGTTGGGGGTCACTCCGCAGGGTGGTAAAACACTGTCAGAGACCAGACCTGAAGCACACACCGCAGACATCAGAAAGATAGTTATGATGGAGCTCAATGAGCAAACTGTGCTTAACGTAGGACTTGCTATCTGCCAGTAATCATAGGAAACGTTTGATAGGTGTGTACCGTATACCCAGGTGTAGGGTGGCATTGCTAAGGTATGCAAGTGCTAGTATTGGGAGATGCATGCAGGGCCCAATGTCCTGCCTCTCCAGGAGGCATTAGCCAATGGGGCCTGTGGATGTGGGTGTGGGTGTGTCTGGCCCTGTTGGCTGCTTGCTTTACGGCAGAGGTTCCCAACTCCAGTCCTGGTGTGCCAAACACTGTTCGGGTTTTCATGCTGTCCCTCATGAATATGCATGGATACATCTGCATACCATGGGGGTGGTGCATAGATATGCAGCACAGGCATCTTTATTAGAGGCAGCATGGAAACTGAATGGTGTTTGGCCCTCCTGGACTGCATTTGGGGGATTCTGCCGTAGGTAATGCACATTTCTATGGTGTTTGTGCTGTGTAGGGTAAAATAGAGGTTTTTGACCCATGCGTATGGTCTCAGCAATAAGGGTTAAGTCTTTACTACCATGATTTCTTCATGGGTAAAATATGTGGACTGGGTTGCCAGGAGCCCCAGCTAGGATTTGAACCTCTGACTTTCTGATCCTAAAGGCACTGGCTGTGTCCGCTGCACCACTGTCTTAGCCCAAAGACAGTGCATTCCCTGGGGAGGAACATGTCTGTTTGTCAGACAGGGCCTGTCTGTTGGAGGGCACTGCACCCATGTGAAGGGGGCTAGGCCACCGTCTGCTGTGGGCAGCAGCCACTGCCCCTCCACCAACGGTACCCCTCCGCCACCATGCTGACATGGCCTTATATTGCTGACAGCATCACTGCTAAATGATATGTGGCCTCCAGGACTGCATTGAGGGGACTGTGGTCTAGGTCCGTGTTTCCCAACCCAGTCCTTCGGGGCACACCGGCCAGTCAGGTTTTCGGGATATCCATAATGACTATGCATGAGTTATATATGCATTAGAGATATCCTGCCAACCTGACTGGTTTGTGGCCCTCCAGGGCTGGATTTGAAGACCCCTGCCTTACACCTCTGTCATTGAAGATTGTGAGTGGGCAAGGTGCAGATGTCCTAGAAACATCGGAAAAGGGTATATAGAATGTGGACACATTCCTCCTCGATTCGTCACCACCACCAATAAAAGTTGTCTAAATAAGACAATTATTTGGTGGGTCGGTGGTAGAGAATCGAGGAGGGAATGGTCAACATTCTATATACCCCCTTTTTCGATGTCCTAGGACATCTGCACCTTGCCCACTCACAATCTTAAATGGACCAGAGCGTGTAAGCGGGCAGGGGTCTCCAAATCCAGACCACTGGAGTTGCCACAAACCAGTCAGGTTGCAGGATATCTCTAATGAATATATATCTCATGCATAGCTCATTAGGGAATCCCGAACCAACCTGACTGGCCGGTGTGCCCCGTAGGGACTGGGGTTGGGAGAACACTGGTCTATGGTAATGAGCATGTTTCTGGTGTCTGCTGTGCTTCTGTAGCGTTGTAAAATGAGAGGTTGTTTGGGACCATGATTATGTTATCGGCCAAAAAAAGGGTTGCTTGGTCTTTACTATCATGATTTAGGTGGTGGGCAAAAATATGGGGAGGTTGGGTTTGCAGGAGCCCCAGTTGGGACTTGAAAAGGTGATCTTTGGTGTTCTGAACACACTGTCTGTGTGCACTGCATCACACTGTGGCCACAGGAGACAGTGCAATCCCTGGAGATAGGAAACCTTGGCCACATAATTATTTATGTTTACGCTCCGTCCCCATACGAGGTGAATGGATCCCACAGTGAAAGTGTACAGAGGCAGGGTTTATTGACCCTGCTCTGCACCAATTTCACGGTGGGATCATTCACCTTGTATGGGGACGGAGTGTAGTACCCTTCTAAAAATTCATATTTCTTTTTTGGGGCTTTCTTGGGAGTGATTTTGATGTTTACCATGACTATCACTATTGCCCAGCTGGATTATAATATTATTAGAATTTTTGTTGTGGTCATTTTCAATTTTTATTTGCGATTTTGTTCTGGCACAGTATAGCACCACTGCTCCAGTTTTGTACGTTGGAGGTTCCCTGGTTGTGACTGTACATTCTGACAGAATGGGTTGTCTCTGCCCTGTCAACATGTATATCGGCTCTAACGCGAGGTTTTCACTCGCGGTATGTTTTGTTACGTTGAATTGCAGCCCCGCTCCTGTGCGCGGAGCCTCTCCCCTCCCACTCTCAACCCCATTGACCCCGTCCCTCGACCCTCGGGAGTCTTCCTCCGCCCTCAGAATGCCTTTCCAAGCTCTATCTCACAATCAGCGCTAAGCAGAACTTGTGCGGGCCCGTTAGTGCAGCTAGTTTGCAAGTGTGCGGGGAAAAAAAAACGCCTTTAGCGTGCGCTAAGCAACATTAGCGCACGCTCAAAGTGCGCCCGCACGAATTGCGCAGGTAGTAAAATTACCACCTACATACGATCATAAATTGCCAAACTTTGCTACAATGTCCTTGGCGATGCATACTAGCACGCATGAACATATGCCATCTTTTCTTTTTTGTGGGTATTCCTGTAAATATATTTCTGTTGGGTAATTTTATAAGATCCATTTTGCGGGTCTACAACATGACATTGCATGTGAAGATGTATTAAAAAAGTGCCACTAGTGAGAGGAGCGGTTAGTCATGAGGAGAATGTATAACTCAAAATGGCTAAATTATTAATTTAGAGTTAAGCATATTTTTATCAGTGATATACATTCAAGTGTGAATGCTGGAAAAATGCTAATTGGTCTTAATGCTAAATACAGAGGGGTCATTTTAGATAGGACATGGAGAGGAGAATGGAGGCATCCAAATCAGGATGTACTCAGTTCTTTCTCTATTTTACAACCGGTCGTGATGCTGAACTTGGAGCCTTTTGTAAACTATCTATAAGGCTGGGCAGAAGTGCATGTTCATTTTCCAGCAAGTCCTACGGAAAGCGCTGATTTAAAAATCAAATGCAAAAAAATGACTGCCCAATGCTTTGAAAGTTGTGTAGACGCAACCAAGAACAGTGTGCACTCCTGGCAGTAGCAATAGGACAGCAGGTCACAAGTTGGGCCCACTAGCTATTAAAGGAGCCTGTGTGGGCAATCAAGTCCTTCCCATCCTACCCCTGACACTGCTGGACAATATCACAGCTCCACCACCCCTCCGCTAGACACCATCACAGCTACCCCACCTCCATTTCCAAATCCTCCCTAGCTCTTACTGGGAGTTTCTCTGGTGGTCTAGCAGGGGAGCAAGAGTGATCCTACTTCAATCCTGCTCGTATCGAATGCTTGAGTTCAAAATGGCACCTCTGACCTCTAGCAGTAGTCTTGAAGTACTACTTACTTGGGGGTCAAGATACCAAATAAGGAGCCCCCTATGAATAAATGACTGTTATTGCCTGATGCTGCATCAAAGAGACCCAAAAGCATGCATAAGACCATGAGCTGGAGAGGAAGGGCCCTTCCTCTTTTTGCCCATGACCAGAGCCCCAATGACCAAAGGGGAATTTAGGACCAGTCCTCTCTCTGAAGGATGCTGCCCTAGTCATTATCTGTAGATGGAGGGTCATCTTACAAAGAGGCTTTAATCACTTGGTATGGGCAATAATTACATAGATGACTTAACCCTTGAATCTTTTGAAACCATTGGATAAATGTCACTCTGTTCTTCAGAAGAGCATATTCTGGTACTAATTTATCTTTTTGTCCTCTCAGACACGCAATCTTATCACTCTTTACGGCAAAGATTCTCTGACCTGCATGAGAGAGTTCAGTGTCATTGCGTGGCATTAGTCCTGTTAGAGCATGTATGCCTTTTAAATGATCTTGCCATCTGCAAAACACCGATCTCAGACAAGTGGATCGCGTGAAGAGCATTTAATATTTTCTGCCTAGAAAAAACCTGGTGAAACTCAGAGAAAGATGAAATAATCCTTTCTGAAAGATGACAACGACACGAAAGCAAAGATGGAATTTGAATTTTGATGTGAAAGCATCATTCAGACACCTCTTTATTACCGTCACAATCTGCTGCTTGGTTTAAAAACAAGCTACTGTATTGCTTCCTGGCTCTGGAGGAGGGTATCTGTACCTGACCCACTTAGGACTTTGGTCTTCACTCTCAGTCAGTGAGTGCTTACCAGTGGGCCAGGATTCAAGATACCCTAATGAATGTGCATAAGAAATTTGCCTCCAAATGGAGGGAGCACCATGCAACTCTTTCATGCATATTTATTAGGGATATCCTCAAAAACTGACTTTTTATGTTTATGTTTCTCTTTATTGGATTATAATGCAGATCTGTGACCAAGCTATGCGGTTTGCAATAAAATCATCCAAAGTCAAGAAAAAGAACACCAAAATGTCCAACAGGAAAGGAGATAAGAGAGAGACCAAAAACAAGACAAGATTATTTAACAACCATAAGTATGGGAGAAAAGGAAGGAGGGGGACCAGGCATAGGGAGGAGGGTTCAATGGGTTAGAGGAGTCTAAGCAATCCCAACATCGAGCAACACCTACTTGGGAGACATAGGGGTATGTTTACTAAGCCATCTTAATGTTACCGGCGATACGTACAGCGTTACTGTGATGAATGCCATAGAAAGTAGTAGGCATTCCGGTATTAAGGTAGCAATGGTGGGTTAGCGCGCAATAGAGGGGGCCTTGTATGTTAGTGCGCAATCGAGGGGGGAGCTGTGGCACGTTAACGTGCGGCTAACCATAATTAGGCACGATGAAGCTGCAATCACAGCAACAGAGGTATAGCACACTGGTTAAGGACCAACGACTGCTGAGAACACGGGTCATGAGTTCAATCTCCCAGTGCGCCTCTATGAATAAGGGTGCCCAAGGCAATACCTTTTCCTGCCGGTAACAGTCAGACACATTCCAAACAATCTGTGCTGCCAGCCAAAAATAACCGCACCCCAGTGCTGCCACCTGTAATGAACCTTTTAGGGCGAAACAGAAGGCACATCATAAAGCACCATGTCAGCCAAGGAGGGTCATAATGTGCCCCAGAGGGCAAGCACGAAAGCTTGGCACCCCCCCAGGGCAAATATAAGGAGCACCAGAAGCTGCCGGAAGCTAAGGTGCCACTAAAGATGCCCCAAGGATGTATAGGTGACCCAAAGAAATGGTGCACAAGGGCAGGTAAGATGCCCCAATTTGACAAGGTGCCCCAAGTAAGGAAAGGTATGGGCCAAACACAGATGGAACCCTAACACTGCACAGAGCACCAAGGGAAAGGGCCACTATGAACAAAAAGTGAGGGAAGGAAGTAGATGTCGGAGCTAGGGAAGGACCTGCCAAATCTGCATGCCGCCCCTGTGGCCAGCTGGTAACGTGGACTAACATATTGGGGGCCAGCTATACTGAAGCACAGGGTGATGGTACTGTAAAGTGCAACAATGACAGTGTGTGGCAGAGGATGGGCAGGTACGTGTCCAGCGGAGGAGGTAGAGGTGGAGGGATATCAGGATAAGTGCAATGACAGGGGAGTAGCAGTGCCATGCAGAGCAGACACAGGAGAGGCAAGCATGAAGAGCCACAAATGTAGAAAGAAGGGTACCAGGGCAGGACATGGGGTAGCAGCCTGCACATTAGGGCAGGACGCCACAAAGCTGGCAGACACACATAGACGGACAGACAGAAGGATGGTTGGCAAACTGTGATGACGGGCAAAATGTGCCAGCAGCAAAAGATCTGCACAGAGAGAGATGACTGTGTACTGGAATGCGAATTTAGTTTTGTAGGGACAGGCATAAAAAAAAAGGGGAACAGAGAGGAATTAAAAACATGACCTTCTGCCACTGAAGGCAATGCAGTAACCATTGAGCTACATCAATATGGGTTTTATCATGCCAATGGCTGGCTACAGAAAGAGTGCAGGTCACTGAACAAACTGTTCTGTGGTTTACAGGATAGGATAGAACCAACAGCTACCCATAATGCAATTAACCTGTAGAACAGCAATCTTACATCTGCTCACCAGATGGGGTATGCAACCCAACAGCACGTCAGATGGTAGGGGGGCGGAATGACCATGCGTGTTACTGGAACAGAGTACCCTACAGGCCATACCCATTGTGTGTGTTTTGTGCCCACACTGAGGGTGAGGTGGTTGGCCAGCACCAAGTCAGCAGGACCCAGGTTGGGTGAGGATAGGTTTTGCTGATGGGTCTCTGTCATTGACCCAGTGTGGTGGGACATGTATTTGTTGCAGACACCCTTAGGAGTATTCTGTGTCCATTTGTATTTTGCCAATCATGTCAGGCCCCTTGTGGAACATGGTGCAACAACATAGTGCATATCCAAGTGTGCTTACCATAGTCACTTGTTTCAGGGGCAGGGGTGCATTCTGGTTGCACACTCCAATGATGGATGTAGCAAGCCCACCCTCCCGGTGGGGGGGTGGGGATATAGGGGTGTGTGGGGAGAGGGGGGGTGGGGGGGAACATGATCTTGGTCCCCAACAGACCTGCACCCTTGCTGTTTGCAGTGGGGGCAGTGGAGGTACATGATGACAGGACAGTGGGACCAGCAACCCCAGTCCGGCTGGCACATGGACAGCTGATGCAGATCTGCAATCGGGACAGGGCCACTGGCAGACATTGTAATGTGCACACTGGTCAGCTCAGCTTGCCCACACTACGATTTGACATTCACCAGCAGAGAGCAGTCAGTGTGCACCTGCTGCCCCCTGCAATGTATTGCAGCAATACATATGCTAACGGCAGAGAGTCTCGCTAGCAAATACATAATGCGTGTTTCCTAGAGGCACAATGTGCACCCAAACCTGGGATTTGACACAAACACCAAGCATGTGAGTCAGGGATTAGACCCCAGAAATGGGGATCAATAAATATCCCTTGATAGAAATGCTGTATAGCACTCGGTGGGAAACTTAGACATGCAATGGGCACTGCTCAGTCAGAGTGAGTGTGACCTCCCAGCAGGTCACGCTGTGGACAATTTGTCCTTGCAGAGGTGGTGGTACCGCACTACAAAATCCCAGCCATTGCCCTATGCCCTGAACAGATCCAGCATGCCAAGACCGCCATGGCCGGGCCTTACCAGCAATACCCTGCTCCTCATTATGCACATTGGCAGGCTAACGCTGGAAACTGTGCAAGCATTGTGGAGGCTCAGTTAAGGTGTAGGCAGCCACAAAACGCTGGAGGAATTATACACACTAGCCACAACTATTTCTGCATTGTGCAAAGATAGAGGTGGTTGACAGCTCTGGCCGCCACACCAGTCCTGGGCACAGTGCAGGCAGTGTGGAAGGAACGCAATACTGTTAGGGTCATTTTCCGGGGTGGTAACTACTGTCGTAAACAAATCGGGAAGCCACACGCCACCTATTATATGAAAGGTTGCTATGATGAATCTCTTTAAACAAAAGTGGTTTCACTTTAGATTTTGTCGATCTGACATTAAGCCTAGCAACCTGTTGGTATATATTATGGAATGCGTTTCCCCAGTTTTATGACGGCATTGCTAAGGTTCTACAAGTGCAAGTAGGGGTTAGCGGCTGCGCCATGCAGGGCCCAACAGCCCTGCCTATCCATGCCGGATTTGGATAGTGGAGCCGTAGGGTGGGGTTTTGTGCCTCTGTTGGACAAGGCTCTGGGGCAGAGGTTCCAGGACTTCCGGTCCTGGTGGGCCCAACACGATTCCGGGTTCTTGGCTGGCCTAATGAATATGCCTGGACATATTTGCATACAATGGGGGTGTGTGAATGTTAATGCATGCATGTATATTTATTAGGGATATCCTGACAACCTGAATGAGTGTTTGGCCCGCCAGGATGGAGTTAGTCCGAACCGAGTTCAGAACCTCTGCTCTAGGAAGTGGACATATTTAGGGTGTATGTGCTCTGTAGGGTAAAATGTTGGGAAATGGGCTGCAGGAGACCCAGCTGGGACTTGAACATGTGACCTTCTGCCTTTGAGTACATTGGCTGTGCTTTCTGCACCACACTGTTGACACAGAGGCAAGCAGTTCCCTGGGGATCCCATGGACTGTTCTTCGGACCAGACCTATCTGTGGCAATGCATGCCACCCACCTAAAACAGAGCTTGGCCTTGCTCTGCTGTGGGGAGCTGCC